>CM028381.1:48033166-48063480 GCA_013146195.2 Codonopsis lanceolata | reverse complement strand
ATGGAAAGTCAAGATCGCATCTTCATCAAATCAATTATGAAAGAAGCGTGGCTTCTTTGTTGAATGGTTGGAGTCCTCCCAAGCGTAGATTCGATGGAGATGTCAAAATCACCAAGAGTGCAGTGGATAACGATGATAGGAACACTAGCTTTTTAACTCAAAAAGCCTTGTACGCAATCTATAAGGCCTTAGACGCAAATACTTTTAGAGTGATAGCAAATTATGAATCTGCCAAAGATGTGTGGGAGGCCCTTCAAACCTTATGTGAAGGACCTGCCAGTGTTCGTTCCTCTAAGCTAAGAATGCTAACGACTCAGTTTGAGAACACAAGGATGCAAGAGTCTGAGGACATAATGACATATTATGGAAGACTTCTTGATCTATCCAGTGCCTTTAGCCTTAGGAGATCCTATTACAAATGAGCGTCTTGTCGGAAGATGATGAGGACTTTGCTGACGAAAGGTTTAATGTCAAGATATGTGCTATTGAAGAAGCACATGATATTGACAAGATGAGTTTTGAAAGATTGGTTGGAATTCTTCAAAACTTTGAATTGAACCTAAACGATCAAATAAAAAACAAAGGCAAAGGTGTCTCATCATCTTCCACACCAGCTTGGGAAAAACATTGCTATGCACGCACCAATTGATGTCATGTGATTTGCTTGAAATTCAAAGGACATTGATGAGTCTGATTTTGGAGAAGAATCAATTGCTCTATTGACTACTAAATTCAAAAAAATTTTTGAAAAATAAAAGTCAAAATAGAACTCCATCATCAAGCTCGAAAAATAATTTCAAACTGATTACGGAAATTTGTTCCCAAAGAACAATCCTTTCAATCTCTGAAAAACCCTTCACAAATCCTTTTGCTTCTAAGTCATCCTACAATGGTAAGAATCTTGATTCTATCCAATGTAGAGAATGTCAAGGTTTTGGACACTATGCAAACCAATGTGCTAACACTTTAAGAAAGAAAGGATTGAATTTTTCTGCAACTTTGAGTGATAGTGATGGAGAAGATCCAGGTGATCTTATCACCTTGAATGCTGTTTATGATTCGATTCGGAGAATACAGTTGGTTCAGACAAATGTGTCACCCGATGTTGCAACATCGGGAGTAACATCGGGAGAAACATTGTGCGAAAGCGAGAACAATTTTTGTTTTAATTCCACAGTTGCAGAGGATGATGGACATTCAGATTCAGATCTGCTGGAAGGGTACAAGGAGCTGTACAAGGATTGGGAGAAAAGGGCTCATCAAGTTACACTACTTGGTAAAGGCGAATGAAGCTGGCTGAAAAAGGCCAATGAGGATCAAAAGAATGCATAATAAGGCTGGAAGGAGTCCTAAGTAGAAAGGATGTGGAGATTGAGCGGTTAAAGGAGCAACTTGCTCAAGCGAAGCAACAACGACCAAGTGGAATTCTAGCAAGCGAAGGTTGAAGATCGCTAAATTACAGTAACTCTTCGGATCGGTATTGGTTTTGTCCCTAAGGTGTTTGTGAAAGAAGGAGAAGGAACATACGGAACTAAACAAACCGATGAAAGCTTTCTGGCGTTTTACGTGAAAAACCAAGAGTAAGAAGGAAAAATTATGTTTGTCACTTACGTCATAAGCACAGTCACATCTGACCTTTTTGCTTTACGAAAAAGGCAATGTATGAGAATGAAAAGAGGCAAGAATTCTTTGGAAAAGCTCATTGGCGAAACGAGGATGAAGCAACCAATCGCCCGACCAATGCGGCAACATTGGCGAGAAACATTGGAAGCCTCATTCAAAGGCAAATCATAATTTTTTCAAAAACCTCAACCCAAGCATCAAAAAATGTGGGTTCCAAAACATGTGATGAAAAATGTAGAGCCAAATCTTGTGAGCCTTTTGATATACGCCTGGCTTCTTCCATGTCACATGATGAAAAATGCAATGTTACATTTACTTCCTTAAAATCTCATGTTCTTTGGATCACGGTATTTTGATAGTGGTTGTTCTAGACATATGACAGTGCGGTGAGAATTTGAAGGAATATGTAAGTATTAATGGTGGTTCGTGACCTATGGTGGTGGTGCCAAAGGGAAAATTGTAGGTAAAGGAACATTGAGCGTTGAAGGTCTTCCAAACCTCAAAACGTTTACCATGTGGAAGGCCTTAAGACAAACTGATCGGTATAAGTCGGTTGTGTGATGATGATCTTCGGGTAAGGTTTGACAAACATTCTTGTGAGGTTCTTGATCATAATAACAAATGTCTTCGACGGGTTTAAGATCGTCGATAAGCGTTACTTGTTCAACAATACCTATTCGTGTCAAAAGCAAGTCTTGATGTAACAAGAAACTTGGTCAAGGCTGAGTTTTCACATCTTCCCAAAGGATTACACAATGTTCCACTTCTAGATGTTTGGAGATGATTCCATCTTGACCTTATGGGTCCCATTGAGGTAGAAAGCCTAGGTAAGAAAAAGTATACCTTTGTTTGTGTAGATGACTTCTCTAGATATACTTGGGTAATATTTTTAAGAGAGAAGTCGAAACTTTTGAGGCTTTCAAAATTTGGTACACGTGTTAATGAACTTATATGATCTAAAACTTGTTAGGATTAGATCGGATCATGGCACGGAATATGAAAATGCATCCTTTTCTAATTATTGTGCCTCAATGGTATGGTATTTCTCATGAATTCTCGCTCCCAAAACTCCACAACAAAATGGAGTGGCGGAGAGAAAAACGAGGACATTACAAGAAATGGCTAGGGTGATGTTACATTCAAAAATTTGGCTAAAAGATTTTGAAATTTGAAGCATTGAACAACGCTTGTCACATTGGAAATAGGGTCTTCTTGAGACCGGGTAGCACAATGACACCTTACGAAATTTTTCTTGGGAAGAAACCTACCTTGAAATATTTTCATGTGTTTGGTGTGTGTGTTATACGCTCAATGATAGAGATCAACTTTCCAAGTTTGACTCTAAGAGTGATAAATGTGTTTTTATGGGATATTCCACAAATAGTCGAGCATATAGAGTATTTAATCTTCGAACTAAGACTATTATGGAATCCATGAATATTGTTTTTGATGATTTAAGCGGTCTTGGTCACAAAACTTCGAGGAAGATGTTTCGAGGATTTTGGATTTTGGAGACTTTGATCTGAATTATTAGGCGCTGAATCCGAGTTCGGGAGCGGACATACAGATTCAGCAGATGCGGTGGTTCGGATGGAAAAAGTTCGGGATGTTTCACCCAATGTTGTTCGGATGTTGTTCGGATGTTGCAACATCGGAAGAAACATTAACTTAACCGGGCAGGAAAAGAAGGCGCTGAGCAGATTCAAATCAGGAAGATGATCGGTCGGCGATCAGGAAATTGACATTCAAGCAAGATTCAGAGAAATCATCCACTCACTCAAGTTATAGGTAATGTAAAAGATGGTGTGTCAACAAGAAAGAAAGGTAAAGTGGACTACAAGAAACTAGCATGCATGACTACTCTTGAATTTGATGATATACATGCCTCGTGTTTTGTTTCCTTTGTTGAACCTAAAATGTGTGCAAGAAGCCCTTAAAGATGAAAGTTGGATAAACGCCATGCAAGAGGAACTAGATCAATTTTCAAAAATGATGTGTGGTATCTAGTTCCCAGACCCACTTCAATAAATGTTATTGGAACTAAATGGATTTTCAAAAACAAAAGCGAATGAAGTGGGAGAAATAATGAGGAATAAAGCTAGATTGGTAGCTCGAGGGTATACTGGGTTGAGGGGTGGATTTTGATGAAACCTTTGCACTGTAGCCGTATTGAGTCTATCAGTCTACTTCGGCAATTGCTTGTTTCCTTGACATTACTCTTCAACAAATGGATGTGAAGAGTGCTTTTTAAATGGGATTCTTGAGGAGGAAGTTTTTGTGGAACAACCAAAAGGGTTTGAGGACCCCATAAACCCAATCATGTGTTTAAATTGAAAAAGGCTTTGTATGGTCTCAAACAAGCTCCTAGAGCTTGGTATGGTAGGCTTACTGATCACCTTTACAAAGTGGGTTTAAAAGGGGAGAGGTGGATAAAACATTGTTCATTCAAAAACAAGATAAACATATTTTGATTGCTCAAATTTATGTTGATGACATCGTGTTTGGATCCACCTCCAAATCCTTGGAAAAAGAATTTGTGCATTGCATGACATCCACATTTGAAATGAGCATGGTAGGTGAATTGACATATTTCTTAGGCATTCGAGATCAAACAATCACATGAAGGGATGTTCATTTCTCAAGCCAAGTACTCTCTAAACTTGGTGAAGAAATTCGATCTTGAGAATGGAAAGCATAAAAAAACCCCTATGGGTACATCCAATAAACTTAATAAAGATGAAAAATCAGAAAGTGTTGATCCTACCTTGTATAGAAGTATGATAGGGAGTTTGTTGTATTTAACTGCCACTCGTCCAGATATCATGTATAGTGTGTGTTTGTGTGCAAGGTATCAAGCAAACCCCAAAGTTTCTCACCTAAAAGCTGTCAAAAGAATCATTCGATATGTTGGTGAGACCTTTGGCATGGGTTTGTGGTATACTAAGCACACAAACACCAATCTGGTTGGGTTCAGTGATGCTGACTGGGCTGGCAGGATTGATGACATGAGAAGTACATCGGAGGATGTTTTTATCTAGGAAACAATCTGATTTCTTGGTTTAGCAAGAAACAAAATTGTGTGGCTCTATCAACAGCTGAATCTGAATATATAGCTGCTGGTAGTGCATGTACACAACTTTTGTGGATGAAACAAATGATTCAAGATTATGGATTGCATAGTGACATCTTAACTATGTATTGTGACAACACAAGTGCTATAAGCATAGCTAAAAATCCTGTTCAACACTCAAGAACAAAGCACATAGATATAAGACACCATTTTATTAGAGACTTAGTTGAACAAGGCATTGTGTGCATTGAACATGTTGGTACAGATAACCAATTGGCTGATATCTTTACTAAAAGTCTAGATTTTGAGAGATTCATCAATCTTAGGAAATCTCTCGGTATGTGTGCCATGTAATCACTCACTATATATATAAAAAAATTTAGGCATACTGCATTGTTGTCTAGGAGGGCACACTAGATCAAATCTGTTTGTATTAAGTACCTTTGAGCATGTGTAATGATTCATTCAAAATTACTGTGATTTTATTGTCAAATTTCTTCTCACCTTCTCCCAAGAATGTTGTTGTGTTTGAGAGAAAACTCTCTTTTACACCACAAAGGAAAGAGCTACCTTTCAAAAGTTTTAGGATGCTGCAATTTGTCAATGTACCATGAAGTTTCGACTTGCATGGGTTGATCTTGACTAAATTGACTCCTCTGATTTGAGAAAGTGTGAAAGCTACCTAACGGAAAAGAGCTACCTATGAACAAGGTTGTGGCTTCTTTCTTTTGGGACTATGGATTTTCGAATTTCATGGGTTGATCAAATGCAAAGTTGCTACCCTTGGTAAATAGTGTGAAAGGTTCCTAGTGGTGTCTTTAGCTTGAAATAAAGTAAAGCTAGTTTTATAGGGAAATAAAGTACCTATAATGTTTCTGGGAGTAATTGTGTTATTTGGTGAAAGAAAAATTGTAAATTCAAACATAAAATCACAGATTTTTGGTGAATGTGATTTCCATTGTTGCAACATTGGGAACTGCAATCAGTTGATCTAGACATATCACTTGTGTGTATATGCATTCTTTCGATTGTTTTTCTTTTTTGCATGTTTTAGACATACTGTTTAGGACATATAGGTGCATGATATCAGCCTTCTTAATGTCTGTCCTTCAAGTTTAATGCCTGTTTTGATTCTTGTTCTCAAAGTCATGATTTTATGTGGCTGTCTACACTACTGTGTTGTTTCTTCATGATTAGAACTGGGATGAGTATCTGTGCTTATATATTTTGTGGAGTCTCAACTCTGGTTAAGTATGTTTTTGTGTATTCCCAAAATTTCTGATCAATTAAAAGAATGTGTTTTTGAAATCAGATTGTAACTCAAATTGCTCTTATAACTCTCATGTCTCAAACAGCAAACTCATGTCTTACTTATATCAGGTTGGTCAGCTTGTGCGTTTGAATTTTGAGTGCCTGGTAATGTGTGCGACGGTTCATTATTCTGCATTAATTACCAACGACTAATTGCAATTAGTGGCAGGTTTAGTGAGTCTCTCTTGCAGGAACGTACGCCATTGTTCACAGCAAATCTCTTCAAAATTTTCCGGCGACTTTGTCGGTCGGTCTCGTTTCTCTCAAAATTTCTATCTCCATCATCCTAAGTTCTCCACTCATTCGACATCAATGGCATCCTCTTCCAAAAGCCCCAAATTTTCGAGGTCGAATGTCACAACAACGAAGACATCAGTGAGCCCCAATTTCTCGGCATCAGATGATCTGTCGAAGGCCATGGTTGTCTATCAACCAGTCCCTGAACCTCTCACCATGATTCTCCCAGGTGAAAAAGGAAACGCAATTGATGTTGAAAATCCTGGAGACTTGTCCGGTTTTTCCTCCATCGGCAACCCTAGCACTCGCCGGTCCAAACGTCAACGAGGAATTCCGGCCAACTATGATGACCCCTCCCCTGCCGATGTTCAAGCTGCGAAGAAAAATAAGGTTGAAGCTGGATTCTTCAAGGAACCAGTTATTCTTGCAAGCGACTCTGATGATGAGGATTTCGTTCCTCCAGCAGGTTCAATTCCCCCTACTCGTGAGCGTTCTGTGTCACCGGCCTCTCCTCCTGCACAAGAGCCGGTTGAAGATGATAATTATCCAATTCCGTCTCCAAGGGTAGTCTTCCCTTCTGAATCTCCTCCCCCTCGAAGGCCATCATCAAAGGATGCACAATCTGTCATTGATGATGAAGTTGTACGGAATTTAATTCGATTGCGCCAAGCTCGTGTCTCTTCATCAGGTCCTTCAACCTCTGCTCCTCCTCCGACCGCACCTAGTTCATCGACTTCCTCAGAATTTGACGATAGTTCTGACCAGAACTATGCTACTCCGAAAGGTACCCCTGCTATTAGTGAAGAATCTGATGAGTCTCCGGTACGATCTTCAAGGAGACGCTCTGTACGTCTCAATGTTGCACCTATTGTTGCAACATCCAGAAAAATGAAACCCCTTGGTACTCCCTACTCATCTTCGTTTATCTCTAAAACTGCTTCTCGTAGGTATAATATTTCTAGAAATATCATTGATGAACGAAATGTTCTGAGTTCTATGTTGGATACCTATAATCTGTCTGCTTATTTCTCTGCTCGACATCTTTTGAAAACCTTGTCTCTTGCTGCCCCATATCTTCGTGAACTAATTCATGAGTTTTATGCCAATCTTGAAAAGAGAATTTCTGATTCTGTTGATTCTAGCTTTGAAAAAGTGTTTGTGAGAGGTCGATGGTATTCATTTTCCCCCACAGTCATAAATTCCATGCTTGGTACTCATCCCTCTGGTATTCTTGATTTCAATGTCGACCTGAATTTGTGTATTTGTGAACTTTCGGGTGGTAGAATTTCATTGTGGCCAGCCAAAGGTATTCCTGTTAGTACTTCTCAGTTGTCCTCTCTCTATGCCTTTTTGCATAAAATCTGTTGTGCAAATTGGTCTCCGTCCAAAAACACAAATGTTATAACTGAAGAGCATGCTAAAATCTTGTACCTCCTTGGCTCTCAAAAACCATTTGATCTAGGACTGTATGTTTTTAGGAAAATATCATCCATGGCTGAAACGGGTGGTGACAAACGGTCCCTCATTTTTCCCTCTCTCATATACAGATCCTACTCTCTCAAGGGTACAAACCTTCTTCTTCCACTCGTCTCTCGCCTGTTCTTGAGCCTCTCCATTTTTCCTCAAAACTTTTAAAAGGAGATAGGCTCGTGAATTTGCCTCTCAGTTCAGCTCCAGATACACCTTTCACTGATCCTTCTATTCCTCATACTACTGCATCTCCTTCAGTTCCTGTTTCACCTGTTGTACCTATCATTGTTCCTCCGAATGTTGCAACATCCAGTGCAACATCCCCTCTGTTTGCCCCTCCTACAGCTCCTATGTCAGTTTTCTTTGTCAAAGAGCAACTGCGGGTGATACAGACTATCTCACATTCTTTGCCCATCAAGCCTTTCTCACTTCTTTGGCTGCTCATTACTCCTCCTGGCTGGGACACCATTCTGGTCAAATAGGGGGTGAGGCTGCAACAAGGGTTGGTAGTGATGATGCTGCAAGTGATGAAGTCCCTGAATCTGGAAGTGTTCCTGAGACTGCCAAACGTACTTCTGAAAGTTAATCTGTGATTACATACTATCTTGTGGTTCTGATATTATGTAACTGATGTTTGATGGTTGGTTAAACACTTCTTCATTTGTGTCTGTAATAATCAGGTTAGGAGTTTGAGACACATGTAACAGGTTGTTAATTGTGATTGTGGTTTATTGATTATATCTCTATTCTATATTTCTGATCTTCATTTCAGGGGGTGTTCATCATAATCTTCTTGCAGGTTTTACGTGGATTTGACCAAGAATGCTCGAACAAAGGGGGTGATTGTAAGGGTAATTTAGGCATTGCCTAATTTATCTTGTTTTCACTCTCTTGGTCAAAATAGGATTTTAATTGGTATTATTGTGATAGGATTTAATTAGGATTCTCTTATTAGATTTAGGTGATATTTTTGGGTAACTAAATCTTTGCATAAGTATTTAGTTATTGATGGTATCAAATTAGGAAACAAAATCTTGTATATTTTTCTGTTTAATCTCTTTCCTAGTAGGATGTGTTGGTTGGCCGTGTATTTGCAGGATTCCTTGGAGTCTTGGTTGACAAGCCTTGCAACCTATAAAAAGATGAGAAGTCGAGCAGTTTAGGATATGGAGAGAGCCTAGAACGAGACCATATTCAGAAAGCAGTAAGAGAGTTTCATATCCAGAAGTCTTGTGTGCCGAACCGGGGAGAAGAAATCAACTTCTAGTACACGAAGACCATTCTGTATTGTTATATCTGCTGTGCTGTTGCTGCTGTTTAAATCTTCAGGAACACAGCCTTGTGTTTCCTGAAGTTGTGTTTAGCACTTCCAGTTCGTGTGATTGTTCTTGGAAGTTGTTCTTGTTTTGATTCTTTCTTCCCACGTTTGTTCTAGTAGTTTATGTGGGTTTTGTGATTCTCCAAGATTCTATATCTTGTGAGAATTTTGTGTTAACCGTTAAGGTTCAAAAACAGTGTTGATTTTAATATAGTTTGTTGCCTTGAGGCTTGATCTACAAGTTTGATACTTGTAGATTGTTTTTGTGTGATTTTCTGTCTTCCTAAGTCTGTTTGATTTTAAATCTTAAAACAAAACTTCCGCTGCTATTTTCTGTTATACACTTTCAGTTCACATTGTTACTGTCATTGTTGCAACATTCACTGCAACATTGGCAGTAACATCGTTCCATATTGAGATTCTGTTGCATTGCGTTCTTTCAGCAACTAAATGCAGATTTGGCTAAAATCCAGATGGTGTTAGCCGTGTTACTAAAGTAATGACGAAACTTAAGTTTCTTAGCAATAAAAGGCAAGTTTGTGCTATCAATCATGGGTTCACATATAGAAATAAATGAAATTTGATGCAGTGAGCTTAATTTCTTAAGACGAGAGAGAGTGGTATCATTACCCACACCCCTAAGATTCCAACATAGGGCCCTAATCGTCATGAGAAACAGTAGTTGAAGAACCGACATGGGGCTTGTCTTGCACATGGGAACGAGTAGTCCTGCTAGTAGGAGGCACTTTGGGAGGCTTCTTGTTTTTGTTTTTCTTTTTGTTAGATTGTTCTAAATTGAGAGCATCCAGATCTTCATTGGCCTGGAGAGGATCTTCATCATCAAAAGATTGTAAAACAGTGAACTTGTTTGGAGATAAAACAACATCATTATCTTGAGAGCCCGAAGTGTTGGGATTTACTGGAACTGCTTTGTCTGGAGTAGAGTTATCCGAACCATCTGTCTGTTGTAAATTAGGATCCTGATGCTCATGAATTGAGGGTTCCCCTTCCTCCACTTGATCACATGTATGGAGGCCATCAACGGAGTCATTGTTACCAATAGTAGGGGGGTTCACAATTGGTGGGGCTTGCATATCAGTATTAATCGGGACATTGGTAGGATTATTATTCAGAATAGAACTGTTAGGGCTCTTACCTTCAGCAAACTCCTTGCTCGCATCCGCATCAATGGGATTGGTTTTGCTTGTACCCGGAATATCTTCAGTTTTGTTTTTGGTGCTTTCCAAATAGTTTTGGGAATAATTTCTCCATTAATTTTGGCCGCAGTAGTGCTGGGATTCTGAGTAATATCTGGATCGCTGTGCTCAACATCTTTACCCTTATTCATCTATTTTTGATAGAACTTGCATGATTCATCATCGTGTCCTTAGCGGTGACAATACGAGCAATATAGTGGAAGTCTTTCAGCCTCAATAGTTTGCCAAAACCCCGGCGTGGAACCACTCTTGATCCAGATACGATTAGGGATAGTTTTGGTAAGATCAACCTCAATACATATGCGAGCAACGCTAGGTCTAGACAGATTAGCAGTGGGGGAATCAATGATTAATGGGGTTCCAATCATGTTAGCCATTGAGAATAGGGTTTGTTTATTAAACAAGTAAATAGGCAAGCCGGGCAACGAGAACCAAACAGGAACTATAGGGCTTTCAACCTCAGGTCGAAAGTAACTTTTCTTAGAATGATTACATTGCAATTATAATTTATTACGGAAAGACCCTACACCCACTTTCTCCTTTTTCCTAATCGCAAAAGGAAATAAACGATGAATAATTAATGAAGAAAAAGTAAAGAAAGACAAGTGCAAAAGAACGAACTATATTTAGTTTCTACCGCCTCAAACCCATTAAATTCCAAACCTTCAACTAAAACAGACGAAACTCCGGCCTTGCCGGCTCAACAATCCTCTTTTCTAAATACCCCGGCAATCAAACCCCCCTTTCCTCATTAATTTTTATGTTAACAAAATCATCCAAAATTACTGAGCCTTTGAAGGGCTCAAGTATGAAGAACAAGCTTTTTCTTTGTATCCGGCCGGTGGTGACGGAGACGGAAGACGGGGAACAACAACGTTACGTTCTCGTGTCGAAAGAGCGAAGTACTAGGAATAGAACGATTTCGATGACGGCGTCGGAGAGATCATCTGTTCCCGGGACGGAGAATTTTAGAGTTAGTACTGGTCGTCGCCGTCGTCAAGGATTGGTTGGTGGTTCGCACAAGACTTTTTCTCAGGCTATTAAGGCTGTTTTTTTGAAGCCTCATTGGTTAGTTCACTCTTTTACGTCTTAATAATTCTTAACTTCTCTTTACTTTTTACCCTTTTTTTTTTTTTTTTTTTTTTTTGAGGTAAGTGCGAATTTTGTTAGTACAAGATTCAACTAGTGACCTCAAGGTTTTTGCATATATGTTAAACAATCTTACGAGTATTAATTCGTAAGAAGAAACCCGACTCTCTTATAATTCAATCCACAAACACACAATTGTTTGCGTTGTTTGAAAAATACATTTCCCTCACACACGTAGACAAGTTTCAAAGTTAGACTTTGATTTTTTTTTTTTTTTAGATCTCACAAAGAAAATATATAAAATTTGATTTGATTTTTCACGAATAATTTATAAATATAACTTTATCACTATGAATCCCAAAAATATACTTATAATAAATACTCATAATAACAATCGGTCTTTCATAATTTCTAATCCAATAAAGTTGCTACTTCTTTCCCTTGGTCTTCCAATCCAATTATTACCTCCATCCCAAAATAATACTCCCGCTGTCCCAAATTAAATAAATGATATTTTAAACTAAAAAACTTATCCCAAAATAAATGTCGTTATTGGAATTCAAGAAAAAATTATCCACAATATGTCAAAGTTGTTCTTATTATTTACTTTCTAATTAAATGTATTGTTCAAATTTTGAGAAAAAGCTATAATGATTTAAAAAGGAATGTTAAGATAAGAAACAAATAATTATATAACTTATCAACAATAATTGCACTTTAATTAAAGGTAAATCAGTCTTTTTTATAAGCTTTCTTAATATGTGTGCAAATTTCTAAAACGTCCTTTATTTTGGGACGGAGAGAGTATCGTTTTAGCAAAGTTTTTTTTGTTTACAAATAATTATCCTTATAGGATTCTAAGACATATTTATTCATATTTTATCAAAACTATCAAATCTTGACAAAAATTAAATATTGTTAAAGAGAGTAGTTCGTAAAAAGAGAAAAAATTACTAAAAGTACTTTACAATAAATGAACTTAAGTAAATGTAGATTAGTCTTTTTACATACATTTCTTAATATGTGTGCAAAGCGTGAAAATAACGTTTATTTTGGGATGGACGCAGTTAGTAACTTAGTAATATCGACAACCAAATTTACATGACGTAAATGGATGATTTTGTTAGGTCGGAACGTGTACTTGGTTCCTTCCTAAATAATTTTCATATTTACGTGTTTTATGATGAAAAAAATGTATCATTATAATATATGTTAAAATTTTATTTTATAAATATTCAATTTGACAAAAAAAAATCAAAATATTGTAGTAATTTAAGGATTTTTTTTGTTTTTGCTTTGGTCTGAGTCTTACTAATAGGGGTATAAATTGGAATTATCGAACCATGGAACCGAACTGAATCGAATCAAATCAGTCGGTTTGATTCATGGTTTTTTAAACCAAACCAAATCAATCTATATATTTTTATTCATTATTATATAATATATATTATATAACATTTGTTAATTATTCTATATATATATATATATATATATATATATACACGTACATATTTAACTAAACAAAACGTTAATTGTTGGAGGATTATTATTTCTTTCATTGTTTATATTTATTTAAGAATTTCTGTAGTTTTCTTTATGAGAATTTATTTTAATAGGTTATTTTTTAATTTTGATACTAAATCCAAATTAAAACCTTAATTTTATCGTTATTCTTAATATTGGTTAAGTTAATTAATATATATATATATATATATATATATATATATATATATATATATATATATATATATATATATATATATAAACTATAATCGAACAACAAACCAAACTGAGTATTCGGTTTGATTCAAATTTATTCTGTCATTTACTATGCTTGGGCGAGTGTCTCGTAAAATTACTGCACTATTTACTTTTTAATTTAAATCTGTCACTTATCTCTTGAATATTCAAATGCCAACGGTCCAAATGGCTAGAAACGTATCGATTGCTTTATGCTTTAGATCATTATTTGTAATCCCTTATTTGATCAAGAATTTTCTTGTCTTTTTATAGAGAAAAAGCGTCCAGGAAAGACACCTACGCCAACTAATGCATCGATCAACCAGTACGGACTCCCAAAAAAGCAATATACGTTTGGAAGGATCCAACAATGAAACTGGTCAACCTCAACCCAGATTTACTGCGGACAGAAGAAGGTGTGGGGCAATTGCCCCACTTGAAGAAAATTTTGATAAAGGATTTGTTTTTCAATTTTTAATAATTAGTTATAATATATACACTTTGCCCCACTGAATATAATATACACTTTGCCCCCACCTAAATAAATGAATTTTTTTTACTTACCTAACCTTATGAAAATTTGAAACCAAAACCAAAAACCAAAACCCCTCGCTCGCCCATTCGGCACTCGGCACCACCGACACCTCTGCGGCCCACCTCCATTTCTCCACTTCTCCAGCCTCCCTCTAGTCCCTCCGAGTCTCCGACAAGTGAATCTTGCGAACGGCGAATCGGCGATTGGCTTTAGCGAACGCGATTGGCGGCGCTGAATCGGCCTCAATTTAGGCAAGAGGTTTAGGCTCCACTCAGATCGGGCAGATCCAACCAATGGGCCGTGGCTCGTGAGGCTAAGGCGTGCCTCCTCTCTCTCCATTCTTCAATCCGCGATCCATCTTTTGTCGCTCAAGACTGGCCACATGTCGCCTTAACTCCCTAAGCCCTTACTTTTACCCAATACCTTTTACTTTACACTTTACACTAGTTTACGTGAAAATGAGGAAATTGAATTACGCTTTGACTTTGAGCTTTAGTGCAACACTTTTCTTTTGAGTTGGCTTTTGGAATTTGAATTGTTAAATGGATAAATGATAGTGATTGTGATTTTTTATTTGTGATTTAAAGTTTAAAATTAAAATATGATTGTAAGAATCTCACAATTATAATTATGGTTTAAATTTTAAAATTAAAATAACCCTAATTTTTACTAAACTTGTGTGTTCAATAATTTGGTAAGAAAAGTTTATTTATTTAATCCAAATTAGGCATTTTAATTTGGGGGTTGAAGTAGTTGATTTATGAGATTTTTTTATTTGTGTAGATTTCCAAATTGTGGTTGATTTGAAGGAATTTGGTTTTAGTGATTATGGAGAGATTTTATAAACGGAAACCAAGGAAGAATTTGGAACACGTAGTGCATCCAAGAAGTTCATCTATTGGTAATCAACAGCCTCGCCTATTTCTGCTACTTCATTTCAGCTACGAAAAGAATTAGTTGATTTGAATAGTCTTCCATCGATCCCGCAAAGAAAAAAGATATTTGAATACAACCCCAACCAGATTTGATGAAATTAGAGAGCTTATTTGTTGAAGGGGCCTTGTCAACCTCGGGCCATGATTTCCCTCAAAAACTAATGGGAACTAAATTGCGCTGTTTTAATCCGGATTGGTTTGATCAATATGCTAATTGGTTAGAGTATAGCATGAAAGAAGATAAAGCATATTGTTTGTGTTGTTATTTGTTTAGAGATAAAATCAAGAATAAAGGTGGTGGTGAAGCATTTATAAGTGAAGGCTTTCTTTGTGCTTGGAATAAAAAAGAAAGGTTGATGTTCATGTTGGTGCGGTCAATGGTAATCATAATATGTCAGAAAGAAGTGTGAGGATCTAATGAGACAAAACAATCTATGCATTGTTGCTCTTCATAGACAATCTATTATTGTGAGAAAATGACTATCGAATTCGATTATGTGCTTCAATTGATTCTTGTAGATTTTTATTGAACCAAGGGTTGGCTCAGTTTTCGTGGTCATGATGAGACCCAAGATTCTTCAAATAGAGGGAATTTTCTTGAATTGATTAAGTTTTGTTTCAAGCTGATCAAAACGATTCTCGCTTTTGTAAAGTTGTTATGGGAAATGCTCAAAAAAATTGTCAAATGATATCTCCTCACATTCAAAAGGATATTGTTCATTGTTTTGCATAAGAGATAGTACGAAAATAATTGAAGAGATCAAAGATGATTTTTTTTTCATTAATGGTGGATGAGTCTAGTGATGTATCCGCAAAGAACAACCGACCGTGGTTTTGTGATTTGTTAACTCTTGTGGAAATGTTCAAGAGAGGTTTATTTGTGTTGTGCATGATGAGACTTCGCTTTGCTTTGAAATCGCTATTGATAATGTGCTTGCCGATATTGGTTTGAGTTTGGTGAAAATTGTGGTCAAGGCTATGATGGCAAGTAATATGAACGTGAATTGTAGGGTTGAAGACTTTGATTATGAATGAAAATATGTTCCGATATTATGTTCATTGTTTTGCTCATCAACTTCAATTAGCTCTTGTTCTTTGGCTAGGAAAAATGTTGATATTGCGGACTTTTTTAAACATGATTTCCTCTTTATTAAATGTTGTTGGAGCATCTTGTAAGCGTAAAGACATTATTCGACAAAAACAAGCAGAAAAAGTGGCGGAAGGAATCGAGAGTGGTTTGCTTGAGACGGGGAAAGGATTAAATCAATAATTAAGTCTTAAGAGAGCTATAGATACACGTTGGGGGTCTCATTATAAATCATTATTGAACTTGGTTGCTTTGTTTTCTTCTGTTATTGAAGTTCTTGAAATTGTTTCGTGTGATGCTACTGATTCATCGAAAAAAGCTCAAGCGCTTGGTTTATTGGGATATTTGCAATCATTTGATTTTGTCTTTAATTTGCAATTGATCTTGCATTGTACTTTCGTTCGCAAATGAGTTGTCATTGGCTTTGCAAAGGAAAGATAGATATTTTGAATGCTATGACACTTGTTAAAGTAACTAGGCGAAATTGCAAGCAAAGAAGAAATGATGGATGGGAATCTCTTCAGGCAAGATTATGGTTTTTGTAATGAGAACAAGATTGATTGTGTGGATATGAATGCTGAATATGTTAATCATCACCGTCCTCGGCGTAAGACAAACATTACTAACGATTTTCATTATCGTGTAGAATGTTTTAATGTCATTATGGATCAGCAAATTTTTGAGATTAATGATCGATTCAATGAGGTCAATTCTGAGTTGCTTCTTTGTGTTGCTTGTTTGAATCCAAGTAATAATTTTGTTGATTTCAATATAGAAAAATTGGTAAGAATGGCTCAGTTTTATCCGGATGATTTCTCTCTAGTTGATTGTATGATGCTTGAAAATCAACTAGAGACATATATTATGGATTTGCGATCGGATTTCGATGATTGGAGGGGCTTGTTGATCTATCAACATTGCTTGTGCAAACACGGAAACACTTGTCATACCCATTGGTGTGTCGACTTTTGAAGTTCGCATTGATTTTACCAAGTAGCAACGGCAAGCGTGGAAAGATGCTTCTCATGATGAATATTGTCGAAGACGGATCTACGAAACCGAATTTGTGATCAATTTTTAAATGATTGTCTTGTATGTTTTATTGAAAAAGATTTCCTTAGGAGTGTTACAAATGATGATGTAATTAAACGTTTTCAAAATATGAAAACGCGTAGGGGACAATTATGATTTGTAAACTTTATTAAATTTGTGCACCCGGTTGGAAAATTTTCTGCGTCCGCCACTTCAACCCAGATTTCAGGGCCCACCCATTTCCCCAGCACCATCTCCGTCTTCATCAAATTCCTTTACCTCCAAGAAACAGAGTATTCCAAATAATGATGATTCAAGTTTAGATTACGTAATGTACTTGATTCTTATTTCTCTCTTTGTAGCCATATTCTGGGGAAAGATTTTCGGGATTTTGTGCACATCGATATGGCTTTACGTTGTTCCTCTACGACGACGACGGGGCGATGGCGTTGACCGGAGATCGTTGGACGATTGCATGATAAAGTTGCCGGAGACAGAGGTGGAGACGGTGGAGTACAAGAAAAGAGTCATAATGGGAGGACTGCTAGAAAGGAACCATCGCAGAGATGGAGAAAGAGCATTAAAATTTTGACCTTTAGGGTAAAATTAAGCGTGTGTAAATGGACAATATGATGTATTGTGATCTTCCTGTGGACAATAATATGGATGATTTCCATATTTTGGTCAGATGAAGGGGCTGAGAATCGAAGATTTTCAATGCCCTTTCCTTGATGTACTCCGCATTTTGTCGCTTTATTCTTAGGTTCTTTCTGTTTGTTTGTGCATGAAGTACTCCGTACAGTACAAATCATATCCTAAAGAAGAAAGTTATAAAATCTTTGCTACAAAATCATTTTCATGGTAAAACATCGTTTTATGTGGTCAATGGATAGTTATCAACGGTGAACTTGTGGGTAGATGATTTTTTTAACCCCGACATTACTTGGTCTATTTAATGAGTCGTATGTTGGGTAAATTTTGTTTTGTGTTAATAATATATGTTGAAAATCTGGATTACCGAATCGCAAAATCAAAACGAAGGGTATGATTTTGTTTTGAGTTAGAACGGTTCTGTTTAGATTTAAAACTATTATAAATTGATCCGATTTTTGGTTTTTGATGTCAAATCAAATCGAAGTGAACCATTATTTTTAATATATATATATATATATATATATATATATATATATATATATATATATATATATATATATATATATATATATATATTATACATGTATAAAGTTATATATTATTCTCTTTGTTCTAAAATTATTGTCATATTTGACTCGATATGTATATTAAGAAAAAAAATTAATTGACTTGATTATTAATATTGTTTAGATGTGTACTTTGATTTAAGTGGTAAAAGTTGTTGTGGTAAAATAAATTTTCAAACAAGATAATTATTTTCGAGCAGATAAAAAATAAAAATAAAGTAATAATTTTGGGATGAATAAAGTATAATTCTTTAATAATTCTAATTTTTAGTATTACACGTATTCCAAAGAGGTACCAAATACCAAAATAACTAAACCTTAACTCACATACAAATATCACACTTATCACCTACACAATCTATTTGTTTGATGTTGGACTGGTTAATTGAAAGTATGACTATTTTATTTAAGTTGATTACATTTTATTTTATTTAAAAATGTAAATCAAACTAAATTGAGTGGTTCAGTTCGATTTGTTTTTAATCTTTATGCGGTTTGGTTCAATTTAAGAAATACTATATATTGAAATTAATGAGTGGTTTGGTTTGTGGTTTTGGTCTCAATCGAATGGAATTGAACGACTTACACTCCTAATTGTCATTGTTCAATTATATTTTTAAACATCTATTCTAAAATAATTATTCTTTTTTAAAAAATTGCTTTTGAAATAAATAATTTTACCACTTTACCCTTACTTTTTCTACCTACGTTAATTATGACCATATATTCATGAGCATTAAATGAAACCACATATTTTATCAATATTTATAATACAATTAATTATTTTTTTCTTAAACAGTATACTAAATTAAAGTAGATAATAATTTGAAAACGGGGAAGTAAGTAATAGAATTTATTTTCTTATAATCAGCTGATTTTTCTCCAGTATTCTCTCTCATCAGTCATCACCCACGTACTTTTTCTCTCTGCTCTCTCAGATAGATTTTTTTTTTGCCCTTTTCTCTTTGGGTATCGCTATTCAGCCCCTATTTCCTATAAGTTTATTTCTAAAAAATTCTCAAAACTCATTCTTTTTATTTTACCCTCCTTATAAATTGACCCCCACCGCCCCCCTCCAATCAATTGTTCGGCTAGACTATGTCAAACAAAACTGATTTGTTCGATTAGAGCATACCGAACAACACTAAGTTTAATTTTTTTAAAAAATATTTCTAAAATCTTCAGACGTCCTTGGCTAAACATCATTGGTTTGTTCGACAAGAGCATACCGAACAGAACTAAGTTTAATTTTTTTTTAATATTTTCAAAATGTTCGGACTTCCTTGACCGAACAACATAGTATTGTTCAGTATGCTCTATCCGAACAACATAGTATTGTTCGACCAATGAGGTCCAAATATTTTTAAAAAATTTAAGGATTAATTAAAAAGAAAAAATAAAGTTTACACTTCTTAAAATTTTTCGAAGGTAAACTTAGAGGAAAAATGGGCTGAATAGTGCCACCTTCCTCTTTTCTTATTTTCTGTTGTGTACCACAAATTCACAATTCACAATTCACACCTTCTCTTTCTTTTTCTCCCTCTTATCTTGCCAGATGTCATTTTTGCAGGAAAAGTATCGAGTTCGAAAACGGTACATGTTGAGCAATTAGTCATTTGGTCAGGGCCGTTCCTGGGCATAGGCCCAAGGGACGACCGCCTAGGGCCCAAAAAAATTAGGGGCCCAAAATTTATTTATATGTATAGTATATATATAATATATAAATATAATATTAATAAATATAAATAGGGAATATGAAAAATTATTTGGAAACAAGAAACGGAAGCAGGAGCTTGATGCGGTGATACTGGCAGACGAAAGGTTGATTAGATGGAAGGGCGGACAGCGGGACAGTCGGACATAAGGATCAAGGAGATGGAACGATTAACGACGGCCCTCGACCTCGAGATTCACTCTTCGGTCTTCCCTATGCATCTATGGCCGCCATATTATTTTCCACTCCACCTTCAGGCTCTGTTTCAGTTCGATTTCAAAGGCTCAAAGCAAGAAAAACTCTCACAGTCTCACTCACTTAGTCACTCTGCCGTTCCTCATCCACGAACTCGAAGCCGCCGGCACCGGTGAAGGACTGATGATGCAGGTACTCGTCCAATTTTCCTTATTTCAATTCCATTTTTCAAAATTTTCCCCTCTTTAGGCCCTTCTGCCTTGAGGGCGAATCGGACATTCGGACCACTAAACCTCAAAGTCTCAAACCCATATTTCTTTTGGTTTAAGGTTTTTAGGGCTCGTAAATTAATTTTTTTGTTGATCCACAATTTCTTTTCAAAATCACATAGTTTAAGTAGATAAAAGATTAGAAATTTACAAATTATTTCTTATATGTTGGTACAGCATTCCAGCAAACAATCGAGCTTGGGGCCCTTATTCGTTATTTTGCCCCGGGCCTTTGAAATGTCAGGAACGGCCCTGCATTTGGTTATTATCTATCTTAAGGTTATCTGTTTGTCAATTAATTATTTATTAATTAGACTTTATAGAAAGGAAAACTTATTTGTAGTTTTCTACAATTAAGATAAACACGAATATATGAAAGATTTTTATATATCTCTTTTTTCTTTTCTTTTTCTTTTTTGTTTTGAGTAGAATTGACATTTTTTGCTCATACCCATATGCCTGCCTACCAAAAAATAAGTATCAAAGACACACTTAAAATTATAAATAAACACAAATAGACGTATCTATGTAAAACTATTAAATATGATGGATTAAATAGGCACTCACCTGAACACCTACACTGAAATGTTGACTCTCCACCTCTCACCCTATTCTCGTGTTTCTATCAAACTTTTTGCACATGCATGTTATTTGTCTAATTGTCAACTTTCTCAAGCATCTCTCTCTAGTCTCTTTCTCTGTATGGGTGTATGTGTTCTTCTTCTGTAACTGTGCGTGTGTGTTTTGTATTTGTGCGAGTATATGTTCTATATCTGTGCGTATGAGTATGTTCTATATATGTGCCTTTGTTTGCGTTCTGTATATGTGTGTGTTTGTGCTCTACATGTATATGTGTGTATTGATGAGGTGAGGGATAAAAGGTGAGTGTGAGTATCATACATGATAGTAGAGGTGACAATTTTTGCTCATGTCCATTTGTCTGCCCAGACCGCCCAATAAATAATGGATATGAGAATAACCAAAATTTTAAGTGGGCACAAATGGACATGCCCACTTAGGCACATTAACTATGATGGGCTAAATGGGCGCCGGCTTGGGCACCCATACTAAAACTCATTCTCTTACTCTTTTAATTTTGTTTTATCAATTACATACATAATTATAAAATACTTAAGATTAATAATGACGTTTAACATAATTAATATATCTATATTGTGCACCCACCCTTCAACCCCACCCACAAGTCGCCCCGAAAATTAATTCTCTTGCTCTCCTAATTTTGTTTTATCAATTACATACATAATTATAAAATACTTAAGATTAATAATGACGTTTAACATAATTAATATATCTATACTGTACATCCATCCTTCCAACCCCCACCCCCTCCAAGCGCCCCCCCTAAAACTCATTCTATTGTTCTTCTAATTTTATTTTATCAATTACATATATAATTATAAAATATTTAAAATTAATAATACGTTTAACTTAATTAATATATCTATGCTGCATACCTACCCTTCCAACCCGCATCCCCCTCCAACCGCCCCCCCCCATTTCAAAGCAAAGCATGTGATATATATATATATATATATATATATATATATATATATATATATATATATATATATACATATACATATACATATATATATACATATACATATACATATATATATATATATACATATACATATACATATATATATATAATGTACACCCGCCCTTCCAACCGCTACCCCCACCCCCCACCCCTCACCCCCAAATTGTAAAGCAAAGCATGAAATGTCATTCTATGACTCTGTACCGTTAAATGGAACTCAACATCACTCCCAGATTGCTCCATTTCTATGACTCTGTAAATATCTGTCTCTGTTACACTATAAATGGATTCATAGTGGTTTTGTGAGCAGTGCAACATTCGACATTCTATGACTTGAGTGTTTGTCTATTGGGGTTCAACGAGATAAAAAATCGAACCATAAAATAGAAGATTGAATTGAGAGTTACAAGAATAAAAATACATAATTGACACTAGAGATGAGCAAACATACATATTTATGTTTCTTTTTTTGGGTGAAATTAATGTTTTTTTTCTTTTTACATATTTTTGGTTAAAGAATGAAGTTTTTTAATTATTGTATTTATTTTTGAATTTTGTGTTAATGAGTAGATGGACACCCATGGGAGCCCATGCCCATATATGTCCATGATATTAAAAGGGCACTAACTTGCCCGCCCATACTCGTCCGTTTGTCACCTCTTGCGGTGACAGATGAGTAGTGGTGACAAATTCTGCCCACACCCATATGCTCGTCCAGACCGCCCACTAAAATATTGGCATGGACAAACTTAAATTTTAATCTTGGCACAAATGGGTATGCTCATTTAGACCATTAAGTTTTATCAGTGTTCTAAAACTCCCCGCCTAGCTCCGCCTAGGCCCCGCCTAGGCGCTAGGCACCTCTCTACCGCCACGATTTTCTTAGTTGCCGCCTAATCGACCAAGTCGGTGTCTACGTTGCCGGCCTGCCAGATAGATAGAAGAAAAAAAGATGAAGAAGAAGGGGGCTGTCTCGAGACTCATAATTTGGAATGAGAAGGGATTAGGAAGGATATGTTAGACTGTAGGTTGTAGGAGTAGTAGGTAGGTGGAGTAATATTTTTTTTGTTTTTAGTTCTAAACTTGACTGGTTTATTGCTTTGAGGTTGTTGAGAATTGAGATTAAAGGTAGGTTTGTATATTTTTGTTCATTTTACAAATATAGACAAGTATTTGATAAAATGACAAACATAAAAAAATTAAATTTGTAGTCAATGTGGTTGATCTTTGATGTAAATTATCAAAAAAATTGTAATTTTGCCTTAATTCTAGGCCCCGCCTAGGCCCCGATTACGCCCCGACTAGTCCCCTAGGCGCGAGGCGCTAGTATAACGCCTAGAGGCCGCCTAACAAT
Source organism: Codonopsis lanceolata (assembly GCA_013146195.2). Lineage (NCBI taxonomy): Eukaryota > Viridiplantae > Streptophyta > Magnoliopsida > Asterales > Campanulaceae > Codonopsis > Codonopsis lanceolata. The sequence continues at coordinate 48,040,500 of CM028381.1, read as the reverse complement.
TTTTATAACCTTGAGTTTTATGGGTACAAATGGGCGCCCACATTTTCACCTCACTCTCACGATTAATTTTTTTTTTCTGTATACCTGATAATCTAAAGTTGATTCTCTCTATATATTTACATTTCTATCAATAACCATTCATTAAGACAGAGAGAATGTGGGGATAGAGAGAGATGCATGGTTGCTACTTGTTCTTCAGGTTTAGTTTTTAAAACCAAAGAAATAGTCAGCAATGGTGAGAGAGTAACCGTTATTTTTTAAGAATAAAAAAATGACCTATTTTTTTATTTTTTTTTCGATATCATATTACTTTTTATATACGGTCAATTATGTATTTTTTGGTTATGAAAAAATAATATATATATATGTTCTTGTTAAAATAATATATATATATATATATATATATATATATATATATATATGTTCTGGTTAAAAACAATCGATTTGACGTAAAAATTAAGGAACTAAGGGAGTATTTTATTTCAATTAACATACGAGAAAAGTGAAAATATGTTATTGTTTTGATATTATTAGTAGTTCTGCCAATACTAATACGTCATATAAAGTTTTTGAGTTTTTTTTAGAAATTTGGCTACATTGTAAATGGTGACAGAGGTTAAAATGTTGGCCTTTTCCAATTATTGTGGTTGAAATCAAGACGTCCTTGATTGATCAAGCATTGGCTTTCATTTTTTAGGATAAAACATTCTTTAGTAACATGCCCTACATCGTTGTGATAAGCACAAAATTTGTGTTATCCCGATATTGAGCTGTGCCCGGATTCATGGGGTACAGAGCAGGAAGATCATTCTGGATCTGCATCATAATTTCCTTCCTTGAAGTATTCAGGGGAGTAAAATGCTACTCTCTAAATCGTTGAGTCGAATTAGAAGTCATGTTCCGATCTCTCAGAAAATTATTGTTGTTTCCTGAGCTAGGAGTTGTAGTTGCTGCCGAGCTACTTTCTGCTTTGTCCTTTCCCTTTCCTTTTCGGTCGAATTCCGTCGAGCTGAATAACTGAGCCTGAGCAAGCATCTCGCCCTGAGTCGCTGACAGATGCATTACCAACTCCTGTTTTAGGCCCCTACTCCGCATATTATTCAAAAAGCAAAGTGTGACCTCTCTTTCAGTCATGCCCTTAACCTGCTCGAGCACCTTTGTGAATCGTTCCACATAATTGTGAGAAGATTCATCAACTCCCTGGACCACCTTGTAGAGGTCAAAATGACTTTTTGGGAAGGCTCCGGCAGAGCCAAATTCAGCTAAATTTTTTTCCCTCAGATCCTTCCATGTTGTTATAGATCCTCTTGGGAATCTTCCTAACCAGCTCTGGGCTTTACCCTGAATAGCCCCTGCAAATACTTTCATTTTTAAGGCGTCATTGCTAGTCACCAAGCCGACTTGTGCCTCAAACGAGCATAACCAATCTCATGCTCAGGTTTTTCCCGAGTATTTGTCAAAATTAGGAAAAACAGCCCCCTGGGCTGGAGGTGTGTTTTCAATCCAGTCTGCAAAAGCATATGTTGATCGGACCTTCCAGTCCGGTCAGCGACAAGCCTCCCATCCATCCATCCTCGCCTGCACAATTGCCAAGATCTCAACCATTGTCTGAGGTTGTGCTGGTAATGGTGCCGTAGGGACCGCCACGGGTTGAACTATAATAGCCTGAGGTGCTGTCAATTGGTTGTACTATCACATGTTGGGGAACCCTTGTTGGTCTAAGGGCCTCATGATGGTCTGCTCGTCTGTCATGTTCACGGTGAGGTGATGTCCAACAGGACCGATAAGAGTGATGAGAATGAGAATGATAGGAGCGTTCATGCTCATCTCTTCAGCTCCACCTACTGGCAGGCTATGACTCAGCGACCATACTGGGCTCTCTGGCCCGGTGCCTATCTCGTCCACGCCTTCCCTCGTGGATGTCAACCACGTGAGTTCCTTGATTGTGGCTGCCACCACTTTCTGCTCGGTTTCGAGCTGGTGCTTGATCGATGGCTAAGAGGGGCCTGTATGGGGCATGGCCACCGACACTAGGCACCACTCCAACCATTTATGGAGCACTTACTGCGAGTAAGACTAGGATTAACTGTTCCTCTATGGGAACTGGTGGTTGACCCAGCGCAGCCAACTGTTGGTTCAATATGAACATCCTGTTCAAGTATTGAGCCTGATTACGGAGAACAATAGCATGTGATTTTTCATTCAAGGTAGCCAGCTCTCACCTGATTAAGCCGAGCAGCCGACGTTGATCGGCGTTGATTCAGTTGTTCATGTAATTGAACCGAATTAGCCTTCTGTTGTTCCAAATGGTTTCTCAAATTGGGCTGAGGTGGATCGTTCAAGATCATCCTTGATTAGGAAACTGATCGAGCACTATCGAGCATCAATGACCGACGACCAAGACGACCACGTGCCTAAGTCCCATGAGTTCGAAAATGTTGAGAAAGCGACAATACTCGACAACGGGTCGAGGGATCCAGCTACACTTTCCAAGCTAAGGATGAAATCCTCACACTTGGAAACTCAGGGGGGCTACTGAAGGGACCCAACCTAAATCCTCATACAGGGAGGGACACGTGACCGCCAGCTCGACCTGGAAGGGACCCATCACCCAATAATTCATCTTGCAAACAAGGGCAACCAGGATTGGCGGCCATGGATGAGCTAATCAGGGTCCTCTGAAAGCCGAAGATCACCCCAAGAACAACACGTCGACCACCGGGTCGGTTAGAACAACCATGCTCGGCAGACCGAGCTATCCGAGACGATCGTGGGCATCGTACCGACCCTCCCCGGGCCCGAGGTGGAACCGCGGGTCGGACCGCCCAAATAAGGAGGGAAACAAGTAGACAAGTAACATGTAAGGACTTAATTTATAAAAACGACGTGACGCAACATTAGAGACGCACGCCCGGCACCAAAGGGCCGGTATTTTTAAAACTTTACAAACCCGATATAATAGTTAAACAATTTAAACTAAGTCATCGGCGACACTACATGCCTGAACCCAAGCTAACGCTTTATGGACAAGAATTAAAAGAAGAGTTAATAGCATGCTCAATGGAAGACTAATACGTGAGGAATAATAACAAGTTAACCAAAGCTCTGGCTTACACAATGCCAAAGACAAAAGGGTTACAAGTACTACAAGTATTAAACTACTAGCAGTTAATAAGATTTACAATCAAGTTCTACACAAATACCCAAGCATAGTCTAGTTGACTTGCTTAACCCGTCGTCCTTACAAAATATAAAACAAGAGGAAGAGGACATCTAAACCACCTCTTCGAATATCAACGGCGGAACAAAAGGGGAACCAAGCACGCAACACAAAGGCAATCTCAACGAAAGCGGTGACCTCGCTCTTGCTAGGATCTAAAGCGAAAGGGGAAAGGGTAAGTCATAAAGACTCGTAGCTATCAATCATGCATGTCATGGCAATATGCAACATACAAGGCAAGTTATAGTCACATAAGCATAGAGATCATATATCCAAGATGCACATTGTTTCACATAAGCGCATAATTAAATCACATAGGATAAGGATATATGGAGAGCCGGGCCGCTACGTAGTTCCTGCATACAAGCGTTATCTTGAGCGTGCATGTGTCAGATGCGTGTAAGTACATCGACCTTCCGAGGAATGCTCGGGATAGAACCAATGGTACTCGTATTGATGCAACAAGGGAGTTACTTCCCCACCGTGGCCAAGGGAGGCGTGTGTGAACAAGGACAGATGCCACTGACTCATGCAATGCCAAGTAATGTATACTTAACAAAAATATCAAGTAGTGAACGAGGTCGACAAGAGCGATCTCGTTCATGACAAGTAAATTATTCTCATCAATAACCAAGTAGGATTGAATTCGACAAGAGCGAACTCACATGTCAATTAAGCATTCTATAATATGACATTCAAGATCAAGCAAGGTAATCAATCCAAGTTCAAGAGTCTAGAATTATTATTCTAAGGGAAACGTGATTAGAACGTCGTAGGGATTGATCGGTGAGCCGGTATTGTTCAATAGCTCGCTAAACTTGACTCCGTTGAGTCGTCTCTAACAATTCATCCAATAGAGTTAGGATGCTAAATGCATCATAAACCCTTTTCTAAGTTCTCGTACATGATCGGCTAGGTCGTTAATCCATTTAACAACCGTAGTTAAGGATTGTCATCCATTCAATTTCAAGGGGCCTTAGAATTATTATTTCAAAGGTTGATAAATTGCAATGGTCCAAGAACATTAATTATTCATAGGAGGATATAGAACACATTTAATTCTCAACATAGGACCCAATTCAATAAGATGAACAAATCATGGCATATGGAACCCTAGAATTCATATTTTCCAAAAGTCATCAAAATCCAATAGTCCAAGAACATTAGTTGTTCCTAAGAGGGCATAGAACATATTTAATTCTAGGCATAGGACTAAATTAACAAGATGATCATATTAAATCAAAAATCCCAAAAGACCAATTCATCAATAATCATGGCAAGGGTATGGTAGGAGCATGGGAATTACAAGAAGAGGGGGACATGGCATATCTAGCATACATCCTAAGGGGAAATCGATAGCTTACCTTACACCCAAGAAAGAGATGGAATGAACACAAAGTAATCGGATGGAAATGATCTCCTTGTCGGTAGCTTCACTCCGGTGGTCTCGGTTTGGCAAGCGGCGGAGGTCGGGAGCTCAATCCATGGAGTAGACACACTAGTCTCACCTTTTCTCACACACACTAATATGGCAAGAGAGAGAAGAAATCGATAATGATAATGGAGGCTTTGGTTGGATTAGCAAGAGGAAGGCTTATATACCTTGCATGGTTTGGGTGGAATTCCACATGGCAAGAGGAGAAGGGTGGTGGAATCCACATGTCAAGTGGAGGTAGCTTGAGGTTAGGGCTAATCTAACTTGATTAGTGTCTAATAGGTAGGATTAGTGCCAATTAGGAAGGGGTTTAAAGGGGTCAAAGGTCGGACAAGGCAGAAAAGGAGAAAATTTCCCGTAGGCTGGAAGAAAGGTGAGGCGGGCGCCTCAGTCATGGCCATGCGGCCGCCTCAAATACAGGTTAGGTCTCCTGATTTTCATTTGCTCTCAGCTTCTGGTGCGCGCGCCTCACTCGATCCATGCGGGCGCCTGAACTTCTGGGGCTCTAAAACTTGACTTAAACATGTCTAAAGGGTCCCCCAACTTGTGGGCAACCATTCTAGGGTCTAACACCCTCAAAACAAGTCGAAACACATCGAACAACACCGAACAAGGTAGGACAAGGCACGAACCATGCGACGATTGGTTGGCGAATCAAACCGGATCAAGCGTTAATAAAACTATGGTAACTTGGGCATGGAAAAGGCTTGTTTAACCATGGTTAAGAGTTCAATACAAGGCCGGAACTCAAGGAACAATTCATCGCAGCGTCGAAATACTGCGCAAAAGCGGGAGGCGAGGGAAATCGCTAAGGCCAAAACAAAGCAAGAAGGTTTCCAAACTTCCAATTAAGCTTACTATGATCAAGGTGAGCGTTCTAGGTCATCTATGATGGACAATAGAACTATAACAAGTCTCGGTGGTGTGCTAACACGCTAAGGCAAACCTGGGGCCTGAGGCAAGGCAAGCAAGGCAAGGAAGGCATTCAAGCAACTAGGCACATAATACTCTCATGTGAGTATGACATGAACAATTAGAATTATCTAACATGTTAAGGCATGAAACAAGCATGTTATTAAGGCATAAGACAAGTAATGCAAGTAATGGGTTTGGGTTCTCATCCTCCCCACTTAAAGGAATTTAGTCCCTAAATTCTTCCTGAGAATCATCGAATAGGAAAGAGGGTACTTCTCTCTCATATCAGAGCTCGGTCTCCCGTGGCTTCATATCATGATTTTCCACAAGACCTTCACCAAGGGAATCTTCTTTGTTCTCGAAACACTTGCTCTTCTTTTGTATCAAGGATCCTCAGAACTTCTCATCGTAAGAAGGTCGGGCTCGAAAGAAATCTCGTCATAAGTCAAGACATGCGATTCATCCTTAGTATTTGCGTAGTCGAGACATGAAAGGCGTCATGAACATCCGATATAGAAGGTGGCAATTAACTAGCAGATGCGCTTAAGCTCAATCCTTTAGGATCTCAAATGGCCCGATGAATCGAGGTGAAAGTTTACCCTTCTTCCCAAATCGGCTTAGTACCGCGTCGAGGCGATACTTTCAAGAGCTCTGAGTCACCAACCTGGGAAATTCTAAGTCACGTCTCCGGTTTATCAGCGTAGCTCTTACATCTACTACGGGGGTAAGCAATCTATCTCTAATAAGCTTCACGCTCCGGCCCGGTGTTGTACCATCTCAGAACCCCAGTTTAAGCCGCCAACCACAATCGACAAATCGGTGAGCGACACTTGCGCCCATATAAAGCCTCATATGGCGCCATCTCAATCTTGAATGGTAGCTTTATTGTATGCAAATTCGGCTAACGGTAAATGAGAATCCCAACTACCCGAAATCCATGGCACTGGCCTTGAATCTCCGATACTGAATCAATCTCTGGTAGGTCATTTGCGGGTGAAAACCGTACTAAAGTTTAACCGTACCCAAGCTTCACGCAAAGAATGCCAAAATCTAGAAGTGAACCAGGGGTCTCTGCCAGAAACAATGCTAAGCGGAATGCCGGGTGCAATCTCGCGATGTCTGGACATCGTCATTGCTTGGCCCGGCTCAAGCTATAAGTCGCCATACTTGAGGATAAAATGTGAAGATTTGGTCAACCTATCACACAACAACCCAAAGCGCATCGAAACCTCGGCGAGAATGCGTGGCAATCTGTCACGAAATCCATGAGTGATATGCTCCATTTCAACTCCACGATCTCAGTGGTGATGGCCGGAGGTCTCACGGTGTTCGACCTTAACCTGTGACACGTCAAGCATCTAGATACATAGTACTTTATTTCTCGCTTCATCCGTTCCACCAAGCTGTTTCTTCAAATCCCTATACATTTTGGTACTCACGGATGTATAGTATACTTGGCCTTGTGAGCCTCATCAAGAACCATGCGCTTAACCCCGTCGGTAGAAGGCACACAAACTCTACCCCGAAGGTCAAAATCCCATCGGTGTTCAAAGCAAATTCGGTGTCTTACCATCACCCAAGCCATCACTAATCTTCTTCAACTCAGAATCGGAAACTTGAGCCTTCTTAATCAACTCAAACAATGCGGTAGCGTGCGCTAGCAAAGATAACCACATGCTCACTTAGCTGGACTCCATTCTCGGGCGTCCTCAAGCATCTTCCACTCCTTCATCATCAAACAAGACATATCGCCTTCCTACTCAA
>CM028381.1:47927943-48033066 GCA_013146195.2 Codonopsis lanceolata | reverse complement strand
TTTGTTTTTCTTTCGGCAAGAACTTCTAAAATCAAGCGCACGACAGTGGGAAGGCTTTTGACCACGAAAATGTCATTCCTCGGTTCAAATATCAACCTTCGGGATATCCCATCTATCCGCCGCTCATGACATTATTGTCGCTTTGGACCCAGCTATACATTAGGGCATGTGCATTGACCTTGATCAATCAACTCTATAGTTGTCGGCGTCAAGCTTGCGAGGATATGGGCGCCTACGGGATTACGCCCCTCTTACGCCTCAACGACAAAATCTGATATCTTCTGGCGAGAAGAATTTTATCAACGAATGGAGCTCATGAACGGCGCTCTTCGTGTGGGTGGATTGAGCCGTCCATCTACGTCACCGCTAAATCTATTTCCACCATCATCGGCGTGCATTACGGAGGAGCTCTTTCAGCAACCATGGTGAGGCTTTACATGCAGGGAAGCCATGAGGGAAGAGACACTCTCAAGGAAGGGAAGATGCTCGAAATTTGTTCCCTCTTGGCGTCTATTGCACCGGCCACCTTTTAGACAAGGGGCTCCTATTCAAGAGTGGAGCACATGACATGTTCTTGGCCAAGATCAACGACCGGTCTTTGTATTTCTCTGACTTCGTCTGCTGAGGCTCATCATTTCGACGAGCTAAAGCAGCTGGGTGGAGAAAGCTAACTGAACCCCACTTCAGAAACGACCCTTCTGTCAGCTCATCAATGCCCTATTGAGGGATGATGCAAACATCAACTCTTTCTTTGAGTTAAGATGAGTCAATGGGGCAAGCCGGCCGCAAATACACCGAATACGAGAACAAGCGGATTTGTGCTGTCTACCGCCGGCCCTCTTGACAAAGTGGCCAAGCCTCGCACCTATATTGGTCACCCGCTTCAATATGGAAGCACATAGCGGCAAGCGTGACCTACAAAAAGCCTCGCTAAATTTGACGATCAAGTGGCCACCGACCCTCCATCTAAAGGCCAAAGGCCTCGGCCGATGAGGCGTAGCCGCCAAAGGTCCGCAATAGCAGCCGAAGGCAAAGCCAAGAAGAACAAGGCCGGGTGGCACCTCAACTCCAAGAGGAGCAGCCAAATGGATCGAAGGAGATGAAGGAAGGCCGTATGAAGAAGGCACCGTGCCAATCTAGCCATTCCTCTCCTCCATCTACCCAAGCCAAGCCATCCTCTCACCACCTACCCAATCCAGCCCAACCACCTCTCACCAACTCCCGAATCCACTCCCCAAACCAAAACGAAGGAGACTTCTGCAGAAAAAACCTCTGCCCACCGGCCAGCCCTCCAACCTTCTGCCCACCGATGAAGCGTACCGAAGCCCCTATTCACCGAGGAAGAAAAAGGAGAGCTACTCGGTTCCCACCTGAGGAGTCTTCCCTCAAAATCGGGGAGGAGCCAGGAACCCCAACTCCTCCTCCCTCCTTCACCTCCTTTAACTACTCACGACCCATCCACCTTCCTCACCACCCCAATCCCAACCAACTTCTTCAACCACACCACACGGCCCTTAGACCTGCTGGCCTTTGCCAAGTTCCTCTTGAACTTTTCGTCGATGGCAGCGATCTATCACTCCCCTACTCATCAACCTCCACAACCTCTCAACCTCCTCAACCCTTCCCTTCAAAAACCAAAATACCTCTTCTACCACGCCCCTTCTTTCTCGGTTCTCTAGAACCCATTCCCCAATCCTCCATATCGGTGAAAATTCGACACCGATATGGAACCTGGATTCCCACCAACTCCACACCACCTCCACCCTCCCTATAACCATTTCCTCTTCCACTAAAACCATACCAACCCAAGACTCATCCTCTTACCTCGAACTCCCCCCTCTACAATGACCCCTCTTCCGGGCTGCGGACTACTGCCTCTGCCACGGCACCATTCACATTGGCCAAGCATCTACTTTCCATCGGCCGACCAATGCGAAGTTTTGTCCCGGCTAGATGCCATCTACCGGCAAGCAAGCGAGCTCACAAGCATATCTACCGCTTCTATCACGAAGTAGCCCTGCGGGGCCAAGAACACCAGGGGCCGCCACATTACTCTTCGACAATTTCAAGAGGATGTCCGGACTCGTTTTTGGACAGATGCGACACGACTTCACCGATGTCAAGATCAACATCGAAGCTCAACGAGATGAAGGTTGCCGTATCATAGGCTCCATTTTCTCGAGTTATTCCACGCCATCACTCTCCATCTCGGCCAGGTCGTACTCCTATTATGGAACTTCAAGAACCTCGCTCGCAACTCGCTCATGATATTATGAATGCCAAGCGAGATCGTGATCCGGCCATCACGGAGGAGAAGCAAATGAGATCTATCAACGAATCGATGGAAGAGAACCGCCCGTCTTCGTGAAGAAGCTGGACTACCGTTCTCGTTCCACGAGACCTCCGTGATGCGATGACGAATATCAATGAAGAATGGAAGAGCTAGAGCGAAAAAGAAAAAAGGAGGCTGCAGGACAAAGGCAAGGGAAAAAGACCTTGGTAGCTTTTGTATCTTTTTCTTCCCTTTCCTTTGTATTTATCTTATTTTTGAAAACTACGTTGAATGTAAACATCTTGTTTATAAATACGATGATTACTTGCTTTTTCAAAAATTATGATGTTTAAATTCTTCTTGCTTTATTTTTATCTAAATTAGAATTTAAACATTCGGTTTAAATTTATTTAAACCGCTAGCCGCTAATCTGTGATGTTCTTTGACTCTCTTATTCTTGTATGCACTTAGATTAGTCCCTTGCATTTGAGGTGTTATTACGTTCAATAGAGGCATGTCTACCGACTACTTAATATATAAAAATTCTCGTAGACATGCTATTATCTATTAAATAGTTTGTTTGAAAACCCTCATTTGTAGTAATGATGACGGATATAAATAGGAGGAGATTGTTGATTCTTATGTTAAATTTATATCGATCGGTACATTACATTAGTTTTATACTTGATGGCTAATCGGCTGCGTATCGATTAGCGTGGCAACCGTGTATAGAACTTTGCCTTGTATAGTTTTTGTAGGACTTTTTCGAGAACAGAAGACCCTTCTCGGCTTCACTTGGGAAGACTCAAAGCTTAAGATCGGTAGACCTCGTGTCCAGTGATGCGCTTCTACGTGTCCTCTCAAGAAAGCTGGATTAATTCAAACTTATTTCCATATATTATTTGAATTAATCCAAGTCATTCCTGACATGTCAAGCCGCCCAAAGCAACTTTCAGCGAGGAAGACCTTTTCATCTGAGCAGTGTAAAAGCGAAGCGGCTGTCCTACTTTCTGCTTCATCTCGAATCGACACCAAATCGCCCACCTTTTGAAGATCTCGAAATGATTATCTGCTCTAGATATCGTGAACGAAAATCCTTTGACCCCATGCATTTAATGCATTTATGAATAAATTTGTTGAAGTCTTCGTCCTCTCCAACGGATTCTTTTGAAATGCACTGCTTTAAATATTGCCATTGAAGGCTGGAACAGAGACAAGCATGCAGAATCAATCGAACACTTAAAGAATTGCTCGAATCTTCACAACTCCAAGTCTTTCATTTCGGTGCATTCAATAGATCCTCAACGGATCTAGAAGTCCTCGTCAACAACAAGAAGCTGCTCTTCAACATTTATTGCTTTATTCTTCTTGTTGTTAACTTCCATTAACTATATCAAGCACTCAATTAAATATCTTGTTTTTGAGATATTTAATTCCTAGACAAACACAAGTCAATATTTTGTACACGATCCATTAGGGATATTCTTTGTAATTGATCTAAGTGGAAAACATAGTGCATAATTTAAATCCAAGGTTGTGCCTTGGTGGTGGGCGTAGCACTCATTATAGTGTGAACCATCCCAAAATACTTGTGTTATTTCCTCTTGTCGTCTATTTATTTGAAGCTGCTTAGTTTTATTGTTTATATTATCAATTTCAGCAGAACTTAAGTAATCTGTAAAAGGTCTACCGGTAGTCCTTATCGGCAGACATGGAACAATTTTCTTGAAGGTCTTCCGCTACTTGATTCCTTTCATATATTGCAAGTAACTTTCAAGGAACTTACTTAAAAGTTTTAAAGTGTTAATAAGCTATTCAACCCCCCTTCTAGCTTATTATTGTGCTCATTGGGACCCACTGACTAGCTCCCTTGACCGTACGGTGGAATAGGATTTTAGATGGGATATAGGGCATCGGTCCCATCGAACTTTTCTATGTCGAACATTTTGAATTTTTGAAGGCGATCTTCTTTGAAGGTTGTAATGCCGGTGCCAGCGTAGAAAATTCCCCTTTGTTGAGAAGTTTGAGCATCATGGTTTTCATGTTTTCCATGTCGGCTTCCATTTTGGTGGCTGGGGGAGTTGATTTTAGGTTTATGCTGGTAGGATTAGGGAAAGCTGGCTTAATTTCTGGCTGTGGTGTTTGGTAGGGATTTTGGGCAGGATAAAGGTTTTGGGCGGTGTATGCTGGTGGATTTTGGGTTGGATATGGATTTTGAGCTGGGTAAGGATTTTGTGGATATGGGTTACGGGTAGCATAAGTTGGTGGATGCAGGTTGGTAGATTAGGCGGCATAGGGATTACAGGCTGGATATGGATTTGGGGTAGCATAAGTTGGTGGATTTTGGACGATATAAAATTGGTGGGTTTAGTCGGATAAGGGTTTTGAAATTGGTGGGTTATTTGCGGAATATGGATTTTGGGTGTATAAATTTGGTGGATTTTGGATAGTTTTTTGGGTGGCAGGATCATCGGAAGGTAAATAGGTAGTAACTTGGCCTGACGGGTTATAACTTTGGGGATCCATATGTGGGCTGTTTTGGAGTGGGTTGATTATGGGAAAAGGGAGGTCGCTTGGACTCTGGGGAATGTTGGTGTTTGGGATAGGATATGGAGGGTAGGATGGGTAAGGGTTGACATTTGAGTAGTAGGGAGTTGGTGAAGGGTTAGGATTTGAAGTGGCGGTGTTTGGGCGAGGTTTGGGTTTGGAGGCATATGTGAGGTTGATGCTTCTTGGGGATTGCGAGGGAAGAGATTACCTCACCACTAGATTTCAAGCTTTGTACCCGATTAGCCATTTGGCTCATTATACGATCGGTAGTTGCACCCAAATTTTGGTCTAGCCAACGCTGCATTCTTTGGAGTCGGAGCATATCCACGGAGCCCTCTATGCGTACCCATAGCGGAATTGTTCACTTTGCCATCTTGTGCGGATCGTACCCTCAGGCATTTACGCCTTTATCGATCATTTTACGATACCCTCGATCGATTTACACTTGTTTCCCGTATCAATCGGCCAGTATTGTCTCTGCCTTTCCAAATTCGGGCCAGGTTTATGAGGAAAATGGGTTTGGATGTATCAGAAGGCTGGTTGAAGGCTTTCTGGGCTTGGAGTACAACGTGCCTTTATTAGTATTTTATTATTTATTATTTTTCCTACAAATTGACCGGATAAGCACACACTTAATTTTGATCTCGGGATTTTCTGGAGCGATTGGATTCTTTCTCCAGTATAGGACCAACGTATTCCACGCCTTCGACTCCCAGAGATCGGGTGATCCCGGTGAAGGGCCTATACTCTTTCCGGGATCCACCATTCGAAATGGTCTAAGTCGAGCATTAGAAAATAATAAATCAGCCCCAGTGTATTTTTTTTTTGACTTGCGCATTTTTTTTTTGACTTGCACACAATTTTTTTTGACTAGGGCTGACTCACAATTTAAAATGCAAAAAAAACCGGTCGGTCTTTGAAGTGTCCTGAGAATCTATATGCAGTCTAGCGTTGGCTTATGCAGGGGGTAGGCTGGCCATGGTGTAGGGTAGCAATTCGGAATATATTTATATGCATGTGCGCGTGTGTTTGGTATCTAAAAAAGAAAAAAAAGTTTTTTATATATATAAAAGCAGAAAATAAAACAGATATGTCCTGTCTTGCTGTTATTTATGGATTTTCTCGGCTTTTTAGTTTGAGCGCGAGCAAGCAAGCACATCACATTAAGAAATAGAAAGAAAAGCGGGGAATCTATCTACCCTTTCGTTGTGCTGCCCAGAAATTATTGCACATAAAATACTGCATATATATATATATATATATATATATATATATATATATATATATATATATATATATATTTTTTTTTTTTTTTACAATTTTTTTTTTGAAAAAATAAAATACGAATATTTTCAAGTATATACGTGATGTTTGAAATGAAGCTAGCTTTGCAAGATGGAGGATCATATCCACAAATATAGACAACGATGTTAAAGGAGCATAATATTCAAGTGTTTAAATTAATATAACAAGCATACTTTAGCCGGAAACAAAAGAAAAAAAGTTTTGGTTAATGAGTCTAGCCCTCCATTTTTATTTATTAAAATAAAAGCGATCTCCCAGAAGTCGCCCTTGTGGGTTCAGGGAAATGTGCTCCGCGCCGCGCCTTGGATAGGGGTGCTCGTACGTGCGGATGCGGTGGCATCCACTGCTCTCGTTCCACCCTCCCTTGTCTAGGGGAGGACGAAATCAAAAGTGCGAGAGGAGTCTTTGTCGAGAATAGCGTTGGAATGCGCCTCGGTTGCCTTTAGTGGATTTTGATCCAATATGGGAGCTTTGGGTTTTCTATGTCAAGTTATCCCTTTTTTAGGGGATACCAGGATATAGGAATGGATCACCCTTCTATTCCCATTCTCCATTTTTAGGGAAAGCATTGAAAGTGCAAGGAAGGAATGTTGCAGCGCCCCCACTATGGATTTTATGAAAATAACCTTATGGCATATCTCGGATCACTATGGGTGCTTTGGGTTTTCTACGTCAAGTTATCCCTTGTTTAGGGGATACCAGGACATAGGAATACATCACCTTTCTATTCTCATTCCCCCTTTTTTAGGGGAAAACGAAAAAATGCAAGGAAAGATGTTGCGAGGCCCAGGATCCAAAATGTTTTAGAGTCGCCATCTTTATTTTAAGGAATAAATAAAGCAAAACCAAAAAAGAAAACCGAGAGATAATGAAAACGGGTTCGGAGGCTAAGTTACGAGTTGGGAAGGTGCTAGGCACCCAACTCGCCCTTCGGATCTCAAAAGCGGTTTTTGGCTAAAGTATGCTTCTTGTTATATTTATTTAACAGATAAATAAAGCATTAACTGCCTACAAGTATATCCATTGTGTCTACATTATTTATAGACTTGCAACTGTCCCTTTACAAATAATCACAAATATAATTGAAAATATTTGGCCATAATAACGGCTATATTTAGTACTATTTCCTAACTAAATCCGGGCAGCACAACTGTTTATATATCTACATTGGACCGGATTGGAAATAATACTTTTACAAATGAAAGCTTTAAAATAAAACTTACTGACAGCCTAGGGTGTGCTCGCTGCGTCGCTTCGGGGAGAGGAGTCTTTTTGTTGTTGTGTGTTGTGAAGATTGGGAAGAGTGGGCTGCTTCCGAAAGTTACTTTGGCCTCGGGATTTGGGCGGAAATGCTTTTGTGTTTGGTTGTTTGTTGGCTTGAGGTAGCGTCGAGGCGAGAATAAGGGCTTATTTCGGCTGATTTTGCCTTTAAATCGAGCGAGCAAGCGCTCTTTCCACGATTTTTGGACCGGGAAATAGGGTGGATACCTAGGCTGGGGGCTAAGGCTCACTTCTAGGTTGGTTTTGTGTTTGGAAGAGGTTTGGCGGGGTTTCGAGGCTTTTTGAGGTGATCGCTCACTATCTCACTTCGCTCTCTATTTCTCCAGCGTAACGAGAACGCGGAGAATTTTTTATCAATGAAAGGTGTGCTGAATGAGGAGCCGGGGGCCTGTATTTATAGGAAGAATTGAGGACATCGATGGAATTAAATTTCCTTCCTTGTGCATTGGAGAATTGTACACAGCGCGGGAGAAATTGCACATTACGGCAAGTCTACAGTGCATCGTTGAAGAAACTAGGCGCAATCAAGCCTAAACTGGGCGCTGGACAAGCAAATTGGGCGCCATGCCCAATTTTCATATGGGTGGCGCCTAGTTTTCAATATCTTTCAATTTTTGCACTTTAAACCCTGTAGTTCATCCTTTTGCGCATCCTGCTTTGTCCTTTTGCACTTTTGACCATGTAACTTGATATTTGTTAATGTTTTAACAAGTTTTGATATTTTATGTCATGTCACATACCATGGGTACAAAATTGGGGTGTCTACACACCCGAAATAAGCCGTTATTCCGCCCAACCAAAAAGTCAAAATCGCCGAAACTAAGCTGTCATTTTGCCCGAGTGAGTAAGCCAAAACTACCATAAATAAGCCGTCACTCTACCCAAATCACATCAGCAACAGCAATAAAAGTCTCCCTCTCCCGAGAAGGACAGAGCGAGCACACCCCGCTCTAAAAGGTAATAGCCTTTAAGGGCGTTTTATTTATTTACTTATTTATTTATTATTTATAAAAGTTGTTATTTAAATCCGGCCCAATGTAGACAATATAAGCCGTTGTGCTGCCCGGATTAGATTAGGAAATATTATGTAAAAGAGCCATTATAATGGCCAAATATTTTTAAATACATTTGTAATTATTGTAAGGAAATGGCTGCAAGTCTGTAAATAATGTAGCCATGGATGTATTTGTTTTATTTTCCTGTCTTTTAATGTTATATTTATTTGCTAAATAAATATAACAATAAACATACTTTAGCCAAAAACTATTTTTGAGACCGAAAGAGCGAGTTGGGTGCCTAGCACCTTCCCAACTCGTAACTTAGCCTCCGAACCCGTTTTTTATCTCTGGTTTTCTTTTCTTTTTTCTGGTTTTGCTTTATTTTTTCCTTAAAATAAAGATGGCGACTCTAAAACTTTTTGGATCCAGTGGGGCCTCGCAGCACTCCTTTCTTGTACTTTTTCGTTTTCCCCTAAAAAAAGGGAGAATGAGAATGAAAGGGTGGTGTATTCTCATATCCTGGTATCCCCTAAACAAGGGATAACTTGATGCGGGAAACCCAAAGCTCCCATAGTGATCCGAAATGGGCCATAAGACTATTTTCAATAAAATCCATAGTGGGGGCATCGCAACATCCTTTTTTGCACTTTTCCGTTTTCCCCTAAAAAAAGGGAAAATGGGAATGAAAGGGTGATGCATTCCCATATCCTGGTATCCCCTTAAAAAAGGGATAACTTGATGTGGGAAACCCAAAGTTCCCATATTGGATCAAAAATCCACTAAAGGCAACCGAGGCGCATTCCAACGCGTTATCTTAGACAGCACTCCTCTTGCACTTTTGATTTCGTCTTCCCCTAAACAAGGGAGGGTGGAACGGGAGAAGTGGTGTCCCGCATCCGCACGTACGCGCACCCCTATCCAAGGGCGCGCGGGGCGCGGGCGCAGTCCTGGGAACCCACAGATGGCGACTCTGTTAAAACATTTTGGATCACAGTGAAGCCTACAACATCCTTTCTTGCACTTTTCAGTTTTCCCCTAAACAAGTGAGAATGTGAATGAAAGGGTGATGCATTTCCTGCATCTTGTTTTCCCCTAAACAAGGGAGAATGAGATACGGGGAAACGCAAAGCACTCATAGTGATCCAAAATAAGCCTAAGGTCATGGTGAGACTAGCAACATCCTTTTTTTGCACTTTCCCATTTTCCCCTAAACAAGGGACGATGGGAATGAAAAGGGTGATGCATTTTATGTGTCTTGTCTTCCCCTAAACAAAGGAGGGTGAGATACGGAGAAACCCCAGGCACTCATAATGAACTAAGGCAATTTTCGAAAAGTCCATAGTGAGGCAGGGCGTGTTCCCACGCGCTCTCGCAACATCCTTTTTTTGCACTTTTCCGTTTTCCCCTAAATAAGGGACGATGGGAATGAAAAGGGTGATGCATTTTCTGTATCTTATTTTCCCCTAAACAAGGGAGGGTGATATACGGAGAAACCCAAATCTCTCATAATGAACCAAAAAGCTCACTCAGGTGACTGAGGCGTATTTGACGCGCTGTTGGCAACATTCTTTCTGCACTTTTAATTTCGTCTTCCCCTAAATAAGAGAGAATGGAATGGAAAGAGTGATGTTCCTTCCGTATGCCGCATTCCCCTAAAAAAGGGAGCGCGGGGCGTGGGAGGCGACCTTCCGAGGCACCTACAGTCGCCCAAGAAGAAGGGTAGCTTCATGATTACTGGTAACCTGATTTTCTATTTACAGCAGAACAAAATCAACATGCATTATTAATTTATCTACTTGCACTAGAATGTCTTCCACTATACCCAAAGGATGTTTAATAGAACTATCAGCCAATTGCAAAGACATTGTGGTTGGCTTTCTCTCCTAACCCTAATTGTTTATAAACTGAAAAAGGCATCAAATTAATAATAGCACCAAGATCTAGCATAGCCTTAATTTTTTTAGAATCTCCCAATGTTATATCAACGTTAAAACTACAAGGATCTTTTAACTTTGGTGGAAGATTCTGTTGAAGAACTGCACTAACATTTTCAGACATAATCACCTTTTCATTTTTCTCAAATCTATGTTTCCTAGAACTTAAATCTTTGAAGAACTTTGTATAAGACGGAATATTTGTTATCACATTAAGCAAGGGAAATTTTATATTAACCTTAGAAAGCATATTGTAAATTTCTGCAAATTACTTATCCATTTTGTTCTTCATTAGTCTACCTGGAAAAGGAATAGGAGGAATATAAGCCTTAGGTGCAATATAAGGTTCTTCTTCAGGAATGTCCTCCTTTTCTCTTTCACCTAAGTCACAAGTAATCATTCTTTTCAATCTCTTTTTCTTCTTCAAAATTTGTCACTTGAGTAGTAGAAGGAATAAGGGTACTTACCTCTTCACCAATTGTTCTACCACTACGTAAGGTAGTAATAACCTTGGCTTGCTCGTTTTGGCGGGAAAACTTCCCATAATCACGTCACTTGACCTCTTTCGTTTCTTCAATCAATTGCCCTAAATGTACCATTATCTTCTGTAATGTGGCATTCAATGAACTATCGTATACTTGATTATTCCCATTGTTTTGCATACGACCAGCATTATTTTGATTTCATTGCCCAAACACTTGTGGTTGTTGTTGTTGTGGATACAACGACTTGTTTCCTCCCCAACCAAACTTCGGATGGTTCCTCCACCCAGGATTGTATGTGTTGGAGTAAGGATCGCTTCTTTGTCGTGGTGGATAGGAATTCATTGAATTTACCTGTTGAGAATAAGCAAACATATAACAAGAATTAATAGCATGATAATTATTACCACAATTAGAACAAACTTCATACACAAAGTTTAAATTTGTTGCGGCCATGTGTGCTTCTAAAGCTTCGATTTTGGCATCAGCAGCTAACGCACTGGATTCATTCTGATTAAAATTGGTATTAACTTCATATAAAGCTTTAGATTTACCCCTAACACTCTTCTGTTGGGAATTAGAACCTAACATTTCAAATAATTTATTAGCTTGTTCAGGGGTCAATTCATGAATTGACCCGCCAGCAGCACTATCAACCATGGTTTGAAGATGATTAAAGAGTGAATCATAAAACTGATTAATTAAAACATCTTGAGAGAAATTATGGTGAGGACATGCTATTAGCAGTGACTTAAATCTATACCATGCTTCATGGAATGATTCACCTTATTCCAATGCAAAACACATAATTTGTTTTCTAAGGTTTGAAAGTGAAGAATGTAGGTAAAATTTCGCAATAAACAAATCATAGAGATGTTTCCAAGTATGTACACTTCTAGGTGCTAAAGTCATAAACCATCTCTTAGCTGAATCTCTAAAAGCACATTGAAGATAACACATTTTTAATTGATCTTCACTCAATCCTCCTTTTGGAAAGGTTTGAGTTATGTGAACAAAATCTTGCATAAAGGACAAGGCATTTTCCAGTAGACATACCATGAAAAGTAGGCAACGTATTATAAAAAATGTTCTTTCAACTCAAAATTCCTAACGGCTTTAGGTAAGACTAAACACGATGGAGTAAAATCTATAGTAGGACGTGTATAATCTTTCATAGTCCGTGGGGCTTCATTAGCCTCCCTTGCAGGTATAATTTCCTCAGCAGGAGCAGGTGTATCAACCATAGGATTTTCTACGTTTTTGGATTTTCCTGATTGACTGGATCAACTGGAGGATTCTTTCCTACGTTATTTATATTATCGTTAAAATCCGCCAGGGTGGGATTTAACGACCGACGACTGTGCATAAACTGTAAAATCACCTAAAAACTATTTATTTTCTATTACCAATCAAACTAACCTAATTGCTAATTTCTCTCCGGCAATGGCACCAAAATTTTGATGTCTTAAAAATTACCTCGCAAGTGCATGAGTCAACAGAAGTATAGTTGTGCGGTAGCAAGGGTCGAACCACAGAAAGAAAGAACAATAACATGAATTTAATCAGAAACAGAAACAATTAACCTAAGGGGGTTTTGGTTTGTAAATTATTAAAACTAATTACTGGCAATTTAAATTAATTTAAAGGAAGATTTAAAATATCACAAAGATCACGGAATAACTGAAGATTAATATGTGGGGGGAAATCTAGGAATTAGGATTCACTTATATCTCCTCTTATGTTCATCTATCTTTATGTATCAATCAAGTAAGGGTCCGTTCACTAATGTAAAGATTGAGACACTTGGATCACGGTTTGCAATGCTTAGTACCCCGTTTTGGTTGTGCTTTCTTGATCCGTCCACATAGTAATTAAGAGTCCATTAAGTACTCGAATAACACACGTGAAGATAGATCTATACCTTAGCCCAATCAAGAAATCAGAAAGATCTATTTATTAATTAGATTGGCCAATGTATGACTTATGCATTCAGATCGTGTAGCTCATCATACCCAAGAGCTTACAAATTCACTAACGCAACCATTATGCGAGAGTTTCAATGCAAACCAGAGATAATCTAATCAATAAACAATAATTGATTGAATATAATTTAATATTAGAATATACGATTTGATACAAGTTACCTCCAGTTCCTAGATAAATGCGGTTAGTTCATCACAGACGATGAACAAACAATGATGGATTAAGAACTCATAACCAATCTTCAACATTGACAAAGAGAATGAATCAAAATATCTCCCTAGCCCTAAGAACGGCCGAAAGAATGATAAATTTTGGATTCCCCAAAACCTAAACTACTAGGATTGTATTTATACTAGGTTTATAATTTAAGAAATTACAAAATAGGCCAGGCTGAAAAACGAGGCTAAGCGGTCGCTTGGTCACCGGGGCTAGGCAACCGCTTAATGACTTGTGTTCCAATGCGCAGTACTGGATTTTGTGCGGTAGCTTAGGCTTCGGGAGTAGGCGACCGCTTACTCCCTTCTTCATATTTTAGAGAATTTCCAACTCCCAGGATTTTGCATCTAGGTCCCTTGAGTCTCCAAATCCATGGAAAAATCCTTCAAGTCTTCTAAAATCTCCAATTCAACCTGAAACTCATAAAAGCACTACAAACCCATATTAGTAGTATAAATCACATGGAAGAACACAATCTAAGTAAGAAAATACATACAATAGATGCGTATAAAACACATCTATCACTTTTGCATTGCAATGGCCAAAATTTTTAACGACGCCCAAAATTTTGAACGACGCCAAATTTTGAACGACGACCAAAATTTTGAATGACGCCCAAAATTTTGAGTTAGCCTAATTTGTTTCCTTGCGATGCCCAAATTTGGACTGTGGCTTTGTCCACGCGTCTATCCTTCATTAATGGTATCTTCGTCATTTCTCCCCCAAAAGTGTATTGTAATGGTCAAAAAAAATTATTGTGGACTTTTGGAGCTATATTTTCTCCACAGGGACCGGTCCGAATTTCTCCTTTTTTTTCTCCTCCTACTAGAGCGTGGGAAATGATCGAACCTGATACTTCACACTTCGTGAAGCCCCAGCTCTACCACTTGGTTTGCAAAAGCTTGAAACACTGAACAATATAGCAGAAATTGTTGGCTAGTACTTTCTCTCAAACATTTAACACATCTACTCTTCCGTTGTTTTTTTCAATTCCTAAACTCCATTTTCGTGAAATCGTTTCTAAAATGCCCACAGAAAAGAAATTATGGTTGGAATTCGTGCGGATGGAGAGGAAGAGAGTGAATAGGTCAGGTGGGGAAGAACACTTGTGTTTTTCATCTTTGATTTGATTAATCCACCATTCTAGCTTCTCACTCTATTTCATCTTCATCTATCGATCTTCAGTTTCAACAACGATGTCTTCTTCTTCTTCCTCTACGTCTTCTTGTTGTTGTTGTTCTTCTTCTTCTTTTTTCTACTTCTTTATTGTGTTTGTGTGTTTGATTCAAAATAGATTTATTTTGTGTGTTGTGTTTCTATGCATGTAAAATGTTCGATGAAATGCTTGAATAAATTTTTGTTTGTTGTTGGACACTGTTTTTTAATCTGGACGCATCAAGTTTGAATGACAATGCCTCATTTGTGAATCGTGATGTATCGATTTGAATTTAGGACGCTGGAAAGATACATCAATTTGAAATCATTTTGTTGATTGTGTATTGGAAAGAATGCACATGAAGATTTGGTTCGTTATGTTTTTGCAGCGCGATGCATCATTTAGTAATTAAAATTGATGCATCACGGTGCATAAATGTGGTGCAGTGCAATGCAAAAGGAGATTAGGTCATCTAAATTTATGCATCGCAGTGCATAAATTGATACAGCGCGATATAAATTTGGATTAGGTAATTAAATTTATGCTTCGCGGTGCAAAAAATTGATGATATTTAAATTGATGCCTCACGGTACAAGAATTGAAACAACGCGATGGATTTTAGTGATTGATCCATAGTGCACCTCAGGTTTATTAAGGGTAACGTAGTTTTTTTACCTTCAAAAGTGTCTTTTTCGGATTGAAAAAAAATGGTAAAATTCTAGTTGATCCATTTTCCAAAGTTTATAATCCCTCCAGTACCCCGTTCTTTTTTTTTTCAACCGCAAAAAACCATTTTTCGAAATATTGTTTTAAAAATGTCATCGTCTCCTTCAACAGCTCCGATAACACACTTTGGATTAAAAAATCACCATTGTTAGGTAATGAAACGGAGATCGACCTGCCCGATCAGGTCGCAGGGGTTGAGGGGGCAGCACCCCCGAAAGGTAAACGGTTTGTTTGATTCATTATGTACGAAATTGTAATGGATATGTGCTGGGTTAAAAGATTTTTCAGTAGGACGAAGGTAGATGAGGAAGGGGAAGAAAAAGGCTTACGACGAAGGAGATGGAAGAAGAAAGTGGAGGACATGGTTTAGTTCATTATCATTTTGTATCGCGATGCAAAAATGGATTAGATAATATTTTATGTATCGCGGTTCAAAAATTAATACCTCATCGTACATAAAAGTTGATACCGCGGTGCAATTTTGATCATGTATATGCATCACGGTTCAAAAATTAATTCATCACGGTACATAAAAGTTAGTACCACGATGCAATTAGACTAGACAATTTAACTATTGAACCACAGTATAAAAATTAATACAATATATACAATTTGCCCCCACCTGAATAAAATATTTTTTTTACTTACCTAAAAAGTGTGAAAATTTGAAACCCAAAATTGAAATCCCATCTGGCCGTCTCCCTCACCTCACAACTCTCGTCTCGGCCTTTCCATTCTCCCTTCGTCTCCCTCTCACTCTCGACCTCTCCAGCTCTCCGAGTCCGAGTCACTCCGACAGCTCAGAGTCCACCGCCTCCAGCCTCCACCGGTGCTCGTGCGCTCGAGCCTCCGCCTGTCCAGCCTCCACTCCAATCTCCAGCCTTTGAGGCTCTGTCGCTCAGACTCTGATTCAGTGATTTCGATTTCGGATTTCCGACCAACAGTCGGCACGGGCACGGCGGCAGCCCTTTACTCAATACTCAGTCAGTTACTCCTCTTGCCCTCTTTTGGACTCTTTGTGAATTGTGGTTTGTGATTGTGAATTTATAATTGTGAATATGTGTTTTGTAATAGTGAATTTGTAAATTATAATTGTCTAAATCAAAGTATGATAGTATGAATTTCAAAATTATAATTGTGATTTAAATTTTAAAAATTAAAATAACCTTAATTTTAAAATAACCCTTAT
The DNA here is from genome assembly GCA_013146195.2 of Codonopsis lanceolata. NCBI lineage: Eukaryota > Viridiplantae > Streptophyta > Magnoliopsida > Asterales > Campanulaceae > Codonopsis > Codonopsis lanceolata. The sequence continues at coordinate 48,016,974 of CM028381.1, read as the reverse complement.
TTGAAATAACTCTAATTGAGTATTTAATTTATGTAATTGTTGTGAATTGTGATTTGTGAATTTGTGATAGATGATATTATATAATATTGTTTTATTTACTAAATTTGTGTGTTCAATATCTTGGTAAGAAAAGTTTATTTATTCAATATGAAATTAGGGCATTTTAATTTGGGGGTTGGAGTAGTTGATTTATGAGATTTTTTTTATTTGTGTAGATTTTTAAATGATTGTCTTGTATGTTTTATTGAAAAAGATTTGCTTAAGAGTGTGACAAATGATGATGTAATTAAACGTTTTCAAAATATGAAAACACGTAGGGGACAATTATGATTTGTAAACTTTATTAAATTTGTGCACCCGGTTGGGAAAATTTCTACATTCGCCACTGCGAGCACATAATCATGTGGGTGGAGAGCATCTCAATTCAACCACATCCTTGACTTGTACTTGTCCTCTTCCACCATGTCCTCAACACTTAACAACCATGAGAAAGGAATAAAAACACTTTCTAATACCAAAATTCAATGTAGTGTTTGTGTATGTATAATTGAGCTTACAACACTTCGGTGCAACAAGTAAAAGGGTAAAAGTTGAGTCTTAAAATTGTAAATAATTGAGAAAGATTTGTATGGTTCGGGACACTATCAAAAATAGTTCATATAGTGAATGATAATATCTACTCCTTACATATCATATGTCACTATTTATAGTAAGACATAGTGCTAGGATTGCCCTAATAAAGCAAAAGGCCAATCACCCTTGCATAGAAATTAATTTCCTCTTATGTCCTTACATAAGAAAATAAAAGAAAAACACGCATAACAATAACAGAAATTAAGCTAACCTCTAGCACTAGATATTAAACAAACAAAAAGACTTGAAATCTAAGGACGCACCTACAACAAGATGCAAGCATAGATAATTGCACTTGTTGGCCTGTATAGGTTTGGTAAAAGGCATTTGGAGGAGGTTATGAATAACGACATGAGCCTTTCACTGATTGAATCACCTATTTAAAGGGTTTACAATTAGGGTTACAATTAAGGTTACAGTTGACTAAGGATTTACATAAGGAAAGAATTATAATAAGAAACTACCTCTATACATTAATTACAAATAAACTAAATAATAAATATTATTCTCTAATATACCCCCGTAAGATGGACGTTCGTGAGAAGAGACCAATCTTATAAAGTAACTACAGGAAGCGTTGGCGAGCAAGCGGCTTGGTAATAGCATCAGCCAATCAACTGATCAGCCGAGGAGACGTAGGATACCAGTAGGAGCCTGTCTTGAACCTGTTGCCGAATGAAGTGAAAGTCTAGTGCCACATGCTTTATGCGAGTATGGAAGACCGAGTTGGAGCAAAGACTAACGGTGCTCACTTTGTCACGGTAGATGATGAGTTGAGTGGAGGAGGTGACGCCCAGCTCGCCGAGGAGGGACATAATCCAACGGACCTCAGTCATAGTGGCGGCCACAACCTGGTATTCAGCTTCAGTTGGGAGCGAGCAATAATGCGTTGCTTTTTGGAGCTCCACGAGATCGGGTTGTGGCCAAGGTAAACTACATAGGCACTGGTGGATGTATAGTTATCTTTGTTGCATGCCCAATTGGTATTAGTGAATGCATGTAGAGCGATGGAAGACAATCGATGAAGGATAATATCAATATCAATGGATCCATATAGAGAGCGGAGAACGTTTGGTCGTATTCCAGTGCTCAGTGGTCGGCTTATGCATAAACTAAGAGAGTTTGTTGACCGCATAGGCGACATTAGAGCGAGTAAGGGAAAGATACTGAAGACCCCAAATCATAGCTCGAACTCTGTATGGTTGGTGAGAGAAGTGCTCGACTGGAGTGTTAGAGAAGGCGAGGTAGGAGTAGCCACCGGGTGTAGACACCCCAATTTTATACCCCTATTTAAAACATCCTAGAAAATGTTATTTCAAGTAAAAAAGGAATAACAGACGTTTCGTTTCAGGGGGTGGGTCAAAGCATCAAGGAAACTTGAAAAGGTTTAAAGGGACAAGCAACAAGCAGAAGGGGTGAAAATGAAACATTTTTGTGAAGTAAAACAGGTCGAAGCGCGACACATGCAGAAATGGGCGTCGTGCCCAAAATTGCATGGGCTGCTCCCCGACTTGCTTTTGGGCAGTCCATTTCCTTCAATCTACTCTTCTTTCATCGTTAAGATTGATCGGATTTTTTCCTATAAATAGATGCCTCCTCTTCTTCAGTTGGACACACAGAAGAAGAACGTAGAAAAACTCTCCTGCTGCGAAAGTTCTCTCCCTCTGTTACGATGTAGGAATTCTCTCTTCGTTAGGTTGAAGAAATCCTCCATCTGCCCAACCTAAACCCCATAAAACCCTTATCCAAATAGGAACCTAGTTAACCCATTTAGGTTCTCTCCCGAACCCAATTACAAAAAGACACAAATACAACAGTTACGCCACCCAAATTCAGACACGAAATACAACAAATACAAGTAGTCACACTGCCCAAATTCAGACATGAAAAGCAACAAAAACAAATAGTTACACTACCCAAAATTCAATAATAAAAAAATACTTTCTCTCCCGAAGAGGACATAGCGAGCACACTCAGAAGTTTGTCTAAGCCTAGGCATACCGGGTACTACCACTCACGCTTTAAGAGGTAGGTACCAAAATTATCATTTTTATTCATATTTAACTAAGTTATTTATATATATAATATAAAGAAGTTGTCATGCTGGTATTTATTTCTCTATAATTAGCTTATTAAATAAGTCGTTATTATAGTCTAATTTCTTTTATGCTATAATTTTAAAAATGTAGACATGATACAATTTTTTTAAATTTTCCTGTCATATATATATATATATATATGTGTGTGTGTGTGTGTGTGTGTGTGTGTTTTCTCTAGATTAAATATATAAAAAGAACATTTTTAGCAAAAAACCAATTTTGAGACCGAAAAGGGCGAGTTGGGTGCTTAACCCCTTCCCAACTCATAACTTAGCATTCGAACCTATACTTTCTGGTGTTTTTTTTTCTCTATTTTACCTTAAAATAGAGATGACGACTCTTTAAATACACATTTTTGAGTCCACAACGAACCTATGCATATTCCATGCGCTTTAATGCTTTGACACCACTCGCTTTTCAGTAGCGAGGTCAGGGGTGCGAAACAAGGTTCTCACATCGGGCGAGCATCTGTCATGCTCGTGTGTGCAAGCATTTCTACAATGTAACCGCACTGGGAGAGTAGAAGACCACTTGGTCTCTTAGCAACTTCTACACCAAGGAAATAATGAAGGTCACCAAGGTCCTTGAGCGAGAAACGAGCAGAAAGATGAAGGTCTGAACGACAGCGGACTAGTTCCCGGTGATGATGATGTCATCCACATAGATAAATAGATATATGATGGTGCCCCCTCCATTAAGGATGAACAACGACGTGTCGGCCATAGAGTTTTTGAACCCGAAGACGAGAAGAAACTATCGTAGCTCATTGTACCATGCTCGGGGAGCTTATTTGAGATCATAGATAGCCTTGTGAAGTCGACAAACATGTTAGGGGTTATCCTTATCGATGAAGCCATGAGGTTGAGCCATGAAGACCTCATCGAATAGAGTGTCTTGAAGAAAGACATTGTTCACGTCCAATTGCCAAAGATCCCATCCTTGGCATACGGTCAGTGAGAGAACTAGTCGCAAAGTGGTGAGTTTAACCACCAGTCTAAAGGTCTCATGATAGTCGACGCCTGGTCGTTGGTGAACTCCCTTGGCAACAAGATGAGCTTTTAGTAGTCAATGGTGTCATCAACATGACGTTTTATGCGGAAGATCCATTTACAACTATCAATATTACGAGCCCCCACCGAGGGAACAAGATCCCAAGTGCCATTCCGAGTCAAGGCATCATATTCTTTAGACATGGCCTAGCGCCACTTTGGCATCTTTAAAATCTTGAATGACAAACAATAGGGGAGGTACTAGTATCAACAGACACAGGAATAGGAGCATCGGTCACTAGAATATCTGCGGGTTCAACGGGTACCGGATTGTCCTGGGCCAGGTTGCAAGGTGCTAAGGATGAGTTGGCAGTGGGCATGAAGCTATCTTCGGGCAGGGAGCTAGGTGTCGAGGAGGGTTGAGCAGTATGCATAGGGCTAGTAGCGGGTATAGTACTGACATGGTGAGGTTGGTGTATGGGGGAGCTGAGATCAACCACGGTCTGATTAATGCTATGAATAACTAGCGTGGAAACACTAGAGTGGGCAGCAGATAGTGTGTATGAAGCCGGCCGGGAGCATTTCATGTGGAGCTAACCAAGTGGCTTAAGTGGAGTCATCAGGGCGAGCAAGGTGAGTGTCAATTTTGGCCATGGGAAATATAGAATCAACAAACTGAACATGACGCGAGATGAACAACTTGGTTGTGCTCGGATCATAACAGAGATAAGCACTCTGAGTGAGCGAGTAATCGAGAAAGACACATGAATTGGAGCAAGCAGCGAGTTTGTGGGTGGAGTATGGGAAGAGCCAAGGGTTGCAAAGGTAACCAAAGGCATGAAGTTTGGATTAGTGAGGAAGAGACACAAATAGTTTCCGATATGGTGAGAGTTGTTGCAAAATAGGTGTTAGTAGCCGATTTATAAGATATGTCACTGTTTGAAACGCAAACGACTAGAAGAGCAGCGGAAGGGATGCTTTGGAAAGGAGTGGAAGGCTAATCTCAACAATGTGACGGTGACGACGTTTCGAGAACCCATTATGCTCTGGAGTGTGGGGGGCAAGGTGAGATGGGAGATGCTGTTAATAGACAGGTAGGCGGCCAAGCCAGTGTCCCGGGGCAAGATCAATGTACTCGCCACCATTGTCCGAGTAAAGAGTGACAATGGTTGTTTTTAAATAGTTTTCGACCAGGGCTTTAGAACGGGGAAAGATGGTGCAAACTTTCGTTTGAGCGGATAAAGCCAAATATAGTGTGTGTAGTGATTAACAAAAATGACATAGTATTTGAAACCATCAACAGAGTGAACAGGGGAAGTCCAAACATCAGTGTAAATTGTTTGAAGTGGGGAAGTAGACACAATAGTATTTTGATGAAAATAAAGTTTATGACTTTTATTAGATAAATAATCATTACAATGGAGATGTTTAATGCGAGCAGTGTATATTTCTAAACCTAGGCTAGATAGAATATGACGTTAGACGGGTTCAGACGGATGACCAAGCCGATGATGCTAGTCTTGGTGAGATGCTTTGGAGTCTACACAGGCAGAGGGGTGAGGAGAGGGGGATGTGATCGGCCATTCATACACACCATCCTTCGACTGCCTGGTCAGCAGTATGCTCCCTGTCAAATCTTTCACATGAAAAGAAGATGGTAAGAACTCAATGGATGTGTTATTGGAGATGCAAAATTAAGATATGAGATGAGGTTACATTTCATGCTAGGAACAAATAGGACATTTTGTAATGTAAAGGTGCGTGATGGCGTGTTAAGGGAAGAACCAGTTTTGGAGATATGTAATCCTGTACCATCACCAATGATTGTGTCGTTTGAACCCGTGTAAGTTGAGTGAAGAGAGAGGTTGCCGAGGTCGCTAGTGACATGGTGAGAGGCACCACTGCCAATAAGCCAGCTCGGTGTCCCTATGTCTCTGTGGTCGCTAGATGTGCCCAAGGTTGCCACTTGGGGCCATTTGTCGAGTAGTGAGTAGCGGGCTAGGGAGTGGTGGCGACCAGTTGGTAGTTGGGGAAATAATCAAATGTGTGTCCCTGTTGGCGGCATCCTTGACACTTACCAAGATATGACTATCGCGATCTAGGAGCTGTGGCCGAAGGTTGAGAGAGTTGTCGAGGTTGCGAGGGCACTTGCTGAGCTTGCGAGGATGGTTGTCGAGTAGAAGAGCTATTGGTCCTCGGGGTAGTAGGGTTGACTGAAGCAGGATGCGAGAAGGACGTGGGCTGGGACTGCTTGAGAAGTAGCTCAAGGTTGATGAGTTTTTCATGAAGCTCATCAAACGAGATATGAGTGTCCCAACCTTTGATCACATCAACAATATGATGGTAGTCATCATCCAAACCCTTGAGGATGATCTCAATGAGATCCTCGTGGTCAAGTGAGCAGCGAACTCATCAGAGCGATCTTTAATCAACTGCATGAATTCAGAGATCGTCTGAGTACCTTTGGAGGCTTGCTTGAGGTGATTCTTGATATGGCTGTGAGTCGAGTGGGCATAGGTATGGGCTAGGATTTCCCATGTTGCCCGAGTGGTGGTGGCTTGCTGGATCAGAGAGACAATGGGTGCGGAGAGGAAACCAACAAGTGATCCTAATAAAAGCTTGACATGTCGGATTGAGGGTTGATATTTGGGGTTGGGTGTTGGAACATCCTTGGATGAGCATCCTTCGTGTAACACCCCGGATTCTTGCATGAGCATTGTGTGCTTGCCTTCATGCATTCTTGATGTTCATGAGCATGTTTACTTAGTCTATATATGTTTTAGAATCATTTATAGGTCATTCATAATGCTCTTAACATGTTTAGAATCGTGTTTGCATACTTGTTGAATCGTCGGTTCAATTGCTTGTTTAGTTCTCCTTCTTTCCCTCCTTCGTTCGGATTGTTCGGGGGTTGTTTGAGGGTGTTTGTGATGAGTTTTAGACTCATTTTTGTTGGGGTTTGAAGCCCCATTGATTTGGCTAAGTGTTTGGGGGTCTTTTAGGTTGCATTTCGAGCCATTTTGGGTCTGCCGGGCTTGCGGTCGCAAGGTGGAATGACCTTGCCCCCGCAAGGTAACCAGAAACTTGAAGGTTGAGCATGCAGATAGCATGCGGTCGCATGCCTTATAGGACCATGCGACCGCATGGTCCCCCGAATCAGGATTACACTGTTTTGCTGCTTTGTGATTTTTACACTTAAACCCCTATCCAAAACTCTTTCTAAACCCCACCTAAACCTCCCTAACCCACATTACTTATACCCTAACATCATTAACATGTTTTAAGAATGGATTAAAGAGTGCTTTAGTGATCAAATCAAGCCCCAAAATCAGATTTTAAGTAACCACATCATGTTGACACTTGTCCCACTAAGTTTTAAACTCTCTATACACCACAATCTGAAAGTTTGACCTCCATTTCTCTCCCTCACTCTCCAAAAAAGGGATTTATCTCCCTCAAGGTCCTCCCATGGCTTCTTGAAGCTTTCTCCTTGGTCATCCATGATTCTTCCTCCCATTGCTCAAGCCACCTCCATAGAAGTGAAGAGCTTGAAGAGTAGATCATTTCTTACTGAATAGATTTCTTATTTGCTTTCTTGGGTGAAGAATACATGTAAGTTTCTCTTCTTTATCTTTGATTTAGTTCTCATTGACCCTAAGGAAAACAAAGCTTATGATGTTTGAGGTCAATGAGGACACATATATGCTTCAAATGCCTTCATCTTGTGTTTTGAAAGTATGAACTTGTTAGAAGCATGTATAGGATGATTTTATGTCTATTAAAGATTGTAATACTCTTTCATCTTGTTTATTTAAGATTATGAACATGCTAGAAACACTTATTATATGTGTTGCTTGGATTGGTGCCATATGAGAATGCCCTAATTATAGCCTACGTGATGTGTTGGTATGTTGTTATGTATTCTATCCTCAAAATTTGACTCTATGATGAATATGAAATACATGGCAATGCCTTGGTGAATTTATAGCCTAGTTGAACTTAGTAATGGCCTAGGTTGGGTTATGAAGCACATAGCTTCAATTACCCCAAATTTTGGAATTTATAGTAAAGACTCAACAGAGTCGACTCTAGGGAAGATTTGAACATGTTGAACACTAATTTCAATCCCTACGAAGTTTGGACACCGTTTGGTCGGGTTTACTCAAGTCTAAGTTGAGTTTAATTATGTGCAATTGAACCCGTTGTGATTATTTGGTTATGAGCAATTAATTGCCTTGACATGATTTATGGTAGAGATTAATACCCTACTTGGTCGGTCGAGTTCGCTCTTGTCGAATTCGATCCTTATTTGGTCTTGACGAGTAAATATCTACTTGTGCATTTCATTAAGTCCAGCTGGCACTATTTGGTTTGATTTTTATGTCAGGGTAGGACGATGCATCGCCTTCACGAATTGAGAGATTCGTGCTCGCTATGGATCGCCGTACCTGGGACCTCACACACACCTCCACTGTAGGCCGCAGTGGGGAAGTAGCCCCTTTGCCGTATCAATACGTGCGTCATAGGCTGCTATTAGCCGGCGGAGTTCGATATATCGGTATGAAGTCACGATATTGGGTTAACAAACTTTATTGCAGGAGCTACGTAGCGGCCGTGCCTATATCATATCCTACTTGAATGATTTATTTTCCGCACTTACGTGAATAATGTGCTAAGTGCTATATGATGAACATGAGCCATAATTGTGATAAATGCCATGCTATGACATGAACATGCATTTTTGGTAACTTACTAAGTCTTTATGACTTACCCTATTTGTTTGTTTTGTTTTCCTTAGATCCGAGCCAAGGAGACGGTTCTCGCTAGATTCGCCATACTCGCGTTTGGTTGCTTGTGAGCTCAAGGTTGCTCTTTTGGGACTTCATAGTTAGACTTTTATTTTGGCAAGAACGATGGGAAGCAAGTCACTTAGACTTGTCTTGAGATTTTGTTGTTGTAGTATAACTTAACTCCTTGATACTTATAATCTTTTGTATGCCGACTTTAGTGTCGAGCTTGTTATATATTATTGGTTCACTACAACTTCTTCCGCTTAAAACTCTTTTAAAGTATTATTGTTATTGTTGTCTCCGGCATGTTGTGGCCGTTGAGGGTATTATATGCATGTGTTATAATTGTAGGAGTAGTTGTTGGGTTCCAGCTGTACTGTCGCCGATGACTTGATTATTTTATGTTATTTTTCGGCCAAGTGTAGCCGAGTTGTTATATGTATGCGATGTTGCGCCACGTGAAATTTTATATTCCTACTTGCACATGCTTGTATCTTGCCTATTTGGACGGTCTGGCTTGGGATCTCGCATTGGGGTCCGGGTTGGGTCGTCACACTTCGAGAGGATGGTAGGAGGTAGACACATGAGTGAGCCATTTAAAAACTTGTAGAGGTCATAACAGATGAGAGTTTCCTCAACTTAGAGTCTCCAAGCAATGTAGTTGGTGGAGGTAAGTTTGGTGACGTTGTGGTGGGAGATGTTAATGAGTTGGAATGTGTAGGTTGGATCATCGGGGTTTTGAATGGTGAGGGCATGATTGGCAGCCATGTTAGCAAGCTTGTGAGGGAGGCGGCGACAGTCAACAAACGGCGGCGGCAAACAAGCGGCACACGGCTGAAAAGGTTTAGGAGCAAAGCTCTGATACCATGTAGAAATTCACAATTGATATGAATAACAACATGGACCTTTCATTGATTGAATCACCTATTTAAAGAGTTTACAATTAGGGTTACAGTTGACTAAAGATTTACATAAGGAAAGAATTATAATAGGAAACTACCACTTTACATTAATTACAAATAAACTAAATAATAAACATTATTCTCTAATAAATAGAAGTGGAAAAAAAGTTGTTTTTTTTTTTTTATGTTTTGGATTTGTTTGTAAAAAGAAACAAACAAATTAGAATCAAGGGAAAGCAACTCTCTTACTATTTATGCCTAACAAAATACGAAGATTGTTGTCACAAGCATTTCCCTATTTCAAAGTATGCTGCAAGGTGCACCCCATCAAATCTAATAGAGTTTTGATGTCTTTGGTAGGTGAAGACATAACGTTTGTGCTCGATAAGAAAATAAGAAATAAAACGAGATGCATATATATGCCATAACCTTTTTTTTTTTTTTTTTTTTTGTGGTGGTGGTAAGGGGGAGTGGTGAGAATTTATCATTTGAAATGGCACATTGTCTACAAATGTTTATCTCTTGACGAATATTGACGAGATTGTGTGAATAGTTAAAGTACTATAGTATAGTTTATGGGCTTTAATGAAATAACACCGTTCATTAAGGCGTCAAGCCTGCCGACTTGTTAAAGTTTAGGGGTGATCCGGCGTAATATACCCAAACAAAAGGGTGGGCCTATTTGGACCCCCAAATCCTATTTTACCCCCTCAATCTCCAAACTACCTATTTTACTCTTCACCTATACACACCTCCCACTATTCTTCCCGCTCTCTACAACCACCGCCTTCCTCCCTCCCTCCCTCTCATGGTAGCCGTAGCCACCGGCAACCAACCTTCATTCCCCACTCCAGCCAAGACAAACATTCTCCTAACCATTTCCCTCCCTTCTTCCTCTGTTTTTTTTATTCAATTGAGTGTTGTTCCTCCCACCCACCCTCCATCACTGCCTCCTTCCTCCTATGGCAGCCATAGCGGCATGCAACTAACCTTCATCCCCCACTCTGATCAAGACTAACACTCTCCCATTCTCCCTCCTTTATTCCTCAGTTTTTTTATTCAACTGAGTGTTGTTTGACCATTATCGACTAAATAACCTTATTGTTCGGCTTAGGTCAGCCGGATAACAAGGTTGTTCAGTCGACTATGGCAAACAACACAAAATTGTTCGGTTGACCATGTCCGAAATTAAAAATTGGAAATAAAAGTAAAGAGAGAGAGATAAAGAGATGAGGGGTGGACTTACCTTTTCTTTCCATGAATACAATGAAGAAAGAAAGGGAGAATCTCCTAGTCTTACAAGCCTTAGGCTTGAGGAGCAAGAGGATGGGTGTAAGAAGGAAATGATGGGGTTTGTATTTGCCTTGGCTGGAGTGGGGGATGAAAGGCTGGTTGCCAGTGGCTATGATTGACATGGGAGGGAGTGTGGTAGGAGGTATGGTGGGTGGGAGGAAGGTGGTTGTAGAGAGAGAGAGAGAGAGAATGGGGGTGTAAGTTTTGAAATGGGAGGTGTTGTAGGTAAAGGGTAAAATAGGGAGTTTGGAGATTTATGGGTACCCTTATAGGATTTGGGGGTCCAAATAGCCCCCCGCCCCCAAACAAAAACGTAGATGAGATAGAGAGGGAGAGGGGGAGAGGGAGAGAGAGGTGGGTGCGACCGTGCGAGAAAGAGTGACTGATAGGAAGAGCGAGAATTAGAATTAGATAGGAGAGAGAAAGAGTCGTTATTGTGGACGTTGGAAGCGGAAGGGAAGGAGGTAGGCCGGGTGGCTGCCGGGAAAAAAAAATAAAACGCACCGCCAGAGTTGAAGGCAAGATGAGGAGAAGAGGATTGAAATCGCATTGCTCTCGAACAGATTGAGGGAATCCCCCAACAGGTATCTCCTTTTCTTCTCAATTATCGCTTTGTCTTCTGGCTCGCTGTGTGGATTCAGCCGAGTTCTTTCCGAGTCAGTCACCTCTCTTGAGTATCAATTGCTGCTATTTTTCCTTCATTGATCAGTTGACCCACAATCCGAACCGAAAGGCCGAGCCTTTTCAACTGCTTCCTATATTTGAGTTAGATTATTGAGTAAACAATGTAGTGATGGAAAGGAATAGTTGACACAGTTGGTTTAGTTCTGGTAAACTGAATTTCACATAAACCACAATTGACTTGGATGAACATAATTTAGAAAAGAAGGCTATAGTGAATTTGGTTAGATCATAAGAGAAATGCGATCCGCAAAAAAATGATTCATGTAGCCTACCCAACTAATTGGAAGAAAGATCGAATTAAGTTGAGTTACTATGGGGTGATGTGGCTGGAACCGTGAAAGAAGGCAATGGTGTTAGAAGATGTGGGTGAGATGGCTAGGGCACTCACGCAAAGATCTTGAGGTACTTGGTTCCAATCTCCATAATAACAAGAGGTCATACTTACCTATGAAAAAAGAAGATGCAATTCCTGAGAAGTGCTAGATGGTGAAGTTAGGGTTCACATCGTGACATCGTTTTCTGATTGTTTTGGTGTCTTTATTCCTTGCTGTGAACAATTTTGCTAATTGTATTATTAGGGTACAAAAGCTAAAGTATTCTCAAGTAGGTTGGGTTATGACTGAAATTTCTATGGATGGTTACTTATTGCTTCCCTTAGACTTTTTCAGTCTAATTGAATAAGAGATGGATGTTGTATGTGTAGTAAAGGGGTTGTGAAGTTACGGGGTAACATGTCAAGTTCATTGTGTGGAGTTATATAGATGGATCTGATACATTGCTAAATATTCAAGAAGTGACCAGAATCAGTCCATTGTGCGAATGGTTTTAAGAATGAACTAATTAGATGTTTGTGCATATTAATGCTGGTGAGTTGTTGCATTTGTACCTAGAAGAACTTTTTCAGGAATCATGTTTTGGGTATTAAAGGTTCTTGATTTATGATTTTTTCCATTTTGGACAGTTTAGAAATGCAAGGTTTTGTACAACACCTCTAGCCCATGCATTAGACTTCATGTTTTTTCTGGCTAATCCTCTTATTCTCGTGGAAATAGTGTATGTTGGTCCAAAATTATCGTGATAAGCGTATTGATATTGGGATTACCACATGGTCCTCATCTATATTTTTTGGATGGAATTTGGTCTCTCATGCGAAAATATACATTCATCCATGTGGGAATGACTAATGCGCCTCTTGTTTTATTAAAAAAAGTATTATTTTTTTTTAGTTTTAAATGTGGGAGAAGGGGGGTGGGGTGATGGTGATGATGGAGCATTGAATCTGTTCAACGATGAAAAAAAAGCCAGAAGACAGGGGAAGAAGATATAGGGGAATGTTTTGTGCTGTTTTCACTTACATCTACAATTCAAAGCCTTTACTTGGATAGCATGTGGGAATGACTCTTGGCGATTGATAATGGATAGCATCTGACCCTATGAGGAATAGGTCTTCAAAAGTCCATAGGACACAGGCTAAAGAAAAGACAAGAAAGAAGAGCATAGCAGCTATGAAGAAGAGAGCGTCTTAGAGTGGGGTATTTGAGCTCAGATAGAGCATGCCTAGCAGTAAGAGGGGACATGTCTAGAATTGAAAAAGTTTGTCTTCCGGCCCTGGTGAATCAATGAGCAGATGGTGGATTTAAGGCAGTGAAGAGGGACTGGAGAGAGAGAGAGATGAACAGAAAACAGAGTTAAGAAAGGGTTAAATTCCTCAAATTCATCAAATCATTTTTTGGTCACTTACAAATGATCCCTGAACTTTTATCCCTTAAAATGACAAATTTTTCCCTCCCAAAAATCACGTGAAATGCACATGGTTGAACTTAATGGTAGAAAATTAACAGAATTGGACAGAAGAACGAATCCCGCGGTAAAAATTAGTACACGGAGCAAAAATTCGAAAATTTTAATTCAAGAACCAAAACCAAGAGATCCAAATTTTACAGGGATCATTTGTGTTGTTTGTCCTACGTTTTAAATAGTTTCCATTTTGAGAGATATGGTTTGAATAAATTCCATTTTTAGCAAGTTGAAAAAGCACATCTCATTGAAAGGTTCTCTCCATCTCATGCCCTTTCTCAGTGCAGCTGTGGGATACGTGCTTGAAGTTATATGAGGAAGTGAACTGAGAGAAAAAATATTTTTCGACTTTTTTTGTATTTTTTAGAATTCAAAAAATAAATAAAAGGTGGACTTGTCAAGATAGAACAATTTGGTCCGACATTCATGTCCGCACGAGTAAGCCAGCCCAAGGCAAATTGGATCTTGATTCGCACCCCCCCCCCTGCGGGCGCGAGATGGATAGTTCTTTCTATACAAGCTTACCCAACACAAGGGAGCCTTTGTATATAAAACCATTCAAACTTTTCATATTTTTCCAATGTGGGATAACCCACTTCCAATACTTCCAATGTCATACTTTAAACCTCTATAACTTATTTATCCGAATTCCGAATTGGACAAATAAATATAGTATTCTTATGTATTCATGGAGAAGAACATAATTCCACAATTACCCTAGTCATTACATAAATGACTCAAAAATAAATTAGTGCCTCAAAGGCCCAATTTAATTCACTTAAAAACACTAGTTTTCCAACACTTAGTTTCATGTATTATGCTCACTTGTAATATGTTTTGTTGATATTTATTAAGTTATATACTTATATGTATTTTTCCTTAGTATTTTTTCCGTGAGTGCCTTTTTGGCGCCTTTTTAGCGCCTTGCCTCTCGCCTCAAATTTGGACCTATCGCCTTTTTGGCGCCTCTCGACTTTGACATCTATGCTCAAAACATTATGCAGACTCCAAATGATCTGCTTGCCATCCTTCGATTCAAGAGAACATCTTCATATTCATATAGCATATGAAGCCAGGGGGGATGGCTATTACAGTTGACAGTCAAGGAATAACTGAGAGAAGCTTGAATCTTGTACTATAAAAACATTACGCAGACTCCAAATGATCTGGTTGCCATCCTTCGATTCAAGAGAACATCTTCATATTCATATAGCATATGAAGCCAGAGGGGATGGCTATTACAGTTGACAGTCAAGGAATGAACTGAGAGAAGCTTGAATCTAGTAATATAAAAACATTACGCAGACTCCAAATGATCTGTGTGCCATCCTTCGATTCAAGAGAACATCTTCATATTCATATAGCATATGAAGCCAGAGTGGATGGCTATTACAGTTGACAGTCCTTGACACCTCGATTGGATTGCTTGACCTTGTAGCAACTGCTGTGAGATGTCAAGTGCACCTACTGGCTATCCATTTCAAATGAGGCAATCTGTTGTGGTTGATGCGTGGTCCAGTATAAATGGGGTAAAATATCATAAACCCCCATGCACTAACTAACCTTTGTTTCTATAGGCTTCATATGCCTCATTTTTTTAAAATAATCCCCACTTAACCGAGAAAGACAAACGGATGAAGTGGAATGGACAGAATGGTTAAAATACCTACGTCTTAAAACCGTAACCTACCTACTTGCTAGTACAAACTACCAACGCCAACATAGCCATGGCAGCCACCTCGAGTTAAAAGAAAATTAGCCACCGCCCGCCGCTACTCCACTAACCCATCTTCAGCACTATCTACATGGCCTCAGCCATGTTGTGACCTTCGACCAGCAAATTACAATGAAATCAATGCCATTGCCGCCATAACCATCTCATACAGCCTCCAAAAATGGGTTTAAGTTTTCCATATTTTCGAATTCTGTTGCAAAGCTCATCCCAAGACAAAATGGTTTAGACATAATTGATGCACTCTGATCTGTCCTAATGGATGCTACTTTCTTGAAATCGCCTGGACATATCATGGCCATAATCCACACATTCCTCGTATTAATGCACGGTGCTTGTGGACTGCAGGAAAATGAGTGTCACAGGGGAGTTCAAGAAACCAAATCTGGGAAATCACTTCACCTCCGATGGATGTCAAGAACCCAGATTGGGGAAATCCATTCATCTCAGGTGGAGTCAAGAACCCGATTTGGTTTGAATGGTGCATACCCAATTTTGTTTGGAGAAGTAGAAATTCGTAAATTTTAATTATGGGAGTTGGGGAGGGTAAATTTAAGTTTAGTTTCTTTGATAGGTGGGTAGATTTAAGTTTAGTTTCTTTGATAGGTGGGTAGATTTAAGTTTAGTTTCTTTGATAGGTGGGTAGATTTAAGTTTAGTTTCTTTGATAGGTGGGTAGATTTAAGTTTAGTTTCTTTGATAGGTGGGTGTTGATTGGGTTTGTGGAGGAGAATGTAAGATCCATGAATGGCGTTTGACTTGCTGTTGTACACTTCATCTTACTCTCCTAACACTGCTTCTAAGTGATATTTGCCTTAATGGATTTATTGGTGAAGAGGTCTATTGTATACCAATTGGTGTTATCTGTGTAAGGGGGATGAAGAGAGTGTTAACCATCTCATGCTTCATTGTCCGATGGCGGGGGAATTATGGTCTGCGATTTTTGGGTTGTTAAACCTATCTTGGGGAGTTGGTCTTATTTTGGGAGGAGTAAGAGTAGGAATAGATTATGGGAAGTTGCCCCGTTAGGCGTTTGCTAGATGATTTGGAAAGAAAGAAATCCGAGGGTGTTTGATAATGAAGAGGGATCTATCACTGCTTTGAGAAAAATGCTGCTTTCGAACATGTTTGAATGGAGTGTAGGGGCAGATCATATTACGGTTCATTGTGATAACACTAGTGTATATGTTGTGAATAATTTTCATATTGGCTAGTGGGTATATGTTTGTGTTGTGTATACTTCTAGTGTTCAAGGACGCATCACCTGTTTTGACGCTTCTTCATTTATATATACTTTACCTTTATAAAAAAAAGAGAAATGGAGGGAAAAAATGGACAACATACCTCTTTTTGGAAAGTTTTAAAGGACCATTCTTTCTAAAGAATCTCTCTTGGTTCACCAACATTCCAGGGATTCTAAGCTTTTTTATGGAAGCTTCAGTTTGGAAGGTGGTTGATCCAATTTGCAGCAGGTTTAGGTTAATTGTGAGGTAGAAGAAGGGTCAATAAAATTAAAAATAAAAATGTTAAATAATTTAGCGTAAAATTGTCAATAACTAAATATTGAAACATCTTTTAGTTCTGTCACTTATCTATGTTAAGTGGGTCCAGACTGGGGCATATTTAACATAGGGGTACTTATAAAAGGGTGTTTTAGCATATGGGATTTTTTTGAAACATCACCCTTATAAATGGTATAAAAGTTTGATGAGGTCATCCGACTGGTTTCTGGTGATTGGGAGAACTATGACTTGGGGTTTCCTGCACCACGGGTAATGGTTATATAAAACGAAGGAAAATTCGGATCTATCCCACATTGTTCAATGAAAGTTGGTGGACTATGTATGAATTATGATAAGGTCCAGGATGTTCAGGCTTTAACAAGGATGTTAAAGTTAACAGCAGGAAGGTCATGATGACGCCATCCCCCCCATCATATGGATGAGAGATGAAGATTGACAAATAAGTAAATTCTTCAGATCTCAAATTCACCTACTTGGCTAGACAGTTTCATGTGTTGAGGGAGCACATTTTGCTACAACAATGCCACTGAATTTTGAGAGAGATGTCCTAAATTTGGTCAATCATAGGTTGATTTTTAGTCAGTCAAAGATTAAATAAATAGTGTTTAATCAGGTTGGGAAGAATAGAGTCAAAGCAGTTTTAATTGGATTTTGGTCAGTAGGCAATCTCTCATTTTCTAAGTCACTTTGTCATTTTTAACGCTCAATTCTAGTGATTTTGCCACTGATTCTATCTTACTTTCTCTTGAAGTTGCAGATATTTTGGATCCTGCTGTCTGGCTGTGTCTCTCCTTCTCATGTGAACATCAACGCAGTTTGAAGCTGTAACAAATCCATGTCAGTTCTCATCTTTGGCTGCATCGTTATGAGTATAAGTTGTAGTCGGGTTCTCTCTCTCTCTCTCTGCATGTCCTATATTTTCTTGCTTGTTATTTGTTGCATATGATGTGCAGTTTTGATTACTAGCAATTATGGATTTTTACGCAACCACCCCTGGCCCCATTGATGATACGGTGTTGTACGATCAAGATAAGCATGTTTCATCGGCAGTTTGGGAGGGTCAGGTGCAGTTTTTTACCTGACAAACTCTTTTTCACTTCAATATCTTATATGGTCAAGAGTTCTGAATATAGTCATTAACGTGCTCTAAATTTGGAACATATTTGCAGGAGCGTGGTGCACTTAGATGTCATGAACACACTTCAAAGCTGGATCAGTGGACACTCAGTCGTAAACAGATTGAGTTAATTAGTAAGGCTGGATTTGGTTACTTAAGATTGATTCCTGCAATCAGTTTGGACAACCCACTCATATCTGCACTTGTTGAGAGGTGGAGGAGAGAAACAAATACTTTTCATTTGACTGTTGGAGAAATGACCGTTACACTTGAAGATGTTGGGTACTTGCTTGGGCTACCAATTGATGGTGATCCTGTTATAGGTGTAACACACACCACATGTGATGCGGTATGTATGAAGTTCTTAGGGAAAACCCCTGATTCTAGATACACGAGTGGTGGGATGGTGAAGCTTAGTTGGCTGAAAGAAACTTTTTCTCACTGCCCAGAGGATGCTCCAATTGAAGATATTGAGTGCCATACACGTGCATACCTACTTTACCTTGTTGGAAGTACGATTTTTTCCACTACCACTGGCAATAAGGTTCCTGTCATGTACCTTCCATTGTTTGAAAATTTTGACCAAGCTGGGAGGTATGCATGGGGTGCAGCGGCTTTGTCATTCTTGTACAGAGCGCTTGGTAATGCCTCCCTCAAATCTCAGAGTACCATTAGTGGCTGTTTAACATTGCTGCAGGTGTTTTAAGAATCCCTTGTTCCCTTTTTACCTTTTACTTCTTCAAGGACAACGTTGGTTACTTAAGTTTTCTCTAGGATTGATTACTCTATTGATTAAATTATATAATTTTGTAGTGTTGGTGTTACTATCGCCTTAATGTTGGTCGACCAAAGCTAAATCAAGATCCAAATCACGACCGGTTTCCATTTGTACTTAGGTGGAAGGGAAAACAAAGTGGTCCAACGACCAACCGTGATGTGGCTTTCTACCGCAAGGCATTAGACTCCCTAAAGCCCTCTGATGTGAGTGTTCTGTCTACCAGAAACTGAAAAAAAGAAAATATACATCTTTCTTGGACAATACTAATAGTGTAGGCTTGTGTTAAATACAGGTTGAATGGCGTCCATACTCGAATATCAATGATGCAATTTTACCAGAAGATATAAGAGGAAATCTTATTCTTGGTAGATCCAATACCATGTTGATATGCTTTGACAAGGCAGAAAGGCACCTTCCTGATCGAAGTCTTAGGCAATTTGGCATGAAACAACCAATCCCACTTGATGTGCAACGGTGGGAGAGGAAGAGCCGTGGAGTCGATGGTGGCGTTGACTTGTCAGGAAAGATGGAAACAGAGCTAAATGAATGGTCAGACCGTCATCTCCGAGTTGTTGATGTTGATGATGATGTGGAAGAAAGTGAATACTTGCATTGGTACTTGAAAATCACACGCAAGTTGGTTGGAAGGCCTATACCCATATCCTCTGAATTTCAGAGAATGGTAAGACCTTGACCCTTGTTATTTTCCTTATTTTATAAACCTCTCGGGCTTGTGCTATATCCAGATGCTCAACCATGTGTTGATGTTCTGTTACAAAGTGCAGTAATAGTAGATCATTTGTCAAGTAGTTGAGCACCAAATGATGGTGACTTAACCACTCTCCCTTCCCATCTCTCCTAAAGGCTCATTCTAATCTGAGTGGATAGTGCAGAATGCTATGTGTATTATTAGTGATGCTAGATCCCAACCCATATGTTGGTTGTGGTCCGCTGAATGCCTCGCATGCAAGGTGTGGGGTAATGCTGCAGAAAGCACTATTATTTAGAAGCTGAAGAGATTAAATATCAGAATCAATACACAGTGAACCCTTTCACCATAATTACTGCCTCTCTTATCATCTCCTTAAATTTTCTTCCCTCTGTTCATTTGCATTGGAGAAGTGGGCAACTTATCATGCAACCATGCTTAAGAATAACCTCCGACCAAGAAGCCCTTCTTTGCAATACAGGTGATAGTCCACCTTTATCCATTCGTGATTGCATATGATATGATCTAAAAATAGGTGTTAATGTTGAATGAGCATCTGAATTGGCTGAAGTCATTGAGGGGCAGCGTCTATGTACGTCCTTAAATTTTTGTTCTTTTACCCTTTGTTTTGTGCGGGTATGTGTGAGTGTTTTAGTTTTTCATTTTGTTGTTGTCGTCGTAATTATTGTTATTATGTTTGTTTGTTGTTTGATGTTGCTGGGGGTTGGAATGGTAGTAGTAGAATGTCACACTTCATTAAAAGCAGAAAGGTTAGTATCATCCTTAGATACCACAGTGCCCCCTAAGTCCCTAACCCATGTTTTTGTTTCTCTCTCTAATAGTTTCTTCCCTTTCTTGGTACCTATGTAGGGCTCATTGGAGTGGCACATGAAGATTAGGAGTGGGGATTGTATTACCTGTAACGGGAACTCCTTTAGTGCAATTCCTTTCATTTTCCATTCAATTCAAGTGTTTGGTTGAAGATAAGGTTATTCACAAGGAATCTATGTAACATTAATTAGGAAAATAGAGTAAAGAACTTAATGCACTACTCACAAAGAGGCCAGAATGGAGGATTCCCACCCTATGAGGAAGGATTGGGATGCCCCTTTGTAGGAATCTCATTCTGGTAGGAATGAGGTTCCACCAACAATTATACATACCAAACATGAGCATCCTGCTAAACATGAATGACATTCCCATCCCCTTCCTCATTCCTTCTATTCAGCCTTAAAGGGTGCGTGCTAATTCTCTTGGCGACCACTTTCAACACTAAACCTCAATCCAATATACCTTTTTCCATATCCTTTCTTGGATTCGTTGGATTAATTTTGGAAGAAACTGCTCAAGGAACATATGAATCATCTGTAGCCATTAAAAGGGAGCCTTGTTGGTAACATGACTCGTTCTGGTAACTTGAGTCTCTGAAGCATCTGAATAGGGAATACATGTGTTCCCCGCTTGACCTCTGAACACCTTGAACAAGATTGCTTGTTAAAAGTAAGAGCCAATCAGAATATACATACAATTCACAAGTTTTAGCATATAGGCAATTGAATATTTGTTAGCTTATAAGTTTGAACATATATATGAACTTTAATATCATATTGTATTTTCTCATATGATTATATATTACTCCCGTCGTTCCAGGCAAAGAGTCCATACTATTTTGGGATGTTTCACATTAAGAGTTCACTTTAAAAAATCATGCTTACAATACATTGCTTGTGTTTTAAATATTTTTGTAATTATGACCAACTCCAATAGCATTATTATATCCCCTTTATAATTGGACTTTTCAAACGGGGACTCTTTTGGTGGAACGGAGGGAGTACTAGTTATAATGAAATGAGTAATTACATGAATCCAAACCAACTTAAAATACTTTGTGAACAAAGAAGTTGTAATTGTTGAACATCTAGTTTTGTATACTAGTTAGGATATCGTACCTTTTTGTACAAAATGCCGTAAACTCCAGCTAAAATTGGATCCTATTTTGAATATAAGTTGTTAAAGAGAATCTAAATCATGTGCTGGCTATCTTGCAGTGCCTTTTCCCTCATTTGTCTTAACGCACTCCTCCCAAATATTGGTTAGCCATTAGTAACACATGGAGACACCCTGAGATCTTTTGGCAACCGAGACCGAGAGTAGTAAAGAGTTGTCTTTGCCAGAATCAGTTCTGGACAGAGGGATATTCATTCCTGCTGGAATTCAGGACAATGTTACCACGATCAAATTTTATCATTCTGCTGTGTAGTGTTTACAGATTGGCAAAAGGAAAGTTAAATTCAAGGGCAAATACAAACAATCTAGAAAATATATGATAGAAGGTTGGGAGGGAGGAGAGGGAAGTCCAAAGCCATTAAGCACTCCTGAACATAGAGAAAAGACACCTTAAATTGTCCCTTGTACTTCCATATACTTCTTTTTCCCCCTTTGAACTCCCGTTAATAGTCACCCAAATCAAGAAAATTGTTGAAAAGGAAAAATGTTGGCTTATATTTGACGTGAATTCGATGTAGGTGCTAAAAATCCAGAAACATTTATGTTGCCTTCGCCACTGCCAACTTCTTGTTCACATCGTATTTTGTACCCCTTACAACTTGCACGTGTCCTGATGAACGCTTCTTGAACTCCCTTTAGTAGTCCAAATCTAGAAATTAATCAAAAGTGAAAAAAGCCGGCTCATAATAGAGACGGTAAGATAAAGATTCTTATCTTAGGACCAAAGGTAGGGTTCGTTGCCATCATGCTTCATGACGTGACAATGTTTTAATGTGTTCCATTCCTTGGTAATCATACTTTTAGATTTTATATCTTCGATCATTCTTAATGTTGTATAACGGTATCATTTCTATGTTATTGCCACGTCATCTCCATGAAATAGACCTAGCTCATGCAACCAGGCATATTAAGCTCTAAAGGTGTTCAGGGGTGTAGGGTTGGACAACGGCACGCTTGAGGGTAACAACACTTGGATTCATGAGTTGCATCCCAACACTGAAGATATCCTTGGAGAGTGAGCTGATCAAATATGCCATGACACTTGAACAATGAGGACCTCATTGATGATTTTCTCTAAGCCCAGGATAGGGGCAACAACCTGCAACCTGCATATATATCTTTGAGGATTACTGAGACTACCTGCAAGCTTGCTCAAATTGCAATGGTGCACTTGGAGGTTGGAGGCACTCAAACACAGTATGTATGGGCTTGGGAACCTTGTAGACTTATTGTTCTGGCGGCTGGAATCATGAATAAGCAGCACATACTCCACACGTGGGATATGTGTGGCTTGGGAGAGAGAGAGAGAGGGAGGGAGGGAGAAAGTCTTACATTATAACTGGGCGTGGGACATAAATGCCAATGTATAAGGTGATGATGCTTTGTAAGTTCAAACAGGCAGTCGTAGCCTCATAGGAACTAGAAAAGGCGGTGGTAAGTGGGGGTGGGTGGGGACAAGGGATGAAGGCATACTTAGGGCAAACCACATCTGCCCACTCAGGCTTCGCTTTACACCCTTTAGCTTACTAATATTCCAGGGTTTTCAGGTTGTCCCTATTCAATAGTTTCATGTGAAGAAATGAATGGTAGTAATATAATCCCAGTTTGGTATTTTATGAAAATTGACAAGAATGCCAAACTATAGAAGTTTTGAGTATCACGAAAGTTTTAGTTTAATTTTTAAATATGGACTTGCAAAATGCATAGATATCTTCCATCATTTCTCACCTTTCCAAAAATCAGTTCAGTTTTTCGAATGATAATTATTTGTTTCATTTGTCGCAGAGTGTAGCATTGAGGGACATTGCCCATGCAGCAGACACGCTTTCAACACATGGGATGGATGATCAACAATTACACGCTGTAACAAGAATCAGGTATCTTGCTCATGAATGCTTGAGAGACCAGATTGGAAGTGCAATAGTAGAGGTAACCAACTCTGAAAATGAAGTTAGTAAAAAGGTAAGAGGGAAGGAACGTGTGAGAAGGAAAGGTACCGGAAAACGTAGGCGGAAGGATGAATTAGAGCAGTGCGAAGCAGCTGAGGATGTTCAGCCCCCCTTAGGTATCCCACAGATAGAGTTGCATCACACATCTCTCGTCACAGTGGAGGATGAGATACATCATCCACAGCCATGCCTTCTTCTTACCGCTCCAGCTGACGATTCACAGCTTTGTTACATACCTAGCAAGACTGATGACACACAGCTCTCTGATGCAGCCAATGAAGTTGATGGCTCACATGTCAATGACACAGCTGAGGAGGTTGATGACAACCTGAGTTCTCGCGCAGTGGACGAGAATACCCCTCAACCGTCTCATGAAGCCATTATAGTTGTTACTCATTCACCGCTTGAAACTACTGATGTTGCACCTCAGAGTGATTATAGTGTTCTTGTTTAGGTTTCAGGATATAGTTGTTCGATTTGGTAGAGTTTATTATTTCAAGTTTACACTTGCAGGTGTGTATTCTATTACATTTTGGTAATTTATATAATATTGATTTATCTTCAGGTTACCCTTACGTCAATGCAGGCTCTTGCTAATGATGCTGAGATTCACACCATTGCTCAAAAAATCAGAGTTCTTCCCTCATTTGATCTGGGCTGTAAGTTATTGTATTTGACATTGGGCATGTTCATTTCAGTTTCTTTGGGTTATAATTATTGTCAACCATATGCTCAAGTGCTCAACCTATTAGTTTGTTCTTGTCCTGCTGTAACTTATTTTGTGCATACCTTTTATCATCTTCGTGTAAATTGAAATGTTCAACAGTTCACAGAGATCCACTTTCTCACACCTTAGGTCACCATCACAGGGGTCGGGTCAGGGAAAACCGTCTTAGAGTAAATACCCGTAAAATGGTCTTTCATAAGTTTTTGTCATCTTACTCTGACCCTGTAGAAAAGTCTGTGAATGTTCTATGACAATGTTCATTGTTTTCTTCACTTTCAAGTAAGTATGCCTGATAGAGCTTCTTGTATTTCCAGCACTGTGTAAAGATTGAAATATAAATAGTCCATTTTCATCAATGTGTTGCTTATGAGGTGTGAGGTCCATCTAGCTGTTGCAGAGGCATGGCTCATATAGTCATGTTTGATCTCTTGAATACATGACCTAATGTGGGTGTGTTAGGGTTTCGATTTCGGGTCACCAAGTTTTCTTGCTCATCTCACATACCAATCTTGCTTCTTGGCCTGATGATTGATTGGGAAACATCGTTCAACGACAAAAGATTTGTGGTGCATGCATAATCTTGAACCAGGAATGGCCGTCAAGCATGTAATGTAGAGATTTTCCAAAAGCCAGCTTTGGTGTTATTAGCAAGTGCGGACTTCCAAAATCCGAAGTCATGTCACAATTTTTCGTTCGTTTGAAAATACTATCTGCGAAAACTACCTGCATTTTCTTTCGTTTTCTCTTTTGATGCCAGCGAGAAAGTAAGAACCAAGCTACGATCAAGATACTCGAATCTCCGTACTAACTTTGAAGTAGCCGATGAACAAACAGCTCAACAATGCACAGCCAACCTCTATAAGAACATCAAGCCAAGCTACATAGCTAAAACCAAGTAAGAATAAGACCCGTAGGTCTCTAACCATCACTTGATAGAAAAAAGGCCCAAAACAAGTAAATCCACAATAATAATTAGTAGTTTAGAGATGTTAAATTGGGTTGATCCTAAACCTGTATGGTTAGTCTTATAGGGTTGTGATCTTGTAGGGCCGCGGGTTAACCGGGTCATTTAAACGGGCTACTTAAATCACAACAATAACCTTAACCATGTAGGGTACGGTTTAACAGGGTTAGCCCTATTAACACATGATGTCTTATTTAAATCAAAAAATCGAAATTAAGTAACAAACATATTGACGGATAAGTGACAACGATTAACAATACGAATTAAAAACATGAAATCGAGTTTTATTTTGAGAAAGTATCTTCTTCAATACCATTATCCTCTTCATCTACAATAATACAATATCATATAATAAATATTGGTAAAAAGTTAATACAATCAAATATTTTAATCAAATAGTAAAATATAATACTAAGGTCAACCCATTTTGCACGGAATTTAAACGGGTTGCATTTTCCCGACCCTAATCCTTTCCGATTTTCGATTAGCAGAGTCAATCATGCGGTTCTCGACCCTTTTGACATATCTAATTATATATCCAAAAATCTCATTTTGACTAATTTTGAAAACTTATATATCTTAGAACTGTACTTATGACCATGTTTGAGTTTAACTTTCATCAAATACACATACATCATCACAAAGCTAACAGAGGATAGACATTGGTTTACCAAATGAAATGATAATATATATTACACATTTGAATTTAAAACAAATAAGTTAGGATGGTTGAATGGTGTAAGGCATTATCCATAAGTTCCTTTCCTCTTAAGAGATTGTGGGTTCAAAACTAAATCTTAACATTTTGAACCCTTATTTTAGCCAAAAGCTTCCAGCCCGTGGACCAACCCTAGAACCAGACAGTTTACCCGCGATCTTATAGGGTCAGCCCGTTTATTAAACGGGTTGGATTTCCCAACACTGACCCTTTCATATTTTCGATTAATAGGGTCGACCCTACGGTTTTCGGTCTTTTTAATATCTCTAGGCAGTACACTTCGGTGAATTTTTAAGGGGGAATTTCAAGTGGGTACAATTTTGAAAACATGTTTTCATCTAGGACCTACTAATTTTTTGTACATTTCATAAAACTACAAATTGCTTGCCAAATGACAAAAATGTCATTAATGAAAACTCTGATGTCAATCCTTGGCATCAGAAATCAACCTGATGCCATCGAAATCAACCTCGATGCCGCATCGAAATCAACCTCGATGTCGCATCGAAATCAACCTGATGCCAAAATCAACCTGATGCCAAAATCAACTCGATGCCGACAAATCAACCCGATGCCAAAAATCAACCTGATGTCAAAATCAACCTGATGTCAGGCATCAGAAATCAATCTGATGCCAAAATCAACCTGATGCTAGGCATCAGAAATCAACCTGATGCCAAAAATCAACTCGATGCCGCATCGAAATCAACCTCGATGCCAAAAATCAACGATGTCGATGCTGCATCGTTCTTGATGCTAAAAATCAACCATTTCATTTTCATCTTCTGCCAGCCACGATTGCAATACCAGTGGGGTGTAGATTATTCACAAAAGATTGTACACACCATATCATTTCAGCAAGCTTTATCCTGTCATACAGACGGTCAATTTCCATGGCAGTCCTAATTATTCTCCAAACACAAGTCTCGGCATCTTCTCGGCGGGATCCACAAACAGCTCATCCTCACAGCCGCCAGCGAATTCCCAATCATCGCCTCCCAAAGACGGCCTCGACTCAACGAAGCAACCAGCTTGACGTCCTCGAATGGAAGGTAAGAGGAGATAGGACGAGCGGCGTTGCGAGCGACGGCCATAACAGGATGTTCTACCCGAAGGCCGCTGTTGAATACCCCGATTCCGGCAACCTTAGCCGCGGCCCTCATCACTCCTCCGCCACCCATTATTAATTATTGAAGTTACAATCAAAATACGAAAAAAAGTCCCTAAAAAGGTGAATCAGATAAGACTCTCTCTCCTAATAATATCCTCCGTTCGGCTACACGGATCTTGTTCCGGAAAGATTTTTTTAGTGCGCGGCAAGAAACGAGGAGAAAGGAAAGTAATATTGGGGGTGAAGCAGACATGTTTGACGGTGTAAAGCATCGTCGTCGTACTCTCCATTGGGTGAGGCTTGTTCCCGAGGAGCCTCACAGCTATTCATCAGATCGAAGTGAAGACGGAATGGTGTTAATTGGGGGAAGATGATAATTGGGGGTAGTGATGTATTTTTACCCCAAAAATATACCTAAAAGATATGTCTAAAAAATAGCCGGATTAATTGGAAAACATGTTTTAAAAAATGTACCGGCTTGTAATTATTCCAAATTTTTAACCAATGTTACGGTCTATTTTTTATGCATTGGTCAAAGTGATGTATCGATTTGGAACAGCGATTCGCAATGCTTGAATTTAGATTTTAGCGGTTTGATAATATTATCGTAAATTAAAATAGTTAAAAATCTAAGAAAGTGGGTCGAATGAATTTTTGGGTAATAATAACCAACATCAGTACACCCAAATAGCAATGGACTGAGGCCGAAGGCATTATCTAGTGCAACTTTTTAGTTATTTAGATTTTCATAAGGTGTTTTGTAAAATTGACTTATCGAACGGACATCTTTCTTTACAAATGTGTCTAATACGAAGTATCTTAGTTTTAAAAGCTAAGTGTCACGTAAAAACGTGGTTTTTAGTGCAATTTGACGGAAAATGACAAGTAATTGATACCTAATTATAAGCAAGGCCTCGTCTGGTGTAGCGTTTTGAAAACGCAGCTTTTTCTAAACGCAACGTTTTAAAACGTAATTTTTTTTTTCTAAACATGTTTGGAAAATTATTTCAAAACGCTATTTTTATAAACAAAATAGTTGTAAACGCAACATATTTTTAAAACGCTATAAATTAGAACGTTTTAAAACGCTGTATTGAAACTCTTTTAAAGAGAAAACGTTTTTTTACCAGCGTTTTGGTCAAAACCTCCACTAAATAAGAACTAAAACATCAATTGGCCAAATACCAATTTCATCCATCAATGTGTGTATATATATATATATATATATATATATATATATATATATGAAAATAAGATTTTCAAGGATAATAAAGTATTTAACTTTGAAAAATGGTATGCTTACAACTCTTTCTACAACTTTATTGCAACTAAGTCTTGATGAAGGGGAAAGTTGTTTAAAAAAAAGGCCAACTATGAAAAATACTTGACAATTGATATGGAGGGACTATTTTCACTACATTTTTTTCTTATGCACTGCATCATGAGTTATTGTATTAAATAATTGCATCTTTAGACATAATTATCATTTATATACTTGTCATTTGAAGTAAAGTACTCCTATATATGTTTTATATCCAAATTAATTTTTAATTCTCAACAAACAAGATAGTTGTTTTTTTTTACTTAAGACTTTGTAGCAAGTCTAAATTTATCTGCTGAATCTTAAGTAGATAGATGCCCATTATTGTGAATACAACAGTTTCCTCCCAAACTTTGTTAAGCAGTCTTACTCTAATACAATACCTTATCTTTTTAGGCTTAGTCATCAGCAGCTTCCAACTGCTGATACCATAATACCAGCTAGCATCTGCTGA
The DNA here is from genome assembly GCA_013146195.2 of Codonopsis lanceolata. Lineage (NCBI taxonomy): Eukaryota > Viridiplantae > Streptophyta > Magnoliopsida > Asterales > Campanulaceae > Codonopsis > Codonopsis lanceolata. The sequence goes on along the minus strand of CM028381.1, from coordinate 47,988,678 downwards.
TAGCTATTAGCCGCTATGCCTTAATCAGTTAAAACCTCTTCTGTGGAACACTATACACTGTTGGAATACTGCTCTGAAAAATAATCTTAAAGACTTTTGTGTCTTGAAGCTTTTGTTAATAAATTCCAAACAGTATCTATGAAAAACGCGTGACCTACACTTTCAAAATGTTTAATCGTTATTTGCCAACACATTTCAGAAATAGAACTATTTATAGAAAACTTTTTATGTCTATATTAAATTCTCTACGGTATATTATATCTTCTAAAACTAACCACCCTATTTATTATCTTAAACTAGGATATATCATCTAAAATCCCCTACAAGATATTTGTGCATTAAATGATAGATTTCTTCATCATTCTTCAAAGATCATCCATGCTCCTTCAAACAACGACTAATATCCAAGATCTCTATAAATAAGCATTGAAACAAGGATTGAAGACGGGGTTGGAAGATATACAAAGATAGATGATAGAGTGCGTGAAGCTATCATTCAATACTCATATGATATTCTTTCTTTGACTGCTTTAACTCATAACTGGACACTCAATATATTCCTTCAAACAATTTTTTCTTTGATGTCTTTCAATCCTCAAACATTTACTAGATAATCTTTCACATATTTATTCTTTCATAATTGTTGTTTAGACAATCATTGTATTCCAAACCATTACTTCTTCATAATCTTTAAGGAATACTTGATTGTTGCATGAGTTTGATTGTTTTCACAATCATACTCCTCAAATATTGGTTTTTGTTGTATAAAGATTTGTTAGTGATTACTTAGAATTTCAATAATATTTAGTGCACTTCAAAAATCCAAGTTTGACCAACTTGGTGGTGGACGTAACAGTTTACATTGTGAACCACTCCTAAATATTATGTCTTATATCTTCCCGCTAATAGAACTGTTTTTCACACTTAAGCAGCTTCAATCAATTTAAGTGTCAGTTAGTTACATTTTTTAATCATTTACTTCATTGTTTTATATATTGTCTTTCAGCTCATTTGTTATATTAAGTGATCTGCTTACTACTCAAACATGTGTCATCAACTAACACAGAGTATTTTGTTCAACAGCTGATAGAACAGTTTGTCTATCAACTGATAACTTATTATTTCCGCTTTCAGTTTTGAAGGTTTTCAAAATAACATTTAAATTTTTTTTAAAGGCTATTCACCTCCCCCTCTAGTCTTATTTTGTTGCCAACTGGACTTACAATTAGTATCAGAGCTTAACTTTTTGATTTTTTTTTTCAAATCTAACAACTTGAAAGATCGACTTTTCAATCAAACATTGTTATTCAATATATGAAAAGAAGCAATTACAAAATATATGAACAAAATAGATAAATGACTAATGGAATGTATAAGAAATGACTCTAGTTCTTAAAAATCCTATTTCATTTGTTTCATGAAAAACATTTTTATTGTGTGGATTATTTTCTCAAAATTATTATTGCAAAAGAAATGCTTGAAATATTTTTTGTTTAGAATTGAAAACCTTTTACTACTATAGCTGAAAATGTTGGTAAATATGCTAAAGAAAAATAAAAATTCATCTTCTCAATCGACAGTAGAAAAGAAAGTATCTCCCACACAGATTGACAATTGAGGAATCATCAATACTCTGTTTTCAAAATTTTCATACTCTTTAAAAGGTATTTATGATTCCCTTGACAATACACTTTTTCTAGGGAGATGGATGATATAATTACTCAAGTTCATAAAGCTGATATGCTGAACATAAGTAAGATACTTACAATGAGCAAATCAATTGAATCTCTCATTATTCTCTAAGATATTCATGTCTATCTCAAAAATGCTCATCCCTCCCTCAGCAAGTTCACTCATTGTTATACTAAATTTCTTGTTCTTTTACATAAGTTAAATGTCTGATGATCGTACTAAATTCCCTGTTCTTTTACATAAGTACGTTGAATGTTTGCTAATCACTTTGCTGGTACTCCGCTAAGTTATTACTTTAAGGTATTCCTCCAAAAACTGTTATTGAAAAACTCTGCTCTATTTATATCTCAACTACGAACTTCATCTTTGTATTGAGAAACCTGACAAAAATGACTATATTTTTAAATTGGTATCTATTCCTATGTGATTGAAGTAAGTCTGTTGACTTATTGTGGGATCAATCACTAGCAGCTAATGAAGGATATTACTTTGGAAATATTCATATTCATCTTACCACCTTTATTTGTTTCCTATACTATCAAGTACTTCAAAACTCTTCTATTTTCAAAACTGCTGCTATCTGCTAAGTCATATTAATCCTATCTATACAGATAGATTTGACTAGAACTACTGAAGTTAACATATAACACATACATTTAAGACATTCTTAAAATCTTGTTACTTCGAAAAAGAGATTACATTCTTGGGTATGTACTAGAATTGTTGTACAACATGTAGTCACATAAATCTTGTGTAGTGGTGGTGGTGTCCATACAAAAATTCTATAAACCCGGGATACTTCATATGTAAGGAATGTGTGTACACTTTCCTAACTATCAGTATTTGCATGATTTTTGTCAAAATTCTATGTATATCAACTATTAAAGAGCTCTCAAGTTTCTCTTCAATGAACATGTATTCTTTTGTCAAATCAACTAAGATTTTTTTATCTCTATCTAATCATTTATGACTTAACCATTTTCTTGTAAGTTCATAATACTTGACATGTATCTCTTGAGTTACTGGAAGACACTATGAAGGAATTATTCAAAGAGAAACCAACTCTGCTGATGGCAAGGAAGTGTCACCCAAAAGTTCAAACCAAATACTTCATGAAAAGAGATATATTTATGCAAATATATGCTCTAACTGAGGAGGAATTCTTAAACAGATCTTGAAGAAGACTGGTGATGAATTATACCTAAATAGTCAATGGCTGAAGACTTCAGTCAGTCATCATCTATTAGTCTTTCTTCAAAATATGGATAGATCAAGACATGAATGAGCATCAGAAATCATCAAACATTAATGATACACTTACAATCTATTGAAATGACATAAATCAAATGTCAATACATTCATCAGCCTCTTAAAACAACTAGTGATTGATTAAATCAAGCATGTCAGCCATGAATCTGTATCAATAGTTTAATCATGCTGAACTATATCTATCAACTATCATGATATCTATTGACAAACATTATTGTAAATCACCAACAGACAGATTTCAAACATCAATCGACGAAACTTTAGTAGCTAGCACCAACTGAATTTACTACTAAGAAACCAGTTGCTGAAGAACTTGAAGAAATCAGCTGATGAAAAGCTAGCTGAAGGGCTACTCACAAGTTGAAACAAAAAGCTTTCCTCAAACGACTGACAAACCGGAAATGATTAATGACAAAAGAATGATCAACCAAACTTACCAGATAAGCCTTCTTTCAAACAGAAAGAACTCAGGCATTATCTCTATTCTTCTTCTCTATATCATGAACTACTCTTACCTAATCATCCTTCTATTCATTATCTTAGTTATTTCAAAAGTTACTTAAATGCACATGCCATGATGAAGTCATTGATTAATCTATTAACTCATGGTAACAATTGCTTGATAATAACTTAGATTCTCAAATGAGAACAAATGAATACTCATCAAAGTAAAAAGATATTAAGAATAAGAAGAAAAAAATGGATTAAATTCAAAAGGAGAATTAAATATGCTTATGTTTATTCCTTCATGAACTATTGTTTGCTTTACTAACACTTGCGACTGCTACTTAGTATCACCAGAAAGATTCTACATACTGATCACATAGATAATCACCAAAAATGAGTATTCAAATGAACAATCGTCAACTAATGATATCTACTGATATGATCATCTACTGACACTCATAAGTCTTCAAAGAAAATCATTCCTCTTCTAGCTAAAACTTCAGCAGTAACAACTACTTGCACATCTTTCCTGCTGAAAGTATTTAATCTTCCCTAAATTACTTATTCCCTAAGACCTAAATATTCAGTTGACACGTCATCTGCTGAAGGAAATTATTAAGTAGGTAAGATCTTACAGCTGCTGAAAAAGTCACAGCTCATGTAAGCTTCTGAACTTAACACTTACTGAAAGTATCACAGCAAGTAGTCTCACTTAAATATTCATTAAAAATATTAATCATTTGTATTTATTTGAGATATTTTGAGGTTTTTGCTTTTTCTGTTTTGAAAATTCAACAGTCCTCCACTAATACACTATTCCACTGACGATTGATAAGACATGTTAGTACAAACCGCCCCCAACATTAATTGAGTACCCCTTTTCACTACTCATCATTAACCTCTTTTAATGTTGGTTCAAAAACCCAATATTTCTATTGTGTTTCAAGACAAAAATTTAGATCTGTGTCTTGAATACCTTTACCCCACTTAATCCATTTCTCTCATCACCCAAAAACACTTTTACTCTTCATCTTTCTCTCTATGTGCTCTCCTTACAGTTCATCGTCTTCATCACTTAAACCCTAAACCTAACTTTTTACTAGTTTGTCTTCACTCTTTCATCTCTATCTTCAAAACTCAATCTGGTAATTTGCTTAGCATATAACTTTAATTTTGTATTATTTGTATCTATTTCTTCTAACATCTCAAAATATCACAGGTATAATGGCTGATAATACAAATGTTGGATGCCTTCTGGACATCGTTTTTTTGAACAAGACTCCTACTGGACAACAATTTATCCAAATGCTTACTGCTTCTTGGCTCGTGCCACTTCTTTCCTATGACATCACAACTTACAGCCAAACTCTTACAGAACAATTCTTCAACAACATGAACCTAACTCCAAACACTTCCTTCTCTCTCTTTGGCTCCATAAACGGAGTTCAAGTGGTATTTGATGCAACCTCCATTATAAATGCCTTCCCAAACCTAAGAACTATTGGCTCAACATGCCTCACAGTCCCTGTGGATGTACAAAATGATGGATGGGTCACCATGAGAGACTCTTATCGTATGGAAAAGGCTGCTGACAGATTCAAGAATCACTTCTAGCCTCTGTACTATGCCCTTGCTGTTGTTTTGGAAAAATTCCTTATTGTCAATTCTGGAAGCCATGACAAAATAACTAAATCCCAACTACAAATGATAGAAGCCATTGTGCAGAACCATGACATGAACTGGGCTGGAGTTCTGGTAGAATGTGTCTTTACTAGCATTGCAAGATAAAGAAAAAATCTGGAAACTGACAAAGCCATGATATCTCATCATCTAATCATCACACAGTTTCTAAGACAGCATATAGGGATCAACAATGTCGTTGTAGCTGCTGCTGATGTGATTATGCCTATTAGAATCAGAAAGTTTTTCAGTTGGAGACATAACTGGGGTCATCAGCTCTAGAAAATATATCTATACTGTAAATGTGGTTGGTCCAAGCAGAAGAAGAAGGAAAAATCTGCATGAAGACATTAAAGAAGAAGAAGAAGCAGCTGATATCCCTGAAGTAGATGCTAATGTAACAACAACTGTTGTTCAAGCTGCTGCTCTAACTACTGTTCCTACTACTACTCCAGTTGGTACTCTAACCAGAAGATTTTTAAGGCAAAAGCAGAAGGTTAATCCAGATCTTAATACATGTTCCTTCATCCATTTCACCTCATCTTCTGAACCTACAAATCATCCACCTTCACCACCTGCTGAAAACAGCCTCTTCCAGCCAACCACCTACACCATATTTCCTTCCTATTTCTAACCTAACTTTACCATCCATCCTTCCTCATCTTCTGTGAAAACCCCAAACCTATCCCTCAAAACTGGCTATTTCCCATTGACCATCCACCCTTCTATAACGCCCCGAGCCCGAAAGCCCAGTCCACTACGTGTAGCCCACACACTGGCCCACTGAGCACGCAACATCTTGGGTCATCAGGCCCACCACAAGCCGACCTGTTGGAATATGCTTCTTGATAATTTACTTATCACCTTGCATATTCTATTTATGTTGATTTGCTTGTTCCCATTACAAGTGAGTCATCACGAGTGGCTAAAAGGTCTGCGTACCGGTTAGCGTGGCAACTCGTGTGGCATCACATAGGTCTTAGATTAGGTGCAACCTGATCAAGTCCTACCTTCCTACATGATGATCAAACAGACCAGCAATTCATATGCACTAAAGCAAGCGGACTTGCGGTAATGTCAAAAGTCTTGAGAGACTAGTCACCAGCAGACTTGTCATAAGAAGATCAAAACATCTTGAAGACTCACCACCGGAGGACATGCTACAAGTTGACTGTTCGCACCAGTAGACATCAGTTCTCCCGAAGTAGAAGACCTGATCCACTAGCCCGAACATCCTACCGGCAGACCTAACTCTGCACGTGCTACAGAGAAAAGACTAAAGTAGTTCAAATCAAGACAAATATGTTCAAGCCTTAGAAAGCCTGACATAGTTAAAGCTACAAGACTTTCTCTCACTCACGTGGTCTGATAAAGTCAAAAGAAACTACTTTATTGAACAGACCACCTGACAGTGCATCAGACATCAGACCTACTTTCCAGAGACTTATTAACACAGTCTGACAAACAACAAGTTCCAAGATCTACAGGACTAAATCTTTGCCCCAAACAGTCAAAGATCTTATGGATAAAAATCTCTATCCGATAGACTTCAACAACTATATCTCTAAACGGATAGAAACATCAAATCTTCATCTCTCAACGATCACCTTGACTCCAGTCTATATAAATCATTTCTCTTCCCCAAGAAGAAAAAGCGCAGAGACATTTCACAGAGACTCACAGGTGCTTCAAAGAAATAGAGAGATCTACAACGAGATCGTCCTCACCAACGCATCTCAGATCTCTACAGAAGATTGCAGTGAATCCATCCAGATCTTAGCAAGACACTCTCTGTGGATTGCTAGGAAGAAAAGCTTGGAGAAGAAAAGAGATAGATAAGAAACTTCATAAGACATAGATCAAGATCTGAAGATTGATGTTAGATAATGTCTAAAGAAAATGAAGAGCTGTCTGTAGATATTGCATTCATATCTTCATATTTGTATTCATATACAAATGCTGTTGATTGTGCAATAATCATTCATCATGGAAGGCTGAGTGCTCTGCACTCAATCGTTCAGATATTTCCTATCCGAACGACCTTGAAAATTCTCTTCTCATAGCAGTTTCTCATTTTGGTCTCCTATTGTCCTCGTTGCTTAATAATTCATTTATGGATAATTAAGTAAGGATTAAGGCTTGGGAGGACAAAGACATAAACTGTATATAGAATATTTAGGCTGATGTAATATGTAATTTATCTTTGAATAAATTCATATGTTCTTACAAATACTTTATCTCTCAGTCTTTATATATCAATTAGCTTTTACAAATTGGTTTATCTTTAGAAAAGTTATTCTTTAATTGATTTCCTAAATCTGCATTTGACAGAAGTATTAAGTGTGCTGTTGTTCTGATCATATATTCGTGTACAGCCACTTAAGACTTCTCCAAATCTAAAGCCTCTCTATTTTCCGTTGCTTAAACTCTTTATAACTGGCTTTCGATTTAACTGACAGTTTACCGGCAGAGTTGACACTTCTGCTCAGAGCAAGTCTACCGTTAGCCTCTACCGGTAGACATGCTCAATACGCTAAACTGTAGATGCCACTAAATCTATGTTGTAAATGTATCCAAAAGAAAAGCTTTTAAAATGGCATCATAGGCTATTCACCCCCCCCCCTCTAGCCTATTTGAGCATAATTGTGGACCAACACGACCCAAAAAAGTCCATGGATGATATTGGTGCCCAGAGGTAGTCTGTGGCCACCTTATAAATCGAACACAATTTCCACACCTACTCGATGTGGGATGTGATATTACAATCTCCCCCGCGATGGGGTATTACAATCTCCCCCACTTAAATCCTTGATATCCTCGTCAAGGTCGAATCATACCCCGAGCGATGTAGGAATCAAGAGGTGACTCGTACATGGATCAACAGGTGGCTCCCACCTTTTGGGGTATAACACTTTGGCCCGCACATCACTTTGTTCCCACATTTCTGTTCGGGACCTGCTCTGATACCATTTGTAACGCCCCGAGCGCGAAAGCCCAGTCCACTACGTGTAACTAGGGGTGGGCATCGGGTCGGGTTTCGGGTTTTTCGGATTATCGGGTCGGGTACCCGAAAAAACGGGTATGATATTTTACTACCCGAACCCGCTCCAAAAAAATCGGGTAATCGTACTTCGGGTACCTGAATTCATCGGGTAATCGCAAAATCGGGTTCGGATAACCCGATATGTTTAAAACCACTTTTTTTAATTTAAAAAAAAACCATTTTTTGTGCTTGGTAGGTTTGCAATTGCTTGGTATTGGTATTGGTAATGATAATGTGATTTAAGAGTAGACTAAAGTCATAAGTGGTTGACTAGTTGGTTTAATGTAATAAAAAGAATAAAAATAATAATAATTAGCTTTCTGGAAATCGGGTACCCGATCGGGTTTTTTCGGGTAGCACTGCAAAACCCGATAACCGACCCGAATGGATTTTACCCGATCGATCGGATCGATTCGGGACCCCGAAAACCCGAACCCGTTTGCCCACCCCTACGTGTAACCAACACACTGGCCCACTGAGCACGCAACATTTTGGGTTATCAGGCCCATCACAAGCCGACCCAAAAGTCCATGGATGATATTGGTGCCCAGAGGTAATGTGTGACCACCTTATAAATCGAACACAATTCCCACACCTACCCGATGTGGGATGGGGTATTACAATCTCCCCCCGCGATGGGGTATTACACCTTTTTTGTCCAAGCTCTTCTTTCTTTTCATGAGGAGAAGAAAGAGGATAAACCTTTGGTCAACCCAGTGAAATATTTGGATGAGAACTAAAAGAGAAAGAATCATGTTCTCTATCCACTAGTCCCCACTGATATGACAGCAGAAGAAATTTCTTGCAACTTTGGCAAGTATTTTGACTTGATGCCCAGGCTATGGAATGCCTTCTACCTGGCTAATGACCGATTTGTCCAGGATGAGCAAGTTAGACCAGTATGAACTATTCATAATAAAATCTACAATAAGCATATAGAGAGGGCTAAGTGAGCTGAAACATATAGGCTTAAAGTCATTAAGGAGGAGAAGAAGCACAGAGCAAGAGCAGAAGCATACAAAAAGGAGTGTCAGATATTGAGGAGGAGACTTGGTCTCAAAGGATTTTCTTAAGCTACAACTTCTGCTGTTGTTGTCAACAAAGAAGGAGGAGCTCCTGCTGATGATACAATCCAAGCAGACAGCACCACTTCTAGATACTCTAGTCTTTGAGAAACAAAAACTATTTCAAACTTCTTTCACTATTGCATCTATAAACTAAATTGTTTTTAATTTTCTATGGTTGATTTTAACTATAAACTGATTCATCTAACATCTCTTGCAGGGACAAATCTCTAAGTTTTTAATTGAACCTAAAACTTTACTTGCTTATATTTTTTATTGCTCTTTGCTTAAATTAATGATTTTAAGTAAATATGAGGAAATTGTAGAAACTTGCATGTTTAAAAAGATTTACTTCAACCCATTAAGTTAAAAACAACTAGTATATATTTGATTAAATCCTTAAGTTGTTTTATTTAAGACTTTGTAGCAAGTCTAAATCTATGTGTTGTATCTTCAGTAGATAGATGCCCACTATTGTGAATACAACAGTTTTCTCCCAGACTTTGTTAAACAACCTTACTCAAATAAAATACCTTATCATCTTAGACTAAGTCATCATCAACTACCAACTGCTGATACTACAGTACCAGCTAGCATCTGCTAATAGCAATCAGCCGCTATGCCTTAATCAGTTAAAACCTCTTCTACAGAACACTTTACACTGTTGGAATACTGCTCTGAAAAATCATCTTAAAGACTTTTGTGTTTTCAAGCCTTTGTTAATAAATTTCAAACAATATCTATGAAAAAACGCGTGACCTACACTCTCAAAATGTTTAATCATTATTTCCAGCACATTTCAAACATATAACTATTCATAAAAAAAACTTTTTATCTCTATATTAAATTCTCTACAGTATATCATATCTTCTAAAGCTAACCACTCAATTAATTATCTTATACTTTTGGAGATATCATCTAAAATCCTCTACAAGATCTCTGTGGATTAAATGATAGATTTCTTCATCATTTTTCAAAGATCATCCCGTTTTTTCAAACGGCTATTATCCAAGATCACTATAAATTAGCATTGAAGTAAGGATTGAAGATAGAATTGGAAGATATACAAAGATAGATGATAGAGTCAGTGAAGCTATTATTCATTACTTATATGATATTCTTTCCTTGATGTGTTCCCGTCCTTAAACACTTATATTAGATAATCTTTAACATATTATTTTTTTTCTACTTCTAATTTAGACAATCATTGTATTTCAACTCTTAATCACTTCTTCCTAATCTTTAAGGAATACTTGATTGTTGCACGAGTTTGATTGTTTTCACAATCATACTCCTCAAACACTAGTTTTTATTATACACAAATCCGGTAGTGAATTAGTGATTACTTATAATTTCAATAATATTTAGTGTATTTCAAAAATCCAAATTTGACCAACTTGGTAGAGGACGTAGCAATTTACACTGTGAACCACTCTTAAATATTATGTCCTATATCTTCCTGCTAATAGAGTTGTTTATCACATTAACACAACTTCAATCTATTTAAGTGACAATTAGTTACATTTTTAAATCATTTACTTAAATGTTTTGTATATTGTTTTTCTGCTTATTTCTTATATTAAGTGATCCGCTTAAAAATTTTACTACTTAAACTTGTGTCATCAACTGACACAAAGTATTTTGTTCATCAGTTGATCATAAAACAGTTTGTTTATCAACTGATAACTTATTATTTCCGCTGTCAGTTTTGAAGGTTTTCAAAATAACCATTAAAGTTTTTTTTAAAGGTTATTCACCCCCTCTAGCCTTATTTTGTTGCCAATTGGACTTACAAAGTCTCAACAAACAAGATATTTTTTTTTTGTAATAAATATGTTTAACCAATTTTGTTTATGATCCGTGTCTCATGCTTCATTATCGTAAAAATAACATCATCAAGACATTTGTCTACCAAAACTATAGAGAATATTAATCGGATATTTGTCATCAAAATAATAATTTAATTTAATTAAAAATGTATTACTCTAAAAAATCAATATGCTAAGTATTATATTGGATATTCGTTTCACTCAACTCAATAATTAAACTGTCAAATCATTTTTATTGGTAGAAAAAATATTTTAAAATTTCACGATACTATTTCACACTATTATTTTACTATTTGACTAAAATATTTTACTATTATATCCTTTAAATATTACTTTTAAAATTTTCTTTTAATAACCTATTAGTACACATTTTCTCAAAGTTTGATAAACAAATGATATTCTTAAGGTATTAATTTATTGTTTATGCAAGAAAACATTAGTCTTCTAACTATATATGTTATTCATTAAAAATAATAATTTTAGATGGTAATTACTTAGAAAAATAACTTTATCAGTCAACTTAATATGAGCAAGTAATGATGTGTAGATTTTTCCAAACATCTCATTAATTAATAAAATAACTAATTATATAGTGAATAACAAAAAAATATAGTATGTAATTGACTAGGACTATTCAGAGTTGAAATTAAATTATTTTAAAAAATTTAGCGGTTGAAATTCACCATCACATTCACATATGATTAGTTATTCATTTTTAACTCCATATTTTTTCTTTTTCTATTACAAGTCACTTTCTACAATTAATATTATGAGCAATCACCTATTTTTCTTCTCTTTATATTTTATCTTCATATTACAAAGTCATACCATGTGATTAATCTTCTGAATAGTCACCCCTTATAAAACATCAATCACTCAACTATCATTTGAAGCAATGTATCCTTTAACTGTAACATTTTTTTAAAAAAAACACATTTTATTTAGACACTATTAATTTAATTGATAAAATCAGATGTACTGACACAGTAGCAAAGACACGAATATATATATATTAATTAGGTGATTGATCATGGAACCGGACAATTGAATGGGTTTTGGTGGTGGTTGTGAATTGTGAGTTGTGACATGTGATGTGACGGTGTGGTTTGGGGTAGGGTTTAATAGGGCAGGTAGAAGAAGTACGATGAGTTAATTGACTTGACTCTAATGACGTCCACCAAAAAGATTAATTGTGCATTGGTGAGGAAAATCAGTGTGAAGATTATTAATTTATAATCCACAAGCTTAATAATCATTCCTTTTCCATTTTCTTCTCTCTTCGAATAAAAATTCTGAAATGAAAATAATTCTCCCTACAATCAGAAAAAAATATTACCACATGAATTATTTAGAGAAATTGAAATATGAGTTTTTTATTTTTGATTTTTTTTGAGAAATAATTTATATTAAATGTAAAAGATTCATTATACCTTATTTTATTCTTAAATGTCATAAATATAAGCTTTCTCCCTTTCTCTCTTAAAGAAAGTAAAAAAAAAAAAACAAGTGTTAGTGCTTTAACTTTGAAAGAATTTACCAAAGATTAAATAATGAAGCAGTTTTAATACTCTCTTAGTTCGGTCAAAAAGTTCACAATTCTATTTTATGATGTTTCATTTAAAGAGTTTATTTTTAAAAAAATAAGACATGAAAGTGTTATTTTATTACTAATATGCTACTAAAGATGTCATTTTTAAAAAAGTTTGACTTTCAAACGAGGTCTCATTATCCGGAACGGAAGGAGTATTCGATTTTTATTTGCAAGTAAATAGAATATTATGAGTAAGAGATAAAACAAAATAAAATATTAGTTTTTAGGAAAAAGAAAAAAAATACAATAATTAAACACGTCTAGGATTTCTTTTAATATGTTAATTTCTCTATTTCTGGTAAAGAGTATTCGTTTAAAAGTTAAACTTTTTTAAAAAATGATATTTTTAGTAGCACATTAGTAATAAAATGATATTTTTATGTCTTAATTTTTAAAAGTGGATATTTTAAGTAAAATACAAAATAAAACAGTAAACTCTTTACTTAAAATAAAGGGAATAGTTTATTGGAAAAAGATAACAATATCATTGAAAAATAAACATTTACCGGTCCTACGATTATTTATTGACGGAAACATGGGTCAAAATGACTAAAATCTAATTACAAGTGTTAATTTTTGGGTCAAGGGGATTAAACCTGAAAACAACACAAGTGGAACGACTATTTTTCAGTGTTCTAAAAATCGGTCTAGACGGACGCCTAGGCACTAGACACCACCCGACGCCTAGAAATTTGACAAATCGGTGAAAAAATCAGCTATGCGGTGTTAGACCGCCAACTACTGATTTTTCCTATTTTTTTAGTTTATTTAAAAAATTTGGCCCTAAATAATGTAATTTTGGGTTTTTAAAAATAATATTAATAAGTATTAATTTTAAATTATTAAATTATTTTTGTAAATTTGTAATTGTCAACGGACCTATAGATAATTGAACTATTGATTATTTTTGTAATATTTTGAACCTTAGATGATATTAAATATCTGGTTTTACTTTTAAAATTTAACTTCATAATGTAATTATTATTTTTAAATTGTTAGGTGATATTTAGTATTAGAATATTTAAATAAATTATGTTTAATAATTAGGTTATAATAAAAATCAGATATTATATCTTATTTCTAGGCCCCGTCTATATCCCGCCTGGCTAGGCACTGGTTTGACTCATAGCGCCCGTCTAACAATTTTTAAAACCTTTCTATTTTTAAAGTGCCCTTTAAATAAATTATGTTATTTATATTGTCAGTCACGATCAGATCTCAGGTAAATATGCACAAAAGGTTTACAGTTTGAGCCGTGAACCGAACTGTCCCAGAATCGTGGCAAAGCTGAATCGAACCGTCTGTCAAGTGAACCGGAACCGAAGGTTCACTTAAGGTTCTAGTATTTGATTTTTTGTTTAACCGTAAAATAAAAAATTTTTATGGTTCTAACGGTAAAATAAAAAAAAACAATATATATGTGGTTCAAAATTAAAATAAGAAAAAAAGTAAGGGTAAAATGATAAAAATAATATTTTAAATAATAAATTTTTAAATAAAACAATTATTTTAAAATAGACAAAAATAATAATAATAATTTTGAGATTAAGTATTTAATTAGCAAAATACGAAACCAAGTCGGTCCGATTATTGTTACTTATTTTATACTCCGTATAGAAAACAGTGATAAGTCGTCGAATTTAATAGAGTTCACACCCTCACTGGTGGCCGGTGGGACTCTAAATTTTGATTTCACACTTCAATAGTCAGTACAGTTGAAGCATTGACTGACTATGTGGCTAGAAAATTTTATTCTGGATCAATTTTCTATTCCTTGACATCCTTGTCTAACTGACTACCGAGTATCAGCTCCTCCTTCGATTCCGGTAAAAGGATCCTCGTTTAAACGTTAATTTTTTTTAAAAAAATTATATTTTCTTCATTAATTTTTAAAAATAAAATATTCAAGTGAAAGATCTCAAAATTGAATAGTGAATTCTTTACCCAGAATAAATAAATTAATTGAGAAACAAATCCTAGGTTAAAAGTTAAATATTTAGAAGTACAGTATTACTCCTATGATAATTATCACTCCTCCCGTTCCAAGTAAAGAGTTTACTATTTTATTTTGGAATGTTTCACTCTAAGAGTACTTTTAAAAATGAAGACATAAAAATATCATTTTATTACTAATGACCTACTAAAAGTGTCATTTTCTTAAAAAAGTTTAACTTTCAAACCAGAATTTTTTACCCAAAACAGAGGAAGTACTAAATTTATTCTACGAAAATGTTCAATTTACTACAACTTACTACAACTATTACTATAATTAATCCTTAGTGATGGTCAAATGTACTTTAGTGAAAGAGAATTTTACCATTTACTAAGGTTTAATTATTACAAGAGTTATAATCGTAGTAGTAAACTTACCACTGTTGAATTATCCATAAAACATCAGGTAGATATTTGTATTTGTCTTATAAGTGTGCACTCAATTTATAGGCGTTGAATCTTGGGTTAAAACATTGTAATAAACACTTTTTGTTTTTGAATTAAGATTGAAATTAGAAGAAAATGTAAGTGATGAAAACTGAAATTTAATAATTAGTTATGCCGAATCAGATAATTACACCAATTAATTTGATGGGATATATATATGCTGCGCTGAATACATGTTTGATTAAAAAAATATACTCAAGAAATAAAAACTGAAAGAGATTTTGAGCGGGAGATTATCCAAATATACTGTATATTGCATTCCACTTTTAATAATTTGTTTTGGTAAAAACTTGGGAAATTTGATTTTACGGAGATCCGTTTAATTCGATTCATTGTGTATTGGTAGAATGAGATGAGAGAGAATGATGTTTTATCTTACAAATTAAGATTCATAAGACGATTTTCATCTTCTTCTTCCTAAAGTAATAGTTTTTGAAAGATTAATAGTAGCTAGGATTCAAAGAATCTATCGATGCAGCTTGTGATATAGTTACATCTGGAGGTACTGAAAGAACGAGAGTAGCTAGAATTCTCCAAACTGCCTAATGCAGTTTCCAATGTAACTTGTGAAAAAGTTACAATGGAAGTCACAATAGATAGAAAAATAACAAAAACAGCGGAAGACTTAATACAAAAGCACTAAATTAATCACAAAATTTTACCAAACAATCTACAAGTTTATACTTGTAGATCTAGCCTCATGGCCAAAAAGATTTCACTAAAAAGAATGAATTGTTTTACAAAAAAACTATGTGAAATCACACACAAAATATTCTCACAAGATAATGAATCTTGGAGAACAAAAACCTCACATAAATAGGTTAAACAAAACGTGGGAAGAAACAAAACAATTTCCTTTAAACAAAACAGGAAACACAAAAAACAGTTTCAGAATTCAATGTATCTGTCGATGTTGCAACATTGGATAACACATTCGAAAACTGCAACACGGCTGGAACAGAAAAACAGCTTCAGGATCTGAACTTTTGCTTCTGACTTTTCTGCCCTTTCTCTCTCAATGCGTATTCTGAATTTTCTCTCTTTAGGCGTGCACTTTCTGGAGCTCTACATAATTCTGATTTTCTCGCTCAAGCTCACTATCAACCCGTATGCCAGCCCTCAATATATATACAACAAACCTACAAACACATGGCAAGAGAGATACAATTCTACAAGGAAAGGGATTAGCTTATTCAAGGAAAAAATCAACAACTTACCAAACTTATGGGATTTGATTACCAAATATGAAATTGGTCAAGAATCATGGTTAGACTAGGATTTATGCAAAGATTTAGTTACCAAATATGTGCACTTAAAATCTACAAAAAGATTATGCTACCAAAAAATACCAAAACTAAATCTAATAAAATATTTTGTTACCAAAAATGACTCTTAGACTTTAGGACCAAGAAAACCAAAAATCTTTAGGAAAATTATGTTTCCAAAAATGATAAAACCTTAAGGACCAAGGAAAAACAAAATCTAATTAAAGATTTTGTTACAAAAAATAATGTAGCCAAAATCTAGAAAAAGATTATGCTACCAAAAATAACTAAACTAAATCTAATAAAATATACTAAGTCCTAAATTAACACAAACTTAACAAAAATCTTCTTTGACCAAGAAAGGTGAAAACAAGATAAAATAGGCCTTGCCTATTTTACCCTTATAGGTACATCGATCATAAAATAAAAAACGTAAACAACGGAAGTTTTTAAGATAATTAAAGCAATAATAACACAGAGATTTATCAAACAATTTACAAACTATACTTATAGATCCAGCTTCATGACCAAAAAAGATTTCATTTAAAGATTTATAAGTTTCTTAAATATAAATATGAAATCACAAAAATACCAAGAAACTTATTAAATATGATAACTTCTTACCATTACTTTTGGACCAAGAAAAAACACAATAATAAAATCAATGAAGAAAAATAAGACGACCATATTTTACCACAATTGTTTTTGTTGTCAAATCATACAAATAGATGCAATAGATATTCTATATTTATGAACTTGACCAACATTCTCAATTGAAAACATGCATTCTTGAATCATTAATAAAGTTACAAATTACAATTTTTCAAAAAATAAAAATATTGCGCTATTACTCAAGTTTTAATTCCAAAGAATGAATCTCATTCTCCAAACATAATACTCTTTCTGTCCCAAAATAAGTGTTTCATTTCCTTTTTTGGAAGTCAACTTAGTACAAAATAGAAAATTGCTATGTACTGATCCCTCCGACAAATTAAAGAGTTTAATTATTATTATATTTTGAAATATTTCACTTAAAAAATCCACTTTCAAAAATTAAGGTATAAAAATATTATTTTATTACTAATGAACTATTAAAAGTGTAATTTTCCTCAAAAGTTTGACTTTTAAACGGGGATTCTTTGCCCAGAACGGAAAGAGTAACCTATACTTCCTCCGCTCCGGGGAAAGAGTCCTCGTTTGAATTTAAGAAAAATAACATTTATAGGCAACATTAGTTATACTATTAGTAACAATTTTTTGAATTTCATGAGGGTAACTATATTTTTGGTAAAAGTTTGATCAAATTGATATAAAAAAAAAGTTAACAAAAGACGCTTAGTTTGGGATGGAGGGTGTACAAGGTATAGAGTTAAATTTAAAATGACAATTACGAATCTGCTTTGGAGCACTTTTTCATGCAATTGTAAAGCTATTTTTTAGCTGTTATTGGTCATCTGTTCTAATATATATATATATATATATATATATATATATATATATATATATATATATATATATATATATATATATATATATATTATTTTTTTTTATTTCAAATTGTTGTTTAATGATGTTTTTGTTTTTGGCTTAGTTTTGAATTTGTTCTTGAATGTATTATGTTTATGATGATTTTCTTTATATTGTTTGAAATTTTATAACTAGATATAATTCTGAGTAAAATGAGATTTTAAAAACTACTCCTGTAAAACACACACTGCACAGGCACACACACACACTGATTTTTGATAAATATATACTAGTACTTTTGTCCGTACTGATGACACGGCACCAGTTTGTGAATTTATCAATAAATAAAGCAAATAATGTGGAAATGAATTAATATGTACTTATAATTTGTCTAAGTTAATTATGATAACAGTTAAAAAGAAAAAAATAAATATTTCAAATTACAAAACTTACGATTTTTTTAAATTTATTTGTATACGAAATTGCGGGCCAAAAAAAATTAAATTGATTAAGTTAATTACGATAACAATTAAAAAGTAAAAAAAATTAAAATAGTAATATTCAAAACTTAGACATAAATTAAATTGGGATTCAGTTTCAAAAAATAAATTGATTAGCTTAATTACGATAACAGTTAAAAAGAAAAAAAGACAAATATTTCAAATTACAAACTTACGATTTTTTTTTGCATAAAATTGATTAATTAATTAAAATATCGAAAAGAAAAGGGACGTGAGTTTGGTGGAGAAATGATTAGCGGCCACCAACCGTGAATAGTTGGGAGAGTTGGAGAGAGAAAGGGTGTAGTTGCTCAACCGCCGTTCGCACATGTGAACTCGGGAAGTGATAATGGCCGTAAAATTTCAGTAAAAGAATCAATCTCAGTCTCTAAATAGCTTTAGTCAATTGCATATGTGCGACTATAAACTATATTATATTATATATATATATATATATATATATATATATATATATATATATATATATATATATATATATATATATATATATTAGAGAGAGAGAGAGAGAGAGAGAGATTATTAAATGGGCATTGCCCTAAATTAAATACTTAAAAACATTGAGTAGAAATCTATATCTGCGTATTGAAAACAAAATTTACGTCAAGAAGCCGTCTCATATAATTGGAGGTTGACATATTCAAAATAGAATCCATCATGATCATACGACCACAAAATTTCCTCAGGAGAAGGGGGAGACAGAAAATGGTTGACTAAAGGTGGTCCCATATACTCATCCGCAGTGTCTCTCCAAAATGGTTCTCTCCAAAAACTATCAATGGTTTCATCAAATGATCCCGGTGACACAACTCTTTCCTCCACGACCCAGTCAAAAATCGAGCTCAAAGACGATGATGATCCGGTATTAGAATTAGATGTATCGAAAACTGCACAATTTGAGCTCAAAGATGACGATGATTTAGTACTAGAAGATGGTCCCGTGGAGTAGTCATCTTTTGGTGTCCATTTTCTCTCTTGGTCGACTTTGATCATGTGTGAAGTTTCTGTATACTGCTGAGGTTCATTTAATGCTGTAAATGGAGAGGATTGTTCTTTCTGATCTGCCTCTGCCTCTGCCTCAGACTCAGACTCAGATTCATTTCTAGATTGTTTTTCTGGGATGATTATATTTTTTTTAGCGCATTTTCTCAAATGAGAATGCCAGTGATTCTTTATTTCGTTGTCACTTCTTCCCGGTAATTTTGCAGCAATGGCTGACCATCTACAAGAAAAATTAGGGTTAGATTAATATGAACTAAAATAGGGCTAAATTAATTAATTGAACTTGCTGATAACTGAAACCTACTTGTTCCCAAGTTCATCATGTAATTTGATAATAAGATCGTCTTCTTCTTTGGTGTAGCTTCCGAGTTTAAGATTTGGTCTAAGATAATTAACCCAACGCAATCTGCAACTCTTCCCACATCTGGATAGACCTGCATAATATCACATAGATCAATTTTAAGTCATCTTTAGACCTCACACACACACAACACACAAACTATATATAACAAACTGTGAGTTACATACCAGCAAACTTGGGAAGCTGCCGCCAATTCCAATGGCCATATCTCGTAACGTATGCTCTCAATTTGTTATCTTCTTCTTCGCTCCATGCTCCCTTCTTCCTTCCATTTTTGTCTATACTTGGTGCCCTTGTCATTTTTCTCTCTATTTTAGATCTCTCTTTCTTTAGTCTTCTTACTGGATTTATGACTTTAATTTGAGTTTTGACCCATATCCTATGCTATATATAGACAACAAATTAATTCAAAACGTAGTGAAGAACAATAATAAATTGAAAGTGCAAATTAATTATTGATTCACTACCTCGCACGTTCAAGATGGTTCTGTTTTTAAGAAGGTGCCAAGAAAAGCTCCTTATAATTAACTTTTGGGTTAAAATTAGGGATATATTTATTAATAACCTTTTCAAACTTAATTACCAAACTCAAAACTAACCTAACTCTCAAAAAATATTCTTTTATAGCCTATTTTATGACAAATTGTCTATAATACCCTTTTAGCTTTCAAAACTAATATAGTGTGCTAAAGGTCGATCAACTCGACCTTTGGGTCGATCAAGGTTGAGTTAATCGACCTTAAAATCCGAAGGGTATTTTTGTCTGTTCGATTTGTTCCCTTTTTTGGCTGGTCAAATACCATGAAAGAATATTAAATGGGTCAAACGATTATACTTGATAAATTCCTCTTAAAATTATGCTTAATCTTAAGAGGTATCCAATCTCTAGTTCTATATTTTGTGTAGAAAATGATTGAACATCATATTTAACATTTAATTTAATATCTATTTGTGCAGTAAAAGATAATTATCAATGCTTCCCGTTCTCATTCCCAGGATTACGATAAGGGTGTAAATGATTTGACTTGAAACAAATTATGAGTTGAATTGTATGCCATTAGTTTGAGAAAAAATCAAACCGGAGCTAAACCGTTTAAAGTCTTGTGCTGAACCGAACCGAACCATGATGCTTCGATTTGATTCGACTCGGTTCTGTGGTTCGGTTTCATGGTTCAGTCTGAATTTAGAAAAAAGTTCTAGTAATTCAAAATTTAAGTAAACAAAGAAAATATTATAAAAACACGTTAAAGAAAATACTAAAAAATTAAATATAATACAATTATATTCATAAACTTACTTTTACAAAAATTGCACAAACTTTCAAATAAAAAGATTAACATTTTTAATTCTTATGATCAATAAATTGAATTCAATATAATAAAAATACAATAACGTATATGATATTAAAAACGTTTATGTAAATTCAAAAAGTGTAAAGGCAAATTCATAAATACTAATATTAGCCTTATAATTTATTTAATATAAAAATATTAATAATATAAGAGTATTAAAGTATAATGGTTAGGAATTTTAAACGCATTATAAAAATATATCGTTGAATTGAATAAGGTACTAGTACTAAGGGTGATCATGGTGTGGTTAAGTCCAGTTTTTGCTAAAATATGAAGATACAGAACAGAACCAATCCAACACGTGTCTAATTATAATACTTCGTTTTGTAATTATTTAATACAAACAAATTAATAATCTGATGTGTCTAATTATAAGCATATCTTATCTTGGAATAGATGACTAATTTAGGCTATCTATCCGTAGTTGGAGGACACCCCTACGGGTCCCTCACTGCTAGTGCTTCTCATGAAATTAATGGAATTTTTTGTTTATGCTAAAATAAAAAATACAAATGTAAAAAAACAACTTACTAATTATTAGTGTCATCGCTATTAATCCTCACTTGTATATCGGGGATATTTTTAAGATTATAAATGTTAATCCCATTTTTTTTAGTAAGGGCGCTAATAATATCACCCTCCTTGTTGGTATTAATAGTAAAGGGGATAATGACTTTATCCGGATAACTCGTGCTATTAGTCCCGACCACTTATTGCGTACCAAACATCAGGTAACTTGGCTTATTAATCCTATCTGACCTTAATCCTGACTACCAAACGACACCTTGATGAATATTAATGACCGAGAAGGAAAGAACCATAAATTTACTATTCAGAGTAAGGTTTATATTAATTTGGTAATATATACTTCCTCTATTTTCAAATTATCGTATTTCTTTCATTTTTCGTTTGTTCCAAAATAATTATTCTCATTCAAACCTTTTTATTTTTAGAAAAACACTTTTATCAATTTATTCTTTACTTTTTCTACATATTTTAATGATGACCACATGTTGAAGTACATTAAAGAAAATCACGTATTTCACTAATATTTATAATACAGTTAATTATTTTTTCTTAAACGATTTGCAGAGTTGAAAAAACAATAATTTAAAAATAAAGAGAGTATATGAAATGCTATAATTTTTAAAAGTGAATATTTTAAGTGAATCACGTAAAATAAAACAGTAGATTATTTGCTCAAAATGGAAGGAGTAGTTTATTGGAAAAAGCTAACAATATCATAGAAAAATAAACATTGGCCGGTCCGACGATTATTTATCGACGGAAACATGGATGAAAATGACTAAAATCTAATAACAAGTGTTAATTTTTGGGTATAAGGGAATTCAACCTGAAAACAACACGAGTGGAAGGATTATTTAGAGTGCCCTTTAATTTAGTTATTTTTATAGTCAGTCACGATCGGATGTCAGGTGCATTAATAACATAATCCTACTCCCTCCTTCCCTAATTTATTGTCCTGTTTGATCCGTCGTTTAAGAAAAACTATTTGACTGGATTATTAATATTGGTTTAATATGTAATTTTCTTTAAAGCTCATGTGTATGTGACCCATAATTAAAGTAGGGTGAAAAAGTAAGGGTAAAGTGGTAAAAGTGATGTTCTAAAAAAGTAAGTTTCAAAGTGGACAATTATTTTAGAACGGACAAAAAAGGAAAGGAGGACGATAATTTAGGGACGGAGGGAAGTATTTTTTTATTAATTAAAGAAGGGCATTTAAGTAATGTAACCCTTTATTAACACGTGCTACATGCTGATGCTGTTATAACCTCAGCTAACCACGAAAGCATGATGACGCAAGCAACATGGAACATAGAGAATATTAAATGTCGAGCATATGACGGGTCTTTCTTTATTCGATTTATCCTATGGTCGTGAGTTTTACCGTGAAAGAGTTAGATGAGTTAGATTCCGTCCTACAGAATAATATTTATATAACCGTTTTTCTCGGAAGACTTATTCGTACTTAATTTTTAAAAATTAATTTTTTAAGTGAAATGTTCTTAAACAATATAGTGAATTTTTTACTTGTGACATAAAGAATATTCCTTCCGTCTCAAAATTAATGTCTTCTTTGATTTAACATCCAGATTAAGAAAAACACAATTGACTTAATTATTAATATTAGAATAATGTATGATTTTCTTTAAAACCCATAAATATGTGACTTAAAATTAAAATAAAAAAATAAAATAAAGTAGTAAAAATAATATTTTTTAAAAAAATTTCAAAAAAATAATTATTGTAAGATGGATAAAAAATAAAATAAAATAAGACAATAATTTTGAAACAACGAGAGTATTTAATTAGCAAAATAAGAAACTAAGGCAGTCTGAATATTGTTACTTATTTTGTATAGAAAATAGTGATAAGTCGTCGAATTAAATAGAGTTCACAGTTCACACCGTCACTGGTGGGACTCTAAATTTTGATTTCACACTTCAATAGTCAGTACAGTTCAAGCATTGACTGACTATGTGGCTAGAAAATTTTAATCTGGATCAATTTTCTATTCCTTGTCTGACTGACTGACTATATACGAAGGTGTACGGAGTATTAGCTACTCGGAATGAAGAGAGTTATTGAGAGACAAATCCTACGTCAAAAGTTAAATATTTAGAATATGAACATGGATCAAATAATTCAAATTAAATATTAAATCAAATATAATCTATTAAAAATTAATAAAATAATTTATTTAATATTTATTTGATTCAAAACTAAAAAATACATATAATAGTGACATAAAATTGTTAGAAGTAATACAAGAAAAACTAATAAATAAATCAAATTACAAAATTGAAAATCAATCGAAAACGTTACTGTTTTGAATTCCAAGTCTGCAAGTAGACTTCAAGTGTGCTGGTCGACTTCAAGTCTGCTGGTGGGCAAGTGAAGTCTGCTGGTGGTCTTCAAATGTGCAGATAGACTTCAAGTTTGCTGGTAATCTTAGGAAGTCTGCTGGCACAGAACGAAGTCGCCTGCATCTGCTTCCTTAAAACATATTCGTTCCTTCCCGTAGCTGCTTGGAAGCTTCTTTGGACGTCTGTCTCCCAGGATACAATGGAAACACCGGAGAGGCCTTTAACACAAAGGTTTCCGACGAATTGAACTGGATCTGTGTCTGACTCTATCACCAAACAGAAATTATAGGAGGCCAAAGGAGACGCTAGCAAAATGCGAAGCAGAGAGAGTTTGTGGTGATTGTTCTTAATCGTGTCTTTCAATTGTGGATGTAATCTCCTTTTATAAGAGAAGACACAAGACTGATTAAATAACCACATTGATGATGAAATAATTTCATCATCAATAGGCAAATAATATCTCTTATTTCAAGCTGGTAATAATAGCTCATAAAGTCTGTTATAAATATTGGAGTAACAAAAACAAAAAGAATAATTAACAAAATGTGAGTTGGTCTGAACAGACAAATTTGGTCCGATATTTGTGTCTGCGGGACGCGCATGAGTACGTAATCCCGAAAGCTAAACTGGATCATGATTTGCACCCCTCCTGCGCAGAGATACGCAAGAGAGAGCCTCTATTCTATACAAGCTTACCCTTACCACATATGGCACTTGTATATAAACCGCTCAAACTTTTGTTAATTTTCTAATCCCACTTCCAACACCTCACTTTAAACAACAAAAACTTATTCATCCAAATACCAAATTGGACAAATAAATATATGATTTCGATATTCTCATGGAGTAGAACACGATCCCACAATTATATTTATCATTACACAAAGGACACGTGAAGAAATCCGTGCCACAAAATTGCACAATTTCATTCTTTAAACATAATTTTTTCAACAATCCCCCACAAGAAGGAAATTGACGAATTTGGTGATAAAGTCCAGGAGTCGAAACCTGCATATGATAGGTAGGTGTTACCCTTTGAACATTCCCTCGAAAAAGCATATTTACTTTATTGGCTGGTAGATAAGATGTCTTTGAACTATTCTACCGTTAGTATAAACAATCATATACTTTACACATGAATCTTCCTAACACAGTTTAGTTCTCATAGTTATGTTCATTCATGGCCTTGAACATACGTCTGGTTTTGTGAGAGGGTCTAAGAATTGAGTCTCATATAATTCTTCTCGAAGCGGCCCCACTTTTTTCTCACATAGGTGATTCTTACTTAGGAATCATTAAAATCCATATGCTTATCCTCCTATACACGAGCATCACTGTTACAAGGGATGATCCTTACGGTGAAGCTAAGAGTCTTTTTACAATTAGGTTGTCCCTTTAAATCAAGATCTTGAGATCTCCAGTCAACAAGGTTGGGTTTCCATTGTGTCAACTCATATCTAAGAGGCTTAAGGCTCATTCCTTTGGAAAACTTATCAACTAACTCTCTATTTAACCCTTTAGTTAATGGATCCGCTTAATTATCCTTTGACTTCACATAGACAATAGAGATAGTTCCAGTTGATAGTAGTTGTCTAATGGTATTACGTCTATGACATATATGTCTAGACTTACCATTATACATATTACTCTGTACCCTGCCAATTGCCGATTGACTATCGCAATGTATGCAGATTGTAGGCACATGCTTTATCCATCTGGGATCATCTTCTAAGAATTGACATAGCCATTTAGCCTCTTCACCACTTTTATCTAGAGCTAACAGACTCCATCGTGGATCTAGCTATGACAGTCTGCTTAGAAGACTTCCATGATATGGCTGCATCTGCCAAAGTGAATACAAATCCACTAGTACACCTCGAGTCTTTAATACCTCATAAGATCCAATTTGCATCACAACATCTTTCGATCACTATTGGATCTATTGTATAGTGCAGTCCATAATCACTAGTAAATCTTAAGTACCCTAGTACTCTGACAGTCTGACTATCCCTTTCCAGTGATCAGTCCCAGGATTACTCGTATATCTACTCAGTTTACTCACAGCATAGGCAATGTCTGGCCTTGTACAACTCATTAAGTACATCAGACTTTCTATGATTCTCGAGTATTCTACCTGAGAGACAGTCTTACCTCCATTCTTTGATAGATGTAGACTTGTGTCAATAGGAGTTCTAGTTATTACAATGTCATCCTTACTAAACTTCTCAAGAATTTTATCCACATAGTGTGACTGATTTAAAGTAAGTCTACTTGAAATTCTAGAAATTTTAACATCAATGATTACATTAGCTAACCCCATATCTTTCATCTCAAATTTCGAGTTTAGCATGTCTTTTATGGCTTTGCAATGAATATTGCAACGTGACATGAAAAAAAAACCTTTTGGCGTTGCAATATGACATGGGGAAAATCTTTTGGCGTTGCAATGAATATTGCAACACGGCGTGAGAAAAATCTTTTGGCGTTGCAATGAATATTGCAACGTGATGTGGGAAAAAGCTTTTGGCGTTGCAATGAATATTGCAACGTGACATTTGAAAACAAATCATCGGGCATTGCAATGAATATTGCAATGTGGCATTTGAAAAAAATCCTTGGGCATTACAATGAATATTGAAATGTGGTGTTTGAAAAAAATCCCTCTGTTTTGCCTATGTTGGGCGAAGCGACAGAAAAGTTTTCATCATTGTGTTTACTAAGTTAAATTCCTAGGAATATAGACCCATAGAGGAGCTACGATTAGTCTAATTCCTTTAACGAGGATACGTATGAAGCCTATTACGGTAGGTCCGACCATCACAAAATGTTTTCAAAACAGCAGAGTAAAAATGATTTCCACGATTGGCAACACTAGTTAATTTGCATCGCAAAATGTTTTAAAATTAAAAAATCTTCTCCAGCGTTGCTTATCTCGAATTTGGGAGCATATTCTTATCAACAACGTTCCTTTACTTGCGAATGATCATTTACTCGTAAATTCTGTCGGTGAATGGTTCTGTAGACACACAAAATTCGTACCCCTAATTTATAATGTCATATAAAATATTATTACAGATTAAAAATGTACTAAAAAATACTTTTAAAAAGTTTTAGCAGGCAAAAACATCAAAAAAAACTCAAAGGGGTTAAAAGGACGAACAATCATTTACTTGTAAACTCTTATAGTTGTTTTGTTGGTAGTACCTCAATACCAATGTATTTGTCTCTCTTTATCTGTATCCTGCCTGATTTCGTTCAGTCTTGTATATATATTTGGTGTGACTCGAACAAATGGTACCTCTGGGAGCTTTGAACACTCGACCTCTCAGTTAAGAGTAGTGAAGTACTAGGGTACCTTTGGTAGGGCTTGAACACTCGACTTCTCCGTTAAAGCTAAATGTGGCCTTTGGGTAAGGTTTGAACAACAACAGTGCCTCTGAAGAGACTTGAATACCCGACCTCTCTATTGAGAGTTGTAAAGTCCAGGGTGTCTCTAGTGAGATTTGAACACCAAACCTCTCAGTTAGGACAAATGAGCAGTATTAGTTGAGCTAGAGCTATGACCATTCATATTTGATCTGTGGGAATTCTTTCATTTATATAGACAATGAGTTTGGAAAAGTTGCCGTTATAATCTAGCCGTTGGACAACCGCTATATATTGTACAATTGTTGTGTTCAGTTCCAACTGTCATACAACTTGCAGCTAACTTGCACACATATTCTTTTAGAGTTTCGAACATTCCTTTAGGCCTCAAATGATACATGAAAATGGAATCAATTTCGCAGAATTGATTCCATGAAATTAATTGATAGCATTTAGTATAGCTAAAATGATATTTGGAATAAAAATGAATTACCGAAATATTGAAATATGTTATAAACACGGGGAAATTCTTGGATTAATGAATTATAAATTTCTATCTTCAAGTGAATCGGTCGAAAATAATAGCACCAAGTATTTTGATGAATAATAGCTAGATAATAAAAAATATAACAAAATAAAGCAAAAAAGGGAACAAAAGATTTTACGTGGTTTAATCAACTCCAATACAAGCAACAACTTCACTATAAACGATGATGAATTACAATAGAGAGCTTTTAATGTATTCACCCTACCTAGGACAAGGGTTACAAGGATTGATACGATCCTACAAAGTACCACACCTCTCATAGCCCAAAATAGTCACACTATTTTATTTAACAATACCAAGATCAAATAAAATTTAATTAAAAAAGTTATATGTCCATGCGTTTAACTCACGTGTGTAAAACTAATTATGAAAAAAAAAGTTAAGTTAGTTATCACTATCCTACGATACCCAACACATATCTAAAAGTTGGGTCATCGTTACGTATCATATGTGCGTATCTCATGTGGCAACACATCATATGATGCATTATTTGTATCTTACGATACGGTGCGTATCTTATGATAAACTATTGTATCTTATGGTATATTGTTGTTTTATAATTAGAGTTTGCACAAATAAAAAAAAAAATTATACTTTTTAAAAAATCCATTTTTTTGAACAATTACAAGATATAAAGTATCATATTGAATTATAGTTGTGTGTAAGTCGGTAAAAATACAAGTTTTGAGTTATAATTTACAAATATAATGATTCTAATTATTATATTTTTGTCAAAAATTAACTAAATACAACTACAACTACATATAGTTGCTTGTCTTAAATATCTATTTTAAAATTTCAGATGAAATATCTAAAACAATTGTGTATTTTTATATACATTGTGTATCTGACAATACACATAGTTTATCTCAATACATATTACAAAATCAAAATTTACGAGTTCAAGGACCAAATTGAGTATAAATTAATCCTTAATTTATACATAAATCCTAAGGGCATCTTAATTAGGTGCAAGAAACCCTTTTTTTATTATTTTGTCCTACACGCTGATGGTGTTTTAACCTCAGCTAATGACGAAGGAATGTCGATGCAACAGTCTTGTTCAAACTCAACTATTTAATAAGCAAAATAATTAGAGAAAGTCGTCCAATTATTACTACTTTGGAAAAGAAATTGATATTAATTCGTCGAATTTAATATTAATATCCAGTATTTTCTTCAAGTGGGAACATTAGTTTTATTTTCCCACTTGTATTTTAATTAGCTCCCAATACTTTGAGTATGGTTGAAGAAAAAATAGGGTTTATAATCGCCTTTATATGAAGACATATTAGTTAATTGAGACAACTCTCCCACTTTCTTTGGTTGACCGACTGATTCATCGGGAGGGAGGAACTGGCCACCAGGGATATGAAATCTGCAATAAGGAAGCATACAAAGATACAAGATACCTTTATTTTGGGCAAAAAGTTTGTATTTAAAAGTTCATTTTTTCTTAATAAAATGATATTTTTAATAGCTCATAAGTAATAAAATGATATTTTTATGTCTTAATTTTTGAAAGTAAACTGTTTAAGTGAAATATCTCAAAATGGAATAGTAGACTCTTTGCCCAGAATGGAAGAAGTACTCTATCTGTTTCGAGCATAGAGTTAACTATTCTATTTTAGAATGTTTCATTTAAAAAGTCAATTTTTTAAAAATGAAAGTTTAAAAATATCATTTTATTACTAATAACGTACTAAAAACGTTATTTTTTTAAAAAGGTTTGACTTTCAAATAAGGATGGTTTGCCCAAAACGGAGGAAGTATTAGTTAATTGAGACTCAATAAGGAATTATAAATTGAAGTTAAATATTTAGGGCTTGTTTGTTGTGGCTGATGGCTTATCACTTATGTTATAATTATTTTTTAAAAAACTTGAAAAATGTATTCATATTTTTAAACCAAATGAGGATAATTAAATATTTTTAATGAATGACTTTTAGCTTTAGCTTTTGATTGTCACAAATGATAGTTTATTACACTGTTGGGCCAAAAAATATTTTTTTATTAAATAAAACTCAAAATTAGCTAATAAATGTTATATCACACATACTTACTAGTCTAACTTACATAATTACAAAGCAAAAGTGCAACCAAATCAAATTATAATAGTATTTTTTAAAAAAAAACAATAATGTTTGAAAAAATAATGTGCTACTTAGATATTTTTTATTAACCAAATTGAATTCATTTATTGTCCCCAATTTTTTAATATGTGTTTTCTAAGGATAAAAGGCAAAACCATACTAACTCAAATGACAATTTAGCATTTTAATTTTATTTTTTTATCAAGTTTATACTATAGGCTTTTTATTAAATATAGAAATTCAATTAAATAATGATAAAATTACTAACTACAACCATACTAAACTAATTAGAACTTGAACGATCAACTTCATTTCTTCTTTGTAAGTGTCACTTCCATCAATTTAGAAAAGTTTCAACAAAAAAGAACAATGATTTGGAAAAATCATATTGTGTCATAAATTTATCTAACCAAAAGAACAAAAAGAAAAATAAAATTTTGAGTTTTTTTCTTTTTAGATTTATGTTTTAGTTTTTAATTTTGTAATTAAGTTTGGTTTAACTTTAGCTTTTGATACATAAAGGGTGTTGTACCTTACCTATTGACTTATGGCTTATAAGCTAAAACAAATATTTTAAATATGACTTTTCAAAAACCAAAAATCAAAAATCACTCAAAATAAGATGTAACAAACGAGCACTTAGGAAAGATAATAAAGTCACACAAATTGGGGTTTGTGACTTTCAAATTACATTATTATTATGACTCTTGGAATACAATATTTCATCTATCTGCTGAGTGGTGTTTTGTATAATACATTGTAATACATCCACTTCTCCAAATATATATTGCATTCCATTTTGTATAGTGGTAAAGAATATAAAGGAATGCAATATTTCATGTAACGGCTCATTGGTATTTTGTATAATACTAATATAGTTGGAGTTTAAACTGATCAAAGAAGTCAACATGGTACAATAATTTTAGAACCAAGTGAGTACGTAATAATGGAATCTAGTTGGAGTGATATCCTTACAAATATTCAATATAAATGCCGGTTAAACTAATTGTATTTCTCAAATTGAAGTTAAGAGCAGGGTCGTTCCTGACATTTCAAAGGCTCGGGACAAAATAACGAATAAGGGCCCCAAGCTCGATTGTTTGCTGGAATGCTGTACCAACATATAAGAAATAATTTGTAAATTTCTAATCTTTTATCTACTTAAACTATGTGATTTTGAAAAGAAATTGTGGATCAACAAAAAAATTAATTTACGAGCCCTAAAAACCTTAAACCAAAAGAAATATGGGTTTGAGACTTTGAGGGTTTAGGTCCGAATGTCCGATTCCGCAGAAGGGCCTAAAGAGGGGAAAAATTTTGAAAAATGGAATTGAAATAAGGAAAATTGACGAGTACTGCATCATCGGTCCTTCAAGTTCGTGGATAGTGACTAAGTGAGTGAGACTGTGAGAGTTTTTCTTGCTTTGAGCCTTTGAAATCTAGCCCGAAGGTGGAGTGGAAAATAATATGGCGGCCATAGATGCATAGGGAAGGCGAAGAGTGAATCTCCGGTCGATTAATCGTTCCATCTCCTTGATCCTTATGTCATTGTCCGCCCTTCCATCTAATCAACCCATCACATCAAAGTTTCTTGTTTCCAAATAATTTTCCATATTCCCTATTTATATTTATTAATATTATATTTATATATTATATATATACTATACATATAAATAAATTTTGGGCCCCTAATTTTTTGGGCCCTAATCAGTTAAAGCATCACCAATGGTGTCACAATTTGACCCGGACCCAGTACGAAATCTCGAAGTCGTGCCGTGAAATCAACCTAGTAAATGGACATGTATTTGCTAAGTACGCCTATCAAAATATCGACCTAAAACAAGCTCTAACAAGAAAGTAAAGCCATAACAGCAATACAGAATAACAAAAACAATCACGCGAGAGCGAATAATACGATGGAGCCCTGAGCTACCGAACTCGAAACAAAAACAATTCCACCTGAGGGAAGCAACTACCACCCGAGTACGAAAATACAACTCACGTGCCGTAACAATTTAGACACACAACAAAACCATCGACACCTAAAGTACCAGAAAGAACACAGGTCATTGGCAAAACTACAAGCTGAAACCCAACAACTAAAATCACGAGTCTAGAACTCGGAAACACAAACAACAATCTCAACGACTAAACATGCCGGGGGCAACCACACAACTACAAACCATGAGCTGGGACATGCTCGGAAAAAAAGTCTGACATATAACTACTAATATAGATACAACGACTCGTCATCACGCGTCGGCTGCGGAAAGTATTACATCTCAAGAGTACAACACAATTCTACCCATAAGTAAAGCTTACATGTAACCGTCGTTCTTGTAGGAAAAATAATAATAAAAATATTATACAAACTCCAATAGCTACTACTCAGGGGAACCGCCTATAGACACCTTAATTTCGTACTCTACGATATAATATCTTATAATAATGATAACATATAATTTATAATTTGATTGGACAAACAAACGTTGCTTTCCGTTAGTGTTACATGTAACTGGATTTAACGGGAGTTAAATGATACATACAAAGTTACAAACATAACAAAGGGACTGACTGCAAGGTTGATTTGGCCATGAAAAACAAACATAGAGCCGCTCCCCATGCCTTGGTGCCGCTCCCCATACATGGGAGTCGCTCCATGCTCCCTTATCCATTCTCCCAGCTTAAACATTGTCGTTTCCTTCATCCGCCTTGTGCGTCTTGTGCTGTCTTGCTCCCAGACTTCCACCTGGCACGCCATGCAACGTTTGTGAGAGAACGCTGTCGTTTAATCGACCGTTCTTCTCCTATAAATAGAGGCTTCGGGCTCTCATTCTGATCAACACCATCAACACACCACAAATTCACCCACATTACACCATCAACACAACGCACAAACACGCCACACACACGACAACACACACGACAACACACACTCTCACTCACTCACATGCATTCCCGAACCGAAAAAGAAGAAAGCTTCCTTACCCTGAAGTGGGCCATTCGAAAATCCAGTCATGGCCCCTGGCAAGCCGATCACACACACATACACAAACACATATACACCACATCCACACACATAAGAAGAAAGATTTCCTTTCTCGAAAGGATATGTGAAGCACATTTAAGGTCTTCGAGCGCCTAGTGGGCTAAGCCTAAGCGTATATACCGCTCAGACATTCACGCTACAAGATGTAAATATCAATTTACTGTCTTTTCACGTTAATATAAATAATGTAGAATACTATAACGTACATGCTATGTAAATAATAATAATATTGTAATTAGTTAGTATAATGTAAATAATAAATATATAATGTAAATAAAGAAATTATGCAAGCTATAAATATATACATATTAGTTTAACTTTATATATAAATTTGTAATATATATATTGTTAATATTTAAACATAAATACACACATAGTTGTCACTATGCCCAATTAACATTAAATGTCAAGTAGTGATATTTTAAATATATATACATATAATAAATATTTTTTCTAGACTAAATACGTTAAAAACATGTTATTTTATTTAAACCCTAAAATGAGACAGAAAGGGCAAGTTGGGTGCTTAACCATTTCCCAACTCGTAACCTAGCATCCAAACCTACACACTTTCTGCTATACTTGGTTTTTCTCTATTTAGCCTTAAAATAGAGGTGGCGACTCTGTACATACATACATTTAGAGTCTGCGGCGAGACCGAGCGTATTCCATGCGCTCTGATATTTCTTGAAACACATCACGGATGACGGGAGTTTCAGAACAGAGTTCTCATATAGTGACAACTCTGCTGGGGAC
The DNA here is from genome assembly GCA_013146195.2 of Codonopsis lanceolata. Lineage (NCBI taxonomy): Eukaryota > Viridiplantae > Streptophyta > Magnoliopsida > Asterales > Campanulaceae > Codonopsis > Codonopsis lanceolata. The sequence goes on along the minus strand of CM028381.1, from coordinate 47,954,960 downwards.
ATTCTTTTAAAAAAAAAAAAGAAATGAGGGCTAGACTCAAAATTTTGGGGTAAATAAATTATTTTTACACACTTAACATGCTTTTACACATAATCTAGATTTTTATTTTTTACATATATATATATATATATATAGAGAGGTATGATATTACAAGCTAGAGCTTGTGATATTATTACAAGCTTTATTGTTAGTACCGTTTGATCAAATCTATTTAGATCTCTACACTGTTAGATCAAATATTTTTTTAAGTAATGACACGGACTTTCCAAATCATCACCAACTTAATCATCTAACGACTCTAACTCTAAAGTTTGTAATAATATTACAAGCTCTAGCTCGTAATATCATTTGCCATATATATATATATATATATATATATATATATATATATATATATATATATATATATATGTTGAAAATATTAATTGCTTTGTCAACACAATACAATGTACATGCTATGTTATTATTACTATTTCTTTTTGCAACTAATATTTTTTAATTTTGATTATTTGACTTTTTGATTCTTTGTGTTATATGTAAATTTCATTCTTTTAAAAAAAATGCATCTCTTTTCAATAATTTTTTTTGGAAATTTGTTTTCCAAATAAAAAAAATGCATCTCTTAAAAAAAAGGAAATTTGTTTTCCAATTTTTTTTAAATCTCTTTTCAAAAACAAAGAGGGGAAATTCGTTTTCAAATTATTTTTTATTTTTTTGTCTCCTTTCAAAAGGAAAAAGGAAAATTGGTTTTCCAATTCATAAAAAAAGTCTTTTTTTTTCCAAAACAAACAAGAAAATAATTCATTTTCAATTCAAAAGAAAATTCTCCTTTTTAATAAGAAAAAGGTAAAAATAAAGATTGCTTCAAAAAAAATTCAGGAAAATAAAATTTCTTTGACGAAGTTGAACTACGATGACCTGAGCCTCGAAATGAGGAATGTAGGTAGTCTTCGGGTCAGGTTAAATGTTTCATGTTTCTTTTTGTGTATATATATTGGAATTTTTTGTGTTGCTTTTCTTTGTTACCACAAACATTTTTGCATCAAAGCAAAAATTAACACAGTACATTGCCTGCTTAGTTTAACAAAGTATATTACATTCCTACCTCTTAACCTTTTAGAAATGCATCCCTAGTCGATTATGTGCATCATTCCTTCTCGACTACAAACACATCTTCAGTGAGTCCTACTTTGAAATGTTGAGGTTTACCACTTCAAAAAAATAAAAATAAAATAACCAATAGGGAGCCTGGAAAGAAAAAAGAGCAAGGAAAGGTCGAAAGCCAGATGTGATCCTATGCAAGAAAGGGGAGAATTTCCCAGCAATAAGGAAAGACGTTTGGAAGGTTGTCTTATTAACCTATTCCTTCACGTCTTTATAAATTGGTCAACCTGTACCCTTTCGTTGAACCAGATGACACAAGGATTGCAAGCAACAATTTACGACTAGGGGCTTTCAAAGCCCATGGGTATCATGTTGCTATTGTGATTACCCATTTCGTGTTTTCAACCCATCCTTATAGAGTACGCCGCTAATCCTTTAGGTTTCCACTCTCTCAAAAGTCCAATCAAGTCCTCAAATCGAGGTTTCCAAAGGTTTTTTCTTTTATATATATTCGAGTCAAGTAATTTTTTTGCTTCTTTCTAGCTAGTTGAGTTTTTTTTCCCAATCTTTGACCACCGTTCATAACCAAGTATTCTTGGGTTTGTCAATCTTCTCAAGAATGATGAAACGACTCATGTAAAAACATGATAAAGCTACATGAGTTGATGATGAATCACTTGGCAAATATGGACCCGCAAACCATTAAACACATGAAGTTCCTCAGATAGGCAATTTGTCTTGATAAAATGTCATCTTCGACCCATTGCGACCGAACTATTAGTAGCACACTGGGGGCTTCCCACCATACACCAAAACCCCATCCAAAACTTAAATATCTCTAGCCATAACCATGATCTGGCTTCCCAAAAACCGGGGTTGTTTCTCCCTTAAATATACACCAAAGATTACCATCCCTTTACCCAAAAGGAAGCAAGGTTGAAAAACAACCTATACCAAATGAAGGAAAAAGAAAAGGCAAGGTCGAAAAACAACCTTTGCCAAAGAAAAGAGAAAGGTTGAAAAATAGTCTATGCCAAAGAAAAAAAAAAGAGCAAGGTTGAAAAATAGCCTTTGCTAAAGAAAGGAAAGAAGGAGGGAAATGGTATTTATCTAGAACAGTCCTTCAAAGTCCCTCTAAATTGAAGTGTCTCTTGGAAAATCTCCCATCCCAAACACTACACCCTAAAACCAATCCATCCCAAACACTATACCTTAACCCAATTGCCACATATAGCTCTGTTTCAATCGGTTATAATATGATATGAGTCAAAGACAAAGCTCCTAGCTAAAACATATAAAATCATCAAAAGATAAACATTAAGTAGGGTCCATAACCCACCAATCTTGTGATACTCGGTGATAAAGTGAACTCTGGATCACGACTCTCCTTTTGTCCATTAGAGTCGTCCATTTTTTTCTTTGAGCATACTCATTTCTTCCCCCCTAAAAAATCTCTTCAATTGAGTCTTTCTAGGGATGTCCCCCATTAATTTCTTCAACAATTGTCCCGTCCAATCTTATAGAATTTGGAATAATCAAGTCACCCTGGGGCTTCTATCATCAAACTTGGTTGATACGTAAAGCCTATCATCATCTCTGGAGATAACCGTCTTGTCCATCTCACCCGAAGGAACCAAGGAGCATTGAAGCCGTGATCCTTCTCCAACGACAACAAGTAACTTATCTTCAGATACATGGGAAGACATGCTCCCTATGCGGTAAAGAAAAAAAATAGGGTGGTCCTTTGAGGCATTGATTAGTAGGATTCACTGATCTTATGATTGAATTCCTTTATTTAATAATGCACTAGTCGATTGACAAAAAGTAACCCAAAACTTCACCTACCTTCATCTCAAATGAACATTGGTATTTATTATCTGGTCACGCAACCCCAATGTAGGGGCTAGCCCTTTTTATTGCTGTCTAGACTCACAACCCCAAGATATGGTTCAATCTTTACTTTTTCTTTGGTCACATAACCCCGATTTAGGGTTTGACCTTTATTTATATCTTTAGTCTTTTTTTTTTCTTTTTTCAAAGGTTGGAGGGGACATAGACCGTACTCCAACCCTTAATTTTTTTTTATTTTTAATGCCTTGAAATATATATATATGATGTCTTTGGTGTGGCTCGAACAAATGGTGCTTCTGGTGAGGCTTTGAACACCCGACCTCTCGGTTGAGAGTAGTTAAGTCCCAGGGTGCCTCTGGTAGGGCTTGAATACTCAACCTCTCTGTTAAGATAAGTGATTAGCTAAATGGGGCCTTTGGATAAGGCTTTAACAACAACGATGCCTCTGAAGAGGCTTGAACACCCGACCTCTCTACTGAGAGTTGAAAAGTCCAGGGTGTCTCTAGTGAGACTCGAACACCCAACCTCTCCGTTAAGAGAAGTGAGCAGTACCAGTTGAGCTAGAACTCGTTGGTTATTTATATCTTTAGTCATTCTCGCAAAGGTGTAAACATGTCATTTTGGGAATTGTCCGCACACATATCTCACTTAGCTCTCTTATACCATGTATTTACAAACAGTCTTCACATTTTCATTTTACATTATGTCTTCACATTCCGTTTCAAATTATGTCTTTACTGCTTTATTTATATTATGCCTTCATAATTTTCTCAACATTCAGCACCGTATTTTTTTTTTTTTGCATATGCTGGGCAAAACACGTTAGAAATTCCCTCCTACTTTCCCTATTCTAGTCAAAACAACATGCCACTTGAATCTGAACTACGTTTGGTCTGATTCCTTTCGAGGATGCGTAGGCACCCTATCCCGATAGGTTCGACCATAACAACTCACGTAGCTTTATTGTGCATTTTGTGTTACATCACATATTTACATGTACATTGTCCTGACACTCATACACTTATTTTTAATGTACATTGCATTTAGATTTGCACTGCATTTTAAATCACATTGTATACACTAATTTTTCAAAGATTACAGTGCATTTAAATTTACACCGAATTTAAAATTGCATTGCTTTTCAATTTACAATACACATGTTTTTTTTTAATATAAATGCTTCTCCATAAATGTTTTTTTTATATACATGCTTTCCCATACATGCTTTCCAATACACACCATGATTTTCAAATACACATGCTTTTCCATACACACATGTTTTTTATTACACATGTTTTTCAACACGTACTACTTTTCAATACACATGTCTTTTCAATAAACACCTTCTTTTCAATACACACCATGCTTTTCAAATACACATATGCTTTTCTATACACTCATTTTTTTTTCATACATGTCTTTCGATACACATGTCTTTTCCATACACACTTGCTTTTCAATACACACCTTCTTTTCAATACACATGTCTTTCAATACACACTGCTTTTCAATATATATGCTTTTTCAATACACACTACTTTTCAATTCATATTTCTTTCAATACACATGTCTATCAATACATATGCTTTTCAATACACACTGTCTTTTCAATACACATGCTTTTCCATACATATGCTTTTCAATACACACATATCTTTCAATACATATATCTTTCAATACACACTGTCTTTCAATACGTTTGCTTTTCAATACACTGTCTTTTCAATACATATGCTTTTTCATACGCACATGCTTTTTATACATATGTCTTTTCAATACACACATGTCTTTCAATACATATGTTTTTCAATACACATATGTCTTTCAATAGATATGACTTTTCAATACACACATGTCCTTCAATTCATATGCCTTTTCATTACACATGTCTTTCAATTCACAAAAAAAAAAGAAAAAAAGAGGAGGTGGAGAGGAGGAAATTTCCACCACACCCCGACTTGCATTGCACACATTTTTAAAACTCATAAAATATTTAAAAACAAAATCTTTCTTGTGATGCATGCACCGAAATCGAGAGTCTATATCTTATCAACGACGTTCGTCTGCTTGTGAATTCCCGTTCACTTGCAAACTCCATTGTTAAAGGGCTCTGTAGACACCCCAATTTTGTACCCTAAGATATAATGTCCTATAATAATGATAATATAATTTATAATTTGATTGGACAAAAAAACGTTGCTTTCCGTTAGTGTTACATGTAAGACCCCGAACCTTCATGTGTTTGGTTTCCTTATTTTGCGTACCAAATGGCCGTAGCATTCTTTGTTCAGCTCGTTGTGAGAACCTGGGTATGTGTGGTTAGGCTATATAAAGGCCAATACCCTAGTAGTATGTGCTTCATACTCATTTACATGTTATAGTAACAAGTTATAACTCAACGTTAGTTGGAATACGACTTGTTTAAGAGTTTACTTGCATAGTTTGTTCCCGTGACCTCGATTATACCCTAGGTCTTCGCATGATTCTCATGAGCATTCTTATTTGTGTTAAATCCCTCGATAGACTAGTTCGTTAAGTCTAATTGTACTTTGAATGCTTTATGCATCACATTTGTCTTATCACATTGCGTGAAATATAACCTTGAGTACGTCACGTCTATCGGAGTTTCGTTACTCTAGGATTGTTGTTTGACTTCTTAAAAGTGTTCTAGTCCATACCCTAGACCATTAACAAAATTATAATCATTCGTTGATACTTGTTCGATCATCGGTTCGATCGTTGGGAAGTTATTCCATGATCTTGACTTCCGTTCGTGTTGATTCCGAGCACCTTTTTAACGTGTTTTGAGTTGGGTAACACCCTAGAACGATTGAGGTAGAGTTGGGTACCTTTTGGACTTGATTTCAAGCCTTTTTCTCTTCATTTTGGACCAAACGCTCGCCTAGCTAAGGGACCAGGCGACCGCCTATTTTACAGAACAATGTTTGGCTGAAAAGGGGACTAGGCGCTTGCCTAGTCCATGTACTGGGTGACCGCCTTGTGCCTTCAACAACAATATGCTGGTTTGTGATTTTGATGTGAATTGACTATTCTACCCTTATTATACCCATCATCCTTCAGCCATTTGAGGGTACTATCGTTCTTTAAACCCCATATAAGATCAATAATCCCTGTCATCTCCTCATTTTTGTGTACACAACCGACGGAGAGGAGAGAGAAAGATAAAACACCTCTAGTAGGTGTGAAGTGTGTTCAATTGTTGCCGTTGATTCGCCCAACGAAATTTCGATCAGAGACCGGCTACACGTTCCCCTCGTCGGAGCTCAACCTATACCGGTTCTATTTTGTTTTCTTTAACTTTCAATCCGAAATAGGTATGCTACTATCCCTATTTTCTTCAATTAAACTAGCTATAAAGCATGTTAGTGTATTATAGACAAGGATTCTATGATATATATGTGGTCTACAACTTTAGGTGTTGGATTTTTTTTGAATGAAATTGATATGAGAACATGAGGGTTCACTATAATGAGTTATGGGGGTTTGTATTGGTTGCTTAGAATTTAGATAATTGCCTTACGAGTTTACTGACCTGAATATTGAACAATTCCCGAAATCGGGTTTGTGACCTAAGTTGTTGAAGTGTATGTTTTGACTCAACGGAGTCACTAAATGGTTTATTATGTTCCTTATGACTCTAGGAAGAATTCCTATGGGTTTTGAGAATGTCCGGCTCACAAATGTGTGTTCTCGATTGAAAGACGTTTGGAATGGTTTATGTGTAACATGTGATTTTGGTTATCTTAGGACTTCAATTGAAGTTTCAAGACTTATAAGAATAAGAGCTACCCTGTTTTGAATCCTATGGATTTAGAGTTAATGATGTTAGGAATTCCGACTCGTTAGAGTCGCCTTGAGTGTATAAATACACGTTGACTTACCTAAGAATTTGTTTGGGAATCTTAGGAACATCTTGGAGAATCTGAGATGGTGAGTTTGGGAATCCTTCTATAGAATGAGTTGGTTGTTATATGCCTTTGTACTCTATATATAGAGTCTACTTTGAATGTCGCAAAGATAACCAAGTTGTTATCTAAGACTCATTTGTATTGTTTGCCCTCGCGAAATAGTATTGCCCAAACACTTTAGGAATCTTAACCATACTTAAGGTGGTTTCTTCCTCGAGTGTCCATACTAAACCTTTTATGAATAGTGAACCTCAATGAGGTCTCATAGTGTTGTAACATGATATATCATGAGGTTTCAAACACTTGAATGTGACAAGGGTGGTTTATGACTAATGCATGAACCTTAATGCGTTTGAGATTTTAGGGATGAATTACTATTCTAAATAGAGGCTCTAAGGTTATGACCTGGTTATTTGGTAGACCTAAACAATCTAGGTAGACTTGAGAATTATGTAAATTGAGATTGGTTAAGTTATAAACTTAGCTAATATTGTGCTAGAAATAGCTTTCTATGTTTGTTTTAATATTATGACTTATAAAGCATAATTATATCAAGTGTTGACAATAGGAATTCCTATGTCTAAATTATTTCGTGACATAAGAAAGCATGATTATAATCCTTGTTAATGCGTGAATCCTTCTTATTTGGTTCGTGAATATGACTTATTCAACATATTTCCTTTCATTGTCTAAAATCATGATTTACCCTTGAATGTCTTAATGTCTTATTGAAAGTTGATTTGTGTACATGTATTGAACTTGGATTCCACTAATAGGTGGAGTGGTAAACTTGTTGAACTAGGGCTTCTTAATGAAATAAGGATCGAGATATATATGTGAACTATGAACATAGAGAAGGGATAGAAATGCATATAGCATTTATACCATATTTGGGATAAATTGTAACGAAGACTCAATGGAGTCGAGTTTAAGGAACGATTGGACCTTACTAGGATCATGGTGAGATCCTTTGACACTTTAGAAATCCATTTGACTAGATTACTAGCTTTTGGGACTTGGTTTGAATTGAGTGGACAACTGACACTTGTACTTTCGAGACCCAATTGATCCTTACGTGAATTCCTTGATCATAGCAATAATAGTCATAATTTCATGATTTTAGTAGAGTAATAAACCTACATGACGTTGGACGAGTTCGCTCGGTCCCTATTTGATTTCATGACAAGTAAACATATACTTGAGAATTTCATATTAGTCCAACTGGCATTACTTGAATTCATGCGTTGACGGTAGGACAATGCATCGTCTTCACGAATTATGAGATTTATGATTTCTATGTATCGCCATATCGGATTCGATTCACACACCCTCCGCTGCTGATCACAATGGGAAAGTAGCCCCCATTGTTGTAATCAATATGGCACATTGACTAGTGCTATTCACCCGAGTATCCCTCGGTAGGTCGCTATATTAATCACGTGCATCCGACATACGTTCATAGTTAACGATTGTGGTTGCAAGAGCAAACACAACGGCACTACTTCGGTACCTTCTTGAACCCTTATGTGGCTTACTATGGGCACTTATGTGATAACAAAGTGTTAGTTGAACATGAGATCTAAGTGATCATGTTTGTATTGATTTTGTATTATTGAAGGACTTGATATGTATATATATAGATATACATACTGTGAGTGTCCCGTTTCGCACCTTCCCCGCTACTGAAAAGTGAGTGGTTTCAAAACTTAAAGCGCGTTGAATACATTCGGCCCCATTGTGGACTCAAAAATATTTCAACAGAGTCGCCACCTCTATTTTATGGTTAAATAGAGAAAAGCCAAAACATATTAGAATGTATGGGTTCGAGGGCTAAATTACGAGTTAGGAAGGGGTTAGACACTCAACTCGCCCTTTCGGTCTCACAATATGCTTGTTTTATTTTATAGACTTTGGTTTAGAAAAATACATTTATATATAACAAAAAGGAAATAAAGAAAAGTTATGGTACATTTTACTAAGGAAAGGAAAGCAAAATTACAACTGAAATAATACAACGAAAGAATAATTATAACATTTTTATAAGCTATTTTAAGAATAAAATATCTATACTAACAACAAACTTTATTTATATTACATGCATAAGTAGGAAAAAAACTTATTAAATAATAAGATACATAACTATTTCTATATTTAAAGTATGTGCAAAAAAGAAACTAATTAAACTGTAAGAAATTATAACTACTTTCCATTAAAGTAAAGACAGAAAAGAAACTAATTAAAATAGAAATGAAATATAACTATTATTACATTAGAGTAAGAACATAAAAGAAACTAATTTAAACATAAAAAATGTAACTATTATTACATTAAGGTACTAACGGAAAGGAAACTAATTAATTAGTAAGAAAATATAACTATTTCTATATTAAAGTAAAAATAGGAAATAAACTAATTAAACTATAAGAAAATATAAATTTTTCTACGTTAAAGTAAAAACATAAAATAAACTAATTTAGAAGTAAGAAAATATAACTATTTCTACATTAAAATAAAAACAGAAAAGAAACTAATTAAATATTTATATTTTAACTATTTTTATATTAAAGTATAAATAGAAAGGAAACTAATTAAATATCTATATTTAATTTATAGATTAAAATATATAACTACGAGGACATAACTTACCTCCTGGAATATGGGTGTTTGAACTCGGTATATGCATAGGCTTAAACCCACTAGGCGGTTTACATGTGCTTTTCCTGTCCTTTCCGAGAAATGAAGTCTTTTTATTTGTTGTTGTTGTTGTTGTTGAAATTTGGGCAGCGTGGCTGCTTGTATTTGTTCATTTTCACGCCGATTTTTGGGTGGCGTGACTGTTGTGTTTGTTTTTTTTCACCTCTCAAATTGGGTAGAGCAACTACTTGTATTTGTTGATTTTGTTGTCGGAATTCAGGCGGCGTAACTATTTGATTTTGCTGTATTTTTTATGTCGTGTCTGAAATCATGCGGCATGACGGTAGGCCACATTGATTGATCAACTCGCAGGGGTGAGGACGGAAACTCGGATGAAGGCTTACGGGGAAAGGAAGGAAGGCTGGTCTTACTGGGAACTTTGAGAGAGAGCAAGAGAGAGTAACTAGGCAGGGCTTCGACATAGGGATTTTTTCTGTGAAGGTTTCTCCATCCGAATGAAAGAGGGCAAGCCTTCTATTTATAGGCGTAGAGGAGCAAATTTAAGCACGAAGTAAGATTAGATATTTTACATTTAATCTTTAAGGTGTTATGCATCGCGTTGGAGGTGTTGTACCATAGAAGGAAAGTAACAGGGCTAAAAACGGAAATGGGCGCTGCCTATAGCAGTTTTGGGCACAACGCCCATTTTTGTAGTAAGGGGCGCCCAAAATGATATTGGGCAGCGCCTAATATTGTTTCATGTCTTTGGGGATTTTCACTTTTCCCCCCTCTTGTTGTCCTTTGTCCATTTGACCCTTTTGAGTTTTCTTCTGACACTTTGGCCCTCCCGAAACTTAACCGGAAACTTAACAGTTGTTAGTCCATTTATAATTTATAATCATACTTTCAGGACATATATAAATTAGGGGTACAAATTTGGGGTGTCTATAGATATTTTTACATGAAAACTCCTTGAGTGACTTAATGTGTATATAAGCAGATATATATACTTATGCATGACGATTTTATGAGACATTTGATATGTTTATACCTATACATAGATATGTGTACTTCTCTTTGATGATTTTTACGTGAAGTGTATTCTAAATCACTTGATTTGTTTGTGAACAAGGGAATACACCCTGGTGTAGACACCCCAATTTCGTACCCCCCATTACCTAAAATGTCCAAAAGTATATTTGTTATATGAAAGGACTAACGGACGTTAGATTCTGTTAGCCTTTCCGGGGGGGGGGGGAGAATGATCAAATGAAAAGATAACTTTACAAGGGAGCAAACTGAAAAATTGAAAGAAATTGTGAAGAAATACAAGTCGGGGCGCGGTGCCCCATCTTGTGTCGCGCCTCATTATTCTTTTTTGCTTTTTCTAGTTGTTCCCTTCTCCCAGTTGCATGGATCAAAAACTTTGCAGAATGTACAATCCCTCCAAGCCTTGCGTAGCCAGTTGCCTAGGATGAAATTCTCCTATAAAAGGAGGCCTCCACTACCTCATTCCACACACCAAAAAAGAAGCCCAGAGCTCCCATCTCCCTTAAGGATGCCCGCCTCTCTTCCTCCCTTGCCTTGTGCAAACGAGCCTTCCAACTTCCTCGCCCATGCGAGCCTTTGGCCCCCGGCCTCATGCCCCTTAGCAGCTTCCTCCCTTACCCAAGCAAGTGAGCCCCCTCATTCCTCACCCCCGACCAGCCGATCTAGCTAAAAGTCAAATGGCGCGGTCATGCTGCCCGAATAACAACAAATGGTGATGATACAACAATAACAATGATGGTACAACAAAAACAAAAAATACTTTCTCTTTCAAGAGATGATATGGAGAGCACACCAAAACTACGAGCGTCTAGTGGGCTAAAGCTTAGGCGTATATACCGGGATCAGAATTTCACGCTACAAGAGGTAGGTACCTTTTTATTATTTTGTCCCGTAGTTAAAATAATATTAATAGATAAACTATATCATCTATGAATAATGTGATAATTAGTTATATATTTCGTTTATATAGCATAAGCATAGATAGTAATATTATTATGTTTGTACATGTTATGTGTGAATAATATAATAGATAAAGTAGTATGTGTATATAAATGTACATAAAATATTAAAATAGTTAACAACATGTTTAGATAATAGCTAACACACCTTAAATGATAAAACGACAACATAGTCGTTATTATCCCACCTTACCAATATCTAAGCATGTTATTTAATAAAACCCAAATGAGACCAATAGGGCGAGTTGGGTGCCTAACCCCTTTCCAACTCGTAACTTAGCCCCCGGACCTAAACACTTTCTGGTATTTTTGGTTTTTATCTGTTTAACCATAAAATGGAGGTGGAGACTCTGTAATCATAATTTTTAGAGTCCACAACGAGGCTCAAGCGTATTCCATGTGCTTCAATGTTGTAAAGCCACCTGCTTTTCGGTAGCGGGGTGTGGCATTTGGAGTGGGGCACTCACACCTGGTTAAAGTTATTGCATTTGTAAAGGAAAGAAAAGGTTTCGTGTGGAGTATATAATTATACGATACGTCTTCATGGGTCCTCGTTGTCATAACGCGATGACATGACTATTTATAACCATATTTCATATTATGTTATGTTGTTTTGTAGTAGCGTATTGAGTCTTTATGACTCATCCAGTGCTTTGTTTTCTAGTTGCAGTTATCCGGTAGCCACGTTGAGGTCGAGTTGATCCTGAATGTAGCAGTGGATAAAAGATCGATAGCTTGAGTTGAGGTCGTGTAGTTCGTGCTGATAGCAGTTGTTCCTTCCGAGCTGTAGCTCGCGGAGTTCTCTTGTCCCCTTGTACCATTATTATTATATTTCTCGTTTATTTAGTTGAGAACGATGTTGTGTGTAAAGTTATATAAACTTTACAGTCGGGTAGAATGCGATTTGGTCTTATTGGTTAACTTCCTATAGCCGACATTGTAGTCGAGCTCGTATTCTTAAGTTACAGTATTTATTCAGTTGTTTCTCGGGCGAACAGTAGCCTCGGGGTATTTATTATTCTTGTTGTTGTTGCTAGCCCGGTATGATTTAGCCGTTGGGTTATTATTGTTGATCAGGTTGGTCCTTTGTTGAAACGTCGGCCTGGAGGGCTGAGGGCTTGTTCTACGTCTGCAATGTTGCGGCATGCGAGTTTTGTGTTTAGCCTCATGAGACAATGTCTCTCTTGGTTCCATTTGTTTCAGTTTCGAGCTCTTTAGCTCAAGGGTTTCACTCTGTTAATGCTTTCGCATCTTCATTTTTTTTGTTGACCTGTATTTTAGTACGACTTCACGTTCGAGTTTAGAGCTTGACCCGTATTTTAGTTCTGACTTGCGCTATTGTTTAGCAGGTGTTTGTCCTTTTCTTGCGTTGTCCCAGTGGCGCGACCTTAGGGTTTCATGTTGGAATCTGGGCCAGGCCATCACATTACATGTAACTAGACTTAACGGGAGTTAAATGATACATACAAACATAACAAAGAACTTGATTGAAAGGTTGATTTGGCTGTAAAAAACAAACATGGAGCCGCTCCCCATGCCTTAGTGCCGCTCCATGCTACCTTCTTCATCCTCCCAGCTTAAACGCTGCCATTTCCTTCAGCTGCCTCATGCGTCTTGTGATGTCTCGCTCCCAAGCTTCCACCTGGCATGCCATGCAACGTTTGTGAGAGAACGCTGTCGTTTAATCGACCGTTCTTCTCCTAAATAGAGGCTTCGGGCTCTCATTCTCAACACCATCAACACACCACAAATTCACCGACATTACACCATGAACACAACCCACAAACACACCACACACACACACTCACACGCATTCTTGAAGCCTCCTCTACTGAAGAAGTCGAAGAAGAAAAAAGCCTCCTTGCCCTGAAGCGAGCCATCTGAATATCCAGTGTTTTCCCCCGGTAAGCCGATCACACACACATACACACACACACACACCACATACACACATACACACACACACACGATAAGAAAGACTTCATTTCTCGAAAGGATAAGAGAAGCACACTTAAAGTCTTCGAGTGCCTAGTGGGCTAAGCCTATGTGCATATACCGGGTCAGACATTCACCGTACAAGAGGTAAATATCAATTTACTATTTTTTTCCTGTTAATATAAATAATGTAGAATATTATAATGTGCATGCTATGTAAATAATAATAATAGTGTAATTCGTTAGTATAATGTAAATAATAAATATATAATGTAAATAAAGCAATTATGCATGCTATAAATATACATATTAGTTTAACTTTATATATAAATCTGTAACATATATATATATATATATATATATATATATATATATATATATATATATATATATATATATATATATATAGTTAATATTTATGCATAAATACACACATAGCTGTTACTATGCCCAATTGACATTAAATGCAAAGTAATGCTATTTTCAATATATGTACAAATAATAAATATTTTTTCTGGACTAAATACGTTAAAAGCATGTTATTTTATTTAAACTATAAAATGAGACCGAAAGGGCGAGTTGGGTGCTTAACCCCTTTCCAACTCGTAACCTAGCCACCGAACCTACACACTTTCTGGTATACTTGGTTTTTCTCTGTTTAATCTTAAAATAGAGGTGGAGACTATATACATACATACATTTAGAGTCCACGACGAGGCCGAGCATATTCCACACACTCTGATGTTTCTTGAGACACATTGTTTTCACACGGACGACGGGTGTTTCAGAACAGGGTTCTCACACCGCCTACTCTCGAACCGTGATCTAACCGATCTCAATGCAAGCTATTGAGTGAGCTACACACTAAGGAAAGAAAGACGTGATATGAGTCATAATGACCTAGTAAGTTACTAAATGCAGCAATATGGCATGACATGCAAAATGCCCAGTCATATATGTAATCATGGTATCAATACAAGTATACCAAATAACATTAACATGTAGCATATAATAATAGGCACATAAGCCACATATTTCACATAACACGGTGATTTTCACATAAATGCTCATAATAAACCACATATATGAGAATATATTACCATTCAGCTTCCGCCATGTTGCTGCTGCAATACATGTGCAAAACAAAATTGTGCTCTCGATACCCATATCGTGGTATTGACATCTCCGAGACATCTGCACTCGTGTTTTATAGCTTACCAAAGTCATGCATATTATTACAACAAAAAGTCATGTGTATTGCTACAACAATGAGGCTACATCCTCACTACGGCCAACAATGGAGGGGTGTGTGCAATTCTGGTACGTCGACCCATAGCGATCATGAATCTTAACGATTCATGAAGGTAATGCGTTGTCCCACCAACAATTCAACCAAAACATGCCAGCTGGACTCAATGCAATGCACAAGTAGATATTTACTCGTCATTCACAAATAGAGACCGAGATCGAAAGTAGCGACTCGTCCAATGTCATGTAGGTTTTATACTCTACTAAGAAATCATGATTAAGCATATCTTCGCTAACAATCAACTAATCACATAAGTCTCGAATCACAAGTTGCATCATTGTACACTTACAAAACCCAAACTCGAAAGTTAGTTTACTTAATCAAACGAGTTTTAAATTTCGTAGGGATTGAACACGATGTTCATTTCATTCAATTCTTCCATAGAGTCGAATCCATGAGTCTTTATTACACATTCCCAAATTACGGCACAAAGGCTATTTCATCATGTCCCTATTCTAAGCTCTCAATTCGCATCACTAGCTAGGTTTTACGTTCATTGTAAAACCCTAGTTCAATACAAGTTCCTAATTCCAGTTTCATTGAAACCCTATGGCATTTCACGTCCAAGACAAAGCTCAAGAAAATATCACAAAATATGCTTTCATAAGTCATATTATCATTCATGCATATAGAATTCATTTCTAGCATGTATACAAGCTTAAATCATTGCTAGTATATAGAACAGTCATATCGTACCCCAAGACCATACCAATGATCAATAATCATCGAGTGTCATTGTGAGTGCCCCATTCCGAACCGGTCCGCGCTACTGAAAAACGGGCGGGTTTCAAAACTTCGAGCGTGTGGAATACACCCGGCCTCATTTGTGGACTAAAAAATATTAATCAGATTCCCCACCTCCATTTAATGGTCAAACAGAGAAAAACCAAATGTACCAGAATATAAGGGGTTCGAAAGCTAATTTACGAGTTCAGAAGGGGTTAGACACCCAACTCGCCCTTTCGTTTTTAAAATAGGTTTTTTTGGCTAAATATATCCTTTATATATATATCCTTTATATATATATATATATATATATATATATATATATATATATATATCCTTTATATATATATCCTTTATAATGATTTAGAGTTACAAATAGAGCATATGAAATTTAGGCTATAATAACGATTTATATTATAGATATTTATACCAGAAATTTTACGAGCATAATGACTTATTTTATGATATATTACTATTTTAATAATTTTATTTTTAAAAGAAAATAATAATAACTTTTGGGGCACCTATCTCTTGAAGTGTGAGGGTTTATAACCCGGACCAACTTTGCTTAGGCATGCTTTTAGGTGTGCATGCTATGTCCTTCTGGGAGAGGGAGTCTGTTTTGTTTTGTTGAAATTTGGGCAGCGTAATTGCTTGTTTTGGCTTGATATTACATTTGAAATCAGGCAACGCAACTGCTTGCTTTGGATTTTTGAAAGCATTGGGTGGAGGTATGTATTTATAGGCCGATGAATCTTAATTGCAAAGGCAATAAAAGATATTTTAAGTTTGTGCTTTAATGTGTTGTACCATGCGCTTGAAGAGTTGTACCAAAGAAGGAAACTAAAGACAGAAATATCAAAAATGGGCGCCCCCTACAACAATTATGAGCGGAGCGCCCACTTTTGTAGTAGGCTGCACCCCTTTTTGATTTTCTTTCATTTTTTTTGACACTTTCCCCCCTTCTGCTCTTTGTTTGTTTGTTTTGTTTCTTGTTTCATCCTTTGAGACTTTGGCCCCCTTGAAAGTTAACGTATGTTAGTCCTTTTTGACTGGATTTAACATTTTATAGAATGTTACAAATAGGAGTACGAAATTAGGGTGTCTACAGAGCCCTCAACGATGGAGTTTATAGGTAAACCGAAATTTACTAGTAAACAAACATCGTTGATAAGAATAGACTCCCTAATTTCGAGGAAATCATAACCAAGAAGAAATTAAAAAACAAAAGTTCATGATGCAACACATTATGATCTCATGGTTTTATGCTGTGATGGTCAAACCTACCGAGATAGGCTGCCCACGTATCCCTTTCGGGAATCAAACCGGACGTAGTTCGGCTCAAGCTGAACAAAGTAAGTGTTGATCTTTCCCAATGATCCGGGGTTAGTACCCCTTGTAGAAAGGATCAAAAAAATAACCGATGGAATAGACATGACATGTGACGACCATACCCAATGACCTGGGGCTCGCACCCTTTGTGGGAAGGACCAAAGTAGTAACATGATACGACAATCATTCCAAATAACCCGGGGTTCGCACCAGGATCAAAACAGTAACCAAGGATAACATGATATGTGACGACCATTCCTAATGACCCGGGGTTCGCATCGCTTATGGGAAGGATCAAAACAGTAATTGATGGAATGAGCATGATATGACGATCAATCTTAAAGACCCGGGGTTCGCACCCCTTGTCGGATGGATCAAAATAGTAAAGATGATATAAGCATGGCATGACGACGATTCATAATGACCCGGGGTTTGCACCCCTTGTGGGAAGGATCAAAATAGTAAAAGATGAGATAAGCACAACATGACGACCATTCCCAATGACCTGGGATTCGCACCCCTTGTGGGAAGGATCAAAACACTAACATATGATATAAGAATGGCTTGACGACCATTCCCAATGACCCGGGGTTTGCACCCCTTGTGGGAAGGATCAAAACAGTAACAAATGATATAAGCATGGCATGACGACCATTCCAATGACCCGGGGTTCGCACCCCCCTTGTGGGAAGGATCAGAACAGTAAAGATATGATATAAGCATAATATGACAATCATTCCCAATGACCTGGGGTTCGCACCCCTTGTGGGAAGGATCAAAATAGTAAAGATAGAAGAAACATGAGCATAAAATGCATGTGACAAATAAAGTAAAATGCAGATACTCTATTTTTGCTCGCAGGGACAAAGCTGATTTGTTGGTCGTTGGATGATCGCAGTTTAAATTTGTTAAAGATCGTTACTTTCGTCAAATCTCCGTTAAGTCTTAAGGGGCCAAATTGCAATTTGAGCAAACCTGGGGTTTTAGTTGCTGGAACTAAATTTTGGAGGGAGGGAATGGAAACTTCCCTCCCTTATCGCTTCAAGTTACGGGGAGAAGGCAGAAGCAGCTGTAGACACTCCAATTTCGTACCCCTGATATGTGACTCTGACATGTGATATCAAGAACTGCTTAAACTTAACAAATGTCAAGTTACAGGAGTCAAAAATGATGCGCAAAACAAGAAATGCGAGGGGTGAAAGTGCCAAAAATGAAACTGGAATAGGACCTTGGCGTGGCCAAAAGGCTGGATTGGCGCCGCGCCAAGCAAGGGTGATGTCCGCGCCATGCAAGCTACGGTTCTTCTCAGACTTAACGCATTGTACAAGCGACGAAGGCCGGTGTACAAAGAATTGATACGCGCTGAAGGGATTTTTAATCCCCGATGAGTCCCTTCGTCCACCTATAAATAGAGGTGCTGGGTTCACTTCTGAAGATGGAGAAATCCTCGCAAAGAAACGCTGAAGATTTTCCTCCGCGTTCTTACGACGCTGATATAGTGAGAGAAGTGAGATAGGGAGTGTCTAGCCCACAAAGCTTCCAAACCCTGTCCAAACTCCGTCAAAACACAAATCCACCGGTTAAAAGTGATCCCTAGCCTTTTAGTTAGGTATCCGGCTTACTTCCCCAGCCCAAAATCCATAAAGTAAGTCGTTAACTTTGCCCGAGTAGTAGGCTGAAAAACACTCAAAATAAGCCGTTATTCTGCCCAACCAAAAAGGCCAAAACAACCACAAATAAGCCGTCATTCTGCCCGAGTGAACGAGCCAAAACCATCCGAAATAAGCAGTCATTCTGCCCGAATCACAACAACAACAACACAACAACAACAACAAAGACTCCCTCTCCTTGAAGAACAAAGCGAACACACCGCGCTCTAAAAGGTAATAGCCTTTAAGGGCGCTATTTTTTATAAAGTTACTTTTTAAATCCGGCCTAATGTAGCCAATATAAGCCGTTGTGCTGTCTGGATTTAATTAGAATAATTATGCAAAAAGAGCCGTTATAATGGCCAAATATTTTTAAATATATTTGTAATTATTGCAAGGAAATGGCTGCAAGTCCGTAAATAATGTAGCCGCAGATGTATTTGTTTTTATTTCCCTGTCTTTTAATGCTTTGTTTATTTGCTAAATAAATATAACAATAAGCATACTTTAGCCAAAAACCATTTTTGAGACCGAAAGGGCGAGTTGGGTGCCTAACACCTTCCCAACTCGTAACTTAGCCTCCGAACCCATTTTCATTATCTCTGGTTTTTCTTTTTTTGGTTTTGCTTTATTTTTGCCTTAAAATAAAGATGGTGACTCTAAAACATTTTGGATCCAGTGGGGCCTCGCAGCACTCCTTTCTTGCACTTTTCCGTTTTCCCCTAAAAAAAGGAAAATTGGAATGAAAGAGTGGTGTATTCCCATATCCTGGTATCCACTAAACAAGGGATAACTTGATGCGGGAAACCCAAAGCTCCCATAGTGACCCGAAATAGGCCATAAGGCTATTTTTAATAAAATCCATAGTGGGGGCGTCGCAACATCCTTTCTTGCACTTTTCCGTTTTCCCCTAAAAAAGGGAAAATGAGAATGAAAGGGTGATGCATTCTCATATCCTGGTATCCCCTAAACAAGGGATAACTTGATGCGGGAAACCCAAAGTTCCCATATTGGATCAAAAAATCCACTAAAGTCAACCGAGACGCATTCCAACGTGCTATCTTAAGACAGCATTCCTCTCACACTTTTAATTTCGTCTTCCCTAAACAAGGGAGGATGGAATGAGAGCAGTGGTGTCCCGTATCCGCACGTACACGCACCCCTATCCAAGGACGCGTGGGGCGCGGGCGCAAGTCCGGGCGACCCATAGTGGCGACTCTGCTGGGGAGATCGTTTTATTTTAAATAAAATGGAGGGCTAGACTCATAAAAAAAAACTTTTTTTTTTTTATTTGTTTCTGGCTAAAGTATGCTTGTTTTATTAATTTACGCATTTGAATATTGCGTTCCTATACATCCGTGTCTATTTGTGGATATGATCCTCCATCTTGCAGTAGTTTCGTTCCGATAACTGTTACATGTATATTTAAAATTATTTAAAAAAAAATTCGAAAAAAAAGCCTAAAAAAAATACATATTGTATAATATATGGTTGCAATAAAATTCCGGGCAGCACAATAAGAGGGTCGTGGCTTTATTTTAATATTGCTTTATTTTCGGCTATGTATTATTATTTCTTTCTGTTTATTATTCCTTTTTATTATTCCGTTCAATTTGTATATATTTGCATTCGTTCTGCCATTTTATTTTGGGGACATATGACTATATTTGTAATTAATAGGGATAGATAGATTCCCCACTTTTATTTCTATTTCTTAATGTGATGTGCTTGCTTGCTTGCGCTCAAACTAAAAAGCCGAGAAAATCCACACGTAACAGCAAGACATGTCATATCTGTTTTATTTTCTGTTTATATATATCTGTAAATGAATAAAGATTTTACTTCTTTTTAGATACCGCACACACGTGCAGACATATAGGTATATTCCGAACTGCTACCCTACACCATGGCCAGCCTACCCCCTGCATAAAGCCAACGCTAGAATGCATATAGATTCTCAGGACACTTCAATGACAGACCGGTTTTTGCATTTTTGAATCGTAGGTCAGCCCCTGTCAAAAAAAAAAAAAAAAAAAAAAAAAAAATAAATAGTGAAAAAAAGTGTGCGCAAAAAAGAAGAAGAACAAGTTAGAGAAATATAAAAAATAATAATGTAATAGAGTGCGCATAAAAAAAATAAAATAATAAATACACAGGGGCTGATTTATTATTCTCTGATGCTCGATCTAGACCATTTCTCTATTCATCAGTTGTTCAAATGTTGGGTTCGGGGTTCTCTTCGTAGGCAACTGGGAGCGGTTCGCTTGGGTCTTTTTGTTTTCTCTTGTTGGGAGATTTGGAAAGCCAGGTGTGCTGCAATTTTCGATGGCATTCCCATGCATGCTGATAAAATTCGTTTGGCCATTTTAAGAGATATTGATGATATGTTATTCATGTATAATCCTAAATTGGGCAGTGGCTCCCTTGGCAATTTGCTTATGCAACGGCTGAATCTTCCTATCAAGAGGGTGGTGGTTCCTAGGGGTCTTTGGCTAAGATGGTATCCCCCAGATCCGGGAGTTTTTAAATTAAACACGGATGGATCATCCAAGCATGGTATCTGCACTGGTGGAGGGATCATTAGAGATTCAAATGGTGTTTTTGTTGGCGCTTTTTCTAATTATTATAATCATGGCACGAATACTAAAGCTGAAATTCGAGCTTTGTTGGATGGATTGAATCTGTGCCATTATTTGGGTCTCTCTCGGGTGACTATGGAGTCAGATTCCTTGGTTGCAGTTGGTTTTTTATCTCATAATCTTTATGCTCTTGGCAAAGATACTTATGATCTTCTGCTTGCAAGAGACTTATTGCGATTTTAATCTGTCCATGTTTATAGAGAATCGGGTTGTCGATCACCTTTGCCGATGAGGCTCATATGTTTCAGAGCGATAGGGTTTTTGTCACCTTCTCCTCCTTGTCAAAAGAGGTAAAGCATCTTATGCAGTTGGACAAGTATGGCTTTTATAGTTTTCGTAGTCGGGTTAGATAGATGTTATGTATTGTTTTATTTTTTGATTTTTTCCTTGTATCTCCCGTTCGAGGTCAGGCTCCTTTGTCCCCCCTATATCGGGTAAGGCTGGTTGTCCCCCTCAAGTTTGTAATTTTTTCTTTTTTTTTTTAATAAATATCCCGCAGGTGCCGCCCTGCTTCTCTAAAAAAAAAATGGTGGATCCTGGAAAGAATATAGGCCCTTCGCTGGAATCAGTCCGATCTTGGGGAGTCGAAAGGCAGGTGGAATACGTTGGTCCTATACTCTAGAGAAAGAATCCACTGTTCCAAGAAAAGTCCTGAGACTGTCAAAAGAAAGCAGGTGCTTATCCAGTCAATTGTAGGGATAATAAATAAATAATAATAAAATACTAATAAAGGCACGCTGTACTCCAAGCCCGTAGCCTTCACCACCTTCTTCTCGATACCTCCAAACCCATTTTCCTCGAAACCTGCCCGAATTTGGAAAGGCGAGATAGTAACCGCCGGTTGATACGAGAAATAAGTGCGTAAATCGAACGCAGGGTATCGACGTATCGGCGGCGACCGCCGATTCGAGGGTGCATCCGAGCAGTATGGCAGTAGAAAGCAAGTAGTCTGCTGTGGGTACAGATACAGGGGCTCCAGGGTACGCTCTGACTCCGGTAATGCAACAGTGGCTAGACCAAACTCTGGATGCACGACATGATCGCTTGCTAAGCCAAATAGCAAGTCTTATACAAGGTCCATAGCCCAGTGGTGAGGTGAACTCTTCCCCTGTAATCCCCCAGGAAGCATCAATATCTCATGTGCCTCAAAACCCAACTCCCCAGCCAAACACTAACCCACCAAATATTGCCACTACCCCGAATCCAAATCCCCCACCGAGTCCCTACTACCCAAATGTCAGTCCTTACCCATCCTATCCTCCATATCCTCTCCCAAGCACGAATATCCCCAGAGCCCAAATGACCTCCCTTTTCCCATGATCAACCCACTCCAAAATATCCCACATATGGACCTAAAAAGCTATAACCACCAGGCCAAGTTACCACATACTTACCTTTCAATGATCCTGATCACCTAGCCAAACCGCCAATAACCCACCAACCCAGAACCCATATATACTGCCTAAAATCTACCAACCCAGGACCCTTATCCAACCCAATATCCATATCTAGCCCAGAATCCTTATAATGCCCAATATCCATACCCAGCCCAAAATCATTACCAGATACCCCAACCAAAAATTAACCCAGCCTTCCCTAATCCAGCCAGTATATACCAAAAGCCAACTCCCCCAGCCACCAAAATGGAGGCCGACATGGAAAATATGAAGACCATGATGCTCAAACTTCTTAACAAAGGGGAATTTTCTACGTGGGCACTATCATTGCAACCTTCAGCAATACTACCCTCAAAGTTCAAAATGCCCGACATAGAAAAATTTGATGGGACTGGATGCCCTATATCTCATTTGAAATCTTATTCCACTGGCATGCAGTCAAGGGGAGCTAGCTTTGAGGCTATGGCTTCCAATTTTCACCTCACCCTAATAGTGGCTGCCAAACAATGGCTAATGTTGTCTGATAGTAGCACTATGAATACTTGGGACCAGATAGCTGAAGCATTCCTTGAAAGGTACAAAGACAACACCAGTCCTGAAAATAGAAGGGACCTCGAGTCGTGCACCCAAAGGGAAAAAGAAACCTATGCTGAGTTTGCAGTCAGGTGGAAAAGAAAGTTTGCCCAGACTTTTGACAGACCTGATTCGACTGAGTCATGCAGAATGTGCATTAAAAACCTCCAGCCCATTTACTTGGAACATATGCGGTATCTCCCCTACACCAACTTTAAAGAAATAGTGGAGATAGGAGCCCGTATTGATGAAGATATACGGACTGGGCAACTAAAAACCAATACGCCTCCTAGTTCTTTCCGTTACTCTAAAGGAAAGACACCCGCACCATCACCAGCCATCAATATGGTAGGGAATACCTCAGCCCCATTTTCTACCCAAAATTATAGTTATGTTCCATGGTACTACGGGTCAGACAGGTCAGTCAATATAGTGGGAGGAAATGATGGCCCTGGCAGAAATTTCAGAAATCAGAACATGGTGAATCGGCATTATGATGAACTGCAAGCTCCCCAGTCTGTAATACTGCAGGGGCTAATGGCACAGGAATTGGAATCATGCCCAGTACTGTGAATACCATCGATGCATTGGTCACCTCACCGATAAATGCTATACTCTAAAAAATGCTATCCAGGACCTTATAGATGATAAGGTTATTGAAAAACCTCCACCCAGACCAAATACAGCCAATAACCCCCTACCTCAAATCAATATGATTGAGGTTGATGAAAAAATTTGTGTACCCGAGTTCGAAATAAATAAACATCCATTACCATATATCCTTGTTCCTCTTTCTCCATCCTTATCCATAAAAGAGCCTAGCTGTAATATGCTCTCTTGGGACACTATCCTGGGTAGCCAGAATACCTGTAATATTAAAAAGGCCATTGGGTTGGTGGAGATGTTAGCCACCTTACCCGATCTGGCCGAGCCTACCAGCCAAACCCGGAAAAAGGTGACCACTCTGGCAAAGATCAAGTGACAGATACTGGGGCTAAAACGGTGGAAGATACTTTATTAGCTCAGATGAAGAAAACTCAGGCCAACATTTCCATCTGGGGCTTACTGTGTGCTTCTAAGACCCACCGTGATACACTGGCTAAGTCTTTAAGCCAGGCAGTCATTCCAATTGAAACCTCCCCAAATGAGCTTACTCAAATGATCGGGAATATCCACTTTGGGAAGGTGATAATGTTCACTGATCTAGATTTGCCAAAGGAAGGAACCAACCACATTGATGCTCTTCATATCACTGTGGGAATTTTGGAGAAACGGGTTCCCCGAGTTTTGATAGATAATGGGTCTTCATTGAATGTATGTCCCGCCAGCACGTTAGTCAAACTGGGAACAAAAATATCAGAACTCACTCCTTCCTCGCAGACAGTCAAGGCATACGACAACACCAGTCGATGTGTCTTAGGGGTGGTTACTTTAATGTTAACCATTGGGCCGTTAAACATGCCAGTTGAGTTCCAAGTCCTGGATATACCAGCCACCTTTAGCCTGTTATTGGAACGCCCTTGGATTCATGGGGTAAAGGGGGTAGCCTCTTCATTGCACCAATGTGTCAAATTCATCCACGATGACCACATAGTAATTATTTTGGTTGATAAGATTGTGGAGAATAAGGAAAACGAGGATATCCCAATCCTCGAGATAGAGCATGAGGATACTGGCATTTTCCTCAGTGGCTTTGAGGTTATCCCCCAGGCTGTGGTCAACACCATTGAATATGGCCGAGAAACTAACATCATTGGAAAGAAAGCCACCTCCCTAGGAAACATGATCCCCTTAAACATGTTTCGAAAAATGAATTATATGCCTGGTCTGGGTCTCGGCAGAAATCAGCAAGGGCTTGTTAATTTAGTCCAGGATGAACTTAAGGAATGTATCCCTCCCTTTGGTCTAGGATACACGCCCACTCCAGCGGAAGTAGCCGCAGTCATGAAACAGAAACGTGAGAAAAGAAAGGTAGAAAGAGAAAAGCGTCCTTATGAATATCCCCCTCTCCAACCATATAGAAAAACCTTAAATGGTTACTTTGTAAGAAAGGGGGAAACTGAAGCCTATCTCATGTTTCCTGAGCCCTGGCTAGACCAGAATGGGAAAAGATGCCCTGGTTGGGAAATCTTTGAAGATGTCAGTCTTCTCACATATAAAATGGAACAGGTTACCCTGGAGCCCCGTAGCACTACATATAAGACTGTCACTGTCAAAAATACTTGGTCTATAGATCAGGATGATTATGCTCTGGCCTTGCTAGATGATGACGGTCAAGGAGACAGCATCGTGGGTATGATTGATGGAGGCACTTATTATAAAGAGCTCCCTGCTGGGTTTGAGCTTATTGCTGATAAGCCTCTGCAGAACTGGTATACCACGACCGGCCCGCTCCTGACGCCCGCAGATCTAGTGGACCGCTTTGGATATACTATCCCAATTCCTTCCCCTAGCTTTACGGATTGGTCATCTACCGATCCGCTACCTAAAGTTGAGTATCTCAAACCCTAGGTCCTCAATAATGTAATAAACCCTGTACAGTTTGCTTTTAATGATAATCTAAATGTCTTTGCTTATTCCTTAGTTGCACCTACATTAAAAGACGCATTAAATAATGATAATTATGATAATGAGTCATTTAATGAAATGGACTCAAAAGATAAAAATTATTTGCTTGAGCTTGTAAAGTTAGTTGAGCATCAGGAACAGAACCATTCATCAGCAGCAACTGAAGACCCATCCACTATCAATCTGGGGCTGGACAATGAAATCAAAGAAATCAAAATCGGCAGCTACCTGCAAGGCTCTGAAAGGGTAGCACTCATCGATCTCCTCAAAGAGTTCGTGGACATATTTGCTTGGTCCTATGAAGATATGCCGTGTAGGCTAGACCCACCATAGTCGAACACCGGATCCCCATATATCCGGATGCTCGCCTGGCCAAAAACAAGCCTCAGCCGCATCAAGCCAGAATGGTCACTACAAGTTAGAGAAGAAATCATAAAGCAGCTGCGCGTCAATTTCATTCGGGTAGTTGAATACCCGATCTGGTTGTCCAATATAGTGACCGTTACCAAGCCCCGGCGAAGGTCCGATGCGTAGATTTCGCGACCTCGACAAAAGTCGCCCAAAGATGACTTCCCTCTGCAATATTGATATTGTGGTAGGCGTCGCTGCTCACAAAGTCCGATCCTTCGTCGGCGGCATCTTTGGGCTATAATCAAATCAAAATGGCGGAGAGGACGGGAAGACTTCATTTACTACTCACTGGGGAACTTATTGCTATCTTGTCATGCCATTTGGTGAAAAATGCCATAGCTACTTATCGGGTCGCCACCACCCTTTTCCGCGACATGATCCACAAAGAAATGGAGGTCTATGTTGATGACATGATCGTGCATTGGCGGCAGCGGTGCCCATGCTCAAAACCGAAAATTCTTGAAAGGTTAAGGAAGCACCAAATGAAGCTTAACCCGCAAATGCATTCGGGGTTACAAAGGCAAGATCACAGGTTCTTAGTAACCCGAGCAGGGGCATCGAGCGAGCAAAAGATCAAAGCTATCAGAGATGCACGACCAAAAACTCCAGCAGAAGTCGAGGCTTCCTAGGCAGGTATATATCGGCCGTTTCATCCGGCGGTGACAACCACATGTGAGCCTCTTCAAACTCTAAAAGAATAGTGACCAAGTGCAGGACGAGAAGTTCGGCTAGCCTTGAAAAAATAAAAGCCTACCTTGCAATCCCCCTCAGCTAGTTCCACCTCATACACATAAACCTCTCCTCATATATTTAACCATCACGTACAAGTCAAGAGGCTATGCTCGCCAAAGAGAAAAAAGATTCCTCACGTTGAAAATGCTATATACTTCATAAGTAGGAAGCTGCAAGTGAAGCGAGCTAAACTATTCAACACCGGAGAAAAGCTACACC
>CM028381.1:47833742-47927843 GCA_013146195.2 Codonopsis lanceolata | reverse complement strand
CTATATGGACCCGCTCCTATATGAATGACCATATGTCGTCCAAAAAATTATCCTGGGTCAGGTATTATTGAGTACGCTGAAACCTGATTTTCGGTGCAGGCGAGAGTGAGGACAAATGCCAACGCTTAATGCCAATCAAAAGATGTGCCCCACATGTCTTATATAACTCCACAACCCCCTGCCCTTCAACACACGGGAATCGACGCCATAGGCCATTCACCGAAGGGATCAAGTAACCACGAGTATGTCTAGTAGTAGTCGATTACTTTACAAAGTGGGTGGAAGCCTCTTCTACAAAATTCGAATGCAGAAAGGTGTCCGAATTCATGGGCCAACATTATATACGCTCTGGGGTACCTTTAGAGATAATCTCCGACAACGGCTCACATTTTGAAGGGGCGTGAACCGTCTACTCGGCGAGTTCAAGATCCAAAGACACAAATCCTCCCCTATCGGCGCGCAAGCCAATGGTGCGTTGGGCGAAGCAGCCAACAAAAGCGATTGAAAACATCATCAGAAAAATGGGCGTCACGGGGAAGAGGAGGCGAGAAAAAATTGCGCTAGCCCTCAGGGGCTATCGCACCTCGCTTTCCGCACACCCACTGGGGCCACCCCTTATTCTCTAGCATATGGCATGGAGGCGGTACTGCCGATAGAAGTTGAAATCCCATCATTAAGAGTGATGATGGAATCTGACGTAGCAGAAATCGACTAGGTGAAAGGGCGATTCAAAGAATTGGCCCTAATCAACGAACGACGCCTACTAGCCCTAGAGCATACCCGGGCATATCAATGGCGCATCGCCCGGGCTTTCAATAAAAAAGTCAAAGGCCGCGACATCCAAGTAGGAGACCTCGTGCTGTGGGAAAAACCCCCTAGTTATGTTGATACTAGGGGAAAATGGAAGTCTCCATGGATGGGACCATATATTGTTAAGGAGATCCGGTCAGGAGGTGCCGTGCTTCTCACAAACCAGGAAGGAGAAGATCTTGTCCAGCCCTTCAACCTCGACAAACTCAAAAGGTACTATGCCTGAGCTAATCTATCTAGCAGTTGCTTCCCTCTCCAGCTCGCTAGGCTGAAAACCCGAAAGGGCAGCCTAGGCAAAAGTTAGAGCATATAAAAATAATAATAATAAAATAAAAAAAACAATAAAAATGATAAATAAGGGCTCGCTAGGTTGAAAATTCGAAAGGGCAGCCTAGGCAAAAGTTAGAGCATATATATATATATATATAAAAGGGAAATAAGGGCTCGCTAGGTTGAAAAACCCGAAAGGGCAGCCTAGGAAAAAGTTAGAGCATATATAAAAAAAATCAGGAGAAAAAGGAGAGGGAAGGAACTTTTTAAAGTCCTCGGCATATTACCTCCGGTCTTCAGCATACGGGAAGCTCGACTGACAGAAAAAAGGAAAACCACGACAGGAAGCTCACAATAAAACACTAAAATATAATATTATGAGTCCTCCGGTGCAACTTAGGAATATTTATTAAGACATTTAAATTACACATTGATTGCATGTACATATCTATCTATTGCCTATATCCCCCTTGTTTTCCCAGAAACTATCCCCTCTTTTGCAGCCTAAGCCCCAGGGTGGTCTATCAATGTCTGCGGCGTCCGCCATATACTCCTCTGCGGGCGCGAAAAAGCTCTAGTCTCACCTGCGTGCGAGCCACCAGAAGTGTCTCTCTCTTCATCATCAGCATCACCGTTCTCCTGGGCAGCTGCATTGCTCGGATCGGCTCCATCATCCCTGAAAACAGTACCCCATCCAGGCGAAGGAGGAAGGACAGCCACCTTTGGCTCCCACGGATTATCTTGCCTGCTTGCGATGCTCAGCCGAGAAGGCTCATTGCCGCCAGCTCTGTACCCCATCCAGTTTGGGGAGGAGGAAGCGGCTACAGTTCCCGTATGGTTGTCTTGCCCTACTAGCATTGCTTAATCTCACGGGTGCATTCTTTGGGACCAGCGATTCGGTCCGAGGCATTCGGGCACCAGAGACCATGTATCACTGAACTCGCCTCAAATCTGAGGGGCGACTAACCCGTGGCGTCAATATCCTCGCCTATCTCCATCAGGTGAGCATCTATCCCGTTAGTAACATGACGGCCCAGCAAGTTCCTCAATCTGCGCCTAATCATGCGGGATGGCCCCTCGAAAGCCACCATTATCCACGCCAGATACCCATGGGAAAGAAGCATATAATCAGCAAATGGATAGGCTACCTCCAGCCTCTCGAAATCCCGTTGCCACATCCCCTGAATAGTGGCACCCAAGTCCTTGTCAGTATTCTCCACCTCTAAATATACAGGACGAGTTGAGTCCGGGATCAGCTTCTCCCTCCCGAATTGGCGCAAGATCCGGTCAGGCCTATAAAAGGAGGTCCGCTCAATACCCAGCATGACCACTTGACTATACTCAGCGGAATGCAGAAGAAAACGCCGGATCTACCAATGATGAATCACCCAGACTATGTCCATGGAGCCCCTGCGGTAAAAATGCTCAGCCCAATCAAATTCAGAGAAATTGGTCTAAGGAAGGTGACCACGAACACCATAAAGCGCCGGGTCATATGGTGCTCCATGCAGTACGGGAGCCAGAACCCAAAGAAAATGCTCCTCCAGCCACATATGGAGCAAAATGGGGCTACCAGTAGGGAATAATTCTTCACCGCCGGCAAAGGCATTTAGGCCCGCGAATGTCTCCGCCAGAATCACCGGAACAATATTCAACCGGCGATCTCGAGCCTGCAATGCAAGGTCAACGACCCGCACATCAATAAATCCGGGTTGAACCACCAACAGATATCTCCCTACCAGAAAAAGGAAGAGCGCAGTCAGCCTACGCCACAGGTAATCTACGTCATCCTCCCTGAACTCTGTGAAGACCCCAGGAAGGACAGTTAAATCAAAAGTTACTCCATTAACGAAACCTGGAGTAGCCTCGCGGGTAGTGCGGAATAGCTCTCGGATGGCCATGTATGGACGCCTCCTGTAAGCAGGCACTGCGATCAGGTGAGAAGGTGCCACCCCCAGCATTGCACATAATTCTTCAAATGTGGGGCACATTTCATTCATGCCAAAATTAAAAAGATGGTCTTGAGGAGACCAAAACCTGGAGGCTCCCCTCAGCATGTCCCAGTTTATGATGACATTCCTCCAGGACAATGGGCACCTGAATCCAAAGATATGATCAAACCAATCCCGCTCGTCTGATCGCAGAGAAAGGATCCAACCAAGGCATTCTCATAAATTTCTATTTCTAAAGCCGTATGAATGCGTGCGGCCATTTGTGAAAGAGATGCAAGGGATTATAAGGCTAAAGGGAGCAACGGCTGAGCAGAAGAGAGCTTAAGAGTTGTGAGAAGGAAGAACGGATGAGCTTGTGAAGAGGCAGGCCAGTCTCCGTCCGTTTTTATACCGAAAATTCAAGAAACGGACATTTCTGAGCACAGTACATGAATAGTGGTGAACAGTGGCTGCATAGAAGAAACTCATGGAGCCACCATAAGCTTCTCCTGGAGCCGCGCCAAGCCCTCCATTTGGCCGCGCCAGGTGCTCTCCACTGTGCCCTGGAAAACTGCTGGTATCCTGGTTTTATCCGTCCGACCATCAACTTCTGGTGTGTCTAATCGCAAGAATGTGAAAGAGCTAGAAAGAAGGTCTATGGCCACGGGCTCAATAGCCATAATACGCCGGGGAAACAAGGGAAGGCGGCTGTCTTTCCATTCCCGTATCATCAGAAAAGCCCACTCCAATCTAAAGGTGTACTCTTATAAACTCCTTCTCCAAAAATACAGCGTGCCATTACCCTTTAAATATTTGGTATAGCTTTATTTCTTGTGTGTTTGAGTCTGCATGTGTAATATTTTGCATCATATACAATTATATTGCACTATATAATAAATGTCTGTACAAGTTTCTTTTATTATAAAAAAAAAGAAGAAGAGAGAGTAATAATCGCAGGTATCCAAAACTAATGCGCTCGGGACGACTGGATCTTATTAAAACCACCACCCATGACCCTGGGACCCGTTACGCCACCAGCTCTATACACCCGACCTCTGCCCCGGGCACGGCTCGACCCAACATCCGCGTCGTCATCATCATCACCATCTCGACGTCGGGTCTGCCGCACTGTGCTGGTCCCCCTGCAGGAAAAATCGTCAGCAAGCTTCTGATAAAGCTTGCTAACATTGAAGAAGCCCCGCAACAGCTTCTTGTAGGTAGACACGTTCACCTATGTAAAAAAAGTGAGACAAGAAAAAGAATATGTTAGTCTCCAAAAAAAAAAATTAATAGACATGCATAAAAAAATGAATGATGAAAAAATATATGTGTGCATGATAAAAAAATAAAAAATATAAAAAAAAATAAATGCAAAGGTAAATGTGTCTACCGAACGAGCCTGCTCCGGGACCCGACGCTCCTCAGGGATCTCGACATCTGGGAAAACCTCCTTTACCATGTGACCACCCCACTGATACTGGAAGGTAGAGAAGAAATCATCAGGCTCTGTAAACTCCAGGTTCTCGTCGAGAGATGAAGTAGAAGGCCCTGGTCTGGCAGAGGCATCAGAATGCCGCCTGGGCGCAGCAGGAGTAGAGAAATGAGGATGTAGCACTGACCTCAAGAAATACTCATACGCCATAATTGGAAAATATGTCGCTGGCATGAGGTATTTCGACAGGTACTGATACCTGTTCGGCAAATGATCGGGCTCTATAACCCAGAAAGGAGGCCGAGGAGGCACCACTGAGGTACTAAGATCGACTGGTGCAGGCGATTAACCCGCTCGCCGATGTATAAGGAATCCACCATAATTGATACCATCAGTATCCGGCAGAGGCTCAATCCCAAGGCAACTGCATAATGCCCCTCTAGGCCCTCCCAAGGAAGGAAGTGCGCTGTACCAGGACTCGAGCTAGTGATCCGTTCCCGCACTCGTTCCTTACTTTTACAACCACCATCCTGGGTTGGCAGAAC
The DNA here is from genome assembly GCA_013146195.2 of Codonopsis lanceolata. Lineage (NCBI taxonomy): Eukaryota > Viridiplantae > Streptophyta > Magnoliopsida > Asterales > Campanulaceae > Codonopsis > Codonopsis lanceolata. The sequence goes on along the minus strand of CM028381.1, from coordinate 47,922,855 downwards.
CCTGTTCTCATCGATATACTGGCGCAGATACGGCGGCTCATGGACACGCTGAAGGAGAGGACCCGGCGTGAAGTGGAAAAATGAAAAGGCCCAGACCTGCAAAGAGAAACAAAAAAAAAAGTGTTATCAGTAATAAAAAAAAAATTTGTGCTGCAATATATATATATATATATATATATATATATATATATATATATATATATATATATATATATATATATATATATATATATATATACCAGAAGCAGGAAAAGACATATACCTCCCATGCCGGGGAAAATCCATTCAGGGTCGGCGAGTCATTCCAGCAAGCCCTGTCCATAGAAGCATATAGTTCGGCCAGGCCCGCCTGCCCGCAGTCATAAGAAGGGATCCTCCCGAAATCAGCTAAGCAGGCCAGGACGGAAACCCGCAGGGTGGTAGAGGAGTTGGCAAAGAGCAACGTGCCAAGAAAGAAAAATAAGAACGCTCTAGCCACTCGAGTCACGGCAGCCATGTCATTTGCCGGCACCCGCCCGGGATTGCTGAGAAGCCAGTTTCGCACGTTGTCGATAAAGATTTCGTCCGTCGATTTGAACTCCGGCTCGAAGCCCAAGAGGTCCACCTTCTCCTTTCGACGCCGACGAAGAGTATAATCCGGGGCCAGAGTCTCCCCGATACTGGTAGGGAGGCTAGTAATAGCGGTAAATTCGCAAGGGGTCATGGTAGCCTCCCCCCAACTAAAGTGAAATGTATGGGTGGTGTCTCACCAGAAATCCCGTAGCGCATCAAAGATCGACAGGTAGCTTGTGAAGGGACGGAAGGCATGCAGAAAAGTGCTAAAACCAGAACGCTCCACCAGAACCTGTGCCACCTCGGGCAACATGTGGTAAATATCCATCACGTTGGTGCATGAAGCCCGAACTCTCTTGAATGCTCTGCGAAACTAAAAGAAAAAAAAGAGGGGAAAAGGTAAGTCTACTATCTTTATTTTCCTCATAAAAAAATATTAAAAAAAAATAAAAAAAATTAATAAAAAAAAGATTATGTGTATTGTTTTGCATCCAAATAGTTATTTTTGCATCCTAGGCATCATAGAAATACATGTTAAGCATGTATACTGCATTTTTTTTGCATTTAGCATGTGCATAATAAAATAAGAGAATGCTTATGCATCATGTTAGTAAGCATCCTATAGTTTTTCTGCATTGCATTTTGCATCAAATAAAGTAGTATATGCATCCATCATTTGCATTTATTGTCCAATAAGCTGTATTAGGGGTGCGCTAAAAAGAAAATAAAATGTCACCAATCATGAAAATAAATATTCTTATGGCATTTACTATGTCCCTGCAGCATAAGCATGCATGAAAAATAAATTTTAGGGCATAAAATATATCTGTTTTGTCTCATATTTATCCAAAAAATGTGCCCGAAATTGTGTTCGGAAAAATTTGAATTGTATTCCGAAAAGTTCATCTCGTGAACATATTGCATGCAAAATATGTTTTAGCCTAGAACATGCATCATATAGCTCCAATTGCATTTATAGTATAAATCATGCATAGTAGGGTCAAATAGTGACCACTAGTTCAATCATGCATTGCAAAAATAAATCACATAAATTTCTTGCATCATTACCTAACTACATCATTTAGACATAAATAGGACATGCATAAGCATCATTAATAAAGTCGAGAGTGCTCCAAAGGTGCCAAACTGTGCTAAAATCTAGCAGATCTGAAGTATATCCAGGCAAATCTAAAAACGGAAGAAACTTACAGAAGTAGGTGGAAGATTGGACACATGAGTGTCCCGATCACGAAGAATGTTGCCCCAGTCATCTGTGGAGTACCGGTATTTGAGTTTATTTCGGACCAAAGGAGGAAACTCTTTCCTCCTTTCGCCAGATTCTGGGTGCATCGGAGCTTTCCCCTTCCTGGATCGTGAAGAAGATGCCATCTGCTAGATAAAACACTAGAGTTGGCGAAAGAAAATTGAAAAAATGAGCGAAAATAAGAAGAAAAGGAAAGTGAGCAGCAATGGCGGAGCTGCGTAATTGAAGAAAGAAAGAAAGAAAGAAGAAGAAAGGAGCAGTAGCTCCCTTTCTCCACCTTCCCGTCAGTAATAAGGGAGGAAAAGAGAATTTTTCCTTTTCCCCCTCTGAAGTTTGAAGCTGCAACACTTAAGTCCTCAAGTTCCAAAAATTTCAAAATGGTCCTTAAGTTTAACGAAGAGTTAACAAAAGTAATTTTGTTAACCAGAATTGATGACCATCCACCTGAGGACAGAAGAAAAGGTAATATCCCCAGCAGATCAGCCACGAAATAAACAGAAAAGAAAAAAAAGGAAGAAAAAGGAAAGGAAAAAAAAAAGAGAAAAAAAAGAAAAGAGAAGAAAAAGAAAAAAATAGGGGTTCCTAGCTCGAAGAAGCGAAAGTGGTAGGAATGTCAAAATCAGCCGAATCCACGGCAGCCATCCAGGCACGAAAAAGGTAAGAAAGGTAATGTATTCTTATCCTAACTTCAAATAAATGAATAAATAAAAGGAAAAGTCTTTTCCAAAGTTTTGCTATTTCAAAAAAAAAACAAAAAAAAGAGGAATATTTCAAAAAAAAAAAAAGAGGAATATTTCAAAAAAAGAAGAAGAATATTTCAAAAAAAAACCAAAAAAGAAGAATATTTCAAAAAATACAAAAAAAAGAGGAATATTTCAAAAACAAAAAAAAGAATATTTCAAAAAAAAAAAAGAGAGGTATATTTCAAAAACACAAAAAAAGAGGAATATTGAAAAAAAAAACAAAGAGAGTGAGAAGAAAGGAAAGGAAAAAGAACGATCTTTTTTGCCGTATTTGGTGACAAATTTTTATCGGTCTTATACAGTTTTTGAAAAACTTGAAGAAAGTTCTCTTTTGCCGTGCTCGGTGACAGATTTTGATCGGTCGAGTGCAGTTTTCGAAAAATTTGAAAATATTCTTATTTGTGTTTGGCGACAAGGTATTGACCAGTCGAACACACTTTTTGAAAATTTCTCTTAACATATTTCGATAACAGGTTTTAACCAATTGGAATATGGTTTCCGAAAAACTTTAAAATCTTCATACCGTATTTAACGACCTTTTTCGACCGTTTGAATACGGTTTTTTCGAAAAACATGAAAATCGTTTTCCTGTTGTGTTCTTGGTCGGGTTTTTGACCCAAAGGACATAACATCCTCATTAGTTGTAGTTTAGGTTTTAGCCTGAGCTACGTTTGGTCTGATTTCCTTTATTAAGGAATATGTAGGCAGCCTACACTAGTAGGTCCGATCATCAGAGCACTTAATTTGCATATCTGCTTAAAAACTACAACAACCTGTTATAACTGACTAAATATGTCTAGGTTATGGAGTTTGGTTAGCATGATAAACTAGAAATGGTAAGTCTATATTCATAAGCACCGTGTGAAATAGAACACTTTCTCTCTCTAGACTGGCCGCTTAGGGTTTCTTGCGGTTTCTTGTGCCGGCGGCCATGGCCGAAGTCCCTCCTCCAGCCCTTCCAGACCCTCCTCCGATCCCTAAACCCTCATCCTTTGTTGAAGTTTTCTCAGCCTCATCATCTGTTCCTTCATTCGCCATCCCTCCTTCTTCGTATAAAGGGGAACCCGCCCTTAAACTATCACATGAAATCATAGAGTCCCTTGCTAAACCATTCAACCTTGCTCTTGTCGGTAAGTTCTCCCATGGCCGACCCTCGATGGAAGCTACTCGCAAGTATTTTCGAACTATAGGCCTTAAAGCAGATTTCAGTGTTGGCCATTTACATCCAAAGCATATTCTCATTCAAGTTCACAATAGTGAAGATTATCAACGTCTTTGGATAAAAGATCAATGGTTTTTGGGCAAGTATCCGATGCGTGTCTTTAAATGGACTCCAAGTTTCAGGCCGGATGTTGAAAGTTCCATCGTTCCTGTTTGGTTTTCTCTTCCCGGTCTCCCGATCCATCTGTTCAATAAATCGGCTTTGTTTTCTCTTGCATCATTGTTTGGCCGTCCTCTTATGCTCGACCAACCGACTATTAATCTTTCCCACCCAAGTGTAGCTCGTATTTGCGTCGAAGTTGACCTTCTCAAAACTTGCCCAAAGAGGGTTTGGGTGGATTGTGGCTCAATGTACCCAAGTTTCTGGCAGCCTCTTGAGGCTGAGAACATGCCTTTTTACTGCAACCATTGTCTTCGGCAGGGACATAGTGAATTCACATGCAAAGTTAAAAACCCTAGCCAGCCTGCTTCTGATGATCCAGCCCCTGTTCCAAATCCTTCTAGGCAGCGTTGGACTCCTAAAAAAGTTCCCCAAACCTCGGTGAATGTTCAACAGGATAGTGCCATTCCTATCTCTAATGAAGATAATATAGAGCCCGCTGGAAAAGATGATCAAGCTCATCTTAATCCTCCAGTGAAGGGAAGCAACCCTCATCTCCCTACTGAGGATAATGCTCAAAACTCTGAGCCTGTTTTGCCCTCTATTAATCACGAAAGTGGTACCACTTTGTCTGGGAAGGAAGTCTCCAATTTGGAAAATCATTCTTTGTCTGCTCAAGCTGCTTCTTCAGATTCTCAAGAAGACCCAAAAGCTTCATCTCCTTCTAGTGTAAGGGATTGTGCCCAACCTTCTTTACAGGCTGTTGATTCAATGCCTTCTGGACGGCAAGATTGTATCTCCCCGAACAGGTTCGCAGTTCTGAATACTTTGGACAATGAAGAAGATGATGATAATATCCCTCTGCAAGCTCTTAATTTGGAACAGCATATCCCTCCTCCTCGTTTTAAACCTAAGCCTCCTGTTCCTCCTTCGGCCAGACAAACGCGATCACAGGCTCATAAGCCCCAGGTTACTTCTTTCTCCAATCTTAATTAATGGATTGTAAGGTCCTCTTTTGGAATGTTAGGGGTATAGGCAATGACCCAACAGTCTGCCGTCTTAAACAGTTGGTTAAGCTCCATAATATTTATGTGATTGCAATTTTTGAGCCCATGCTTGATTCTTCTAAAGTTGCTCTTATCACCAGACGTCTAAATTTCAGATTCTCCTTTTCGAACTCTTCCAGCTCTATTTGGGTTTTTGTAAAATCTAATTTCTCTTGTAGCCTCATTCAAGAAACATCTCAACATGTCACCCTTCAATTTAAACATTTTTCTTGGTCGGATGATGCTCTATTTTCTTGTGTTTATGCGAGGTGTGACTCCCGTGATCGGCAAGATTTGTGGGATGATCTGATTTGTATAGCTTCCAGCCACTCTCATATGCCTTGGTTACTTGGAGGAGACTTCAATATTATCCTTGATCCAAGTGAAAAGAGTGGAGGTTCGGGTTGGGATCGTGCTGGGGCTCTTGATTTTCATGCTTGTCTCTCTGCAGCGGGTTTAACGGATTTGGGATTTTCTGGAAGTGCTTATACTTGGTGGAATAAGAGGGATGGATCTGCCACTATCCATGAAAGAATTGATCGGGTTTTATGTAACACGAATTGGTTGGATATTTTCCAAGATACTTCGGTTCAGCATCTAAATAGGACATGCTCGGATCATACTCCGCTGCTTACTTCTATTGTTAAGCATGCTTCTCATCGCTCAGTGGCTTTTTGTTTTCTTAATACTTGGACAGGTCATGAAACTTTTAAGGAAACTGTTTTACAAGCCTGGAATCAATCAGTGTCGGGTAGACCAATGCAGAAGTTTTCTTGTAAGTTACGGAATGTTAAAGCATCCTTAAAAATCTGGAACAAAACTGTTTTTGGAAAAATATTTGATAACATCCGGGCTGCTGAAGAAGAAGTTTCGGAGATGGAGCTTTATTATGAGCTCAATAATTCTCCCTCTAATCGAGAAAATTTGATGATGGCCCAAGCTAAACTTCGTCGGTTTCTTTTACGGGAGGAAGAACTTTGGCGGCAGAAAGCTAAAATTAAATGGTTGCAAAAAGGGCAGGGCAACACCAAATTATTTCATGCTTCGGTTAAGCAAGCTCAACGTCGTCTTCACATCCATTCTATTTTGGACTCTGAGGGGAATTCTTTAACCACGGATTATGAGATCAAGCAGGCTGCTGTTTTGTACTTTAGCTCTCAGCTCCAGTCTGAAGGCCGCTCTTCCGCTAATTTAGATATGATTCCCTCTCTAATTACATCTGATTGGAATGATTCTCTTATCTCTCCTCCTCTATGTCTGAAGTTCGTGCTGCCATTAAGGATTTAAATGGAGATAGTGCTGCTGGCCCTGACGGTTTTACTGGAAAATTTTACTCCACTTGTTGGGATACTATTGGAGTGGATTTTCATGAAGCCATTTTGGAATTCTTTTCAGGTTTTTCTCTCCCTCGTTCTTGGTCCAGTACCCTTATTGCCACAATCCCCAAAATTGACCACCCTACTTCTTTTAAAGATATTCGCCCTATTAGCTTGTGTAATTTCTTCTCCAAAGTCATTTAAAAAATCCTCTCTTCCAGGCTTGCTCCTATTCTGCCCCATATTATTTCAGAGAATCAGAGTGCTTTTACTAAAGGGAGAATTATCCAGGACAACATTCTTTTAGCTCAGGAGATGATGAGTTATCTGGTTAGCATGATAAATTGTTGCATTATAACTGTTACCTGTTGCATTTCTCTCCTATTTTAATTGAACGAAATTGGAGAGTCTATTGTTTATCAACGATGTTCGTCTACTCAGTAAGCCTCGGGTTACTCGTAGACTCCATCGTTGAAGGGCTCTGTAGACACCCCAATTTCATACCCCTGATATGTGACTCTGACATGTGATATCAAGAACTGCTTAAACTTAAAAAATGTCAAGTTACTGGAGTCAAAAATACGAAAGGTAAGGCAGGATGCACAAAATAGTAAAATGCGAAGGGTGAAAGTGCCAAAAATGAAACTGGAATAGGACCTTGGTGCGGCCAAAAGGCTGGATTGGCATCGCGCCAAGCAAGGGTGATGTCCGCGCCATGCAAGCTACGGTTCCTCTCAGACTTAACGCATTGTACAAGCGACGAAGGCCGGTGTACAAAGAATTGATACGTGCTGAAGGGATTTTTAATCCCCGATGAGTCCCTTCGTCCACCTATAAATAGAGGTGCTGGGTTCACTTCTGAAGACGGAGAAATCCTCGCAAAGAAACGCTGAAGATTTTCCTCCGCGTTCTTACGACGCTGATATAGTGAGAGAAGTGAGATAAAGAGTGTCTAGCCCACAAAGCTTCCAAACCTTGTCCAAACTCCGCCAAAACACAAATCCGCCGGTTAAAAGTGATCTCTAGCCTTTTAGTTAGGTATCCACCTTACTTCCCCGGCCCAAAATCCATAAAGTAAGCCATTACTCTGCCCGAGTAGTAGGCTGAAAAACACCCAATATAAGCCGTTATTCCGCCCAACCAAAAAGGCCAAAACAACCACAAATAAGTTGTCATTCTGTCCGAGTGAACGAGGCAAAACCATCCGAAAAAAGCAGTCATTCTGTCCGAATCACAACAACAACAACAACAAAGACTCCCTCTCCCTGAAGGACAGAGCGAGCACACCGCGCCCTAAAAGGTAATAGCCTTTAAGGGCGCTATTTTTTATAAAGTTACTTTTTAAATCCGGCCCAATGTAGACAATATAAGCCGTTGTGCTGCCTGGATTTAATTAGAATAATTATGTAAAAACAGCCGTTATAATGGCCAAATATTTTTAAATATATTTGTAATTATTGCAAGGAAATGGATGCAAGTCCGTAAATAATGTAGCCGCGGATGTATTTGTTTTTATTTCCCTGTCTTTTAATGCTTTGTTTATTTGCTAAATAAATATAACAATAAGCATACTTTAGCCATAAACCATTTTTGAGACCGAAAGGGCGAGTTGGGTGCCTAGCACCTTCCCAACTAGTAACTTAGCCTCCGAACCCGTTTTCATTATCTATAGTGTTTTCTTTTTTTGGTTTTGCTTTATTTTTGCCTTCAAATAAAGATGGTGACTCTAAAACATTTTGGATCCAGTGGGGCCTCGCAGCACTTCTTTCTTGCACTTTTCCGTTTTCCCCTAAAAAAGGAAAAGGAGAATGAAAGAGTGGTGTATTCCCATATCCTGGTATCCCCTAAACAAGGGATAACTTGATGTGGTAAACCCAAAGCTCCCATAGTGACCCGAAATAGGCCATAAGACTATTTTTAATAAAATCCATAGTGGGGGCGTCGCAACATCCTTTCTTGCACTTTTCTGTTTTCCCCTAAAAAAGGGAAAATGAGAATGAAAGGGTGATGCATTCCCATATCTTGGTATCTCCTAAACAAGGGATAACTTGATGCGGGAAACTCAAAGTTCCCATATTGGATCAAAAAATCCATTAAAGTCAACCGAGACGCACTCCAACGCGCTATCTTAAGACAGCACTCCTCTCGCACTTTTAATTTCGTCTTCCCCTAAACAAGGGAGGATGGAATAAGAGCAGTGGTGTCCCGCATCCGCACGTACGCGCACCCCTATCCAAGGGCGCGCGGGGCGCGGGCGCAAGTCCGGGCGACCCACAGCAGCACAGAAAACATATTTGGGTTCTCTCCCTTCACCATTGTTGCCGACAATTCTTCCATTTCTTCATTTTCTTTAATATTTTTCAAATTTCTCACTTAAATCAATTTATGTGGTTCATAAGATGGCTTCTTCTTCATGATCTCGGAAGGGAAAAGCTCCTCTTCATTCGAAATTGGGCCAAGGACGCCGGGAAACTCCTCTTTTGGCACGAAATGTTATCCGATACTGGTTTTCAAACAACGATTGGGACAAACTTCATCGAGATCGGCACACCCATGTAACAAATCTCCCTGATCCTGCTGTAAGTTTCAATTTTCTCAAACCCACTTGGTTCAATTTTCTTGGATTCTAGGATGATTTGGAATTTTGTGTTAATTTTGGAATATGTATCTATTTTGTTTTTGGTTTTTTTGTTGTTATTATTTTTTTTATATGTATGAATGATGTATACTAAAATGATGCATTGAATTGACATCAAAGTATATGTCTACAAAAATATGAAATTATGTTATTCTAGTTGCGATGCATGCCTATTTTGACTGTACTTTCGGGTATATATACATGTTAGTTTAGTAAAATAAAACATAGTCATGTGAATAGATGTATAAAGATAAAATGCCATTGACTTGCTTCTTTTTTTCAAGGGGATATATTATATGCACATAATTCATGTCCCAAGTGGGTAAAAATACATGCATTAAATAAAATGACCCAATGAATAGTAAACATGGCAAAATATGACTTTCTTTTTGGAAGAAATATTTTCATGACATCTCTATTTACTTAGTGCCAAGGAAATGAGTTTAAGCCTGAATTAAGATGCATAAATATATTTTCAAGACAAATGTACATATGAATTTATAGAATGATAGATAATCATATGGAACATGCATGAGCAAAAATAAATATATCATATGTTGTTTTGTTTTGTTTTTGTTTCTTTTTTGTAAAATCTAAACATGTATGGATGTACAATAATATGACGTAGAGCATATATGTACGGATTAATAGAATGACATAATAAAGTGAATTATGCTATTTTAGTTATTATTATTATTTATTTATTTGGTTTTTATTTTTATTTATTTTGGGATAAATAAATATTATTGTTGGATTTTTGTTGCTTTTCAGGTGCGGGAATCAATTACGGGGCTCTGGGCTAGTACAAAGAACCTAGCCGTAATTTATGATTCGCTTCCGGCGCAAGCGAGGGCCTTGGTGGAGCAGACAAGTTTGACGACATTCCTGTGAGCTATAGGAAAGTTTCGCAGCTACCTGTCAATTCATGAGGTCTTGAGGGAGTACTGGTGGGATACCACCCATAGTTTCCATTTTAGCTGGGGAGAAGCCACTATGACCCTCTGCGATTTCGTCGCTATTACTCGTATTCCTACTGGAGTTGGTAGGAATTTGACCACAGATTACAACCTTTGTCATCAGCATGCAGTGGTTGAAGACTTGCTGAGCTTTGTACCAGAATACAAAAGCACTGATGAGGTTCATATTCTTAGCGTGAAAGCCTGGCTTGAAGAAAGTGTAGGGCTTGTAGATGATAACGACTACGCGATTGTGACACGCGTGCCAGGACATTTTTGTTCTTCTTTTTAAGGACGACTATTTTTGTGAACTCATCCACCACTCTGTGAGTATCCATCCTGGGTTGTCTTCGTGATTTATTCCAGGTTTCTAAGTTTGACTGGGAACAAGCGGGCCTAGCCAAACTTTATTCCTTGATGGATCACTCGTGTCGTAACGACTCTCCCAACCTTTATGGTTTTTTTCTTGCTTCGGAGGTAACTTTCTTGATTTAATTATTTCTTCCCTTGGATACATATTTTCTAAAATATATGCATCTTTTATTTATCTCTGTCTTTTCATTCTGTAGGTCTGGGCCTATGCATTTTTTAGCTTTGCTCCCTTTCCACTTCAAAGACGGTTCCAGGCACCTCCCTTCGTTGCAGAGTACCTGGATGCAAATTAGGTAAAGACTGATGGTAGGCTTTAGGGTGCACTTTCTCTGTTCTTCAGGGAGAGGGAGTCTTTTTTGCTTTGCTTTTGTGGGGTTTTTGGGCAGCGCAACTGCTTCTTTTGTTGTTTTTGCCTTAGGATCCGGGCGATACAACTGCTTGCTTTTGCTTGCTTTGCGTGCTTGCTGAGTCTGAAATCGGGCAAAACAACTACTTGCTTCGGTTGGAAACCTAGATGGGTAGCTAGGGTTCATTTTGACCGAAGAGTTTTAGTGTTTAGGGGGAGATTCGGCAGTTTGGCAGAGCTTCGGGGTTGGATCGTAACTCTCTTGGGAATTTCTCTCCGTAAACTATGAGAGTTTTCTCTCAATTGTTTGTTTACTGCTCTCTTTTTTCACTACGGAGAGCCTTGTATTTATAGGCAGAGATGAGACTTTCTTTCGTGGTTAAGAATCATCGGATATTTTGCTCTGTGCTTCAAAGGCTTGTACCGCGTGCTTAAGGAACTACACCAAAAGCTAACTGCACCAGTAAATTGAGGGCTATGGGCCCTGCCATGGGGGGATCTGGGCACCGCCTGGGGGCTTTCTGGGTGCGGCGCCCAGATAGGCAATGGGCCGGGCAATGCTTTTCCTTTTGATTTTTGCACTTTGGCCCCCTGCAATTCACTATTTATTCATTCTTCTTTTCTTTTGCATTTTCAACCCAGTAACTTGACATCTGTTAGTCCTTTAACAGGTCATGATATTTCATAGCATGTCATAAATCAGTGGTACAAAATTGGGGTGTCTACAGGTTCTTCATCAGCAAATGGCCTATTGAGAAAAAGTAGGTGGAGATGAAACTGTAGTACATTCAGTAGCTGGCTGTGCAGAAGTAGAAGCTCCTCCTACTTATGAGGAATTCTTATCAAAGATAGATAAGTACATGGTTATGGCGAAATCTACTGAGCTAATATCTCCCATACATTTAGTACCAATTCATCTTGCGCAATTCTATCTTGTGCAAGATAGAAGGCATTCCATTATTTCTGAAGGAGATCAAAATATTTGCCATAATTGAAGGCAATATCTTCCTTAGTCATTCCTACTAGAGGATTTCAGAATGGAATATACTGCTTCCTCTTAAGGTTGGAGTTTATATATTTGAGAGGGTCTACCTTGGGTTTATCTTCCCTCTTTTCTATATGAAAAGAGAGAAGGGTTTGGATGAAGTATTGTAAATGGTCAATGGGGAGTACTTAATCACCAGGAATTGGTTCAGGATTGGCAAGGTAGGGTGAATTTTGGGATAAAAGGTTGGATTGAAAATGGGAGGGAAGTATAGTTTTTGAGGTTGGTTGGGGTTTGAGGTAGTTGCAGCAGGAGGTGAAGGTGGTTGGTTTAAGGGTGCAGAGTCTGATGGAAAGGGAATAAAGGTTTCAGGGTTTAGATCAGCAGATGCCCTCTGCTTCTTTCATGCAATCCTCCTACCAGTAAGAGAAACATTTAAACCAACAACAGGTACCTCCTCCTCATTTTCTGCCTCTTCATCCAGCAGAAGAGTTATCCTCCAACTCTTTCTAGAACCACTAATAGAAGTCCTTGAAGCATTCACAACTTTTGCAGCAGCATGTGCCACATACTTACTGTAATTCTTGGCCCATGTGATATCTACCGAAAAATATTTTTTTCCTACTACTTGGAAAATCACATCACCAGCTACCACACTATTCATTATAGAAGGAATATGTCTAAGGAAGTGGGTTATGGTGAGATGGTGGGTGATTTTTGATTTGCAGGGTTCTTCCTATGCTTCTCTATACTGCCAAAGATGATCTCTACTAGAACAACAACCCAATTGTCGTTACGACCCAGTACAATAGTAGCCATTAGAGCAAGCTGAGGTTCAGTAATCTTGTTGTGAGCCTCAAACTTGACCAAAAGACATTTATCCAATACAGAAGCTAGGGCATAGTGTACTGGCTGGAAGATGTTTTTCTTCCACTCATTTACTCCTACCTCAAGAACATTACCCATCATAACAACCTATCTTCCAGAAACAATTTCTTTTCTGATTTCAGAGATGGAGGAACCTTCAGTTCTGATATTTGGGAAGGCAGCCAGAATGGTTTGGGCATCAAATATAATGTTTATCCCTTGAATGTTTCCAGAGAGGGAGGTGGATGTATTTGGAGTAGGGTTCATTTGCTGGTAGAATAGTTCGGTGAGTGTTTGGCTGTAGGTACGTAAATCGAAGGAAAGAAGTGGAAGAACTCCAGAATTGTTGGGTAGGTCCACCAATCCATGTCCAATGTCGTTGTCATTGAGAACTAGGACATCCAAAACACATCCTACATCAGCATTATCAGCCATTGTATCAGTTCAAATTTTGAAGAAAAGGAGTTAGGTTTAGTGAAGAAGATGAACTGAGAGCAATTTGCAGAGAGAAGAGAAAGAGAGAGAAAACTTTTAGAAAATTTTCAACTTTTGGAAATTTGTAAAGTTTTCAAAATGATTAAAAAGGGGTATATCAAAAAGCTTTGAAATAAATGAGGTATAAGTAATGGGGCTTATTTGATAATAATTGCCTTGAAACCATAAAGAATTTTTGGGTCTTGTTCCAACAATGTTGAAGGCAGTTAGTGGAATGTGTCTAGTCAACCGCCAGATTGAGAAAGTGGGCTGTTGGACACGTTGTGAAAAATATCTAAAAATATTCATAAAAGATATTAAAATTAATTAAATGAATATTTAAGCAATGTAGAGAATCAACATTGACACTTAATAGTGGATTTCTCAGTTTAGAATCGACTTGTTTAGTGACATGATGATGTGTCACTAACTTACTTACTTGTACTATTTAGCATCAGCTGATAGAATTATATCAGTAGGTGACGCAGCTGATGAACAGTGTATTTTCCAAACGTTCAACAAGTAAAGTTATTTCAATAGGTAGTGCCTTTGTGAATATATCTGCAATTTGGAGTTTAGTAGGCATATATTCAAGTATAACATTACCTTTTTCAACATGGTCTTTAATGAGGTTTTAACTGATGTCTATATGTTTATTTTTAGAATGCATAACAGGATTCTTAGACACAAATATAACAGATGTTTTATCACAGTAAATGGGAATATTTCTCATTGGCATTTCATAATCCATCAGCTGTTGCTTCATTCATAGGATCTAAGAGCAGCAGCTGCCAGCAACAATATATTTAGCTTCTGTTGTTGAAGTAGAACAGCAGGCTTGCTTCTTGCTGGCACGTGATATGATTCTGTTTCCAAGAAACTGGCATAAACCACTTGAGCTATTCGTGTTAGGTCTACAAGCTAGAAAGTATTTGAGTTCTCCCATCATGCTTATGTCAAACTTTCCCTTCATAAGTTTTTCAAATCTCTTGCACAAAACATCATTAGTAGAACCAAAATAATATCATCAATATAAATCTGAACTACTAATATGTTACCTTTGTGCTTTAAGGAAAATAAGGTTGTATCAATTTTACCTGTTTGAAATTCATTTTCCATGAGAAATGTAGATAGAGTTTCATGTAAGGCTCTTGGGCTTGTTTGAGTCCATACAAAGCTTGTATACCTGGTCCTTCTTCTTGCTGTCTTGAAAGCCAGGAGGTTGTTCAGCATAGACTTGTTCTTGAAGGTCGCCATTGTGCACTCTTCACATGTATTTGAAAGATTTTGAAGTCTTTGAAGACTGCATAAGAAAGAAATAATCTGATAGCTTCCAGCCTTGCAACATATATGAGCAAATGTTTGATTATAATCAATTCCCTCCTTCTGTCTAGCTAATTAAGGTTGGTCATCCTGCTGATGTATAATTTGATCATATAGGCTATCAGCATGTAGAGTTGATGATGCTGGATTGTTCTGCATTGAGCTATTAGAATTTCTAGTTCTCTCATATTATGAAGAAGGATCAATAGATGATGACTGACTAAAGTCTTCAATTAGTGATTGCTTATAAATAGTTTAACATTAGTCTTCTTCATGATATGTTTAAGAACTCCTCCTAAGCTAGAGCATATCATTGCATAAATATATCTCTTTTCATGAGGTACTTGGCTAGAACTTTTGGGTCATTCTCCCTTGCCATCAGTAGAATTGATTTGTGCTTGTACACTTCCTGCATAGTGTCTTTCCAGTAAGTCAAGAGATACCTGTCACGTATTATAAACTTACAAGAAACTAGTTAAGTCATAAATGATATGATAGAAATCAAAAGATCTTAATTGATTTGACAAAAGAATACATGTTCATTGACGAAAATCTTGAGAGCTTTTAACAAATGATATAACAGAGAATTATATATTTAAGCATGCAAATACTGATAGTTAGGAAAGTGTACACACATTCTATACAAATGGAGTATCCCGGGTTTATAAGATTTTTGTACGAACACCACCACCACTTCACAAGATTTACGTGACTACATGCCGCACAAATAAATCTAATAAGTATCAAAGATACGTTATACAAGCACCACCACTACTACATAAGTTTTACGTGACTACATGATGCACAACACTTCTAGTAAATACACAAGAATGTAATCTCTTTTTCAAAGAATAAGATCTCAAGAATGTTTTAAATGAATGTATTAATATATCAATTTCAAAAGATTTAGACAAATCTATCTATAAAGATATAAGCAACATGACTTAGCAAATATGACACTAAGACATCAGTTTGAAAAAGAAGAGTTTTGAAGTGCTGAGAGCACAAAAAATAAATGAAGGAGGTGAGATAAGCCTAAAGATTTTCAAGAATAAATCCTTCATTAGCTGCTAGTGATTGATCCCACAATAAGTCAACAGACTTACTTCAATCACTTTGGAATAGAAACCATGTTTAAAGACAAAATCATTTTGATCAGGTTTCTCAATACAAAGATGAAGTTCATAGATGAGATATAAATAGAGCAAAGTTTTTCATTAAAAGGTTTTTGGAAGAATATATTAAAGCAGTAACTTAGCTGAGCATGAGCAAAGTGAGAATCTTAGCAGATAACTCATAAATAAGACAAAGAGTTTTAGCATAGAAATGAGTGAACTTGTTGAAAGAGAGATGAGCATTTGAGAAATGTGTGAATATCTTGGAGAGTAATGATAGAATTCAAGAGCTTACTCATTGTAGGTAAGCTTCCTGTATATCTTACTTATATTCAGCATATCAGCTTTATTAACTTTAGTAATTATATCAGAAATCTCCATTGTAAAAATATGTTGTCAAGGAAATCATAAATATCTTTTAAAGAGAATGAAGTTTGAAGACAATATGATGATCCTTTTAACTTTCAAATTGTGAGCTACTAGTAGATACTTTCTTTTCTACTATCAATTGAGAATATGAACTTCTGTCTGTATAAAATATTTATCTTTACCAAATATACCAATATTTTTAGATGCAGAAGCAAAAGTTTTTCTAAAGAAAAAGTATATGAAGAATGTCTTTTGCAAAAGTAATTTTGAGAAAATAATCCATATAATAAAATTGTTTTTCAAGAAACAAGTGAAATATGATTTTTGAGAACTAGGATTATTTCTTACACATTCCAATAGTCATATATCTATATTGTTTATATATTTTATAATTCTTCTTTCGATATATCAAAATTATCTTTATCAAAAATGTATTGAATAAAAGTATTTGATTGAAAAGTTTTGGAGGTTGTCATGATCGATCTTTCAAGTTGTTAAACTTGGAAAAATAGTTCTTTTCAAAAAAGTTAGCTTCTGATACCAATTGTAAGTCCAGTTGGTAACGAAATAAGGCTAGAGGGGGGGGGGGGTGAATAGCCTTTTTTAAAAAAAACTTTAGGAGTTGTTTTGAAAACCTTTAAAAGTTGCAGCGGAAAATTAAGTTTTTAGCAGCTGATGTAAGCACTGAAACGGTTCAGTATGTAGCAGCTGCTGAACGTAAAACGGCTTGATTGGGTTTTCTTTTGATCACTAATATATAAGGACTGAATGGAATGTCAAAGTATAAAACAACTAAGTAAATTACTTAAGAATGTAACTGACTCATACTTAAATAGATTGAACCTGCTTAAGTGTGAGAAATAGTTCTAACAGCTGGAAGTTAGATAAAGGACATAATATTTGGAGTGGTTCACAGTATAAAAACTGCTATGTCCACTACCAAATTGGTCAAACTTGAATTTTGAAATGCACTAAATATATTGAAATTCTAAGTGATTACTAACGGATCTGTGTTCAACAAAAACCAGTGTTTGAGGAGCATGATTGATCAACAATCAGACTCGTACAACAATCAAGTATTCCTTTAAGGTTCGGAAGAAATAGCGAAGAATACAATGATTATTTAAACAAGAACTAGAAAAGAATAATATTTGAAAGAATATCTAGTAAGGGTTTAAGGAATGTAACACATCAAGAAAATAATTACTTTAAGGAATAAGTTGAGTGTCCAGTCGTGGGTTAAACTAAATCAAAGAAGGAATATCATGTGAGTAAATGAATGAAGTCTTCAACATCTCTATCCTATAAATCTATATATCTTCCACATGTATGTCCAATCCTTGCTTCAGAGCTTAGTTATAGGTATCATTGAATGGTATCAGTTTTGAAAGAGCAAATGGAGATCTTGAAAATAGCTGGTTTGTAAGATGAGCGATGAAACTTGATTTTCTTGGAAGAAAGGATGATGAAATCTATCATTTAAAGTATAGAGATCTTGTAGAGGATTTTTGATGATATCTCATAGTATCTATAATACAATACAGCTCAGTGTTGCACGCTTACAATTGACTTGAGATAAAAAGGGGTTAGGATTTATTGTTTTACGGTGATCCAACGGCCAGTATTTTCTTCAACTCTCACATGTGCGAAAGTCGTTACCAATTCCCTTCTTTCGCTGTTTACTGGTTTGTGATTTACTTTGATTTACTGATTTCCTGATTTTTATAATTTATTGATTTGTAAGTTACTAAGATGTGCGAAGGCTGTTGCAACTCCCATCTTCAGTCATTTATTGAGTGTGATTTATTATGATTTACTATTTCACAACTAGGTTTTACCAATTAAACAAATATTTAATTTATAGATTTTCAATTTAGGTTTTACTAATTAAAAGAATATTTAATTTATAGATTTTTAATTATTTTTGCAAAAATTAGTTACTCTTTTACTGAGATATTACGGTTTTACGGTTTTACAGTTTTATGGTTTCGAAAATTTGTATTTGTATTTTTTTTCTTTTTAATTTTTTTCGTATACAAATTTTAAAAATTAAAAAAAATCGTAAGTTTTGTAATTTGAAATATTTGTTTTTTTTCTTTTTAATTGTTATCGTAATTAACTTAATCAATTTAATTTTTGTCCTGCCCGTTTTTTCCGACCCGTAATTTCGTATACAAATTATTAATTAATCCCTCCGTTCTGGGCAAAGAGGCTCCATTTGAAAGTCAATTTTTTTAAGAAAATAATATTTTTAGTAGTTCATTTCCACAGTATTTGCTTCATTTATTGATAAATTCTCAAACTGGCGTCGTATCATCGGTACGGGCAAAAATACTAGTAAGATAATAAATAGAGTGGTTAGCTATAAGACAAGAAATTCAATAGAACATTTAAGAAAGACATAAAATGTCTTCTATGAATAGTTCTATGTTTTGAAACAAGTGCTGGCCAATAATGATTAAATATTTTGAAAATGAAAGCTACGTGTTTTTCATAGATACTGTTTTGAAAACTCTTTTTAATGAAAATTGAAGACATAACGTCTAGATAATTCCAACAAAGTACAGTGTATTAGCACATAGAGATTAAATATGTTAAGAAGGTATAGCGACTGATAAGTAAATGGATCAGAAACTAGTAATCTGTTGATGACTAAGAAGCAACAAGTAGATTAATTGGCTTAAGTGAGTTGTCTACCTTAATCTAAGTTTAATTTATCTTGTTTAACGTTGTAAACCAATAGTTGTAGGTTTACATGTTGAAGTTCAACAGGAAAAGCTTTAAACTTGCTAAAGTCTAATAAATTAGACTTTAGTTCACAACTAACTAATGTTTTAACTTAGAGTAATCAAGCAAGACTTAATTAATTCAACTTATTTAATTTCACTTAAATAAATTAATTAATGTGACGTAATCTAAGTTCAGTAGGTCGGTTCTTATAATTTCTTCTAAATAAGTTACTTGCTGTTTTATGACTCTAAAGTCTTACTAATGGATTTAATTAATTTGAAATCATGTGATAATCAAGCTAACGGACCCGACCCAATCTTGAATCATACAATCCCATAGGAAAACTTATGAGATCCTAAACATGTTAATGACCTATGTGATGGTTTTGATTCACTAAGCAAGTTGGATCAACATTAAAGACGAGAAATCATGCAAGTCAAGGCATAGAAACTAACACGACATCCATGCAACAACAAGGTCATCAAGACCTCAAACTTGAAAAGAGTGACCCTACGCATTGTCTTGGATGTGTCACTCTCAATCACGTGAACTAAGAAAAGTTTATATGCTACTATGCAATAATGAAGTCAAGCCATCATGTTTACGAAGAACTGAGACGCAACAATGCAACCATACAAGCATATCGAGCCAATTCAATCACTTTAAGGATTCGGGACTTACAAATACAACTGGAAATTTGATCCAAAGTTATCGTCAATAATTAATACCATCAATCAATTGTGTGACGATTTTTCTTTCTTTATTCACATTCAATTGAAACGGATCTCTTTAATGCAAATATATATTTGATTTTATGTGGAATGTCCGACCACTTAAATAAAATTTACAAAAACCAAAATAAAATAAAAGAGAATAATCAATATAAATAGTTTTTAAAAAAGAAATTTTTTGATGAGGATATATCGACACACTTAAGTAAAATTTGAAAAATTGACATTGTTACCCACAATGTATAAAATTTTGGTATACACGTCATATTCACATTCCTCATCCACGGTTTCATTATAAGGGATATTCTTTCAAAATGGATATACATTTAAGGTGTTGATATAGATGTTCAGTGGCAGCACAATGAACAAGGCAAGCAGTCCTCAAAGTACTTTTTTTTTTAGGAAACAGGGGCGGCACCCTGCGGGATTTTATTAGAAATAAAAGCAAGAACAAACTTGAGAGGGACAATCAGCCTGACCCTTATAAATGGAGGACAAAGAAGCCTGACTTCGAAATGGAAATACAAAGAAAAGACGGAAAAAGAAATCTTAAGCCCTACGTCTAATATATGGAGTACCAGCTTTATCCAGAGCAATAGAACCACGGATACGGGGAGGCAATGAAGAAACAGCATGAGACTGGAGAAAAGCAGAAGAGTCGCATCCCAGATTGGCAAGAAGATCCGCAACACTATTAGCTTCCCTGAAGCAGTGACAAATAAAGAAATTCATCTCCCGTTGGATATCTTTAACCTGATGAAGAATCGCCCAACATTTCCAAGGAAACTTGTGATTTGCTGTGAGACAATCAACAAGAACCTTGGAATCAAGCTCAATAATGGCATCCCGAAAACCAGATCCTTTAAGCCATTTCACACCTTCCAGCAAAGCTTTGGCTTCAGCAATAGAATTTGTGGACTGAGCATAAAAGGAAGAGAAAGCATATATAAGATCTCCATTAGAATTACGAACAATGCCACCACCCCCACTAATACCAGGATTATCGCGAGAAGCCCCATCTGTATTTAACTTAACCTTCGAATGAGAGGGGGGGGGGATCCATTTAACAATCCGGGCAGAAGAAGAATGCAATTGATTGAAGCATAAAGCCGTGGGGCTGTTATAAGTGTCAGTCAAGGCAGATAAATCTTTTGGAATAGAGACAATAAGAGAGTTGGTCGATTGACCCTGCCCATCAAAAAAGAATGAATTTTTATTTTTCCAAACATGCCAAAGGATCAAAGAGGGAAGAATAATATGAGGCATAGACTTCGGGTGAAAAAGCCACCATGAGAGACAACAATGGTGGATAGACGAATTATATATCACCACTTAGAATTCAGCTGCAAAGACAGCCCAAACACGAGCAGCGATCGGGCAGTGAAGAAAGACATGGCTGAAGGTCTCAACAGAATTTGAAGAGCAACAATAACACCGAGAGACCATGTTAAAACCTCTTTTAAGAAGGGCTTCATCAATAGGTAACCGGCGAAGGAAGAGTTTCCACATGAAAACACTTATGTTCTTGGGAAGTTTCGAGTGCCAATAGAATTTAGCTGTAAGCAATTTAGGGCTGCGATTACGAAGAGATTGCCAAGCTGACGAAATAGAGAATCGGCCAGAAGAGGTAAGCTTCCAGCATGCAATATCCTCAGAATCATGGAGATAACAATCCTGAGCCTAAATACGCTGGATGTCACGAGCATGAAGCCGGGCAGCAATCGATGGATCCAGACTAGAACAATCAGAGAATAGATCGCGCACTGAAGAGGCAACAACATCAGGCGGCTGAAGAAGGAGACCATCATCCAACTAACTGTCAAACCATGGAGAGCATTGCCCACGACCAATTAACCATTTCATATGTTGCTCCACAAAAGGCCGAATAGATATCATTCGACGCCAAACATGAGACCCACTCAAAGTTGTTTGGGCAGGATGATGAAGCCGGCAATATTTAGCCATGAAAAATCTGGACCAGAGAGTGCTACGAGTTCGGAATCTCCACCAAATGCTAGCCGAATATGCCTTGGTTATCTCGTGAAGGGGTCGAATTCCAACTCCTCCTTTAGAGACCGGAGAACAACACTGGGACCAGGCAATCCAATGGGCTTGATTTTTCTAGTCAACTTGGCCCTAAAAGAAATTAGCAAGCAGATTTTCAACCATTCGGATAACAAACTTTGGAGGATCAATGGCAGCAATATGATAGGCCGTAACAGATTGCAGAACATAATTGATGAGAGTAATTTTTCCAGCTGCCGATAAGAAATGTCTGATCCAAGAATCAATGCGAGAGCGAAGCTTCAAAATGAGCGGATCAAAATATTTTTTATGCTTCCTACCACTAAATAAAGGACAACCTAAATATATCAAAGGAAACTCCTTTCTAACATATCCCAGACAAGAGGCTATAAAAGCAATGCGAGTGGAAGTGAGCTTGGTGGATCTGAAAGCGCTTTTGCTTACATTGATGGCACATTCATAATCGAAAGGAGGCGGCGGTGTTTAGCCGAGGCGAAGATTGCCATTACAAAAAATGACTATATCATCTGCAAAAGACAAATGAGATATAACTGGACAACCACTAGTAGATGAGTAAGTAACATGGGGATTTGAAGAATGCAACTCATTCAGACTCCGGCTGAGCACTTCTGCTACTATAATAAATAAAGCTGGGGAGAGGGGATCCCCCTGACGAAGACCTCTCGAAGAATGAAAAAAAACCAGAAGGAGCGCCATTGACCAAAACCGAGAACCAGTTATCAGAGATTAATCTCCAAATCATGTCAATAAAAGTCTCACAAAATCCCAATCGACGGAGAACTTTTATTTGAAAATGCCAATTAACCCGATCAAAAGCTTTACACATATCAAGCTTCAAAATAATGTTGGACCCCAAAGTCTTCTTATCAAGATTAGTCATCAATTCTTGGGCGAGGAGAATGTTGTCCTGTATCACTCGGCCTTTAACAAACCCGCTTTGATTAGGAGAAATTATAATAGGAAGGATACACCCCAGCTGAGTGGCAAGAAATCTTGGAGATTATCTTGTTACTGAAGTTACAAAGACTAATGGGTCTGAAGTCCCCAAAAGAAGTCGGATGAGTGGTTTTCGGGATGGTAACAATGAGGGTACTAGTCCAGCTTTTAGGAAGAGAAAATCTTGAAAAGAATTCCAAAATCGCAGCATAAAGATCAGGACCAATTATATCCCAGCAGTGAGAAAAAAATAAGTCGGAGAATCCATCCGGGCCAGCAGCACTATCTCCATTCAAGAAGAAAACATCACTTTTCACCTCATCATAAGTCGGGTAAGCTGCCAGAGTAGAATTCATATCATTCGAGATGAGAGAAGAAATGGAGAGAAGCCTATCATTATCAACAGTGGGCACGGCTTGAAGCTGGGATTGATAATGAAGCACAGCCTGATTTTTGATATCGTTGTCATCCGTTATGTACTGCCCATCAGCACTAAGAATGGAATGAATATGGAGCCGGCGACGAGTTTGCTGGACTGAAGCAAAGAAAATTTTTGAGTTGCCTTCGCCATCCTTAAGCCATTTGATTTTAGCTTTCTGACGCTAAAAATTCTCCTCAATTTTAATAGCCTGCTTAAGCTTAGCATGAGCCAGGTTCATAGCAATTCGATCTTCGGGAGAGCGGGAAGCCTCAAAACTAGATTCAGCACATTGAACCTCATCTTCGGCTTTTTGTATATTAGAAAAGATGTTGCCGAATACCTCCTTATTCCAAGCTTTCAGGGCGTGCCTACAAGAGGAAAGTTTTTTAGCAAAAACATACAAAGGTCTACCAGATATATGTTCCTGCCATTGCTTCTGGATGAGAGATAAAAATGAATGATGTGAGGTCCAAACATTAAGAAATCGAAAAGAGGAAGGATGCGAGAAGTTGTCCTTGATAATGGTTGTGAGGATTGGAGCATGGTCGGAACAAGTTCTGCTCAAATGACGTATAGAAGTTGCACCAAAAAGATTCTGCCACGAACTATTACAAAGCATGCGATCTAGACGTTCAAAGATGGAGGCTGAACCATCTCTAGAATTCCACCATGTAAAATCATTGCCCATATATCCAAGATCAGATAATCCAGAAGCTTCAATACAAGAGTGAAAGTCCATGGCTCCCACACGATCCCATCCATTGCCACCCGATTTTTCTTCCGGGGATAATATTATATTGAAATCACCTCCAACAAGCCACGGAAAGGAGCCAATGGAAGAACCCAAATCAATAATATCTGCCCATAAAGTCTGCCGGATGTAGAGATCACAGTTTGCATACACACAAGATATAGTAACCAAAGAAGGCCACGTGAAGTGTTTAGCCTGGATTGTGATATGTTGTTCCGTGGCATGCAAGAGACTGCATGTGAAGGAAGATTTAACAAATAACCATATAGAGTTGTGATTATTAGCAAAGAAAGTTTTAAATTTCAAGCGTTTAGCCAGAATAGAAACTTGCTTAATATCAAGCATGGGTTCAAAAATAGCAAGAAAATAGATTTTGTGAAGTTTAATGAGACGTTTGAGTCTACCAACTGAGGGGTCATTACCAACACCCCGGATGTTCCAAAACAGGAGATTAATAGCCATGAGATGGAGAAGAGGCTAGATGTGACTTGGACCTTGTTTGCACTGTAGTAAGTGGGATTGTCTTCTTCTTTTTACAACGACCCTTAGGAATGGGAACTGAAGAATCTAAATTGAGTTGGTCCAGCAGGGGGAATCTGTATGACCAGTCTGATTATTCATAGGATTAGCGTCTAAATCGGCAAAAGTATCTTCTCCAGTTTCGTCTCCAGTTTCTTCACTAGAGTCATCACTTACTGTGGTATTGTTTGTCCATGTCAAGAGCAGCAAACCGATTAGGAGATAAAATAGATGGGGCAGGCTGTTGGGCATCCTTTTTAATAGTGGGACTAGGCTCCAGTTCAACCGGGTCCATATCCATTATGGGATCTTGCAAACAGTGATCAGGATCGGAAGAGGTAGGGTTTTGATTACCAGTAATAATCGGATCTGCAGAAGCCGAAGGAGAAGGAATAGACCTTGGATCAATTGGAACTTGGCCAGCGACATTATCAGAATTTTTGGCATTCGGGAGATCAGTTGAAACAGATGGTTTTTTTGGTGTCCATCGAGGGGGAGGAGGCGGGGGAGGAGAAACCTTGGGAGTATGGTCACGAACCAAACCCGGAGGGTTTTTAATCTTGCAGGTAAGTTCAGAATGACTTTGATGAAGACAATGAGAACAATATAATGGGGTGTTCTCTGCAGCAACAGGTTGCCAGAAACTAGGGTAAAGGCTTCCACAATCAACCCATACCCGTTTTGGAGGAGGTTTGGTTAAATCAATCTCCACACAAACCCTAGCAACACTAGGTCGAGTGAGATTAATAGTGGGCTGATCAAGCATAAGTGGTTTACCAAATAGGGATGCAATGGAGAAGAAGGTAGTTATATGGAAGAGATGAATAGGTAATCCCGGCAGAGAAAACCATACGGGGACAATGGAACTCTCTACATCGGGACGAAAATCAGGAGACCATTTGAAGACTCGCATAGGAAAACGGCCCAAGTACCATTGATCCTTTAGCCAAAGCTTTTGATAGTCTTCTTCATGAGCGACTTGAATAAGAATGTGCTTGGCATCTAGATGCCCAATGGTGAATGCAGCTTTGAGGCCAAAGGTATGAAAAAGTTTGCGAATAGAATCCAGGGAAGGTCGACCATGTGAGAACTTACCGATGAGTGCATTAGAGAATGGCTTGGAAAGAGCCATAATGATATCATCTGAAAGCTTTAGGGATGGTTCACCTTTGTAGGATGATGGAGGAATAAGAAAGGCAGTAAGATTAGGGTTTGTGGAAGGTGAAGATAGAACTGTGGCAAAGGATTTCGAAGGAATGGAGGACGGGTCCGGGGATGCTGGTGGAGGAGGCTCCACCATGTTGTCGGCCGAAAGATGAAACCCTAGGCAGAGAGAAGAGATCGCACCTTTAATGTGTGTAAAATTTCCAGCAGGATATGTACCTGCTGATAATGTTTCTGAAAATATGCAGTCCTCAAAGTACAAGGGAGTCGAGTGCAAGAAAAGAAAAGTGTCAACCTGATAAGTTTAGCCTAAGTGTTTAATCTTTCTTTCTTGAGGGGTAGCGAGTGTAAATTGGCCAGTCTGTTTATTGTCGGTTGTAACTGTTTTATATAGTCTTTCTATCCCTCTTTGTAATAGCTCAGTTGATCACTAACAGATTAGAGAGAGAGGTAGGAGAGATCAATGTAAAGGTTTTCTGGAAAGATCAAGAATGATCAAAATGTCATATTGATTCAAGGATGTCAATTCATACAGAGTTCAAATCTTATCATGGTATCAGAGCTTGAGATCAAGATCTTCACATCCTTGTCTTCAGAATTAAAGGGGTAACTCTTTGTGTCTCTATTTCCCTTTCATCTTTTCCTTTTTGATTGTGTTTTCCTTCTGCTTCCATGTATGATTCTACATCTGAAAACCCTATCACTGTCGAAAAGAAGGACAAATCACTAATCACCAACACCATTGTTGATGATTATGACTTGCCTGAATCTTCCCTTCAACTTTCCTCTGGTCATCCTCTTTATCTTCATCCAAATGGCCACCTCGGAATGAACCTTGTCACTGGACCCCTTTCAGACACCAATTTTAATCAATGGAAAATCTCCATTTGTACTGCTTTATCTGCCAAGAACAAGCTTGGTATGATAAATGGCCTTAACAGAAAACCTGTCCCTCCTTCAAAATATGTGAGTGCTTGGTCAAGATGCAACAGTATGGTTGTTTCTTGGCTTCTCAACTCTGTTAATCCTGAAATATGCCAAAGCATTGTTTATCTTTCTACTGCCTGTGATATCTGGGATGATATCTCCACAAGGTTTACACAAAGTTATGCTCCCAAAATCTTCCAAATCCAGAAAAGCATCATGATGTGTACTCAAGGAAATCATATTGTCAATGCATATTTTACTAAATTCAGAAGTTTATGGGATGAACTCACAAATCTTCTTCAAATACCTAAGTGCCTGTGTAACTGTACCTGTGGTGCCAACACTGCCAAAGATGAGTATGATCAGGTTACCAAGCTTACTCAATTTCTTATGGGATTATCTGATGATTACTCTGATGTCAGAGGACAAATTCTTAGGATGCACCCTCTTCCATCAGTGACCAAAGTTGTGTCTATGCTTGTCCAAGAAGAAGGACAAAGACAACACACCAACACTATTAAATTTGACAATGTCCCATCTACTCTAATGGCAAAGGTTAACAACAATTATGGGAATAAGTTCAACAAAAATAGAACTACAGGAGGTTTTCAAGCTTCCAACATTAAAAGTAAGAATTTCTGTGACTATCGTCATGTAGACTCTCATAACAAAGATAAATGCTTCTTTATTCTTGGATATCCTTGTGGCACCCTCTATTTGGCACAAAGCCTGATCTCAATAAAATGCCAAAGAACAAAGGAAAGCCCAGAAACTACAGTGTTGTCAACAACACTACTGTTCAAGATCACTCCAAAAACTCTGTTACTAAAGAAAAGGCTGATGGACCTGACAGCAACAACAATCATTTCACTTCTGGACAACTTCAACAATTAATGGCCATCCTCAACAATGCCAAAAACATGAGCACTGCCACTGCCATTCTGGATGTTCCTGAAGAACACTTGTCAGGTACAACAACTACTATCACTAAACCTATTTGTCTTGCCAGTTTGAAATCCACCTGTCATGACTGGATTATTGACACAGGTCCTAGTGATCATATTACCATTTCTT
Organism: Codonopsis lanceolata; assembly: GCA_013146195.2. Classification (NCBI taxonomy): domain Eukaryota; kingdom Viridiplantae; phylum Streptophyta; class Magnoliopsida; order Asterales; family Campanulaceae; genus Codonopsis; species Codonopsis lanceolata. The sequence goes on along the minus strand of CM028381.1, from coordinate 47,895,869 downwards.
TTGATTGCCTTATTAATCCTATTCCTATAAGCACTTTAATTCATCTACCTAATGGTAAAGCCTCTTCCATAACTCACAAAGGAACTGTTGTTTTATCTGATGACATTGTTATTAAGAATGTATACTTTGCTCTTGAATTTTAGTTTAACCTTATATCAGGAAGCAAGTTAATCATTGATAGTGGTCTCAGCCTAACCTTCACTGCCACTTCTTGCTTCATTCAGGACCAGGCACAGTTGAAGGTCAAGAAGATTGGTAGTTATACTGGTGGCCTCTACAAACTGCTCCAATCTGAAGCCAATGAGTTTTAGCAAACTACTATTCTGTGTCATAATGCTTCCAAAATTAATACTTGTAAATCCAATAACTACTTTGCTATTACTGACCCTATCAATAAGTTGTATCTCTGCATACTAGACTTGGGCATGTCCCTCTACACTCTATGAAACACATTAATTCTCTTGACTTGAAATTCAATTCTATGTCAAATATTTGTTGTGATGTCTATCATTTAGCTAGACAAACCAGACAATCTTTCCCCCTCAGTGATTCTCACAATTCTGATCTTTTTGGCCTTATACATTGTGATGTTTGGGGCCCTTATAGGAAACTGACTTATGATGGATGTTCCTCCTTTCTTACAATTGTTGATGACTGTTCTAGGGTCACCTGGACTCTTCCGTTAAGAAATAAAACCCAAGTCTGTCAAACTCCGAAATATTTTCTACAAATGGTAAGAAACCAATTTAAGACTAGTGTGAAGCATATAAGAAGTGATAATGGGACTGAATTTCTGAACAATGGTGTTGACAGTCTTCTTCTCTCTCAAGGTCTCCTTCATCAATGTACTTGTGTTGACACCCCTCAGCAAAATGGTAAAGCTGAGAGGAAACACATGCACCTCTTGGAACTTGCCAGAGCCCTTAGATTCCAAGATGGTTTACCAAAGAAATTTTGGGGTGACTGTCTTTTAACTGCCACTTATATTATAAACAGACTTCCTAATTCTGTTATGAAGTTTAAAACCCCTTATGAGATTCTCTTTGGAGCCCCTCCTAATTACAAACATCTCAGAACCTTAGGCTGCCTGTGCTATGTTTCTACCCTATCTCATAATAGAGACAAATTTGCCCCTAGATCACAAAAATTGTGTTTTCATTGGCTATCCTAGCAATAAAAAGGCCTATAAGGTTTATAGCTTAGATACTCAACAGGTTTTGTATAGTAGGGATGTGATATTTCATGAAACTATTTTCCCTTTTAAAAATCAAATGCCTAGCACTGAGCTTCCTAACAATACCAACATTTTCCCTAATCCAAATACTGCTCTTGAAGAAGACAGTGAAGTTATCACTCAGAATAAAGATGTGGTATCCGATACCCCTACTACAGATGAAACCAATAATGTAGAAACTGACAATCCTACTATAAATGAAACCAACAATTTACATTTTCTCAATCCCATTCCTCCTACTACCTCACCCTTCCACTGAAACACTTAACATTCCCTCCAAACCTCAAAGACATAAGACTGTTCCAGCTAAATTCAAAGACTATACATGTTTACCTTCCAGTTTTGCCCAGTCCTCCATCAATCTCACTTCACCTTACCCCATAGAAAGTACTGTAATTACTTACATATATCTGAATCCTACAGAATCTACAGAATCTTCTCTTGTAACATATCTTCTTCTCATGAACCAAAGAGCTATCAACAGGCTGTGCAAGATCCCTTATGGTGTTAGACCGTGTCTGAAGAACTGCAAGCCTTAGAAATCAATGGTACCTGGACTCTTCAAACTCTTCCTGCTCATAAAAAGATTGTGGGATGTAAATGGATCTTTAGGATCAAATACAATCCTGATGGTACTGTTAACAAATATAAAGCTAGGCTTGTTGCTAAGGGTTTCACTCAGGTTGAAGGAAATGATTATTTTGAAACATTCTCTCCTGTTGCCAAAATGACTTATGTGAGAATGTTTCTTGCCATATGTGCTGCCAAACAATGGCCTATATCTCAGATGGATGTCTCTAATGCTTTCTTGCATGGAGATTTTCTTGAAGAAGTGTATATGGATCTTCCACCAGGTTACTCTCATAACATGCCTTCATCCTCCTCTGCTATTGTTTGCAAACTATCTAAATCTCTTTATGGTCTAAAACAAGCCCCCAGACAGTGGTTTGAAAAATTTTCTTCCACTCTTCTGCAATTTGGATTTAAACAGTCCCAAAATGACCACACTTTATTTACACATACTGCTGGATCTAAATTTACTGCTATCCTTGTGTATGTAGATGATTTACTTATCACAGGAACTCACAAGGATCAGATTGATCAAATCAAGGCATTCTTAAAAACCAAATCCCCTATGAAAGACCTTGGACCCCTCAAATACTTTCTTGGATTGGAAGTTGCTAGGAACAAGTCAGGCATCTGCCTTCACCAAAGAAAATATGCTCTGGAAATCATTGATGATGTTGGCTTCTCAAAGGCTAAACCTACTTCCATTCCTATTGAGAAGAATCATAAGCTGGCATCTATTTCAAGTCCTATTTTAGAAAATTCTGCATCCTACAAAAGACTTGTTGGCAGACTGCTATATCTGTCCATTACTAGGCCTGACGTTGCCTACAGTGTCTAAGTCCTCAGCCAATTTATGGCAAAACCTCTTGAACACCAATGGCATGCTGCTTTGAAATTGGTGAAATATATAAAGGGAAGTCCTGGTCAAGGTCTGTTCTTCTCCAGTTCTAATCCTCTACATCTTACAGCCTTTTGTGACTCAGACTGGGCTGCCTGCCCCATCACAAGAAGATCTCTCACTGGTTACTATGTTTATCTGGGCAACTCTTTAATATCCTGGAAATGCAAGAAGCAGTCTACCAGAAGCAGAATACAGAAGCATGGCCAATACATGCTGTGAGATCAAATGGCTTATATCTCTGCAACGAGACTTTCAAATCAGTCCTTCTCTGCCTGTTTCTCTTCACTATGATAACAAATCTGCATTACATATAGCTGCTAATCATGTATTTCATGAGAGAACAAAGCACATTGATCTGGACTGTCATCTGGTAAGGGAAATGATCCAGAAAGGAATTGTATCCACCAAATACATCTCTTCTACTGAGTAGCCAGCTGATTTGTTTACCAAAGCTCTACCCTCTCCTCAATTCTTTCATCTCTTGGCCAAGATGCAAGTCCAAAACCTATTTTGCACTTTCATCTGGAGGGGGGATGTTGATATAGATGTTCAGTGGCAGCACAATGAGCAAGGCAAGCAGTCCTCAAAGTATAAGGGAGTCGGGTGCAAGAAAAGAAAAGTGTCAACCTGATAAGTTTAGCCTAAGTGTTTAATCTTTCTTTCTTAAGGGGTAGCGAGTGTAAATTGGACAGTCTGTTTATTGCCGGTTGTAACTGTTTAATATAGTCTTTCTATCCCTCTTTGTAATAGCTCAGTTGATCACTAACATATTAGAGAGAGAGGTAGGAGAGATCAATGTAAAGGTTTTCTGGAAAGATCAAGAATGATCAAAATGTCATATTGATTCAAGGATGTCAATTCATACAGAGTTCAAATCTTATCATAAGGTGACATCTAAATTCTTTTACAATTACATTAACATTGATGATGCTCTAAATGACCAAAACACAAACTGCCAAATATTTAATACCACGATATAAAATTGAGCAATGTTTAGGAACAAATTATATACTCTCTCCATCCCCAAATAAATTGACATTGTTTTCTATAATGCTTAATAAAAATTTACATACATATTAAGGAAGCTTATAAAAAAGAGGTGGTCTTCTGTAAGATGGTCTTACGGATCCTTATCCGTAAGACGAAACCCCATTTAGAAATTCGCGGGTCATGACAAATAAATAATATGTTACAAGAAATATCAAAAAAGGGTTAGCTGAGTTGGTTCCTAGCGAATTGCTTAAGGTTTCAAAGATGGTGCGGTTGGTCCTTGGTTTGAAACTCACCAATGCTTTTTTAAAGTTTTATTGCCAGAGATGTGTCATTTTGGCATTGTTTACATTTACGATCAATCAAAGTGTTACTTTTAGGCTTGACGTGTGTCACTTTGAGAACAAAAGTGTGTCACTTTTAAAACAAAAGTGTGTCACTTTTGGATAATTGTTGTCTTAGGTCTTATTAAGTTTTACTTAGTTACTTTAAATCAAAGTGTCACTTTTAAACATAGAATGTGTCGCTTTTAAGTTTTACGTGTGTCACTTTTGGCAAAACAATCACTTTTCATCTTTAAATTTTTATTCATAAGTGTCACGTTTAGTGTGTCACTTTTAGGTATTAATTGTGTCACTTTTAGACATTAGGTGTGTCACTTTTGGTAAAATAACTCATTTTTGTAGTCATACAATTTGTATCAATAAGAGTGTCACTTTTAGGCTTGGAGTGTGTTACTATTAGGACTAAAGTGTGTTATTTTTGGGCTAGTGATTTTAACAGCAATAACCAATTGAACAGTACTGAAATATATCTTCTCATTCATAGAAATATATATAATCCCAAGTGTCAATCGTTAAAAACACAAAATCATAACGTTTTCAAGGTAAAGTATATGTTTCTTACTCAAACTTACAAAATTACTGAAAATATGTCTAAAATAACCGAGCATTAGGAGTCTTGGAACCAAATTCCTTGGCTTGATGGGAATCAGAAAAATCAGTAGTCTTTTTTTGCCCTTTTCAATACTTCTCTTTTTTTTTTCTCATTCCCTTCGTAACAGAGCGAGCATGATCTAGGCATGTAGTAGATAAACTTGAAATACGAGATGATTTATTTTGGTCCGGTAAATTCTTTAAGGAAGAGTGTCACTTTTAAGTATTAAGAGTGTCACTTCTTAGTATTAAGAGTGTCACTTTTTAGTAATAAGAGTGTCACTTTTAAGTATTAAGAATGTCACTTTTTAGTATTAAGAATGTCACTTTTAGGTATCAAGAGTGTCACTTTTAAGTATTGAGAGTGTCACTTTTTAGCAAGGTTCTAAAAATCGTTAGGCGGCCGTTAGGCGGCACACTATCGCCTAGCGCATAGGGGACTAGTCGGGGTATAATCGGGGCCTAGGCGGGGCCTAGAATTAAGACATAATTACCATTTTTTTTGATAGTTTACATCAAAGATAAAACACATTGAATACAAATTTATTTTTTTATATTTGTCATTTTATCAAATATTTGTCTATATTCGTAAAATGAACAAAAATATACAAACATACCATTAATTTCAATTCTCAACAACCCCAAAGCAATAAACCAGCCAAGTTTAGAGCTAAAAACAAAAAAAAATATTACTCCAGTTCGCCCCCCATTACCTCCCTCTCTGCATCACCATTACCACTCCCCCTTCCTTCTCCAGTTCGCCCCCCTTCCTTCTCCGGTCACCGCATGCCACAAAATCAAAGTTACAAAAATAAATTAAGGTCGGCGAGGTTTGGCGTAGACGCCGGCTTGGTCGATTAGGCGATGACTAAGAAAATCGCGACAGTAAAGAGGGGCCTAGGCGAAGCTAGGCGGGGAGTTTTAAAACACTGTTTTTTAATATTAAGAGTGTCACTTTTAAGTATTAAGAGTGTCACTTTTTAGTATTAAATGTGTCACTTTTTAGATTAAGAGTGTTATTTTGTATTTTAATAAAAATTATAATAAATTTTCATTTATAGTGTCACTTTTAACATTAAAATGTGTCATTTTTGTGTTTTTAATGTGTCATGTTTGGTTTTAAATGTATCATTTAGCATTTCGTCAAAGTCCGTTAGGATCTGTCAAGTATCCCAAGGAAATTGATGCTAACGGATGGCTAACGGAGCTGACAAAGGATTAAACTGCAAGGCGTGAGAATTCGGCGGCAAACATTGAAAATGAAGAGGCTTCGGAGCAAATAGAGGAAATGAGCGTTAAAATTTAATTTTGTAGTTGGGGCTTCGGAGCAAATAGAGGAAATGAGCATTAAAATTTAATTTTGTAGCTAGAGCAAACTGCAAACCCATGACCGCCTTAGAGTAAACCTTTAAGGTTTGCTCTTCACCAACTCGACTGACCAACTTTTATGATTTTTATTAGCAGGTTTTTTTATTATCCCGTGAATTTCTAAATAGGGCTCCGTCTTCCGGATTTAAGATCCGTAAAACCGTCATACACAAGTCTTTGCCTATAAAAAAACTGATCTATCCATATGTAAGTACTATTATAGTTGACAATTTGTATTATTAATTTTCTTTTATCTCTTAATTGTAACATTCAATTGGAGAGTAATTATTAAAGGCAATTTAGGCAAAATGTTGACATTTTTTTCTTGAAATCCTATAATGTTAAACGGTCATTAATTTTGAAATACATTTTTCTTTTTTTTCTTTTTTTTTTTGGGACGGATTGAGTATTATACCAAACACATACATAAAAAGTTTTATCTAAAGACTAACTCCAGCACTAATTATCGTGTCACTACAATGATTATCAACAAAAAATATACTCCCATGGTCCAATATTATTGTCGAACTTTCATTTTTCATCCTTACAAAAAGATTGTCTTATTTGTAACTTTTCTTTATAAAACAATATTTTTGTCATTTTATCCTTATTTTTTATTTCTAGTTTAATTATACTTCTTTCATTTCAGAAAAAAAAAATTCACCATATTATTTTAAAATATTTCAAATAAAGAGTCAACTTTCAAAAATTAATATGCTTATAATTTCCATTATTTTTTTTATCATCACCATCCCTTTGGTATTGTAATCATATTGTTGTGCTTAAGTATTTTTTTTTAAATTATGTCCTACTCCAATGAAAATAATATATCATTAATTAATATGTCCATTAATTATTTAAGGTTTCAAATATGAACTCTTTGAATTGAATGGTGAGAGTATGACACATGAATGAAATTTAAATTAAATTACATATTATATCAATATTAGTAGTCAAGTCATTTTTTTCCATAATTCGGGTATCAGATTAAATATGATAATAATTATGTGACGGAGGGAGTTAAGTTGTATTTATATCTGATCGGATGGAAAAATATGCAATCATTACAAATTTAAATAATTTAAGTAGGAGTGAAATCTATTATATTATATTATATTATATTATATTATATATTATAAAACAGATCATGGTCTAACTGGTCGCCCTGATCAAATTGTGTTAAACACAACTAACGGTACAAATTGATTCATAAATATGTGAGTTACAAATAAACCCCTCAATTATGAGTTTTGTTTATTCTAACCATTCATTAAAATTTTATACTTACAGCGTTCCTATGCACGAACATGTATATTAATATATATACATATATATTATATACTAATACGTCAAGCGGCCGTCTCACTGTTACATAATTAGAAATTGGCATCTTCAAAATAAAAAACCATAATGATCATACGACCACAAAAATTCCTCAGGAGAAGGTGGAGAGAGAAAATGGTTGACCAAAGCCAAAGGTTCCATGTACTCATCAGTAGTGTCTATCAAAAATGGTTCCCTCCAAAAACTATCAATGGTTCCATCAAATGATTTCGAGCTCAAAGACGATGATGATCCGGTAACAGAATTAGATGTATAGGAAACTGCACAATCTGAGCTCAAAGACGACGATGGCTCCAGGGAGTAGTCATCTTTTAGTGTCGATTTTCTCTCTTTCTGGTTTGCCTCAGACTCCGATTCATTACTAGAATATTGTTTTTCTGGGATGATTTTACTTCGTTTAGCGCATTTTCCCAAATGAGAATGCCAGTGATTCTTTATTTCGTTGTCACTTCTTCCTGGTAATTTTGCTGCAATGGCTGACCATCTACATGAAAAATTAATATATGGAGGCTAAGGGTTAGATTAATATGAGCTAAAAAAAGGGCTAAATTGATTGAAACTTGCCGATAGTTGAAACCAACTTGTTCCCAAGTTCATCATGTAACTTGATAATCAGATCGTCTTCTTCTTTGGTGTAGCTGCCGAGTTTAATATTTGGTCGAAGATAATTAAACCAACGCAATCTGCAACTCTTCCCACATCTGGATAGACCTGCATAATATCATATAGATCAATTTTAAGTCATCTGTAGACCTCACACACACACAACACACAAACTATATATGACAAACTGTGAGTTACATACCAGCAAACTTGGGAAGCTGCCGCCAATTCCAATGGCCATATCTCGTAACGTATGCTCTCAATTTGTTATCTTCTTCTTCGCTCCATGCTCCTTTCTTCCTTCCATATTTGTCTATACTTGGTGCCCTTGTCATTTTTCTCTCTATTTCAGATCTCTCTCTATCTTGTATTCTTACTGTTGCATTAATTTATGACTCTTCACCCATATCCGAAGTCATATATATAGGAGACAAATTATTGAAAAACGTGGGGGATCTATGAAGTATTATATTAAATGTTGAAAGTGGAAATTAATTAGTGACTCATTACTTCGCACCTTCAAGGTTACTCTTGTTTTAAGAAGGTGCCAAGAAAATTTCCCATGGGTTGAGTATGATTAATCTAAGAGGTATCAATCATTACCTTTTAGCAGTTCCTCCTGTTCCTTAATTATCGTCCTACTTACCTTTTTCGTATGTTTAAAATAATTATTCAGTTTAAAACTTATGTTTTTAGAACATCACATTTACCACTTTACCCTTATTTTTTCACCATATTTTAATCATGGGCCATATACACATTGTTTTAAAGGAAACCACACATTAAACCAATATAAATAATCAAGTCAATTATTTTTTCTTAATCTATGCGCCGGATCAACTAGGACAATAATTTACGAACAGAGGGAGTACTAAATTTTGTGTAGAAAATGACTATGTACTGTATCGTTTTATTTAGTACTCTCTCAAAATTATTGTTATACATGTCCTAACACACAGATTAAAAAAAATTATTTGATTATTAATATTGATATATCACTATATTGTGTTGTTTCATTTAAAGCCATTGTGCATTTAACTTATAACAAAAGTAGGAATAAAAAAAATAAACGTAAAATAGTAAAAATATTATTAAAAATAAACTTTCAAACAAGATAATTTTTTGATACAAATGGAAAAAGAAAATATGACAATAGTTATGGTACAGAGAGAGTCTTGCTGACACCATTTTACTTATAAGAAAAACATGAATCCTTATGTTCTCCGCTGAGAGTTTACTATTGTATTTTATGACACTCTGCTTAAAAAATTCATTTTAAAAAAATTAGATACAATTACAAGGAAACTGTTTCAATAACAGTAATAGAACATGGAAAGAATTTGTTAGATTAGACTTGCAAAGGGTGTTGTTAGGATATCAATTTTTTTATTAAAAAGGTTTGACTTTTAAATATAAACATTTTGATCAGAACGAGGGAATAAAATATAGCAATGAGTAGATACCTATAATATTACTATAATAGTATTCTTGTTCGTGTCGATTACATGACATTAGTTTAAAAATTTATCAATAAATAAAGTAGATAATGTGGAAATGAATTAATATTTACTTATAATTTGTCTAAGTTAATTATGATAACTGTTAAAAAGAAAAAAAAACAAATATTTCAAATTACAAAAGTTACGATTTTTTTAAAAAAAATTTATTTGTATGCAAAATTACTGGTTAGAAAAAAAATTTAAATTGTCTAAGCTAATTACAATAACAATTAAAAAGGAAAAAATTAAAATATAAATATATTTACTTATAATTTGTCTAAGTTGATTATGATAACAGTTAAAATGAAAAAAACAAATATTTCAAATTACAAAACTTACGATTTTTTTAAAAAAAAATTATTTGTAAACGAAATTGTGGGCCCAAAAAATTTTAAATTGATTAAGTTAATTACAATAACAATTAAAAAGAAAAAATTAAAATGTAAATATATTTAGTTATAATTTGTCTAAGTTGATTATGATAACATTTAAAAAGAAAAAAAAAACAAATATTTTAAATTACAAAACTGACGATTGTTTTTTAAACATTATTTGTATATGAAATTGTGGACCGGAAAAAAATTAAAATATAAATATTTAAAACTTAGACATAAATTAAATTGAGATTCAGTTTCAAAAAATAAATTGATTAAGTTAATTACGATAACAGTTAAAAAGTCAAAAAACAAATATTTCAAATTACAAAACTTACGAATTTATTTTAAAAAAATATTTTTATACTAAATTGCGAGTCGAAAAAAAATTAAATTGATTAAGTTAATTACGATAACAATTAAAAATTAAAAAATTCGAAACTTACTAATGAATTATCACTTATGATTGTTTTTTTCTTTCTGGCCCCACAAAATAAGCCCTTACAGTCATATTACAATTTGAATTACAGTTATAATTACAATTGGATTAACGTGAATAGCAAAATGTTTAGATAAAATTGAATTAACGTGAATAGGAATATGTTTATAATTGGATTAACGTAAATAGGAATAGGTTTACAATTTGATTACAGTTACAATTACAATTGGATTAACGTGAATAGGAATAGGTTTAGATAAAAACAATTAAGATTAGATTAAATCATGGCCAGTGATTACCACGAAATGCCATTCACACATGCGACACGAGGAAGAAATTATAGCCGTAAGATTAAAGTAAAACAATAAATCTTAACTGTTACTTATCCCAAGTCAATTGCACACATATAAACTGACCTCTATTGTATTATTGATTAGTTGATGTGCTTGGCCCAAATCCGATCACGAACGAAGCACAAGCGCCCATCACGTGTCAGTCACGGGCTCAACTGTCGGGGACAGGCCTTGCCTGCCATACCAGGGGCCAAGCCAGGGGACTACGCTTGCATCAGGTGAGAGTCAGACATATCCCGCCAAGCCTGGTCGGACATAGGTCTTTCCTGCCTGACTAAGAGTCATGCCCGGGATCAACATTTGTCTTCACCAGAACCATAACATATAGCCGGGTAGAGCCTTGCTCGCCTGGGAAAATATTGAGCACGGAACCTCGAAAACTTGCTCTCCAAGACAAGTCAAAGGTTTCCTTATCCAAGCAGGACACTTACAATATCTTCTCCTAGATTCATGCGGCCAGCCGCCTATCACGCCAACAATTTAGAGATTTCCTCCTACATTGGCTGGGTAACTATGGAAATCGAATCCCACGAGGATTCTACATCATTGGGGGCCTATAAATACCCCTCCATAAACCACATTCAAGGTACACACTCTTTTTTGAGCCCTGAACCTCTGTCAAATTCTCTTTTAACTTCTCACACGATACTTACTCTCATGCCAGAGTGGTTTCGCGAGGCCAAGCATTGCACTTCCACTAAGGTGTTTTCATGATCTTAATCAGGTTCAAGGAAGTAGATCAAACCCAGATATCCTATTCATCACACGGACGGCCCAAGCTGTATTTTTACCACCTCAGTTTGGTTCCGTTGTCGGGAACGAAGCTTCTAAGCTCTCTCAAACTTTTTCCGATAAGCAATGTTAGTGCAATGGCTGGTAAGGGTAGCAAACATCAAGCCACTACTAGTAACCACCAGGCTAGCAACCAGTTGGCTGGGAACAACAACCCACTGCCTGGTGATCTGCCATCGAGGGCACCACAACAAGGGGCACGCAAACGAGTAACCAAAAGATTGCTGCCTGGCATGCGGCTCACGGTGAGGATGTCTCGTACGTTAAGGAACAACCGTCTCAGCATGCCAGCCAGAACCAAGCGAGCCAATGAGATGCTCACCAAGTCATCAACAAGCAACGGGATGCTCGTGCCCAAGACCTCAGGGTACAGCTGAACCGCTAGCAAGAAAACGGTCATGGAAGCCAAGTTAGCTTGCCTGGAAAAACCTCTGACCAACAGGCCGCCGCTCTGCAAGTCCAGGCGAAGTATTACAATAAGATGTACGCGCTCAATCAACAACTGCTCGCCTTACGCCATGCCCCCGTCGTAGTTACAGATTTGGTGCTGCCCGCTCTTAGCAATCCAGCACTTGTTGGTGATGGCCAGGCCTCCCAACAATTGTCCGCCCCGAGCAAGCAAATTCCTTCAGTTATTCATTTACCCTCGGAGCAAGAAAATGAAGAGCAGAGGGCAGATGATCAGGTAGAAAGCAAAGTATAGCTGCCAGAATCCATCCCACCGACATCACCATCGACAGGATCATCATGCCCAGGGAGAGGGCCATAGTCGCCGTAGAGCCCGCGAATACGCGGAGGCAGAGGGACATTGGCCAAGGCATAGGGGTCGAGTCGAGCACAAAATGGAAGCTTCTTATGTTCCAACCTTCTGCCCGCCAACTGCCGAACACTCTAAGGGAGCACGTAATCAGCGGTTAGTGTATGCCCACTCGTCCAGGCTTACAGTGGACGCAAAAAAAGGTCAGGCCGAACAGATGAAAGCCATGAAAAAAGGCATTGCCAAGAAAATGGCCAACCTGGCCGTGGCCAAGCTCGGTTATGGAGCCACAAAGCTGCTGGAGGGCAGCCCGTTCACTACCGAGATCGAGAATGCACCACCCGCGCAAGGAGTTACCTTCCCGTAATTTGAGAAATACTTCGGGAAGACACGGGAAAATGACTGGCTCAGATCATTTGAGGCACAAATTCGGATGGTCATGGATGTAGAGGCTCTAAAAATATGAGCCTTCGAGGGCGCGATCGCGGTTGAGGTGAATTCCCTGGGGATCTATGGGTAGTTGGGAGGTGCTCCGGGAAAATTTCTTAGAAGAATTCGGTAAGGCGGGCCCTACACCTAAGAACAAATTTGATCTCAGCAATACCAAGCAGGGCGACCATGAGTCCTATAGCAGTTATCTTAAGAGGTTCGAGGAGATGCTCGACCAAGTAACGGCCACCAGTGATCCAGAGATCACATTCTGTTATCTCAACAACATGAGGGCAGGCCCGCTAAAAACCATATTGACCATGAGCCTGAGTGCATCAAAGGCAGAGCTATTAGCCAATTCACATTTGTTCTGCTCGATAGAGAAAACCAAGGGTGATAAGCCCAAGGGAAAGGACAAGACTTAGGACATCTCAGTCACGCTAGCTGACCAGATCCAGGAAGGCTACAACTGCCCGCGCAGAGATAGATCCAGTATCCAACCTGGCTGGCCAACACGATGATGGTCAAAAAGGCCAATGATAAGTGTCGCATGTGCATCGACTTCACAGGCCTCAACAAAAGCTTGCCCGAAATATTATTACCCGCTTCCGCGCATCAATATGCTCGCAGACGCCATAGCCGATTTTGAAATGCTTAGCCTCCTGGATACATACTCAGGGTACCACTAAGTCAAGATGAACGAGAAAGACAAGGCTAAAACGGCCTTTCGGGCAGGTGGGGGTTTGTACTGCTATAAGATGATGCCCTTCGTGATAAAGAATGTTGGGGGCCACATATCAACGCATGGTCAACAAAATCTTTGGATCTCATCTCAGAAGGGACATGGAAGCTTATATTGATGACATGGTCATCAAAACCAGAGCCGCGACCACGCCCTTGACCTGAAAGAAACGTTTGCCAATCTGCGCAAACATAACATGAAGTTGAATTCGAGCAAGTGCGTGTTCGAGGTCTGAGCAGGAAAGTTCCTTGGCTTCATGGTCAACCAGTGAAGGATAGAGGCAAACCAGGAGAAGATCTAGGCCTTGATCGAGATGGAGCAGCCCCAGTGCATCAACCAGGTCCAGCGACTAAATGGCAGGATAATTACCCTTGGTCCCTTTATCTCCCGGTCAGCGGAGAAATGCCTCTAGTTCTTCAAAATCTTGCGCGGTCAACAAAGGATTCAAGTGGAACGAAGAATGTGCCAAAGCCTACAAGCAACTCAAGGAATATCTTGGCAAGCCACCCCTCCTTAGTAGCCCCGTGCCCGGGGAGCCCTTATATGTGTATCTAGTAGCCACATACCAGGCTGTGGCCGCCTTTTTAGTTAGGGAGGAGTTAGATATACAAAAATCTGTGAACTATGTATCAAAGGTCGTCAGTCCTGTTGAGGGTTGTTATTTTAATGTAGAAAAATTAGCCTACTCGCTTATCATAGCTGCCCAAAAATTAAGGGCTTATTTTTCTGCACATGTAATCATAGTATACACAAATGCACCACTACACAAAATCCTACACAAGCCCGATTCATCGGGTAGACTACTCAACTGGATGATCGAGCTCACAGAATTCCACATCTACTACCAACCTAGGTGACCAATCAAAGCACAAGTGTTGGAATACGATTCTTGATAAATTACTTATCACCTTGCATATTCTATATATGTTGATTTACTTGTTCCCATTACAGTGAGTCATCACGAGTGGCTAAAAGGTCTGCATACCAGTTAGCGTGGCAACTCGTGTGGCATCACAAAGTTCTTAGATTAGGTGCAACCTGATCAAGTCCTACCTTCCAGCATGATAATCAAACAGACCAGCACTTTATATGCACTAAGCACCGGCAGACTTGCAGTAATGTCAAAAGTCTTCAGTAGACTAGTCTCCAGCAGACTTATCATAAGAAGATCAGAACATCTTGAAGACTCACCACCGACAGACATGCTACAAGTTGACTGTTCGCACCAGCAAACATCAGTTCTTCTGAAAATAGAAGACCTGCTCCACTGGCTCGAACATCCTACCGGCAGACCTAATTCTGCACGTGCTATAGAGAAAAGACTAAAGTAGTTCAAATCAAGACAAATATGTTCAAACCTCAGAAAGCCTGACATAGTTAAAGCTACAAGACTTTCTCTCACTAACGTGGTCTGATAAAGTCAAAAGAAACTACTTTATTGAACAGACCACCTGACAGTGCATCAGATATCAGACCTACTTTTCAGAGACTTATCAACACAGTCTGACAGACAACAAGTTCCAAGATCTACAGGACTAAATCTTTGCTTCAAACAGTCAAAGATCTTATGGACAAAAATCTCTATCCGATAGACTTCAACAATTATATCTCTAAACTGATAGAAACATCAAATTTTCATCTCTCAACGATCATATTGACTTCAGTCTATATAAGAATTCTTTCTCTTCCCCAAGACAACATAGAGCGAAGTCGAAAACAAGGACTCACTCAAGAGCTTCAAAGAAACAGAGAGATCAACAACGAGATCGTCCTCACCAACGCATCTCAGATATCGACACAAGATTGCAGTGAATCTATCCAGATCTTAGCAAGACTTTCTCAGTGGATTGCTAGGAAGAAAAGATTGGAGAAGAAAAGAGATAGATCATAAACTTCATAAGATAGAGATCAAGATCTTAGATCGATCTGAAGATTGATTTTAGATTATGTCTAAAGAAAATGAAGAGCTGTCTGTAGATATTACATTCATATCTTCAGATTTGTATTCCTATACAAATGTTGTTGATTGTGCAATAATCATTCATCATGGAAGGCCGAGTGCTCTGCACTCAATCGTTCAGATATTTTTTTATCTAAACGACCTTGAAAATTCACTTCTCATAACAGTTTCTCGTTTTGGTCTCCTATTTCCCTCTTTGCTTAATGATTCATTTATGGATAATTAAGTAAGGATTAAGGTTTGGAAGGACGAGGACATAAACTTTACATAGAATATTTAGGTTGATGTAATATGTAATTTATCTTTGAATAAATTCATATGTTCTTACAAATAATTTATCGCTCAGTCTTTATATATCTATGGGCTTTTATAAATTGATTTATCTTTAGAAAAGCTATTCTTTAATTGATCTCCTTGAATCTGCATTTGAAAGAAGTATTAAGTGTGATGTTGTTCTGATCATATATTCGTGTACAGCCACTTAAGACTTCTCCAAATCTAAAGCTTCTCTATTTCCGCTGCTTAAACTCTTTATAACTGGCTTTTGATTTAACTGGCAGTTTACCGGCAGAGTTGATACTTCTGCTTAAAGCAAGTCTGCCGTTAGCCTCTACCAGCAGACATGCTCAATACGCTAAACTGCAGATGCCACTAAATCTACGTTTTAAATGTATCCAAAAGAAAAGCTTTTTAAAATGGCATCATAGGCTATTCACCCCCCCCCCTCTAGCCTATTTAAGCATAATTGTGGACCAACAACAAGCTTTGATCGATTTCTTGGTCGAGACAAGCTTCACTCAGTAAGAGGAATCTGAAGTCCCACAACCAATAGAGCCCGGGCACGAGCAACTTCCAATGCCTCGACCGACCTACTCTTGGGACCTTTATGTGGATGGAGTAGCGAGTAAGGTCGGGAGCGGAGCTGGCATCCTTCTCATACCTCCCGGCCAGGTTACAGGGTTCAAATTGGCTCTCTGATTCAAGTTCTTAGCCTCCAACAACGTGGCCGAGTATGAAGCAATGATCACTGGTCTTGAGCTCACAGCAGATATGGGTGTAGAAGCGGTTACAGTGTACTCGGATTCACAGCTAGTTGTGAACCAAGTCCAGGGGGAGTATATGGTGCATCACCCCTCCTTGGTCAAATACTGCGAGCTTGTCAAGGAAATCTTGAAAAATTTCAAGTTCTGGGAGATCATCAGAATTGATCGAGCAGACAACATGCGGGCAGATTACTTATCCAATATCGCTGAGGCAAGTGTAGCACTATTAAATCCATCGGTCATGATCGAGCACCTGGAAACTCCGACCATCGACAGACCAACAATAATGGATATTGAACTAGCAAGCAGAAGCTGGATTGACGACTATAAGGACTACATCGAGCAAGGAATCTTATCCGGGGACAAGGTCAAAGCTGCAACAGTAAGAAATCAAGCCTATCGGTACTCGGTAGTTGAGGGAATCTTATACAAGCGATCTAAGGTCAGACCTATGCTTCGCTATGTTCCCCCAGAGTTAACCGAGAACGTCCTGTTCGAGGTCCATAAAGGAGAATGTGGCGGCCAACTGGGAACCAGAGCCCTGGCAGGGAAAAATTTATGCACACGATATTACTGGATTACCCTCAAGAGAGGTGCAAAGAGATACAGGATATTATTGGATTATCCTCAGGAGAGATGCCAGAGGTACGCGGACATACCAAGGTTGTCCTTTACTGTGCAAACCTCGGTGGTTGCTGCCTGGCCTTTCGATATGTGGGGAATCGATTTGATCGGTCCATATCCCTTAGCGCAATACAAATACAAGTACGTTGTGGTCACCATCGATTATTTTACAAAGTGGATCGAAGCAAAGCCACTTGCCACCATCTAAGAGGCGAACATCACCAAGTTCATCCACGATCAAGTGTGGTGCCCATTCGGTCTCCCATGGACAATAATCTCTGACCATGGTGCTCAATTCTCAGACAAGTTCACAGCAGAATGTACATGCATGGGTGTTAAACAATGGCAGTCATCAGTAGCTTACCCACAAGGCAACGACCAAGCAGAGGCCGGGAACAAACAAGTTTTGCAGGCACTCAAAAGAAACTTAGAGGGGCCAGCAGGAAAATGGCCAGAAGAGCTACCATCGGTCTTATGGGTGGTCAAGACCACTATCCGGGGTCCTAAAGGGGAAACACCTTTTATACTCACCTATGGATCCGAAGCAATGATCCCAGTTGAGATAGCCTTGCCAAGCTACAGAGTTTCCCACTATAGCGAGCAAAACAATGAACTTGCCCAGGTAATAGACCTCGACCTGCTTGAAGAAAGAAGACTGGATCCGCGACTAAGGATGGTCAATTACAAGCAGCGAGCAAAGGCTCACCACGACAAGCGAGTCTGGGGAAGATCATTCATGATCAAGGATTGGGTACTTAGAAAAATCAAGGTCACCAGTCTAAATCTTTCGCCAAACTGGGAAGGGCCTTTTCAAGTTACTGGAATAATCAGAGAAGGCACGTATACACTGCGAGCACAGGACGACAAAGATTTTGAAGCATCCTTGACACGCAGATCATTTGGAAAAAAAATACTATCATTGAGCAAGTCTTAATGTACAAACGGGCAAGACCCTCAGCCCTGTTGAGGGTCAATATCATTCTTTCAATAAAAAGGCAAGTTATTTACAATTATCTTTCAAATTACTTAATATCATTTATAAATTGTTTTCGAATTGAATGGCAAAATTTGCTCCCAAGCTGAGTAGGTAGGGCCATGCACAGTCAACCTTCTACTATACCCGAGTATTTGTGAACATACCTTATCCTCTCAGCGAACAAGGTAGGGCCATGCCCGATTCACGTACTAGGAAGCCCACAAGTCGGTAGGGTCCATGCCCACAAGGTAGTGGCTAACTTCCTCGAATTCCTAAAGTGACCAAACAACACTGTTAATTGTATATCTCTATACCCAGTGGATTTACTAACAACGGCTTCGACGTACAAATGTCGGACAGGGGCGAGCCCGGTTTGCCGGTTGCTGCTCTGAGTTAGGCCATGCTCGCTAGGTAGTCTTCAGGATGCTCGCTTCAGGGCGATAGGGGCCATGCCCGCTCAAAGCCTTGGCCAGAGCCAAGCACTCAGCTCAGGTGAGAGCGCTTTCCCAGACCCTCAAACTTAAAATAATATGTCCGCTTAATTAGCCTTATTATTTTTAAGTTATTACTTACACAAGTTTGCATGCTCGATCAATATGGGTTCGCTCTATACTTTTCGTATTCATACACTTGCGTACTAGTACTAATCAGGTTCAGGAAAAATGCAAGTAAAAGATACAATGATCGAGCAAAACCAAAATTTCCTTTAAGGTAGGAAGAATTACAAGTGTAAATTTCCATTGGCACGTAAGACGGACATAAAAATTGCTAATCTAAAGCTTTGTGTGGTGGAGGAGGAAGATTCTTAGCCGTGGCTCTATACTACATCTCGTATTGAGCGTTTAGCTCCTTGCGATTGGCCTCTTTCTCTGCAGCCTTGGTAGCGTCCTCTTCAAGCATATATCTGCTCGGCCTCTGCAGACTCCAAAACATCGATCAGTGAGCAAACGTTCAGTTCCAGGGGTGTCGGCGGGATGCAAGGCTCGCGACCAGCTTCAGCATCGCCCTTGGCCAGAGTCTCCAGCTCCTCCTTGGTGTAAGGAATCAAGTTACGGAATTGGCAGGCAGTATCAGAGTAGGGGTTGAGCACGACTAATTCCGCCATTGTCTGCATGTCCACCACTCCATGACTAGCGAGCATCCTTAGAATATAGTTAGCGTCGTGGGAATAATAGGGAATGATAGCCTCATCCACAGCAGCCTCGAAGTTCGAGGAGCTCTTATAATCCTCCACCGCCTTCTCTTTGGCCGCGGGCAGCTTCTGCATAAGACCAGTTACTATGGTCGCATCCTTGACCGCTTGCATCTTAAGAGCATCCCGCTCCACTTATAGCTGCTCTCACTACTTAGACACCGTATTAACCGCGGCCTGCTCTTTCTTCAACTGACCCACCAGCTCTATTTTCTCATCGGCCAGGGTGTTATTTTGAGCGACCAGCAGCAGGTTGTGCTCAATTAGCTTAGACTCCTTCTGCTTGGCCGCAGCCTCTTGCTCTTTAACCTGCCGCCTTCTCTTCATTGTATCGGTCGTAAAGGTTGGTGCAAGTGGAAGCGATCTGCGAAGCAAAACACAAAGCAATCAATATGAAGTAAATGAAAAAATCAAATCGAATAGCGTCATCTTCTCTTACCCCACTCAGGCAAAGGCCAACGTGACTAACCAGTACATGACCAGCGGTTGTGTGATTAAGCACTAGGCCGTCATGGATAGCCCGCTCGATAACACCCTTTCCCACCAGGCCACCAGGGCTCCCTCGAGCATTCAGATCAATACCCCCCAGCATTGGGATGTCACCTGTAATTTCCCGGACAAGCGCCTGGGGAGCACTGACGATGGAGGGCATTTCAAAGCCCAACTGCCTCCATGAAGTGGCCATGTCTTGAGTTGGGGGAGTGGTGGAGACGGGCTCAGATCCTGAACCGCATTGGCGCACGGTCCGAGCAGGAGGAGGAGGAGAATTCTTTTTCCGTTTACCTGCTCCCTTGGCGTCCTTGGCAGCGGGAGCAGCAGTGGGTGTGGGGACAGTGACCCCAGTTGTCTTGTCCACCATGACCTCAGCGGCCCCTCAGTGTTCACGGGCAGGAGCTTTTGGAGCCACAAATTTTTTAACAGGGCTGGGAACCTTGGTCGGTGCGTGAGCCTTCTTGGTTGGAGGAGTAAAGGGGACCTTGGGCAAGTTTTGAGGCCCCTTGCCTTTTAAATCGGCTGTCCGCTGAACAGCTTATTTTTTCCTCAGCTTCAAAAGGGCAAGGATACTCATTCCTGAGACAAAGCAAAAGGTGATTAGTAACCACGAAAAAGAATATGAGCGATACAGGAAAAGTAACAATAGTTAGCGAACAACCATCTTTGTCCTCAAATACTGGCCGGCAGCTCGCCCTGACACCAAACCGCTGGCAATCAGCGCGCTCAATCTTAAATTTCTTCCCGTGGCATTCACCTTAGTATGGATGAATTCTTTCAGGCTCATGGATTAACAGGGGCTCCACCCCAGGCAGATCTGCTCGAATCACGGCGGTCAGACAGAGATTCTGGGGATTGTAGACCAGCTCTTTCCAATCGAGCAAGAATTGCTGGCCAACCCACTTATCGGTTTATTCAAATACCCCAATGGCGGTTTTCAAGGTCAATAGGCGAGCAGCCTTGCCCGAGATTAAATCTTTCTTCGAGATCTTGGGTATCTTCATTTCACCGCTCGCCGTGAGAACAAATGGCCATCCAGTCCGGGACTCGATGAAGAGAACTCTCATCTCCTGAGCCTCAAATTTTTCAGGAACATCACTCAAAATCCTAAAAAAATTTGAGTGGGATCTGACTCCGATCCGTCCACAGGTGCTCAGAATAGGAATATGTCCAGTTCAAAGCCCAACAAACGGCAGGCCACGGTGAAGTCCGCGATTGTCCGAACGGTGTTCAACATCAGGTCACAAGGCACGGCCTTGGTCTCAAGCAAAAAGTTCATCAGGAAAGGTTCTAGGAGAAGGCGTAGCCCAACCCATAAAAAATCAGCAAAAAACAGAAGTTCTTCTTGTTGATCGCGAGGTAGCTCCACCCCAGCGGGTACATCCATTTTCTCCACCCTGTAGTCCTTGGAATTTATACCAAGGGAAGTAAGCCAGGCGGTCACCTTGTCCGCTGTGTCCAGGGAAGCCCAGTGGGAAGCATACCGACTCTCATTGGTGTTCACTAACCAATCGGGCTCGTCCTCCTCACCCTCAGCTTCGTCTTCAAGTGTGGCCTCAACTAGGGAACGACCTGTCTTCTTCATGGGCCGAGTGATCCATGTCTTATTTTAATTATTTTCCTTGCAAGTGGACAAGACTATTGAAGAATAGTTTTGGAAGCAAGGGTCGAACCCACAGAGACAAGAGATCACAGATAGCACAATTTATTGATAGCAAATTATTAATCTAAGGGGGGTTTTTATATTTATTCTATTCTAACTACAATTATTATTTAGGTGTTTTAACAAATTAGCAGCAATTACAGGTTATGAAGATCTTATGGTGGATGGCAATCTAGGATTAGGGTTTCACTTGTATCTCCTCTATGTTTAATTCAAAATAATTATCATTCAATTTCTTGGGTTCGTTCACAAAAGATAGATATAGTCTGTTGAATTATTGGTTCAGCCTCCATCCCCGCATCATTCATACATTCTATATCCTAAGAACAAGAACATATGATCTATCTGTCACCTAGGTCATGTATGAACCTGACCCTAACTTATCACTCTCGTGCATCGATAGGTCCAATTTATTGTGATGGTGAGCCAGTGTACGACATATACACATTGGTCATGCAGTTATCCGCACCTCTAGGCCTTTATTATTTGCGATTACATTCATTTGTTCAAAGCGAAATAATATAGGGATTGATAATCACCACAATCAACAAGAATTGAATAAACATAAATATGAATTAAAACATAAATTCGATACAAGTTACCTCCCACCTCCTAGATTAATGATGATTTAGTTCATCATTGACGATGAACACCACATGGAGATGAATGGAGACATGATTTGATCTTCAATACTTGTAAATTACACAACCTAACTATGTTATACAACCTAAAATCTATTCTAAAGCTATACAGAACTGTTTCCAGCCATTTTTCGTCGTCCTAGGCTTTGGCTACCGACTCCCATTTTTCAATCGAATCTCCAGTGAAAACGCAACTTTTCGTATTCTGACCACCTTGCAGTCGCAAGGTCTGGGACACCTTGCGATCACAAGGTCCTCTGAAATCCGGGGGTCTGATTTTTCATCTTTATGTCCACCTTGCGGGGGCAAGGTCTGGAACACCTTGCGACCGCAAGGTCTCCAGCGTGATATTTCTTCTTTTCTTCTTCAATTTTCATCTTGGACCCTTCTTGGAATTTGCATATAAAAGCCTTGTGATTTGCATATTTTCACTAAAAACCCTGAAACTCACAAAACTCACTGAAAACACATATCAGTAGCCAAAAGCCTCGTGAAATAACATAATTTAAGTCTTAGAAGCATAGGAAATAGCATAATTTAAGTCTTAGAAGCATAATTTAAGTCTTTGGAGGTTCCTTCAGCTACCTCCCCTTGTTCGGAGCGCACCTCCTTGACCACGGCTTCGCCCGTCAGCAGGTCGCTCGGGGCCCTACTTGCCAGCGTATCCTCCACCCTCAACGCTCTCCTCTCCAGAAGAGCTATACCCATTGGAGGAGTCAATGAGGTCAACTACCGAAACGGGCATGCACCCATGAATAGCCTCTCCGGCCATGGACTCCTTTTCCTTTTCCAACACATAGTCCAACGAAGGCATCTTCTCGCTGCTCAGGGGGTCGTTCTGCCCGCCATAGCTGTAGACCTCTCTATCGTTATTTGAATCACCAAACATATCTATAAAAGAGATCGAGGAAGAAAAGTCAAAATTCTGCCTGGATAACCGGTAAAGCAAAAGGGGAAAACTCATAAGTCTAGATACACCAAGGGGCCCTGCCCGCCTAGGGAACATGACCACCCAGTCTTTTCCTCGATCTCTATATAATGTCAGGTTCTAGCTTAAGAATCCTACCCAGGAAACACATGAAGATAAAGAGGGTAAACCCAGAATCTTCATTAAACCCAAAAAGTCAAGAACAAAACCAGAGAGGGAAGGAAAGGGACAACTTACTATCAAAGAGCGTGTGAGGGATTTCTTCACGAATTCTAGAAAATGGAACCGATGAAACCAAAGATAAGAAGGATCACGAACGGTTGGGATCAAAGCACAAAATCACGGGAACCAAAGAATCGTTTGGGGAAGCAGCAACAAGAACACAAAGAGTTCTCAGGAAATTCCTCTCTCTAGAAATCTTCAAATGCGGTAAAAGGAAACAAGGGAGGAATGGCCGCCCTTTTATAGGCGGGATTTGGAAGGGTTTAGGGGGGGGGAAAGTGGAGCCTAACGGCACTGACGTCAGTGAAGGACACACACGCATTTAATGCACCGATTCGTGAATCATGCCCTATCAAGCGACACCATTCCTTGATGGCTCACGCGCTTTTTCGCCTACTCTCCTCGGTACTCACCAACAACAAGCTTCCTTAGTACGCTCCAGCTATCCACCCGCTAAAGTTCTAGAGCATTCTATAAGCCTATTGTAGACACCCTAATTTCGTACCCCTGTTATATGACATGCCATAAAATATCAAAACTTGTTAAAAGGACTAACGGATGTCAAGTTACAGGGCTTAAAATGCAAAAGAAAAGAAGAATGCATAAATAGTGAATTACAGGGGGCCAAAGTGCCACAATCAAAAGGAAAAAGGATGAGTGCACAACCCACACTCCATCTGGGCGCCACGCCCACATATCCTGTAGGAAGCACCCACAACCTCCAAATCACTACAACATTTGGCTTTTTGTGCAACTCCTTAAGCGCATAGTACAAGTTGTTAAAGCACATCTGATGATTCTTAACCGCGAAGGAAGCCCGATCACAGCCTATAAATAAAGGCCTTCAACAATGAAAAAAACATATTTACACTTTGCAGTTTGTGAAAACTCTTCCGAGAGAACACCGAGGTTATTTCTCTTCTATCCCCGAAGCTCTGTCAAGCTGCCGAATCTCTCCCTAAACACTAAAACCTTCCAACCAAAGTAAACCCCAGTTACCCAACTAGGTTTTCGCCCTATTTCACCGGTTCAAAAAAACCAAAAAGAACAGTTGCCCTACTCAAATCTAGACGCCAAATCTAGCCGAAACAAGCAGTTGTTGCGCCCGATTTCAGACTCAACAAGCAAGCAAAGAAAGCAAAAGTAAGCAGTTGTGCCGCCCAAATCCCAAGGCAAAAACAACAAAAAAGAGTAGTCACGCTGCCCGAAATCCAACAAAAGCAAAGCAAAAAGACTCACTCTCCTTGAAGGACAAAACGAGCACACCCTAAAGCCTACCAGAAGGAAGTTTGGTACGGGATAAAACCCCCACGCTTCAAGAGATAGGTACTTTAAAAGTTTTATTTCTTTTTTCTTAGAAAATATGTTATTTAAAATGGTAATATATCACGAAATAAGAAGTTATGCTACCCAAAATTCTATAACAAATAGCACTAAAATAAGCTGTTATTATGGAAAAAAATTTATAAAGTATATTTGCAACTCTGAAATGAGGCTGCTATTAGTTTGTATTTATTTCATTATATATATATATATATATATATATATATATATATATATATATATAATTATTTATTTAAATTGTTAATTTTATTAAAGAGCATATTTAGCCAAAAAACCTATTTTGAGACCGAAAGGGCGAGTTGGGTGCATAACCCCTTCCCAACTCATAACTTAGCCTCCGAACCCTTTTAAAATCTGGTATTTTTGGTTTTTCTTTGTTTCTCTTTAAAATAAAGATGGCGACTCTGTTATATACATTTTGAGTCCAAAATTGAGGTCAGGCGTATTCCACGCGCTTGAAAGATTTTGAAACGAACCGCTTCTCAGTAGAGGGGAGAGGTCGAAAGACAGGACACTCACAGTGGCGACTCTGCTAAGGATTATATACTGGAGACTGTTCTCTCTTCTTCTCCAGAATTTTCTTTTACTATGCTCTACTTTTTGCCTAGACCGTTATTTCGGGTTTTCAATCTAGCGAGCCCTTGTTTCTCCTTGTATATTATTTTTTTCGAGATGCTCTAACTTTTGCCTAGACCGCCCTTTTGGGTTTTCAATCTAACGAGCTGAATAGAGAGACAATTGCTTGGTCACTGAAGGACATCTTGGCCTATGCATAATACTGTTTAAGCTTGTCCATGTTGAAGGGAATAATGAGATCTTCCCCATCCTGATTGGTAAGGAAAATCGGACCTCCTGACTATATCTGCCTGACGACGTAAGGTCCCATCTATGGAGACTTCCGTTTTCCCCTAGGGCCAACATAACTAGGGGGTTTTTCGCGAAGCACCAAATCTACTACTTGGATACTATGGCCTTTGACTTTTTTGTTAAATGCTTGAGCTATTCGTTTTTGTTATGCTCGAGTGTGCTCTAAGGCTAATAGTCGCCATTCATCTAACAGAGCTAACTCATCGTAACACTGTTTGACCCAGTCAATCTCGGCTATATTTGATTACATCATGACTATTAATGATGAGACCTCAATCTTAATAGGCAGTACTGCTTCCATGCCATAGGCTAAAGAATAAGGTATAGCCCTAGTAGGTGTGCGAACTGACGTACGATAGCCCCAGAGTGCTAACGGAAATTTTTCTGGCCAGTCCCTTTCTGTTTCAGTCATTTTTCTGAAAATGTTTTCTAATGTTTTGTTGGCTGCTTCGACTGCACCGTTTGCCTGTGGTTGGTACGGGGAGGACCTATGTCTTTGAACTAAGAATTCATCGAGCAGTCCATTTACTTCCCCTTCAAAGTGTGTGCCATCTAGGCCTAACAAATAGGGCAAAAGCCCGCGGGCATGCCCACCCCACCACCTATTATGGGCGGGTTGGGCTGGTGTATTTGATGACCATTTGGATGCGGGCTTTTCAGGCTTTGCCCGCATGGGCTACGGGCTTTTACGGGGCGGAGCGGGGGACGAGCAACCCGCTCTTTATGGACTCTGGGCTTCTGGCTTATAAGTTATTAAGTTATAGTAATTTTTAGCATTGCACATTTAAGCAGCCCAACTACCCAAGCCCATGTCCATCTAAATTGTGCTTAAGAGTCAGGACTTAGTACTCTTAGTCTCTTTATCTCATCAAAATTGAAAATTCTCACTCTCTCAGTCTCTCTCTCACACACGATGACGATCTCTCTCACGCACGGTGACCGAATGCTGTCACATCTGGAACTACATTGAGGCTACTGGAACAGTTTGTCTTCCTAACGATTCTAGGTAGCTGATTTTTTTCTTCCCATGTTTTCTTTACTTGTATTTCTGTGGGTTTTGCTCTCCAAGACTTGTTGTCTTGTGAGAGTGTTTGTTTTCGTGATTTCACTTTTTTTTTTTTGTAAAACAATTCATCTTATTTAGTGAAATCTTTTTGGCCATGAGGCTAGATCTACAAGTATAGACTTGTAGATTGTTTGTTAATCGTTTGTTCTTATTTCCTCCTTTATAATTAAAGTCTTCCACTGTTCATTAATTTTCTAACCAATGCACCTTCCAGTGTATCTTCTGCACAAGCTACATTGTGAACTGCATTAACAGTTTGGTGAATCCTAGCTACTATTGATTCTTACAATTGGTATCAGAGCATTCTCTTGACACCACTAAGAGTTGATTCTGGTTGTAGTCGTGATGGATTCTCAATATGAGAATGTTGTTCATCCTCTAACTTTGACTAATGCAAATTATTCTATTTGGAAACTGAAGATGCGTATCTTCATCAAATCAATTGATGAAAGAGCGTGGCTTGCTGTTCTAAATGGTTGGACTCCTCAAAAAATAACTGATAATGATGGTGATGTAAAGATCACTAAAGAAGCAGATTGGTCTAATAACGATAGAAACATTGCCTCCTTTAATTCTAAGGCTCTTTCACCCATATACATGACCTTAGATGCCAACACCTTCAGAGTTTTTGCAAATTATGACTCTGCCAAGGATGTTTGGGATGCCCTTCAAACCTTATATGAAGGTCCTGCTAGAGTTCGTGCTTCAAAACTTAGAATGCTTACTACTCAATTTGAGAACACTAGAATGAATGAAGATGAAGATATTATGTCTTACTATGCTAGATTACTTGATATATCTAATACTACTCTTGCTTTGGGTGATCCTATCACCAATGGTCGTCTTGTTAGCAAGATGATGCGCACTTTGCCTAAAAGATTTAATGCCAAAATTTGTGCTATTGAGGAAGCTCATGACATTGACAAAATTGGTTTTAAAAAACTAGCTGGCATTCTACAAAATTTTGAGTTAAACCTCAATGAGCAAATTAAGAACAAAAGCAAAGGTGCATCATCTTCTACTCCTCTTGTGGAAAGTATTGCTTTTCCTTCTGTTGTTTATGTGTCTTCTGAATTGATTGAATTGCACAAGGAGATTGAGGAATCTGATTTTGGTGAAGACTCAATGGATTTTTTAACAACAAAGTTTAAAAATATTTTGAAAGCAAAGGGACAAAACAGATCTCCATCTTCTATCACCAAAACTATTTTCAAAACTGAGCCTAGCAAGTTTGCTCCCAAAGAAAAATCTTTTCAAACCCCTGAAAAACCTTTAACCAATCCTTTTGCCAAGTAGCTTACATTTAGAGGTAAAAATATTGATTCTATTCAATGTAGGGCTTGTCAAGGGTTTGGTCATTATGCTAATCAATGTGCTAATACTTTGAGAAAGAAGGGTTTGAGTTTTTCTGCTACTATGAGTGATAGTGATGATGAAGATCTAAGTGATCTCAGCTCATCACTCTCACTGCTGTACACAACTCTCAATCTGATCTTGCAGGATTTTCAACCAATATACCTCTGAATGTAGCTTCCTCACAAACTACATCAGAAGCTACATTGGACAGAAGCTGGGATGATTTTTACTGCTTTAACTCTTCTGTCACTGAAGATGATGGAGAATTAGAATCAGATCTGCTGGAAGCTTACAAAGAGTTGTACAAGGATTGGCAGAAGAGGGCTCTTCAAGTTACATTGCTTGGAAAGACAAATGATACACTAAAAAAGGTCAATGAAGATCAGAAGGAGTGCATCATAAGACAAGTGTTTGTTGAGCAAGAAGGATGTGGAGATTGAAGATCTAAAAGAAGAACTCATCAAAGCCGACGAAACCTTGGAAAATGGAATTCAAGCCAACACAAAGTGGATGATATGTTAAAATATGGGAATAATGGTAAGCCTGGGCTTGGATTCCTGCCAAAGATGTTTGTTAAAGAAGGTGAAGGTACTTCTACTGAACCAAAACAACCCACACAGAATTTTCAAAAGCCAAACTTCTTTGAAAAACCTAAAACTAGAAAGAAATTTTTTTTGTGCCACTACTATCACAAACCTGGACATATTCAGTCATTTTGTTACCTTAAAAAGGTTGTCTTTGATGAGGAGGTTAGACAAGTTTACCTAGTTTGTAACCAAGTGCAGCATCGGATGCAGCATCCAATGCAGCATCGGATGCAGCAACATCTGAAGCTACATCGACCTAAAATGTTTAGAAAAAAGTTTGGGTTCCTAAAAGATAGTCAGACTATGTTCTAGCCCCAGAAGATACAGACTCTGCAAATTCTGGAAATTCAGCAAATGTGATTTAGGATGCAATTCAGAATGTAGTTCCGGATGCAGCTGCATCATAAGCTACATTGGTCAGAAACTCCCCAGATGCTGAAACTGAACCTGAACAGACTAAAACTGAATCAAGCCTAACTGATCGTAGGTAAGACATTCCCAGCCATAAACAGAAAACCATCCAATCTCTCCAGTGATAGGTAATATTCATGATGACATATCCACAATGAGAAAAGGTAAGGTTGATTCTCACAAATTAGCCTGCTTATCAAAATATTTTTGAGAGAAGCCTTGTTACTTTTAGTAGCTAGTTTTAGTAATTAAGTTAATCTAGTTTTTTTTTAATCAGAAAATTTTTCTAGAGTCCATTTTTTTTTGCTTTTATTGCTTGCTTTTTAGATATGACTCTACAATATTTATGGATGCACCAAATGATCAAAGATTATGGGCTACACATTGATGTGTTAACCATGTATTGTGATAACACCTATGTAATTTGTATAGCACAAAAATCTAGTTCATCATTCTCGAACAGAACACATTAATATAAGACACCACTTTATTAGAGACTTGTTTGAATAAGAAATTGTTTGCATTGAACATGTTAGGACTGAAAATCAACTTGCTGATATATTTACAAAGAGTCCAGATTTTAAGAGATTTTTCAATCGTTGGAAATCTCTTGTGTTATGTGTGTCATTTGACTTTACACTTAGTTTATTAAGAAAAGGAAAAAAAAATTAGGCATGATTGCATTTTGTCTTTAGAGGACAATCTAGATCATTGTTTCGTATGTATGTGCCTCTTGTTGTTGCTTGGGAATTGCATTCAAAATCAATTGTAATTTTTTTTGTTACAATTCTCACTCTCTCCCAGTTCTTGAGCATGTTTTGAAGTCCACAAAGGATAGAGCTACCTAAAGTACAAGGGTTGTAGCATCTTATCTTGGTACTATGGAACTTTGGTTCTCATAGGTTGATCTTGATAAAAATGGATACCCTTGGAAAAGTGTGATAGCTACATAAAGGAAAAGAGCTACCTATGAACAAGGTTTGTTGTCATTCTCTCTTGGGACTATGAATCTTTGGATTTCATGGGTTGATCATGTGCAAAATGGCTTCCCTTGGTAAATAGTGTGAAAGGTTCTAAGTGGCATGTTTTTATAGTTTGAAATAAAGTAGAGCTATATTCCTAGGGAAATAAATTACCTATGCATTTTTGTTATGAAAAATTTATTATCTTGGGAGAGAAATCTGGTTGAGAAAACAAAAGATGCAAAAGTTGCACAAAATTTTATTATTGATGAATGCATCTCCCAATGCAGCTGCATCAGGAACTTCATCGCTTTGATCTGGTCTTTATCACTTGTGTGTGATTACATTTTTCTTTTGCCTAGCTTTTAGTTATCATGTTTTAGGAAAAAAATTTAGGACATGCATTGTTGGTAAAGATATCAGCTTAGTGAAATTTTGTCCTAAAATAAACTGTGCAAATCAATTTCCAAAAATCTCCATGTTGAAAAATATTTATTGGATGTCTAATTTTTGTGTGGAACTAAGAGGTATTGAATCTGGATATGAGGAACTCTATTATTACTAGGGTGGTGATCAAGTCATGGTGAACACTTAATTGTGTTTTTCAAAATCTTAGATTTTTTAGAATTCCTAAAAGATTGTTTCTCCTTCTTCATTCTTCGGTCAAATAAGGGAAAAGATCAAGTGTTTCTGGTGATGATGATGCATCTTACTTCTTGTAGATTTATCGTTGTGATTGTTTCTCCCATAAATTGTTTCATGTTTGTTTTGTATGCATGCGATTACATCATTGGTATATTCTGATTTGTGCTTAGTAAATAATTTATGATTTTATACCTTGCACAAATTCAGAGGGAAATGAGATTTACTAACCAATGCAGGTTAGATGGTTTGATTGGTGTTGAATGAATATTTGTCATTTGATTTGACCAGAAAGGTTTAACAAATGGGGAGATTGTAAGGGCAAAATAGGTATGGCCTATTTTGGTCTTGTTTTCACCTTATTTGGTCGTTAAGTTTAGGCATTTTTTGAAACAAAATATTCCTAAGATTTTTGGGTCTTGATCCTAAAGTTTATGAGATATTATGGAAACAATATATTGGTAATATATCTTGGTAATACTCTTTCCTTAAAAATGTGTCCTAGAGTCCTTGGTTTATTTGGTAATGAAATCTAGTGAATTTAGGAAGTTTATTTGATTACCAATTCTATCTCATAATCCTTTAGTGTATTGGAGTTTGTTTCCTTTAATGTGTAGGTCTCTTCCTCATATAAATAAGAGTCATGGGCAGAAACAGAAGACGTTCAGACTGTGAGAGAGCAGAGCACAGAAAGGCAGCATAATCAAAGTTTTCAAAAATCCAAAAAGTTGCTGGAATTTGAATGCAGTTCCGAATGTTGTAACATCGGGAACTACATAGAGGCTGCTAGAACAGTTTGTCTTCCTAACGATTCTAGGAAGCTGGATTTTTTTCTTCTCACGTTTTCTTTACTTGTATTTCTGTGGGTTTTGCTCTCCAATACTTGTTTTTGTGAGAGTGTTTGTTTTGGTGATTTCACATAATTTTTTGTAAAACAATTCATCTTATTTAGTGAAATCTTTTTGGCCATGAGGCTAGATCTACAAGTATATGCTTGTAGATTGTTTGGTAATCGTTTGTGCTTATTTCCTGCTTTATAATTAAAGTCTTCCACTGTTTATTAATTTTCTGACCAATGCACCTTCCAGTGTAGCTTCTGCACAAGCTACATTGGGAACTGCATTGACAGTTTGATGAATCCTAGCTACTATTGAATCTTACACTAACTTCACTTATTCCACGTAAAAAAATTACTTACACTCCCTTTATAAAAGATTATTTCATAAGTAATATATCATATATTTTAACTATAGTAATTACCTAAAATTATTATCTATTGGAACCAATAAAATTTCGAAAAGTTGAAAAGTTAAACACATGAAAAATCAATATTAATCAAAAGATGTATATGTGGCACACATACGGCCATCCTCACCAACTTTAATATAGATACGTATGAATTTCTAATATAACTCTATATTATATAGTTCGTTCATTTGGCTCTTTCAAATATATATATCTGTACTAATTTATTTGGACTTTAGATATTGTAATGGTGTCGATTCTTCAAGTTAATTTTTAACAGTAATAAACTAGTTGTTTTAAATATTGTTAAAAAACTAATTAACATCGAGTCCATGTTGTAAAGATTTTATAAATTTAATATAGTTGAAAATAAATTTTTAGATAAAAGATTTCATATGATTCATATTGAGCAGAGATTTCATGTGTATGACATATGAATTCACCATGAACTTAAATTCATGCTAGAGCTAGATGAAGTAGTACATGTAATTAACTATAGACCACAATATCAAAAGCAAAACAGCTTTCACAAATCTTAATGCGTTGTTTTCTTTCTAAAATTACATGAATCAAGTGTAGGTTGTTAGAGGATAACATAATTGATATTGCTGGAACAAAGAGTATTGATTAATTTTGAAAATATCGTTGTCACACATAGAAAATCAGTTGAAACCTGATATCATTGATTTAATTTATTACTTGGAAGTGAATTTGTCCCTAGTGTCTTCTCTCTCATAGATATCTCTAAATTATGTGATCTCGTTACTTGCTTCCATTAGTTGGTTAGCTAAACTCACACCTCAAAATAATCGTTCGTCTAGATTAAAGCGAAAAATAATTGATTTTTATATTTGGGCTCCGTTTGTTTCACGGAAAATGACTTCCGGAAAACGTTTTCCTCATTTTCCGGTGTTTGGTAACCTTAGGAAAATACAATCAACGCAAAAGGTTTTCCGAGTCAACAGAAAATGAAGGCTTCTTTTCCGGAAAATGACTTACGGATTCATTTTCCATAAGTCATTTTCCAAATGTTCGGGCACCCTCCGCCCCCTTTCACAATTGCAAACTCAACAAATAAATTGTTTAGAAATATAAATAAAGTTTGTGCATACTATTTATAAATTACAATTTTAATAAATGCTTACTACGTTCTAAAATTAATGTCACCTATATTATTTAGGGACATCCTAACCATTGTCAATTTTCTATTTTAAAACGTTTTTTTTTTCATATCAATTATCAAAAAATTTATTTGTAATTGTGAGATTGGAAAAAGATAGACATTGATTTGACACCACTAATGATGAATTGAAGGTTACTAAAGAAAAAAAATACTTAAATTTCAACATTATTTTATATTCAATATATGCATTAATATTATAATATATTTTTTTTGTATTTATTCATATATAGTTTTTCGTAACATTTTCTAGGGACATCCTAAACATTGTCTATTTTCTATTTTAAAAATTTTTTTTTTCATATCAATTATCAAAAAAATTATTTGTAATTGTGAGATTAAAAAAAAGATGGACCTCATTAAAAAAAGATGATCCTTATTGATTTTCGAGGGACATTCTAAATATTGTTTATTTTATATTTTTATTTTTGTATTTATTCATATATTGTTTTCCGTAACATTTTCCGTGTGTTTGCCAAACACCCGTAAATGTTTTCTGACATATTTTCAAAAGATTTACCAAACACCTGAAAATTAAATCTTTTGATTTCCCGGAAATCATTTTCCAAAAATCATTTTCTGGAAATGATTTTCCGTGAAACAAACGGAGCCTTGTTGTCAATCTTTTGGATTCAATAATATGTAATTTAA
Source organism: Codonopsis lanceolata (assembly GCA_013146195.2). Lineage (NCBI taxonomy): Eukaryota > Viridiplantae > Streptophyta > Magnoliopsida > Asterales > Campanulaceae > Codonopsis > Codonopsis lanceolata. The sequence continues at coordinate 47,862,487 of CM028381.1, read as the reverse complement.
TTACACATATTACTTGATCTATTGCACTAGCTAGTATTCGGTTTTGACCACATCACATCTTTAATGGTAACTTGGTAAGGTTTATACGAGATTTATAAAGGTATGATTCGGATCATCCAAAAACCTTACCATTGTGGAATGTTCTTAGGAGAATGAGTGATTCATGGAGAAAAAAATAAAATGAAAAAGCTATAAAATTGTAGGTCTCATGTAAGACAGTCTTACGGATCTTAATTCGTAAGACGAGTTTCATTCCTTCACAGTTTAACTCACCAATACACAGTAGGGCGGATAAAGAAGATTTGTGAAATGCTATTTGTAGATAGGATTCGTAAATAGACAACACTTGTTGAAACAGTCACCAATGATGTATCCAATGATACATCATTTCATGAATCATCCAGTGATACAACATCTCATGAATCATCAAACAGAAACAGCAGCGGAATAAATAATAAACGAATCAAACAGAGTGACACCAAGCTATAATTTATGTCTACAAGTAAAACATTTGTACACGATGCCTCATGACAAAACTTTCACTATATTAAAAGATTGCAATTACTTACATTATGAAAACAAACCGTTTAGAGAGTGAAAATCATTACGAAAACTCTTAAGTGAGAAGATATATCTAATATATGCTAAACACTCTTGAATACATCAGCAAATCAAAAGAATACGGAGAGTAAAGGGGAAAACAGTGAACAGCGAAACTGATGAGTCTTCTGATAATGTATCATTGGATGGCTCACTGGTTTCGTGACAGTTCTTCTTCGTGCAAAACTCTCTCTAAAAATTCTCTACTTGGGTTCGCAACGTCCAAGGCTGATCGTTTCTTTTATAGAGCTCCTAGGAAACTTGTCCACCAAGAAAACAACTCAACAAGACAATGTTAGGATTAGGAAAGAGTTATTAAGGAAATAATCCTCTAATCCTACAAGATAGGGATTGTCATATTAGAGTTCTTAAAGAAGGCAATGACCAAGCTTCCTAGCAATTACTGATGAGGAACTACCCAAGATCTCCTAGAAAGGTTTTAGGATGAATCACTCTGCGACCCAACGCCTTCGAGATGACGCGAACCTTGGAATTGTGAATGACGCCACAATTGGGATGATTCTCCAACTGATAAGACGAATTCAATTATAAACAACGAATCCACGATGTTTATAATCCGAGCTTCCAATCCAAGACACTCAAATAGGAACATAATTTTCTAACCAGAAAATCAACTCAATTTTGTTTATCAAAATTCTACCCTCAACAATGCTTAAGATTGCCTTTTTATAGGCTTACAAAATAAACCCTAATTCTTGTAGGAAAATAAAACTAAATAAAAGGAAACTCTTAAACCCTAAACTTTAGGAACAAGAAACCTAAATAAAAGGAAATTAAAACTCTAATAATACCCAAACAGTAAAATAGTTAAAACCAAAAAACGGAAGCTTTTCTGGAGACCTTGCGGTCGCAAGGTCTATGGACCCTTGCGGCCGCAAGATCCACAGCATCTCCAATCTTGCTTCCTAGTCCGGATCATATCGTACTCCTCTTCTTGAAAAGGATTTGTCCTCAAATCCGCTCTTGGCCGATCATTAAAGTCTCCTTTGATTCGAACTTGAGACCCATATTGTTGTCCATTATTCCACCCCTTTTTCCCTGGATCAAACAACTCATGATCCTGAACACTTAACAAAACTTTCTTACCCTTACTCTCAACTAGCATCCTCCTTTGGTCTTCATGCACTTGGCTTGGCGTTAGTAGTACGAGTGTGATTGGCTTCTGATTAAACATGAAGGAATATTTGTTGGTGAATCCATCATGCTTCACTTGACGATCATATTGCCATGGCCTTCCAAGTAATAAATGGCTTGCATTCATAGGAACCACATCACATAAGACTTCGTCCTCATAGACTCCTATACGAAATGTCACAAGCACTTGTTTCTCCACCTTCACTTCCCCACGATCATTCAACCATTGAAGTTTGTAAGGTTGAGGATGCCTTGATGTTGTCAAACCCAACTTTTCCACCATGAAAGTGCTAGCGACGTTAGTACAACTACCTCCATCAATAATCACACTACCAACCTTGTCATTGCTGCGACACCGTGTGTGAAAGAGGTTATCGCGTTGATCAAATTCTTCCTCTTTAGCTTGCATATTCAACACGCGACGAGAAACCAAGACCTCTAGATTTATAAAGTCCCCCTCGGCTTCAATGTATTCATGTTCATCATCCTCTTCTTCTACCACCTCATTGCCACGTACCACCATAACCCGTTGATTGGCACACTCACGCGCCAAGTGTCCCCACCCTTTGCACTTGAAACATTGCACTTCCTTAGACTTCAACCTGTGATTTTCAGCTTTCCCTTGGGGCTCTTGCGGAATCGTAGCCACTTTTGCTTCGGACTCAACCTTGCTTGCGATCTTATCTTGTTGTTGCACCAAAGTTGAACTACTTGGACGAGTGGTACTCCTCCTCTTTTGTTGTTGCTCTATCTTGACTGCCATGTGCACCATTTCACCCAAATCCTCATATTGGTGTAAATCAACAATATCTGCAATATTATGATTCAAACATGCCAGAAATCTTGTCATTGTTACTTCGGCATCTTCACCCAAATTGGCCCTAGCAGTCAATATCTCCATCTCCTTGTGATAGTCTTCAACACTTTTTGAACCCTGTGTCAACTTCTGCAATTTATGTAGAAAACCCCTATAATAGTAAGTAGGAACAAACCGATGACGCACAAGACGCTTCATTTCTTCCCATGTAGTAACCGCAGGCATCCCAATTCTTCTCCTATCAGCTATCATTTGATCCCACCAGATACTAGCATAGTCCACGAACTCGGCGGCAGCTAATTTGACTTTCCGCAATTCAGTTTAGGTATAACAATCAAATACTTTCTCGATTTTTCTTTCCCAATCAAAATATTCATCTGGATCACTTGACCCCTTAAAAACAGGGATCTTTAACTTAATGGTTCCCCAATTATTTTCCTCTCTCCTTGGAATCTCTCGCCTTCCTCTACCATGATTTTCTCCCAAACCGAGCTCATTAAATTCTTCTTCTAATTGGTTACCTCTTTGAGCTCTACGTTACCTAGATTCCTCCCTTCGCCTATCCTCCTCAAGTCTATCAAATCTCTCATCTATTTGAGTAAACTTAACCTTAACATCTTCCATGTGGGCGAGTATCGCCTCCATATATTGTGTCGGATTAACAAAAGGGACCCCTTTAGCTGGAGTTTCGTCGGTCATGGTGATTGTTGGTGATTCTCTCCCTTACGTGTATGCACTCAAGATAACAAACCCTAGAACAATTAGGATTTCAAAATTGAAAGACAACACGATTAAACAAGGATTGATGATCCAAGTTCAAGACAACTAGATGAATTAATAAATAAATTTAAAAAAAAATTAATGCATGAACAGTACCGTGTACAGTATGCGATGCGATGAACAGTAATTGTGAACAGTACCGGCGTGAACAGTATTTTTTTAAATAATAAACCCTAGGACAATTAGGGTTTAACAACTAGAACAATAATACGTAAAATTTAAGATAGAATGGAATTACCGTAACTAGGATTGCTCTGATACCAAATGATGAGGAACTACCCAAGATCTCCTAGAAAGGTTTTAGGATGAACGACTCCGCGACCCAACGCCTTCGAGATGACGCGAATCTTGGAATTGTGAATGACGCCACAATTGAGATGATTCTCCAACTGATAAGTCGAATTCAATTATAAACAACGAATCCATGATGTTTATAATCCGAGCTTCCAATCCAGGACACTCAAATAGGAACACAATTTTCTAACCAGAAAATCAACTCAATTTTTTTCATCAAAATTCTACCCTCAACAATGCTTAAGAATGCCTTTTTATAGGCTTACAAAATAAACTCTAATTCTTGTAGAAAAATAAAACTAAATAAAAGGAAACACTTAAAGCCTAAACTTTAGGAACAAGAAACCTAAATAAAAGGAAACTAAAACTCTAATAATACCCAAACAGTAAAACAGTTAAAACCAAAAACCTTGCGGCCGCAAGATGCATCTTCAATCTTGCTTCCTGGTCCGGATCATATCAATTACCTAGAAAGAGAATAACATGTGTTCTAAATGAAATAAAATACGGCCAAAGTGAGAGAAATAACTCAAGGTTATTTTTCACCTTAACAATTTGTCTTACAAAAAATATATGTAAGACCATTTTACTTAAGTTTTGATCGAAATAAAAGTAGGTTCCCAATATTAAAAACATCTTTGTTGTAAAAAGAATATACATTAGGGAGAAAAGTCCATCTAGAGACTAGACATGAGGTTTTTGTTTGTGATGGACAAACGATGTAGGAAATAAAAAACTGTGAAAAACTTTTTCAAAGAGATGCCCTAATACCAATGCACAGTAAACCTCGGGTCAACTTTAACGAGGATTGTGATGGCATCACTTCGTAAAAGATCCATTATATAAGTGAATATTTAAGGTTTTTATATTTTATATAAACAATGAATAAAAATAAAACTATTTAAGTTGAAATAATCCAAATATAATAGAGCTAATCCTTCCCATGAGAAGGGGCTGAGGTACATTCTGGAACAATTACAACGTTGGATCACCCGTACTTTCTCAAGGCGTGTTAATGAAATCAAAACGAGGGTTGACGTAAAAGAGTTCACACCCTCAAAAATATAGTCCACTAATTAAAAAGGGTTTCTGTTGTGTGTGTGAACTTGAACAAGTTGATTGAGACAAGAAATTTAGAATCTACTGAAGAAAAGTCAGTAGTTGTTGTTTTTGTTGATGATTGATGAGGTAGGGATATGAGGTGGAGCCCCTAAGCTGTGTATATATCTTATCAAATGGTTATTTATAATTGACATGAGCCTACCACCAACCGTCTCACTGGTCGAGTTTCTAACGGAAAATTATTGAGTATAATGTTCAATTATTTCCCAAAAGCTAACAGAAGGAAAAAGGTGTTAATTTGTGGTGTTTCTTAGAGGTGAATTGGTCTGGGGTCTGGTACCAGTAGAGGCGGGTTGGGCGGTCGGGTGGGCCGGTCGGGTCAAAATAGTATCGGGCCATAAGCTGGCCCACCATGGGCCGGTATAGACCAAAAAAATAAATATTTTTTTAATTAAAAAAACTCATAAATTAACTAATAAATGTTATATAACACATCAAAATTTCAAACACACACATACTTACTAGTCTAACTTACACAATTACAAAGCAAATATAAACAAATGTAGTAATTTCAACAATTGAACGAAACAGAAACTAGAAAAACAATAATGTTACATATCAAAGAAAAAATACATTTGCTACTTGAAGGATATTTTTTTCAAAAAATTTATAACCAAATTGAAGTTCATCATATTGTCCCCAATTTTTTAATATGTGTTTTCTAAGGATAGACAAAAATTTTCGGGTTCTAGTTTGCAAAACCATACTAACCAAATGTTCATTTTTTATTTCGACACAATCTAGCATTTTAATTTTATTTTTTTATCAAGTTTATACTATTGAGACTTTTTATTAGCTAATATCATATAGAGATACTCAATTAAATAGATCAGTTTCGATAAAATTACTAACTACAAACATACTAAACTAGATTAGAACTTGAAAGATCAACTTCATTTCTTCTTTGTAAGTGTCACTTCCATCAATTTAGATTATGAGTTTCAACCAAAAAAAGAACAATGATTTGGAAATAGATCATATTCTGCCATAAATTTATCTAACCAAAAGAAAAAAAAAGTGGTCTAAATGAATGTCTGATAGTTTTTTTCTTTTTAGATTTATGTTTTAGTTTTTAATTTTGTAATTAAGTTTAAGTGTTTAACTTTATGATCGGGCAGGATTTTCATTTTCGGGCTTTTAAGCTCGGGGACCCACGGCCTAGAGGCCAAAGGCCGGGTTTTTCCGGGCCTACTAAATTGAGGCCCAGACCCTTGAAAAGTCGGGTGGGCTAGGCCGGGCTTGATTTTGACAGCTCTAGGTACCAGCAACGCTAAGGTGGGTGACAGACTTAAGTGAGCGAGCGCGAGTGAGTGCTCAGCCAATATCACAAGCGGTGAATGCACGGGTTGATCACTCTATGTGTAGCCATGTTATCAAATAATTATTCAACTTTGTTAGCCCTACAACCGGCTATAGCGCTCCTTCTTCAAGGTAAAATTGTAATAATGTTGAAATAACTATTTGTAGGGTTAACAAAGTTGAATAATTATTAGATGACAAATCTTCCATGGTGTATTTGTTGTACATGAATTTGAACAATCTACTTGATTACAGATAACCCCACCCATTAGGGGTGTGCATGATTTTTTCGGAATCGGACCGAACCAATAGAATCGGACTAAATCAATCAAAACTAGACCGGACCAATACTTTGATTTGGTCCTAGATCTGAATTTTCATAAAATTGGACATTTGGGTTGGTCTCGATTCTCGAACTAAAAAAACACTGAATCGGACCGAACCAACCCAATATGTTGTTTATTTATTTATTTTATTATATACATATAATATTATTATATAAGTATATATATTAATTCTTAATACTTTATTTGTTTTACTTTTTAATTGGTACTCTTTTATTATTTTGTTTCCACCGGTTTGTTACTTTGTTATGCTATGAGTTTATGAGTTCGACATTTTTAATTGTTGAATATACTTTTATCGAAGGTTTTTTAATTTTTTTATGAAGCTTCAGTCTTAAAATTTTTATAATGTATTTGTATTAAACAGTAAAAAGTAAAAAAGTAAAAAATCATAGTATTGGTCCGGTCCTGGTTCTCATGCATCTTTGATTGGTTCTGGACCGGACCAATGTTTTGGTTCTCATACATATTGGGTTGGCTCCGGTTCTAAATTTTTTGAGAACTAGACTATTAGTGATCTGGTTCTGATTTTCTCTTTTTTTCCAAAAAAATTGATCGAATCGGACCAAGCTCACTCCTATCACTCACTTAAGGCCTTAACTATGGGTTAGGTTCGAATTGTAACCATCAATTACCAATTGGAAAAGTGCTACCCGCCAACTATAATGTTTTTTTTTTTTTGCACGATTTGTTTAAATATTATGGTTTGAATTGACAAGAAATATCCACCTACGCCTTATTCGACCATTTTTAGATTAGTTTTTACTATAGTGCTCGTTTAGGTTTTAATTAACTATTTACTATCTTACCCTTGTAACCCTGTTGATGTCTAATTATTCTTGTGAACAATGGACCCTCTTAGTTATTCTTTTAATGTGAATAAGTTGAATCCGTTAGTGATTATATCACGCAAAAACTTAAGACTAGAACATTCTTGGGCTGCTGGATTAGCTCATCTATGAGAATGATCCGTTCTCGGTCTCACCAATAATTTTCATTGGCTAAACTTCCAGCCGATCTCTTTAACAAAGTTTCTAATCCTTGCAGTCTTTTGTTTTTTTTTTTCTCAACGGCAAAAGAAGAAAAAAAAAACCACTTTCAAAATAAATATTCTTATAATACTGAAGATAAAAAAAAAACGCTGTAAAATTCTTCTTCCCCCTTTTCTTCTTCTTTTCCATCGTCGTTGAATTCATTCGCCCAAAGATGCAAAACAAAGTATGAAGAGGAAAGATAGTGAAGAGTTGGGTGATGAAAAAAAACGATGGTTACTACTATAGGTGAAAAAAACGATTTTAGGGATCGAAGGATGTTTGGCGGGGATTAAATAATGTTAAATCGAAGCAATTGAAGAACCTAAGTATAGTGATAGAGCGCCACAATTGATATGGAAGAATCAATTGATAAAATTCTTCTTCTCAATAGTTCAAGAAGAATCAATAAGTTTTGATAAAACTCACAAAATAACAATCTCTTCTTCAATCTATTTATTAAACCATCGTTTTCGTTGAATTCATTCGCCCACAAGATGCAAAACAAGTATGAAGAGTCTCGTAATCATCCTCTTGACTTGGATCAGAGGAGTTCGTTCTTCCATCTCCATTGTCTGATGAAAAAAATGGTTGTCGGCATGTGTTACTACTATCAATAGGAAATAATAAAGTTTATGAATAATGGTATAGTATTTTAATTGATATGATGAACCTATATATAAGATTCAATACTTATTACACAAGTTTAACCTAAATAGTCCAAATACAATAAGGATTAGAAGACATAAATACAAGTAAATAAGGAATAATATATTTACACATAAATATAAATATATTATTCTCTTATATGCCTCAACAAGATAGATCTCTGTTAGGAGAGTCCAACCTTGTGAAGAAGATGATGAGGGAGACCTATCTTCTTCCGTCTTCTTCCTCCTGCTACTTCTTTCTTTTCACTATCTCTCTCTCTCTCTCTCTCTCTCTCTCTCTTCTTCTCCACCCTCTTCTTCTTAGATATATTCGTCATTTAGCTTCGTTTTCATCTTTCTTTTTTCCATTGTCGATCACTATTCATCTTCTTCAGCCATTTTCTTTATAACTTTGGATCCCTGATGAATTACATAACTCACTGCATATTCAAATCGAAGCTCTCGACGAGATCTACAAAACACACCGGGATTATCTTCGTGACTAGAGCTGTCAAATAGGGAAAAAGCCCGCGGGCATGCCCGCCTCGCCACCCATTAGGGGCGGGTTGGGCTGATGTAGTAGATGACCGTTTAAAAAACTGGCTTTTTAGGCTTTGCTCGTGCGGGCTACGGGCTTTGCGAGGCGGGACTTTCTGAACTTTAGGCATGTGGCTTATAATTCTTAAAAGAATTAAAACATTGCTCAACTTGACCAAGGGCCAAGCCCATTTCGTCCAATAAGTAAGCAGTACTATAATAGTTGGACTTAGGGTCTAGGGATGAACTATCACTCTTAGTCATAAAAATACTCTCATCATCTCTCTCTCACGGAAGTTGTAGAAGCAGAGCCGACCTCGGTCAATGATTTCTCATTCTTCCTACTTCCTAGGGGTGACATGGGCATGGAAGACGACGAAGGCAAAGGAGATGAAGAGGACAATCTCTTTGCCGCAGCATCTTTCTCAGGCATACCATACTTTCTGGGTAACGTAAGGCAATTGCCAATTGGTCTCGTGTCAATCTGCAATTAAGGAGCGCCTGACTTTTTTTTAGGGATTTCAACAATATTTTCCTTTTTTTTAATCATTCATCGTCTTCTGCAATGAAACTAGCATTTCCTAGGCTTGTTTCTCCTCCGAAGAGAAATGTAAAATCTTTTCCCTCAAAGACAAGCCCTAATTTCGATTCCATCTAAGCCCTCCGAATCAAATCATTACACCCACTGGTTTTGTTCCAATTAATTCCATCTCTCAGCTAAATTCACTATTCAATTTGGGGTCGTTAGATTCATCCCCAAATCCCTACTCTCAATCAGTACAAGGATACAAAGAATAATGGAGATAAATAAATAAATAATCAAATAAACCTATTTTTTGCGGGCTTGCCCGTTTTGCCTGCGGCCCTACATGGCGCGAGTTGGGCTACGAGTTTTCAGGACCGTTATGTTTGCGGGATTTCCCGCTCCGCCCCGTTGCAGGCTTTTTAGGCCCGCGGGCAAACCTGCCCCGCAAGCCCGTTTTGACAGCCCTACTCGTGACGTCTTCGTTTGAAGGCCAAAAAACTCTGTTTAAGCACTGTTTTGGGCTTCGAAAGTTTTTTCGATGCCCAATGTTAATATTGCGATGCCCAAATTAGAGCTTAGATTTTTGCATTTTAACACTTAATTTTGACAGATTTCAATTGTGCATTACGATGCCTAATGTTTTCATTCCAATACCCAAATTTCGGCATTGACTTTTGAATTTCGGTGCACACACTTTGACAAACTTCAATTGTGCATTGTGATGCCCAATATTTTCATTCAGATGCCCAAATTTGGGCAATGACTTTTTTGAATTTTGATGCCCATATTTTGACAGATTTCAATTATGCATTGTGATGCTCAATGTTTTCAATCCGATGCCCAAATTTGGGCAGTGGCTTTTTGAATTTTGATGCCCAAATTTTGATAGATTTTCAATTGTGCATAGCAATGCTCAATGTTTTCATTCTAATGCCCAAATTTGGGCAATGGCTTTTTGAATTTCGATGCCCAAATTTTGACAGATTTCAATTGTGCATTGCGATGCCCAATATTTTCATTTTGATGCCCAAATTTTCATTAAGGATATTTTCATCATTTTCCTCCCAAAAGTGTACTTTAACGATTTGAAACAAATATAGGGGTCTTTTCCGGTTATAATTTCATCACACGCTAGCCCAATGGGGTCTCACACTATTTTTAGGAATAATTACGGGTCGGTATCATTTTATAGAATTGTAACCACTCAGCTACCTTTTTTTTTTTACTACAAAAGTCCACTTTCTATAACTTTTTCCTAAAATACTCACGCACCAAGCATCGTCCTCTCTCTCGATCAATCTGTTTTCTTTTTCTCTTTCCAATTCCAAACCCACGCCACCCTTTTAGCTACCATTTTAATGATGAATCCAATTCTGAAAGAGAAGAACTGTCATTGAAAGGAATAAGCGAAACTTTTAGTCCTAGCTTGTCATTGAATAGGATATTATATAATATGGATATATATTAATTTCAAGCCTTCCATCCAATCACAAAAAATATATTTTTCTTCATTCCGAACGACCGTATTCTTGGCGCAAGCTGGAGATTCGTTGACTTAGCAAGAGGTTAGGGTTGAAGTTGGGAGAGAGACTCAGAGATGCCGAAGAAACCACTTGCACGTAAATTCAATTTGAGCATCTTTGCGTATGATGTGGGTGTCGTTACCTCACATGTGGGCGTCGTTCCCTCTAATGTGGCCCATGTGGGTGTCGTTGCCATGATCTTTGTTAGGAAATCGGCCGGAACCTGTAATGTAGGAAATAAATCAACCATGTGAAACGTATTTCCACATGCATCCAATCCTGCAGCAAGCCCATTGGCCACTTCTTTGATATCTTTGCAAGCGTAACCAAATGCAAGTCACTCAAGCATGCATTGAGTTGTAAAATTTATGGAGTAATATTGATGATCGTTTTTTAGAGAAATATCATACGCATAAAGGGAAAGGAATTCCAACTCACATTTCTGCCTCTGCTAGAACAATTGCTTTCATTTACAAAATAGTATTGCCATTAAAAGGAATAAGCAAAGCTTTCAGACAAATTCAATTTGGGCATCGTTGCGTCCGATGTGGGCGTCGTTGCCTATGATTAAGGTGTCGTTGCCTCCGAGTTGTAAAATTTATGGAATGAGATTGATGATCATTTTTTAGAGAAATAACATATGTATAAAAGGAAAGGGATTTCAACTCCCAATTCTGCTTATGGTGGAACGATTGTTTTCATTTACAAAAGAGCACTATACCGAGAAGAGAGAAAAGAGTAGAGGAAGAATGAGGGGAAGACAGAGAATAAAAGTTAAAAACACCCATCACCATCAATCATAGGGCATTTTTTTTGCCTCGATGCCCAATTTTTGCTTCGAAAGCATTGTGATGTCCGAATTTGAGATGAGATTTTTGCATTGTGATGACCAAAATTTTAAGTGATGCCCAATTTTTGAATTGTGATGCCCAAATTTGGGTAGGGGCTTTGTCCGCCCTCCTTTCCTTCATTAATGGTATATTCGTCATTTTCCCCTCAAAAGTGTACTTTAACAGTTTAAAACAAATACAAGGGATTTTTCCGGTTATAACTTCACTACAGTGCACCAGCCCAAAAATCACCCTTAGTAAAAATAGTGTAAAACCCCATTGGGCCGGCCAATTTAGCCCAATGCCCTAGTGGTCTGGGCCAAAAAGCCTTTTAACTTGAAGAGATATTTTTCAAACCCTAACTCTTACTTTTCTCGATTTAAACCATAACGCTTTGTCGGGCCACGTCCCTTTTGATACGGAATAATTGCGGGTTAGTACGTTTTTCTGAAAATTGTTACCGCTCCACTATCCTTTAAACAAAACGCTTAAGTCCACTTTTATAATATTTTTCCAATATTGTTTGTCTTCTTCACATCCGGCTGAGCCTCATTACTTTCTCTCTCACATGCGCTACCCATTTTTTCAAGAAAGTAAAGTAAAAAGGAAAATTCATTTTCACTTCTTCTCCATTTGTTGTACTTTAAATTTGTGACCCTTCAAGAGGACTGACACGACCTTTAAGAGAAACCATTCGATGTGTGCGTTTCATTTCTGTTTGTTTGTTCTCATGCTTCCTGCAGGTCATTTCCACTTCTTCCTTGATTCTGTTGGCTTTCGTCTTCCCTCTTCCTTCCACTTTTGGTAATATTCCAAGCAATATAAGGGCGGTAGAGTTGGAAAGTTGGAAAAGTCAAGATGAGGGACGAAGGAGCAGAAAATGACGAGATTTTGAGTCTTATTTTAAAGGTAAAAACGGATAACCCAATTGAGATTCTCAATCAATGAAAAGTTATAAGCTATGGTGTCGTAGGCTATGATCCTTCCCAAAATCTCGGCTATTCTTTTTTTTTTAAATTTCAATCATTACCAACAACGTAACAATCGAAGCCAACGACGCAACAATTGGAGCCAACAACGCAACAATCGAAGTCAATGATGCAACAATCAAAGCCAACTACACAACAATTGAAGCCAACGACGCAACAATCAATGTCAATGACGCAGCCTATAAGTATTGAGAATATTGTTGAATAAGGGAATTAAACTGTAAATGTTAAGAATATTGTTTTGCGACGCCTAATTTTTTTCCTTGCGACGCCAAAATTTGGATCGTGGCTTTGTCCGCGCACCTTTCCTTCATTAAGGGTATCTTCATCATTTTCCTTGCGACTTTTTTAATTATAATTCCATTACATGGGACCAACTCGATTATCACCCTATTGATATCTCTACACTTGGGCGTGTAATAGACTTTGATATAGATAATGTACAAGAGTCGTCACAACCATTTATGAAGAAACGGAATAAAACCTAGATAATAAGGTGTTCGAGTGCTAAGTTACGAATTTGGAAGTTATTAGTTACCAAACTTGTTGTTTTGGTCTCAAGGTTGTTAATATGCTTCAATTTCTAATGTTGTAAAAGTACCATAGTTTTTGGTCAATGGTTAAACGATGACGGTAGAGTGATAACATTGAAGTGAATATAAAAGTAAAATATGTATGGTAAAATTATGACCGGTCTTTTTTTTATATTTTTTAACTCCAAAAGTCTTTTTTTTTTAATTGTAAAAGACAATTTATCAAAATATTATTTCAAAAATGTCATTATCTTCTTCAGCAGCTCCGATAACACACTTTGGATTCAAAAATTACGATTATTCACAACGAAACGGGGATCGACCTGCTCGGTCATGTTACGGGAGTCGAGGGGGCAGCGCCCCTTCATGGGAATTCGGAGGCAACGCCCCGAAAGGTAAACGAGTTTTTTGATTCATAAAATACGAAACTATAATGAATATGTGTTGGATTGAAGAATTTTTCAGTTGGGACGAAGAGAGAAAGAGGAGGAAAAAGAAGGCTTACGACGAAAGAGATGGAAGAAGTTTAAGGAGGCCATGGTCTGGTCCTTTATGATTTTCAGATTTTGTATCGCGGTTTAAAAATTAATGCAATAAAATTTATGAATCGCGGTTTAAAAATACACCAGCAATTACACTATTAAACCATGGTGCAAAAATTAATGCACTAAAATTGATGAATCGTGGTTCAAAAATAGACTAACAATTACACCATTGAACCGCGGTGCAAAATTAATTCAATAAAAATTGATGAATCGCGGTACAAAAATAGACTAGCAGTTACACTATTGAACCGCGGTGCAAAATTAATTCAATAAAAATTGATGAAACGCGGTGTAAAAATAATGACGTACGTAGCGTCCCTACGGTTCATTAAGGGTATCTTAGTCGTTTTTCCACAAAAGTGACTTTTTCAGGTTTAAAATAAAAAGGGTGTACTTTAACGATTAAAGTTTCAAAAAAGTGGACCGGTCCGCAATTTTTTTAAATATATATTACTCCATCTGTTTTCAAATTATTGTCTATCTTTCTTTTTTCGTTTGTTTTTAAATAATTGTCCTCTTACAAAACTTTTCCCTTTATAAAAACATTTTTACCACTTTTTCCTTACTTTTTTACCTACTTTAATTATAACCACATACTCAAGGGTATTTTAAAAACCACATATTTTACCAATATTTATATCTTAGTGAATTTATTTTTCTTAAACGGTGTACCGGATCAACCCAAACAATATTTTGAAAACGGAGGAGGAAGTATAGATTACAAAAATACACCAAAGTCAAAACTATCTAATGATGAAAAACTATATCAATGATGTGTAATTTTACAAACAAATAAATTTAGAAAAATTGTACGCATATCTTATTATGTTATCAAGAAATAAATGATAAAGTCTGTCTAATGATGTGTAATTTTACATGCAAATATGAAATTAAGAAATAGCTCTCATTAGAGTTTATTATTTTTAAAAAAGAGAGAAGTAAAACTAATTTGGAAGATGTATTTTATAAAAGAAACTAGTTTGAAGTTATTATTAATGAATGTAGTTGATAGATAATTTTTGTAGTGAAAATAATATCTCGCATTATATTATTTATGATATATGACGTAACGGAGGCAGTAATTTGTTGTCTATAAACCTAACTTTCATTGAATGCAGTTGATAAGTAATTAATATTGTGGAAATAGATTTTTCTAAAATTAATTTCAATAGTGTATAGCGCCTAATTTTTTAAGAGTAATGCTAGGGCCACTTTAATAGCATTCAATTTTGGGTATTAAATAATGTGGTATTTTATGTGTCATATTATTAACATAACTTTTTAACTTATAGTGGAACCCATAAAATATTAAATAAGATGACACATTGGAAACCACATCATTTGGTTCACAAATTTGAATGCTTATTAAGTAGCTCTAACATTACTCATTTTTTAATTAGTTGATCTTTATAAATTGGTCGAGGACGAATTCAATTGTGACGGAAATAATGTGAATCCAACTTTCACAAACTTTAAGTACACGCTGTTTAAAAAAATACTCCCTCCCGTCATAGATACTAATAAAATGTCGCCTAAATACGATCAACACAGATAGGGTTATCACCCCGACAACTAAACCTTGATGATCGATATTAGGTCTGATAATTGAGTTAATTGAATTGAATTGAAATGAGTAATGAGTTGAAACAGATCAATATCTGTTAGAACTCAAATGTCAAACGGGTTGAAATATGTTAGGTCGGGTTGAAACGGATAATGTATTAAAGCGGGTCAACCCTGTCTTAACCCAAAAATTTTCCACAAAAACATAAATTTAGAACACAAAAAGTTACGAGTCGAAGGTCCGATCTGTTTTAATCAAACCCAACCCGTTAATATTATTGGGTCAAGACGGATTACCCGCTTTAATCCAAAAATATTAATTGATTGGATTGGGTAATTAGTGGGTTTGGTTGAGTGGATTAATTGGTAATGAGTTACAATGTGACATACATATCTTTTTTTCTAATAATAATATAACATTTAGACATTATAATTGTATTGTTATTCTTCAATAGTTGTAATAATTTAATTTGAAAAAATGTCAAAAAGTCTCGCTAAAAAATTATCTTATCAAAAAATTCCCAAAAATATTTATGCTATCTTAAAAGTCTCAAAGCTAAACTTTTAATACCAACAAGTTCAAAACTTAATGTTTCTACTAACATTATTAGAGTACGAGGTTTTATTTGAAAGAAAACTTTTTTTAAGTTCAATGAAATGATTCAATATTTTGGATAAAATAATAATAATAATAATAATAATAATAATAATAATAATAATAATAATAATAACAACAACAACAACAACAACAAAAACAAATAACTTACTATTAATAATAACAATAACATTAAAAGAATATTATGATTGTTATTCATAATATTATTATTATTTATAATCAATTAATAATTATAACAATATTATTATTGTTATTATTATCATTATTATCACTACTACTACTAATATTACTACCACAATTTCATAAAGGTGTAAAGGTTAATTTGAGATTTTATGGATTGAATAATTGTTTTGAAATCATTGGGAAATGAATTTCTTAAAAAGACTATTGGTGTTTAATAATTATAATGTTATTGAAGATACTATTATAATAATAGTATTATTGTTATAAAAATAATAATAATAATAGCAATAGTAATAGAAATAATAAAAAAATTATTGTACAAATCTTATCATCATTGTTATAAAAGAAAAGAAAAATAAATTTTCGTTCAAATGAAAGCTTTTAACATAACTGC
This sequence comes from Codonopsis lanceolata, assembly GCA_013146195.2. Taxonomy (NCBI): domain Eukaryota; kingdom Viridiplantae; phylum Streptophyta; class Magnoliopsida; order Asterales; family Campanulaceae; genus Codonopsis; species Codonopsis lanceolata. The sequence goes on along the minus strand of CM028381.1, from coordinate 47,846,156 downwards.
ATTAGTAGACACCTTAAATTTTAAACTTTATGGTATTAAAAAAAATTTGAAACTTTTAAAATCATTATTTATTTTCTAACAATATGATATACTTCTTTTCTATGTATATTGGCAATAAAAGTTTAAGACTTTTAAAACAAACATTTCTTTTTAACCATGTGGTATACATCTTTTCTATTGATAATAATATTATTTTTATAACTAACACTAATTTCCAATTGCCTACCATTTTAGATGCACTTAAAATGTTCCAAGAAGATATAGAGGTACCTGTAATTTGGGCAATGTTTTGAGCGACACCAATGTTTTGATACTATGATGCCTAATGTTTTCATACTATAAGTTTCCAGACCTGCCTGGCCAAAATTTTGAACGACGCATAATTCTAAACGACACCCAAAATTTTGAATGATGCCCAAAATATTGAACAATGCCCAAAACAAATTCTTGTGATGTCCAAATTTGGGCAGTAAGCTTTTGCATTGCGACGCAATTTTTTTGAATGATGTCCAGTTTTGGGCAGTGGCTTTGTCTGTGCGCCTTTCCTTCATTAATAGTATTTTCGTCATTTCTCTTCAAAAGTGTACTGTAGTCGGTTTAAAAAAATTATCTTGGACTTTTGGGGTTATATTTTCTTCACATGGGACCAGGACGAATTTCTCCCTTATGTAAAAGATCGGTCCACTTTTTTTCCGTAGACTAAATTATTACTCCCTCCGTCCCAAAATTATTATTCTACTTTCTTTTTTCGTCTATCTTAAAATAATTGTTTTGTTTGAAACTTTCATTTTTAGGACAATACTTTTACCACTTTACCTTTACTTTTTCATCATGTTTTAATTATATAATTATATATGTGTGTGTGTATATATATATATATAAAAGGTTATTTTGTTTGAACTAAAAAACTACGATACACTTAATGAATGAAAAACACGTGCAAGAGTCACTCTGATAAAATCATACATCACGTCACAAAATCATGCATTGCGATTAGTCAAAAGTTTCTTTATTTTTAGTGATATTGTAATTAAGGTATGACTCATTCGTAGATTGATTGATTGATTTTCATAAATATGAAATAAACATTTCCTTATTTTGCATAGTACTGTAATTAATGTATGAATCAGATAGATTAAATATAGATTGAACGATTGATTTCTGTAAATATGCAGTGATCAAAGTTTCCTTATATTGATATTGTAAGCAATGTAGAAATCAAATATATTGATTGATTAAATAAAGATTGATTTTCGTAAATATCTTTTTTCAAATTTAATCCCACAAATTAAGTTGATGCATCACGACTAAAATATTACATTAATCCTACTTAAGTGAATTGAATTGATGCATCATGATGGATATTTTCAGAAATTATAATTGAATTGATGCACCGCGGTGGAAAATTGATGAATATCAATGCACTGGGTAAGTGATCCTTATCATATATATGGTTCATTAGTGACAAATTTGTTTTTTTAGCTTCAAAAGTAACAGTTTCCGTTTTTTTTTTTTAAGAATTAAGTGGTTAAAAATTTATGAAAGTGGATTGGCACTCAACTTTTCTTAAAATTAATTAACTTTATTACAAATAATGGTATAGTATATACTCCCTCTATCCCTAAATTATCATCTTCTTTTCCTTTTTCTTTCGTCCCAAAATAATTATCCAGTTTGAAACTTACCTTTTTAGAACATCACTTTTACCACTTTATCCTTATTTTTTCACCCTACTTTAAGTATGAGCCATATACACATGGGCTTTAAAGAAAATTACATATTAAACTAATATAAATAATCAAGTCAATTATTTTTTCTTAAACTGTGTGTCGGATCAATTAGGACAATTATTTAAGAACGGATGGAGTAGTTTTTTTTTTAAGTCAAAAGGACAAGTTCTCGGAAGGCTTTATAAGGTAGGTACTACATTGGTCATAAAATTGTTGTTATATTTGATCAAACACATAAATAAATTAAAAAACTAAGATAATAATTTAAAAACAAACTAAAAACGTGGGTCGAAGTATAAGAGTTCACACGAGTTCAGATCTTCTGTACCAGGAGATCTGGGACTCAGTTCACACCCTCAAAAAAGATAGTCTAGTACTCCCTCCGTCCCTAATTTATTGTCCTGGTTGATCCGGTGCACCGTTTAAGAAAACCTATTTGACTGGATTATTAATATTGGTTTAATGTGTAGTTTCCTTTAAAGCCCATATGTATATGGCCCATAATTAAAGTAGGGTGAAAAAGTAATGGTAAAATGGTAAAAGTGATGTTTTAAAAAGGTAAGTTTCAAAGTGGACAATTATTTTGGGACGAACGAAAAAAAAAAAAGAGGACGATAATTTAGGAACATAGGTACTTAATACAGATTAGGCATTTTAGGAACGAATGGAGTAATAAAATAAGGTTTTGTCCGTGTGAACTTGAACAAGTTGACCGAGACAAGAAAGTTACATATTGTTTATGTCTGTCTGGTGTTTGTCAGAGGTGACAAGGGTGCAGATTAGGCGGGTACGAGCATTAATGTCTATGTGTGTCTGGACTTAAAAAAGCGATTCAGCGAATGCTCAATTAGGATCAAGACTATAAATGAGCAACGGGTGAAGAGATGGCCCATGGGTCATTGGATTCGTCAGTCCTTGTCATATAAACGGGGCCAACTTGACGGGGCCTCATCCTCTAACCATTTTGGACCTCAAATCGACTGAAGAAACGGAAGATCAGTTGGTAAACTCTGAGAAAGCATGTTGGGTGAGTGGGACTGTGGGAGTGGGAGTATTTAAGTGGGCTTCGGATTAGAAAAAGAAGTTTGATTTTTGGTAAAATTATGGGCCAGTCACTTTTTAAAGTGTCCGACTCCTCTCACGGAAAAGGAAACTTATAAAGACGGAATGACTGCAATACTTTTAATGAGTTTGAATTGCGTTATGTTTTTGTATGACGGTTCAAAAATAATAGGTTAAATTTATGAGCTGCAGTGCAATTATACTATGAAATTAAATTATTGAACTGCAGTGTAAAAACTAATGCAATAAATTTATGAACCGTGATTTAAAAAAATTAGAAAATTAAACTTTGAACCGCGATGCAAAAAATTAATGCAATGAAATTTATGAAGCACGATTCAAAAATAGAGTAAGAAATTAAATTTTGAACCACGGTGCAAAAATTAATGCAATGAAATTTATGAATCGTAATTAAAAAATAGACTATGAAATTAAACTTTGAACTGCGGTGCAAAAATATTATCTAATTCATTCTTGCACCGCGATACAAAAGCATAAATAACTAGTTTACGTCATCCACCTTCTTCGTCCATCTCCTTCGACGTAAGCATTCTTCTTTCTCATTCTCATCATTCATCCCAACTGAAAAATCATTCAACCCAGCATAAATTCATTATAGGTCGATCCCCGTTTTGTTGTGCACAATCGTGATTTTCGAATCCAAAGTGTATTGTCGTAGATGTTGAAGAAAACGATTACATTTTTGAAATAATATTTCGAAAAGTGGTCTTTTGCGGTTGAAAAAAAGGTATGTAGACTTTTGAGGTTAGAAATTTTGGAAAAGAGACCGATCCGAATTTTAGCCATGATTTTTGCTAACTCTATTTGATACTCAATTCATTAACAATGAATAAATAAATTTAAGATAAAATTCTAGCCGATCATTTTTTCAAAGTTCTTAACCCTAAAAGTCCACTATTCTTTTTTTCTACCGCAAAAGAATAATTTTCGAAATATTGTTCCGAAAATGTCATCGTATCCTTCAACAGCTTCGGTAAAACACTTTGGATTCGAAAATCACAATTGTTGCGCAATGAAACGGGGATCGAAAATCACCATTGTTGCACAACGAAACGGGTAAACGAGTTTTCTGAATCATTAACTATGAAACTTTAATAAAAATGTATTGGGTTGAAGGATTTTCACAGTAAAGACAAATTAAAGGAGAACGGGGAGGAATAAGAAAGCTTACGACAGAGGAGAAAAAAGAAGAAGACTGGGGACATGGTTTGTTTCGTTACGATTTTGAACCGCGGTGCAATTAAATTAGACGGTTAAACTATTTTGTGTCACGGTACAAAATTATCGTATTAAATTGATGAATCGCGGTGTAAATAGACTAGTCAATTAAACTATTGAAGATAAATTGCGGTACAAATATTGAAGAATCGCGGTACAATTAGATTACACAATTAAACTATTGAACCGCGGTATAAAAACTAATGAAATAAAATTGATGAACCGCAGTACAAAAATTAATGCAATAAAATTGATAAACCGCAGTGCAATTAGACATTTAAATTATTGAACCGTTGTGAAAAATTGATGCAATAAAATTGATGAATCGTTGTGCAATTAAACTAGGCAATTAAATTATTAAACCGCGATGCAAAAAATAATGTAATAAAATTGTAAAACCACAGTGCAAAAATAATGACCTCCGTAGCATGCATATAGTTCATTAAGAGTAACGTAGTTATTTTACCACCAAAAGTGACTTTTTTCGGTTGAAAAAAAAAGTGGTACTTTAGCGATTAGAAATTTCAAAAAGTGGGCCGCAATTTTTAAAATGTTTATTTGATACCCACAAGCTACCCAAATAAAAAACATTTCCACAACTTGGCACAAACTCCAATAATCTTTTATATCTCCATCATCTTTATATATAATAACTTAAAACTTAGAAAAAAAAATTGTTTGGTATCTAAATGAGGCAAACCAAGTCTCCATAAAATATTTTTTTCATGTGCAAAAATGTCAAAAACGGAAGAAAAATCAAATTTTGGTGGGAGAGAGGTTTGATTTGAGGATGGTTGAGTATCTACTTTAGATACTCAACAACCTTTTTAAGGCAAAAACTTATATAAGGTTTCTGAGATATTTTTTATAAGACGCATCATATTTATCCGACCCATCGTATGTTGATGGGTTAATCACGTGAGCAGAGGGAGCCGTATACGGATTTGATCCGTAAAACGGTCTTACAGAAGACTTATTCCCTTTTTAATTGGTAGATTCAAATTAAAAACTTCTTTGATACACCATTGTTTACCTAAATCCTTTGAAGATCCCCTAATGACCATCCGTTAGTATAACCTAGTAATCCTCCGTCCCTAAATAATCGTTGCAGGTTGACCGTACGCTTTAAGAAAAAACTAATTGACTTGATTATTTATATTAGTTTAATGTGTAGTTTCCTTTAATGTCTATGTATGTGTGGTCCATAATTAAAGTAGATTGAAAAAGTAAGGGTAAAGTGGTAAAAGTGATGTTCTAAAAAGATAAGTTTCAAAGTGGACAATTATTTTGGAGCGGACGAAAAAAAAAAAATGATGGCGATAATTTAAGGACGGAGGGAGTATATAGTTTGCTACCTATTTGATATTCAATTCATTAAAAATGAATATCAAAATTCATTTTATATTCATAAGCTACCAAAAAAAAAAAAAACACACACACATATACAACAACTTGTCACAAATACTAATAATCTTTTATAACTCATCATATTTATCTTCAATAATTTCAAAATTTAGAAAAAAAAAATCATTTAGTATCCAAATGAATCAAAACAAATATCTATTTATAGATAAAAATATGTACTTCTTAGTTTTTAAATATTTTTTTTTATGTTTTATGAATTGTAAAAAGGCTGAAAATCAAACAAAACGGTAAAAAAAAAAAAAGAGAAAAAGACATGACCCCACTTCCTTGTTTGGAAAAAAAGAGAACCAACAATTCTACTTTTCCAGATTTTTGGTGTATCTTATCCAGATACTTCAATTCTCGACTCTTTGTATCCAAAAAAAAAAAAAAAAAATTGAGATATTCCATTGTTGGGTGAGATACCCAATAAAATAGAATTAGAGAATTTGTTGTTCTCTCTCTAAGCTTGAACGGTTGGATCCTAAACCAAGTCCAATTAGATAAATAAAAATTATTTATATATTAGTTTTTAATTTAGTCCAAATTCGATTAGATAAATAATTTATTTAGATATTATAAATATGTGTGTCATTGAGTTTTTCTAATTAAAAAAAATATAATTTTCTCTACTAAAAATATTAATATGCTTTATAATTTATTCTACATTTAGTATCATAGCCAAAATTGTTAAGTCCTAAATATCAAAAGCCTTGCTGCACTCTACTTCTTCAACTAAACACGTCCACTTTCTGCCCCATGGTCTGTTCTCCCACTTCTTCAATCAACTCATTCATAGCTTCTTCTTTTAATTAAAAAAAAGTTTCCGGTTGACTTCAATGCAGAGGGAGGCAAGTTGTTGTCTCACAAAACAGTAACGGAGGTTGAAGGAGGTTGAAGTGGAGGATACAAGGAAATCTAATTACAGTTAGAGTGTCCACAGTGGACCCTGTTTTCAACCCCCTAAAAGAGCTTTTGGAGTATTTTAGCAAAATTGATGCTCACAGTGGACTCCTAATTACACACCCGATCGCAATCATCCGGCAAATGAATCGCAAGCTATTGGGAGACCTTTAATTTGAATGTAATGCCGCCTCTTCTTCATCCTTTTTTCTCTCTCCTCCCCATTTCATAATGTTTGTCTTCTGAAATTATTTGTCCCAGTTCATAATTTTTATTCTTTGTAGTTTAGTGTAGATTTTTATATATTCATGTATTTCAGCAAAAACAATGGTTAACCTGGTTTGGCAGTTGACACAAATATTTGTTTTGAAAAAAATGTAAATATACTTTTAAATATAAACCCCCCATAGATTGACATATATTTCTGAATAAAAGTAATTGAAATTATTAAATAAAATTTTTTCCATATAATATAAAATATTTCATTCAAACCATGGTAGAAAAACAAAAATTATAAAGATGAAAAATATATTGATATATAATTCGGTTTGTTAGTTGAGTTTTGAGATATTTGGAGTGTATAGAGGGTTGTATAAAAGATGCTTACTGGAGTAAATTATTTTTTAGAGTGTTGAAAAAGTGTAAAAAGAACAGAAAACGAGGTGGCTAGAGGATGGTATTGGGTGTTATTGTTGTGGATGCTCTTAGAGGTTGGAGTATCATCATTGCCTTCGTTTACTGCACAACTTAGATATTTTCCAAACTTTAAGTCAAGTTAGTTCGTAGTCACGATGGTTTGTAGTAAGGTTTATATAGATCTCAAGTTTGATGGAAAAATTAATTTTTCTGATTGGAGATGTCAGATGTACAATTTTTTGGTGATCTGTGATTTAGAAAAATACGTTGATGAGAGACTTGCGGAGAACGCGATTAAAGGGAAGAAAATCAAGTCTGCCGAAGCACTTGATTATATTTTTAATAGAGTTGAAGATGGTGTTCGGAAGAAGATTATTAGTTCTAAATCAGCACATGAAGCGTTCGATGTTTTGACAAAGACGTATAGAGGTGATGATAAAGTTAAAAGAAATTATTTACAAGTTTTGATGAAGAAATTTGAAAATATAAATATGAAGAAATCGAAGAAAGTTTCAGAGTATATCTCTCGTGTGAGCGATCTGACTTCAGATATAAAGGCAAATAGAGATGATGTTTCAGATGAAAGGATTTGTTCGAAAATTATTCGTTCGATGACGAAAGCTTTTCAAGGTGCTGCAGAAATAAATATGACAACTAAAGATTTGAAGACGTTGTGATGTAATTTAATTCGCTCTTGTTAGTCATGAGTTACTATTTGGTGAAAGATCGGAAAAAACAGAAGAAACTGCATTGCAAAGTCAAGTGAATTTGAAAAACGTGAATGATGAATCAAAGGATAATAATTGATCAACACAAGGAAACGAAAACCATGATGGCAGAGGTCACGTACAACACAGGAAGTCGTAACAATAATGAAGATGGTCGTGGCTACAACAATAGTGATGGTCGTGGCTACAATAATGACGGTGGATAAAATTACAACAATAATGGTAATCGTGGCTACAACAATGGTGGTGGTCATGGTTATAACAATCGAGACAGAGGCAATTACAATTCTGGTGGCGGACAAGGAGGAAATAATTATTAGCATGACATATCAGGTGGAAGTAATAATTACGGAGGTAACAATACTAATTGATGTTATAACTGTGAAAAATCGAGTCATAAAATCGCTGATTGCAGATATAGAAGGGAAAATAATTGAAATTATCATGTCAATAATTATGCTGAAAATAATGTTGAAAATTCGAAGACTTTGCTGTTGGTAATTAAGTAGTAGTGAGAACTCAAGTGATAAAAATACATAGTATTTTGATTCTGGAATGTAGTAATATATAGTAAAAATTATTTTCGATTTTGATATATCTCTTAGATCCGAGGTAAAATTTGGTAATAATACGAAAGAATCAGTGATGGGAAAAGGAAAAATCTCAATTTCATTAAAAGATGGTTCTAAAAATTTTATCTCCGATGTTTAATATGTTCCAAGTCTTCATAAACATTTATTGAGTATGGGGCAACTTTCAGAAAAGGGTTATGATATGAGAATTTTTAATGGAGATTGTAGCATTGGTGATGGGCAGAGATGACTAATAGCAAAGGTAAATATGTCTCCAAATTGCTTATTCTGTTTGAAGTTAGATTGTGGAAATTTATCCTGCTTTAGTTCTGTGATTCATGATGATAATTGGTTGTGGCACATGTGTTTTGGACACGTTAATTTTGGAAGTCTTAATTATCTTGCTCGTATGAAGAATGGTTAATGGATTGCTCGATTAATGTTCCTAATGGAGTTTATGAAACATGTGTTTTGGGCAAGAAGCATAGAGATGTTTTTCCTACAGCAAATCTTGGAGGGCAAAGAGAATGTTGGAGTTGATTCATTGAGTTATGCTCGGTTGAAGTTGCTTCTAATGGATGTTGGATTTTTGTCACACTTTTGATGATTTTAGTAGAAAAGTATGAGTGTATTTTTGAAAGAAAATCGAGGCTTGTGATATGTTTAAGAAGTTTAAGTATTTTTGGAGAAACAAAGTTGAAATAAAATTAAAGCTTTGAGAACCGATAGAGGTACCGAGTATCTTGTTTGTGATGATTTTCTTGAGAAGCATGGTATTGAACATCAGTTGATTGCTAGATATACTCCGCAACAAAATGGTGTAACAGAAAGAAAAAATCGAATAATTATGGATATGGTTTGGTGCATATTGAGTTTCAAGAAATTGCCCAAGAGTTTTTGGGCCAAAGCAGTTGCGTGTACAATTTATGTTTTTAACAGATGCTCAACAAGAAGTGTATGTGATAGAACTCCAGAGGAGGACTGGAGTACTTGGTCGAAGACAATTTATTGGACATCTTAGGGTGTTTGGTTGTATTGCTTATTCTCATATGTCTGATCATTTGATAAAGAAACTTGATGACAAAAGTGAAAAGTATATTTTTATTAGGTATATAGTGATGAGTCAAAAGCTTATAAATTGTTCAACCCAGTAACAAATAAAGTTATTGTTAGTAGAGATGTGACTTTCGATGAGATTGCTGTTTGGGATTGGTTTTCTAAAGAAAAGGAAAATTCAAGTTTTGATTCTCAAAATGTTTCTGCTCAAGATGAATATGTAAATGTTCAAGGTGAAGTTCCAACTCCTACAGCAGCACAGTGAGAAAGTTATGGGCGTTCGTAGAGATAACATAACTTACCAGCTAAGTTGCAAGATTATGTTGTGGGTAACGATAATGAGATATCCGATGAAGATATGGTGAACCGTTTATTTAGATTGAGCATGTTAATTTTGATGAGGCATCTTGTGAAGATCATTGGATTCAAGCAATGGATGATGAGATTCATGCGATTGAGAAGAATAATACATGGGAGCTTACTACTTTGCAAAGTAGTAAGAAGGCGATTGATGTTGTTGATTCTTATGTTAGATTTATATCTGTTCAATTCATTACATTAGTTTTATACTTCAGTGGCTAATCGGGCTGCGTATCGATTAGCGTGGCAACTGTGTATAGAACTTTGCCTAGTATAGTTTTTATAGGACTTCATAGGTTCGGCGGAAGACCTCTTAATAGCCAATACACCGCTTAAAGCAAGAGCGGGCTTGTGGCCTTCCACTTTGGTCTCTTATGGCGTGTCCATCAAGATGACTCATTGAATTAATTCTTATTCTACATCTTTATTTGAATTAATCCAATACATTCACGACATGTCAAGCTGCAGAAAGCAACTTCAAGCGGGAAGACTTTTCGTCTGAGCGATGAAAGCGGAAGCGGTACTCTAGTTTCTGACAACTCTCGAGATCGACACCTAAAGCCCACCTTTTTGAAGATCTCGAAATCATTCCTCGCTCTAGATATACGTGAAGACGAAAATCCTTGTCACGATGACCCCATGCATTTAATGCATTAATGAAAAAGTCGTTGAAGTATTCGTCTTCTCCAGCGGATCTTTTGAAGTGCACTGCTATAAATACGCCATTGAAGATGAAACAACGACAGCATGCGAGAATCAATCGAACACTAAAGGATTGCTCAAAACTCCATAACTCAAGTCTTACAACTCGGTGCAATCAAGAGATCCTCTACGAGATCTAGAAGTCCTCGTCCAACAACAAGAAGGCGCTTCATCAACTTATTGTTTTATCTTCTTGTTGTTTACTTTCATTAACTATATACCTTGCAATTAAATATCTTGTATTTCGGATATTTAATTCCATAGACAAACACAAGTCAATATTTTGTACACGATCCATTAGGGATATTATTTGTAATTGATCTAGTGGAAAACATAGTGCACTATTTAAATCCAAGGTTGATTGCCTTGGTGGTGGGGATAGCACTCTTTATAGTGTGAACCATCCCAAAATACTTGTGTTGTTTCATATTTGTTTGTTTGTCATTTGACTTAGTTACTTTGATTATCTTTATCCATTCTGTGAGAACTTAAGTAACTTGTAAGGGTCTACCAAGTAGTATATCGGCGGACACAGAACAACTACCTTGAAGGTCTTCCGCTACTTGAATCTTTTCGATAGGTTGCAAGTATCTTTCAAAGTATTTACTAAAAGTTTTAAGTGTTTAATAAGCTATTCAACCCCCCTTCTAGCTTATTATTGTGCCCATTGGGACCACGGTGGTATCGAGCCTTACTCTTTGAAAACAAGTTTTCCAAGATTAAACTCTTGAGAATACGATATAATGGCACAAACACACTACATGCGCCTACATCTAATGCTAACCACGTCCCAATATTGGACGAAGGACATTTTGATGTATGGAAGGATAAAGTAATGAGATTTATGATTTCTATTGGCAACAAATTATGGAAATGTTTCTAGCGGGTCAACATGTACCAATGAAGGCAAATCTTCTAGCCTCCATTGCGGAATCCTAGAAGTACCTAAGAAGAATCTGAATGGACAGTATGATAGAAAGGCGGTAGAACTTGGCGATAAAGCAATCAACATAATCACCGGCTCTAGAACCTGGCACACATACCCGACAAGTGATTCGATGTACAAGCTGAAAAGAGATGTGGGAAGCTCTTGTGGAATACTTGGAAGGAGACCAAGACACGAGATAACGAGAAAATACATACATCCAGCGGTTTGATTCTTTCAAAAGGATCTAAGGAAACCTTGAGACAAGCATACGATCGCTTCGGTGAGGTAATTAATAGTTGCTTTTCTCAGGTAAAGCGTATGACAAGGAAATGAACATGAGGTTTTTAGGCTCTACAGGTAGCTTATGGCATGTTAAGACCACGGTATGAAAGAATCCAAGAACTTAAGCGAGATGACTCTTCGTAGTCTCTACGCAAGTTTGAAGGTTTATGAACTTGAAGTTAATCAAGCTCTAGAGCAAGACAAGCAGTTGAGCGTGTCTTTGCCATCCATGGTCCAAGAAGAAATCCTTTGTTGAAAACAAACCTTCCACTTCTTCTGTGAAAATGATCTTTTATCAGACGAACAATTTGCCATGTTTGTAAAAGCGTTTTCAAAAATTTGCAAAATATGGAAGGAAGAACACACACCAACAACCTTTTAGGAAGAATGGTGAAAGCTCATCTAAGGAAGAGCTTGTGTGTTTGTAGGAAACACAGTCATTTGCCTCAAAATGTCCTAAGCCAAAATTTGAAGCATCCGAAAACCCTCTTTTAGAAAATTTCAAAAACAAAAGGGTATGTTGGTGAAGACATAGAAGACAAACATGTTGCTACATGGTTTGAGGCGATTCGAGAAGAGGAGGAAGGGATTGTGAGCAAGCTAACACATGCTTAATAGCTCATGATTCGGGTCCTACCTATGACTGAAAATGAAGTTGTAGTTTCACCTAGTCCTTTGGACAAAAATGAAACCAACGGTGGCTTGACCGGTAAGGAAAGAACTTCTCAAGGATAATCAGGATATGCTTGAAGAATTTAATTCCTTTAGAGTAGCCTATGTTAAACTGGCCAAGAACTGTGAGAAACTTATAA
>CM028381.1:47723012-47833642 GCA_013146195.2 Codonopsis lanceolata | reverse complement strand
GGCACGGCTGTCAATATCTTCGCCTATTTCCATAAGGCGAGCATCTATACCTGTGGTGACATGACGACCAAACAAGTTTCTCAGTCTTCGCCGAATCTCGCGAGAAGACCCCTCCGCAGTCACCATTATCCACGCCAAATACTCGTGGGACAAAAACATATAATCATAAAATAAATAGGCCACGTGAAGCTGTAGACACCCCAATTTCGTACCCCTGATATGTGACTGACATAAAATATCAAGAACTGTTAAAACTTAACAAATGTCAAGTTGCAGGAGTCAAAAATGCGAAAGAAAAAGCAGGATGCGCGAAACAGTGAACTGCAGGGGGGGAAAGTGGCAAAATTCCAAAGTTTCAAAGGGGCTTGGTGCCGCCAGTGAAGAGCTTGGTGCCGCACCAAGCATAGGCTTGGCCGCACCAAGCATTCCTCCGTGCTCTCTCTCACGATCAAATGGGTACAACTCTCAAAGCGCAACGTACAAGCGGCTGATGCACGGAAAGAAATCAAGGAATTCCCACTGCGTCCTCAGCTCCAACTATAAATAGAGACCCCCGGCCTCTCATTTCACTCGTTCAGTTTACGCGAATTTTAATCGCAGCGAAGCTCTGCTTCTGCGATCTTTCGATACACTTAGTACGAGAGGTGCGAGATAGGTGAGTGGAAGCCCCTATTGTCTCCAAACCTGCCAAATCCCCAGCCTTATAAGTGATAGCCTAGGGTGTCCACCTCACATCCCCAGTCCAAAATCCCAAAATAAGCCGTTACTCTGCCCGAGTAACGAGCTAAAAAAGTCAAAAACTAAGTCTAGGTTCCGCCCAACCAAAAAGGCCAAAACCTACCCAAATAAAGCTGTCACTCTGCCCGAGTTGATAAGCCCAAACCTCAAAACATCAATCAAATCAAGCAGTCATCCAGTTCAATTCAAAACAAAAAGACTCCCTCTCCCTGAAGGACAGAGCGAGCACACCGCCGCTCTAAAAGGTAATACCTTTAAGAGCGTATTTTTATTTTATTTTATTTGTATTTTTCCTTTTATTTATTTTCAAAAGTTGTTATTTAAATCCGGCGCAATGTAGCCAATATAAGCCGTTGTGCTGCCCGGATTAGATTAGGAAATATTATGTAAAAGAGCCGTTATAATGGCCAAATATTCTTAAATATGTTTGTAATTATTGGAAGGAGACGGCTGCGAGTCCGTAAATAATGTAGCCACGAATGTATCTGTTTAATTTTCCCTTGTCAAAATAAGACCTTATTTATTTGCTAGATTAATATAACAATGAGCATACTTCAGCCAAAAACGTTTTGAGACCGAAAGGGCGAGTTGGGTGCCTAGCACCTTCCCAACTCGTAACTTAGCCCCCGAACCCGTTTTCTAAAATCTCTTTCTCGTTTTCCTTTATTTTTGCCTTAAAATAAAGGTGGCGACTCAAACTTTCAGATCCTGGGCCTCGCAACATTCCCTCTTTACTTTCCTCGTTCTCCCTAAAAAAGGGAGATACGGGAATGGAGGGGTGATGTATTCCCATATCCTGGTATCCCCTAAACAAGGGATAACTTGATGCGGGAAACCCATAGCTCCCATAGCAATCTGATTGGGCCATAAGGCTATTTTAATAAATCCGTAAGTGGGGGCGTCGCAATATCTTTTCTTGCACTTCTCTATTTTCCCCTGAAAGATAAAAGGGGAGAATGAGAATGGAAAGGTAATGCATTCCCATATCCTGTTATCCCCGAAATAAGGGATAACCTGACATGAGGAAACCTTTAGTTCCCATTTTGGATACAAAATCCACTCAGGGCAACCGAGGCACATTCCAACGTGCTAATATAGACAAAGACTCTCTCGCACTTTGGATTTCGTCTTCCCTCAAACAAGGGAGGGTGGAACGAGAGCAAGTTGGTCCCCGCATCCGCACGCACGCCAAGCACCCCTATCCATGGCAGCTGCAGGCGCTGAGCACACCCCTGAACCTCACAGAAGCCTATCAAAGTCAAGCTGCCACATCCTCTGGAAATCAAAGTCCAGAGTCCTGTTATTTTCCATCTCCAAGAACACATGGCGAGTCGTGTCCGGGATAATCTGTTCCCGCCCAAACTGGCGCAATATTCTATCCGCCCTATAAAAAGAGGTCCTCCTGATACCCAGCACGACAACCTGGGCATATCCAGCGGAATGTAAAATGAAGCGCCAAATTTTCCAGTGATGAATCACCCAAGCTATATCCATAGAGCCCCTCCGAAAGAAGCTCTCAGCCCAGTCATAGTCAGAATAATTAGTTTGGGGGAAGCGGCCGCGAAAACCATAGAGCCCCGGATCATATATCGCTCCATAAGGTACAGGAGCCATCACACACTGAAAATGTTCTTCTAGGCACATGTGAATCAAAATGGGACTGCCGGTAGGAAAAAGTTCATCACCACCGGCGAAAGCATCCAGACCAGCCAAGGTCTCCGCCAAGATTACTGGGACAATATTGGACCGGCGATCACGTGCCTGCAAAGCGAGATCAACCACCCGCACGTCAATAAACCCTGGTTGGCCTACCAGCAAATATCTCCCCACCAGGCACAAGAAGAGAGCTGTCAACCGACGCCTCAGATAGTCCACATCATTCTCCCTGAACTCCGTAAAAGCTCCAGGAAGAACAGTCAAGTCAAAATTCACCCCGTTATAGAAACCCGGGGTGGCAGCGCGAGTGGTGCGGAACAGTTCCCTAATTGCCATATAGGGACGCCTTCGAGGCGAAGGCACGACAATAAGACGAGTGGGCACTACTCCCAGCGTCGCACAAAACTCTTCAAAAGCAGGACACATCTCGTTCATCCCAAAATTGAAAAGATGATCCTGAGGAGACCAGAACCTAGATGCCCCCCTTAACATGTCCCATTTGATAACAACATTTCTCCAGGATAAAAGACACCTCAAGCTAAAAATATGATCGAACCAGTCTCGTTCGTCCGCTCGAAGGGCGAGAATCCAGAGATCAAGGGCATTTTCATAAATCTCTATTTCCAACGGTGTGTGATATGGTGCAGCCATTTGGGCAAAAATAAAAGGTTTCTTTGACGAGAGAAGAAAGTAACTGGGCAAGGAAGGAAGCTCGAAGAAACGAATGCAGAAAGAAAGAAGTCAGGTGTGAGAGTTTACGATTGCCGGGCGTCCTTTTTATAGGCGAAATCAAAAGAAGTCGACAAACAAGGATGAACAGTAATGAACAGTAGCCAGAAAAGTTTCCCAGGAAAGCAAAATGGGCGCCACCCATATGAAAATTGGGCATGGCGCCCAGTTTTAGTATGTGTGATGCCCAGTTTGTTCAATACTACCTCATAAATCAGCTGGTGTCCTGGTTTCTGTCCAAATCATCAACTGCTGCCTCGTCTGATCGCACAGAAAATTTAGCAGGCTATCAAAAGGAAGGCTACACATAATAGATGGCTACAATTATACTCCCATGCACAGGAGGAGGCGGCTGCCTCTTCCTCTTCCCGCAAATCACCAGAAAAGCCCCCTCAAAACCGAAGGTGTATTCTTTTTAAATTCATTTCTAGGATACAGCGTGCCATTACCCTTAGGAATCGATATAGCTTTATTTTCTGCATATATTTTGAGTGCATTTTATTTTCTCATGTCATTTAAAATTATATTGCATTTCATAATTCATTTTTGTACAGATCTTAGTTACAAATAAAAGAAAGGGGGAAAAGAAAAAGAAAAGCTAATACATGCAGGAAAAGAAGCTAATAGTCAAAAGACGCTCTACCTCTGCTAAAGCCACCTCCCCTGACTCGAGGGCCCACCGTGCAAGCCGCCTCTACGTACTGCCCCTCGCTCGGCGCGACTCGATCCTACGTCCGCATCATCATCATCATCATCATCACGACGCCTAGACTGCCGCATAGCATCATTGCCCCGACAAGAAAAATCATCCATCAGCCGCTGATAAAGCTTGTTGATGCTGACAAAGCCCCGCAACAGTCTCTTGTACGTGGACACTTTGACCTGAGAAGGCAAATAAAAAAAAAAGAGCATCAGTCAAATAAAAAAAAAGAGCATCAGTCAATAAAAAAAAGAGGAAAGAGGGAAGAAAATGATGAATATACCGTGCAGGCATGATCAGGGACACGATGTGGACACGATATTCTCGTGGACATCTCGACATCGGGAAGGACCTCCTCTATGAGCCTCTCGCCTCGCCGATATCGAAAGTCGAAAAGGCATCATCGCATGGAAAACTCCGATCAAGCGCATCAAGAATGGAATGAGAAGACCCGACCCGATCACCAAAGAATGATGCACGCCTCCCAATCACGTGAGGAGGAGGAGGAGGATGGAGCATCGCCCTCGAAAATCCTCATATGATATGACCGAAAATCACCGCGTGCATCGCATATCCGGATAAATAAAGATACCGGTTTGGCGTAAGCTCGGGGAACGACACGCACGGGAGGTGGAGGTGCCACCGAGGTGTCGAAACCAGAAAATGTTGGCGGTTGACCCGCTCACCCATGTACAAAGAATCACACATGATCGACACCATCAAAATCCGGCAACGACTCAATACCAGAGTAACCTCGTATGGCCCTATCAGATTTTGCCAAGGGACCAGGTGCACTGAGCCTGAGGTCGAGTTCTCTACTCTGTCACGCAGCCCCAATGACTCAAAAAAACGGCCCTTGACGTCCTTCTTCTTCCGATTTGCATTTACAAATTTGGCTAAGTAAGGCGGTCCGTGAACGTCGCTGCGCAGTGGGCCCGGTATAAAGTCAAAAACAGAATAAGCCCACACCTGAAAAAAAAGAAAGGGAAGCAAAAGTCAGCAAATAAAAAAAAACAAACAAACAAAAATGCTGACAAAAAAAAAAGGGGGAAAGAAAAGTATACCTCCCAAGCAGGAGAAAAACCAGTCATAACGTTTGAGTCATTCCGACTCAACCTATCCATGGAGACATAGAGCTCAGCCAGACCTGCCTGTCCCCAATCATAGTCTATCACGTGATCCAAATCTCAAAGGCAGCCCAACAAAGAAACCCTCAGGGAAGTGGAGGAATTGGCAAAAAGGGATATCCCCAAGAAGAAAAATAAAAATGCTCTGGCAATGCGAGTCAAAGCAACACTATCCCCAGCATCAACCTGCCCGGCATTCTCTACAAGCCACTCCTTCACACTGCGAATAGTAACCTCATCCGTAGTCTTGTACGTGGGCACAAACCCCAGAAGATCCTCCACCACGTCATGGTGCTCGCGAAGGGTATAATCAGGAGCCAAGGTCAGCCCGATGCTGGTGGATATGCCTGTGATAGCGGCAAAATCGCAGGGGGTCATAGTGATTTCTCCCCAGCTGAGATGAAAAGTGTGGGTAGTGTCCCACCAAAAGTCCCGCAGCACATCAAATATAGCTCTATAACTGCGGAAGGGAGTAAACGCCCGCATGAATACCCCAAAACCCGTCTCATCCACTAAAATCTGGGCTGGTGCGGGCATTGAATAGAAGATGTCAGACACCATAGCACAACTGGCTCGGACCTTGTCCAAAGGCTTACGCTCCTGAAAAGAAAGAAAAGAAGAGGAAAATAAAGGTAAGATTCTCACAAGCCCCTTCTTCTGGCATAATTAATACAATTATATTTTTTTAAAAAAAAAGAGAAAAAAAAAAAAAAAAGTCCTTTGCATTTAAATGTATATGTTAGCATTTTAGGTGTCAAAAAAAAAATCAATCATCAAAAATAATATACAAATATACTTTCCATTTAAATGGGCATGTCACATTTGTTATTTTCACATTCATATTAAAAAATAAATTACCCATGCATTCACATTAAAAAGCATCACATGTATTTTTAGCATCACATTTGCATCAAATAAAGTAGTACATGCATCCATTATTTACATTTATTATTTAATAAGCTGTATTAGGAATGCGCTAAAAAGATAATAAAAATGCCACCCTTCATGAAAAAAGAATATCTCCTTGGCATTTCTTATATCCCTACAGCATTAGCATGCATAAAAAATAAGTTCTGGTGCATAAAATATATCTGTTTTGTCTTGCATATATCCGAAAATGTATCCGAAAAATGTATCCGAAAAATTTTGCATTTCATTCCGAAAAGTCCGTATTGTGAACATATACCATGTAAAAATACATTCAGACCTAAAACATGCATCATATAGCCTTATTTGCATTAACATTATAAATCATTCATAGTAGGGTCAAATAGTGACTACTAGTTCAATTATGCATCGCAAAAATAAATTGCCCAAATTTCATGCATCATTACCAAAATTGCATCATTTTAGCCTGTACATCGCATGCATAAACATCACAAGCAACATATATATACTCCAAAAGTCCAAAACAGTACAGAAATTAAGTAGATCTGAAAAATTAACCAAATGGGTGGAAGAAAGATTATACTTACAGCGGGATCGGGAAGATTTGAGACATGCTTGTACCAGTCCCGCACCAGGTTACCCCAGTCGTGTTTTGAATAATAATAATTGACATGGTTTCGAACTAAAGGAGGGAGTTCCTTCCTTTCTTCGCCTGGTTCCGGATTCATTGGTGCCTTTCCCTTTCGAGATCTAGAGGAAGAAGCCATCTGTGCAAAAAAAAACAAAATTTTTGGCAGAAGAAAATTGAGAAAAGGAGAGAAAATGAGAAAAAAATGAAAGAAGGCTCGCTCCGTCGGCAATGGAGGAATTAGGAGCAGGCAGAAAGATGGAAATGAAGACTCATGTCTTCATCCCGTAAGAAAGAAATGAGGAATTTGAGATTTTTCCACTTTTTCCCCTCCAAGCAACTCAGAATCAGCACTTAAGTCCTCAAAATTCCAAAGTTGCAAAGTGGCCCCTAAGACTTAACAGAAAGTTGACAAAAGCAATTTTGTTAATCAAATCCGACGGCCTTTCATCACAAGAACAAGGAAAATTCATGCCTCCAGCAAGTCAGCCGCCAAACAAGCAGAAAGTCAGAAAATTCGCGGCAAAGGTAAGCCCCCTTTCCTTTTGTAAAAAAAAAAAAAAAAGGAAAAGAAGAGAAGAAAAACGCAAAAAGAAAAGAAAAGAAAAATCAATCAAAGAAAAGAAAGAAAAAATAAAGAGTCAGAGGAAAAATAAAGTCATAAAAAAAAAGAAAAAAAATGAGAGATCCCCAACATGGAAAAATCAGAACGGCAAAAATGGCCAAATCCGCTGAACCAACAGCAGCAGTCAAAAGCATGAAAAGGTAAGAAAGGTAAGAAATGTAAGGTTTTCTTATTCTACGTTCAGAAATAAAAAAAAAATCGCTTTCAAAATTTTTGTTCATAAAAAAAAATCTTTTTCAAAAAAAAAAAAAGTTTTGTTTCAAAAAAAAGGAAAAAAAATAGGAATATTCAAAAAAAAAAAAAAGAGAGAGAGAAAGAAGAAAAGAAAAGTCTTTATCGTATCCAGCAGATTTTGATCGCTTGATACGCTGAGAATTTGAAGAAAGTTCTTTATCGTATTCGATGTCGAGTATTTATCGGCCGAGTACGCTTTCGAAAATCAAGGTCCTCTTATTGTGTTTGGAAACAAGGCATTTGGCCGCCTGTACATAATTTTGAAATCGCCTCTTAACATATTTCAACGTCGTATTTATCGGTTGAAATATGGTTTTCGAAAAACACAAAATCTTCATACCGTATTTGACAACGGTTTCGACCTGGAAGAATACGGCCAAAAACATGAAAATATTTTTCTTCGCTTGTGCTCTCGGATGGGTTTTGACCCAAAGAGCACAACATTCTCGTTGGTTGTTCGTCTTGCTTGAGGCCGAACTACGTTTGATCTGATTCCTTTTACTAAGGGATACTAGGCAGCCTACATTAGTAGGTCCGACCATCAGAGCACTTAATTTGCATATCTGCTTAAAAACTGCGATAACCTGCTATAACTGACTAAAAATGTCTAGGATATGGAGGTTTGTTTCACATTATAAATTGCTGCATTATAACTGCTACCTGTTGCATCTTTCTCCCTCGTTTTGTAATTGAACGAAATTAGAGAGTCTATTCTTATCAACAATGTTCGTCTACTCAAGAAGTCGCGGGTTACCCGTAGACTCCATCGTTGAGGGGCTCTATAGACACCCCAATTTCGTACCCCTGGTATGTGACATGACATAAAATATCAAAACCTGTTAAAACATTAACAAATGTCAAGTTACAGGGTCAAAAGTGCAAAAGGACAAAGCAGGATGCGCAAAAGGATGAACTGCAGGGTTTAAAGTGCAAAAATTGAAAGATATTGAAAACTAGGTGCCACCCATATGAAAATTGGGCATGTCGCCCAATTTGCTTGTCCAACGCCCAGTTTAGGCTTGATTGCACCAAGTTTCTTCAACGATGCACTATAGACTTGCCGTAATGTGCAATTTCTCCCGCGCTGTGTACAATTCTCCAATGCACAAGGAAGGAAATTTAATTCCATCGATGTCCTCAATTCTTCCTATAAATACAGGCCCTCGGCTTCTCATTCAGCACACCTTTCATCGATAAAAATTCTCCGCTGCTCGTTACTGAGAAATAGAGAGCGAAGTGAGATAGTGAGCGATCACCTCAAAAAGGCCTCGAAACCCCGCCAAACCTCTTCCAAACACAAAACCAACCCAGAAGTGAGCCTTAGCCCCCCGCCTAGGTATCCACCCTATTTCCCGGTCCAAAAATCGTGGAAAGAGCAGCTTGCTCGCTCGATTTAAAAGGCCAAATCGTAGAAATAAGCCCTTATTCTCGCCTCGACGCCTACCTCAAGCCAACAAACAACCAAACACAAATAGTTACTCGCCCAAATCCCGGGCCAAAAAGTAACTTTCTGGAAGCCCACTCGCCCGAATCTTCACAACACTTCACAACGCACAACAACAAAAAGACTCCTCTCCCCGGGCGACAGAGCGAGCACACCCTAGGCTATCAGTAAGTTTTATTTTAAAGCTTTCATTTGTAAAAGTATTATTTCCAATCCGGCCCAATGTAGATATATAAACAGTTGTGCTGCCCGGATTTAGTTAGGAAATAGTACTAAATATAGTTGTTATTATGACAAAAAATTTTCAAGTATATTTGTGATTATTTGTAAAGGGACAGTTGCAAGTCTGTAAATAATGTAGACACAATGGATGTATTTGTAGGCAGTTAATGCTTTATTTATCTGTTAAATAAATATAACAAGAAGCATACTTTAGCCAAAAACCTGCTTTTGAGATCGAAGGGCGAGTTGGGTGCCTAGCACCTTCCCAACTCGTAACTTAGCCTCCGAACCCATTTTCATTATCTCTCGGTTTTTTTTTGGTTTTGCTTTTATTTGTTCCTTAAAATAAAGATGGCGACTCTAAAACATTTTGGATCCAGTGGGGCCTCGCAACATCTTTCCTTACACTTTTCGATCCGTTTTCCCCTAAAAAAGGGAGAATGGGAATGGAAAGGTGATGTATTCCTATGTCCTGGTATCCCCTAAACAAGGGATAACTTGACGTAGAAAACCCAAAGCACCCATAGTGATCCGAGATAGGCCATAAGACTATTTTCATAAAATCCATAGTGGGGGCGCCGCAACATTCCTTCCTTGCACTTTCACGCTTAGCCGGGTTCCATTGTGTTCGGAGAAGGTTTTCAGCGTAGTTTCGAGGCTTTATGATTTCGAGAGGGATCGCACAACTGCTAAAATTACGAGTTTTCTCGGCTTCAAGCCTTCGTCAAGAAATTGTCTCAAAGCGTAGCCGAGGACGTCTATTTGTAGTTGGATTTGTGCTTCATCGGCTTGTACCGCGCGCTTGACATTTTGTACAATGCGTTAACTGATCGGACACTATTCAGGACCTTGGCGCGGCCAAACAGCATATTGGGCGCGGCGCCAAGGCCACGTGGCACGACGCCAAGGGCAGAAACTTCCACATTTTTTGACACTTTCCCCCCCTGCAGTTCATTATTCATGCATCCTACTTTCTCCTTTTGTATTTTCAACCCTGTAACTTGACATTTTGTTAAGTTTAAACAGTTCTTGATATCACATACCAGAGTTACATATCAGGGGTACGAAATTGGAGTGTCTACAGAGCCCCTCAACGATGGAGTCTACGGGTAACCCAAGGCTTACTGAGTAGACGAACATCGTTGATAAACAATAGACTTTCCAATTTCGTTCAATTATAAAACGGGGAAGAGATGCAACAGGTAGTAGTTATAATGCAATAGTTTATAACACGAACCAAACCTCACATATCCTAGACATATTTAGTCGATTATAGCAAGTTATCATAGTTTTTAAGCAGATATGTAAATGAAATGCTCTGATGGTCGGACCTACTAATGTAGGTTGCCTACGTATTCCTTAATAAAGGAAATCAGACCAAACGTAGTTCAGGCCAAAACCTAAACTATCATTCGTGCAACGGTCGTGTCTACCGAAATAGGCTGCCTACGTATCCTTATACAAGGAATCAGACCGAGATGTAGTTCATTCAGCCGGGGACCAAATGATGCGGTGCAAGTGTTACGGTGCAAGTGCGGCAATGCTAAATGAGCAAGTGCATGCAAAGCTTTATCAAATGAGTGCTGCAAAGGTAATATAACGTGTTGTGATTGGTCGCGTCTACCAAGATAGACTGCCTACGTATCCCTAGCCAAGGAATCAGACCAATCGTAGTTCGCCTGCGGCTGTGCGGCATGAATTGTCTCCTCAGAACTCACCTTCGTCGAGGACAAGACCTTTCCTCTCGATCCGGTTGCATGCCCATTAAAAGAAAGTTCCCAACACAGCTATTGATGTCTGGAATTCAATGTCTCCTCAGGAACTCAGCCTTCGCTGGAGGACAAAGCCTTTCCCTCTGATCCGGGGTTGCATCCCCCTTAAAAGAAAGTTTTCCAAATATCATACAAATGTACTGCAAAAAAAAAGGAAAAAATACCTTCCTTTTCTTACCCTTGCCATGCCCATGCGGCAAATAGCTGCTGCTGTCGCTTTGCTGCTTCTTGCTGCTTTACGCTGTTGTTTGCTGCTCTTGCTGCACTTTGCTGGGGATTCTTCTTTTGTCACGGTTCCAGCCTTTGCTGGAAAATCTTTTCCCCTGTTCCGCTATATTTTCGGCTTTAGCTGGAAAATCTTTCTTGATGCTGCTGCATTTTTCTTTACTGCTCCTTCTAACCTTGGTTAGAAATTTACTTTCCTTGCTGCCGCATCTTTTGGTACCAGCTGAAATCATCTTTTCTTTACCGCTGTTTTTTTTTCGCTCCATTTTCTAGCTTCAGCCGAAAGTTTCTTCTTCTACCGCCGCATTTTTTTGTTGCATGCACTTATAAATTTTTCATTTTCTTTTCTTGTACATGCATTTTCCCTTCTCCCGATTTTTTTTGTTTTTTTTTTTTTTTTGTTTTTTCTCTTTTTCTTCTTTATTCTGCATGCTCGCCATTTCTTTTTATTTGCATGCTTATTATCTGTTTTTTTTTTCTCTTTTTTTTGTTTTTCATATTCCCCCTTTTTTTCTTGTTTTTCAATATTTCTCTTTTTTTTGTTTTTTTTTTTGAATCTGCCTGGATATGCTTCAGATTTGCTAGATTTTGGCACTGTTCGGCACTTTTTGAAGCATTCTTGACTTTATTAATAATACTTATGCATATCCTATTTATGCCTAAATGATGCAATTAGGTAATGATGCATGAAATTTATGCAATTTATTCTTGCGATGCATGATTGAACTAGTGGTCACTATTTGACCCTACTATGCATGATTTATACTATAAATGCAATTGGGGCTATATGATGCATGTTCTAGGCTAAAATATATTTTTGCATGCTATGTGTTCACGAAACGGACTTTTCGGAATACAATTCATTTTTTTCTGAACACATTTTTAGGCACATTTTCAGATAAATATGAGACAAAACAGGTATATTTTATCCCCTTAAATTTATTTTTCATGCATGCTTATACTGCAGGGATATAGTAAATGCCATAGGGATATTTATTTTCATGATTGATGGCACTTTATTTTCTTTTTAGCGCACCTCTAATGCAACTTATTGGATAATAAATGCAAATGCTGGATGCATGTACTACTCTATTTGATGCAAATGTGATGCCTAAAAATTACAGGATGCTTATTAACATGATGCATGGGCATTCTTTATTCTATCATGCATGCAATAATGCAAAATGTAGTACATATCTTTAAAATGCAAAACACACTTTTACGATGCCTAGAATGCAAAAAAAAAACATTTATTTAGATACAAAACAATACATAAATTTTTTTTGTTTTTGTTTTTTGTTTGTTTTGTTTTTTTTTTAGTTAAAACCTGTACAAACATTTACAATGCAATATAATTTTATATGATGCAAAATAAAAAAAAATGCAGACTCAAAACAAACGCACAAAGCAAAGCTATACTGATATCTAATGGGTAATGGCACGATGTATCTCCAAAATGGATTTTAAAGGAATATACCTTCGGGCTCGAGCAGGTTTTTTTTTTTTTTTTTGATACATAGGGAGGGGAAAAGGCAGTCACCTCCTCCTGTTCTCGGCCGGCCATATAACTGTTGCAGGGCTACACTTGGCATAAGGCTATTCTCATAACCCTTACTTTTTTCTTCTCAATCAGACAGGGCAGCAATGAATGGTCAGAATCCAAGTCGTCTGGCTGTTTCAGGACAATGGCAGTGCGGATAATGAATAGGACGAGGACACTTCTGGTGCTTCTCATTCTGATAAGACTGAGCCCTTTCTGTGCCTCGCAGAAGAAATATATGGGTCCGGCTGGGCGGATGCCGCATGCACTAATGGACTGCTCCGGGGCTTAAGCTGCAAATGAAGGATAGTTTTTGGGGAAACAAAGGGGGTAGAGGCAATAATAGATATGTACAGGCAAATAATGCACAATCTAAATTTCTTTAGCAATTATTCATAAGTTGCACCTTAGGACCTGTAATATTATATTTTAGTGTTTTAATGTGAGCCTCGGTCGTGGTTTTTCTTTTTCTTCTGTCAGTCGAACCCCCTTGTATGCTGAAGACTGGAGGTAGGATGCCGAGGTTTCAAAGAGTGCCTTCCCTCCCCTTTTTCTCCTGATATATATATATATATATATATATATATATATATATATATATATATATATATATATATATATATATTTTGCTCTAATTTTTGCCTAGGCCGCCCTTTCGGGTTTTTAGCCTAACGAGCTGGAGAGGGAAGCACTTGCCAGATAGGGTGGCTCAAGCATAATACCTTTTAAGCTCGTTGAGATTGGAGGGCTGAACAGGGTCTTCTTTTTCCTGGTTTGTGAGGAGTATGACACCTCCTGACCGGATCTCTTTGACAATATACGGCACATCGTGGAAAAGAGTGGTGGCAGCCTTTTGATAAGTAGCCCCAGCAATTTTTTTTTAGCCCAGACGGCATGACATGATAGCAGTAGGTCCCCCAAGGGGTGGTGAATGAGGTCTTTTCTTGGTCCTCTGCTGCCGTTTTGATTTGACTATAGCCCAGCATGCCATCGACGAAGGATCTGATTTCATGAGCAGCAACGGCGTCTGCCACAATATTGATATTGGGTAGAGGGAAGTCATCTTTGGGTGACACCTTATTGAGGTCGCGAAAGTCTTCGCATATCCGGACCTTCCTGTTGGGTTTGGGAACTGTCACTATATTGGACAGCCAGGTCGGGTATTTTACTACCCGAATGAAATTGACGTGCAACTGCTTCATGATTTCTTCTTTAACTTGTAGTGACCATTCCGGCTTAATCCGACAGAACTTTTGTCTGATTGGCCGAGCATCCGGATATATGGGGATCCGGTGTTCGACTATGACTGGATCTAGCCCCGACACATCTTCATAGGACCAGACAAATATGTCTACGAACTCTTTGAGGAGATCACTTCTTCCCTTGTTGATCGCTTATTTGATTTCTGAGAGAGTCTAGATGTGTATGATAGATCACATTAAGACCAAAATACTTTTAAGAGATGTCATTTAGTTGTTAACTTGCTAAAGTCACAAGTCGTAACTCGACGATAATCGAAATGCGACGCGATTGAGAGTTTACTCGGGTTTTTGTGTTCCTGACCTCGATTTGGTCCTAGATCTTTACATGATGATTGAATAACATGTTTATATGTGTTAGACTTCTATATGGATTCATATATGTAAGTATTAGAGATCATTCATAACACCCTTAACATGATTTAAATCTTGTTTGAATGTTTGTCGAATCGACGGTTTGATTGCTACTTTACTTCTTGTCGTTCTTCTTCTTTGTACGACTTTTTCGGTTGGTATTATTTTGACCCTAGATGGTTAGGGGACCTTGGGGAATTAACTTAGAATTATTTTTGAGTGGTCGTGTAAACGTTTACACACGCTCGAGTTTGATTTTCGGAAATTCGCGTATTTCCGAAGACCACGAAAGGTCTGTAGTATTTTGGCCATAACTTTGTGTACGAAACTCGGAATTCGGATCCGTTTGATGTGTTAGAAACTAGACTCATAGAGATTTCTAAACATACCTTTTGTGTAATTTTCGGACGTGTATTTCGGTACAGGAACATTTTGTAAAATGACCCAAATTCTGGTCTACTATAGTTGACCACTCATTGTGTGTTAGACTTTCTATTTGGCCAACCTAACCCTACCCAAACCAAACCTAACCCACCCTAAACTACCCTAGTTCGTCCTATCTATCCTCCTATGCATGCTTGACAAGTTTTGGGAGCTTTGAGTGCATGCAAGACACTTGGCAAGGAAAGAACACCAACATGCACAAACATGCATTGGACACCTTCTCCCACCCAACTTCATCCAAAGATTGACCAAATGCCTCCACTAAGCCATCCTATTCAGCCATCTTCTCCAAAAAAAACGTGGCTGATCATATCTCTAAGGTTGGAGAGGTTTTCTTGAAGGTTCATAGGTGATCAACAATGGTGGCCAAGTCTTGAGGAGGCCATTGCCAAAACCCAACCATAGAAGAGGAGAGGAGGTCAAGGAGATCACGTACCCACCTTTGCATGGACGTTTTGTACATCTTGTAGGACTGATTTAAGGTGAGTTACAACATCTCTTTCTATTTATCTTAGCCTCATTGACCCTAGGGAAAACAATCTTGCTATTTGAGGTCAATGAGAGCACTTAGGACTTTGTAGAGATGTCACGTTCTCGTGTATGCTAAATAATGAATTTTTGGTTGCATAAACAGATTATGATCAGATTATAAACCATGTTTATGATGTTATTTAGGTGTGATAATGTATGATAAATCATCCTATCTTGTTGTTTAAGTGTTGGGAGCATATTTGATGAAATGGTTAGGCTTGTAGAGATGTCATGTTCTCGTATATGCTATATGATGAATTTTTGGTTGCATAAACAGATTATGATCAGATTATAAACCATGTTTATGATGTTATTTAGGTGTGATAATGTATGATAAATCATCCTATCTTGTTGTTTAAGTGTAGGGAGCATATTTGATGAAATGGTTTGGCTTGTAAAGATGCCATGTTCTCGTATATGCTATATGATGAATTTTTGGTTGCATAAACAGATTATGATCAGATTATAAACCATGTTTATGATGTTATTTAGGTGTGATAATGTATGATAAATCATCCTATCTTGTTGTTTAAGTGTTGGGAGCATATTTGATGAAATGGTTAGGCTTGTAGAGATGCCATGTTCTCGTATATGCTATATGATGAATTTTTGGTTGCATAAACAGATTATGATCAGATTAATAACCATGTTTATGATGTTATTTAGGTGTGATAATGTATGATAAATCACCCTATCTTGTTGTTCAAGTGTTGGGAGCATGTTTGATGAAATAGTTAGGCTTGTAGAGATGCCATGTTCTCGTATATGCTAAATGATGCATTTTTGGTTGGATGAACAGATTATAATCAGATTATAAACCATGATTATGATGTTATTTATGTGTATTGATGTATGATAAATCACCCTATCTTGTTGTTCAAGTGTTGGGAGCATGTTTGATGAAATAGTTAGGCTTGTAGAGATGTCATGTTCTCGTATATGCTAAATGATGCATTTTTGGTTGGATGAACAGATTATAATCAGATTATAAACCATGATTATGATGTTATTTATGTGTATTGATGTAATAAATAACTCTATCTTGTTGTTTAAGTGTTGGGAGCATGTTTGATGAAATGGTTAGGCTTGTAGAGATGCCATGTTTCACTATATGCTAGATGATGAAATTTTGGTTGGTTGAACATGTTGTAAAGTATGTTTATGATGATATTCATGTGTAGAGATAGATGATGAATTATTCTATCTTGTTTGTTTAAGTGTTGGGAGCATATTTGATGAAATGGTTAGACTCATATTTGATGAAATAGAAAGAATGAATATATATGCCTTGTTTGTGACTTCTATTCTATGTTGACTAGTTAATTGTTTGAGTGGAGTTTTATGGGTTTAATAACCTTAGTAAACAGATTGTAAAGTATGTTTATGATGATATTCAAGGGTAGAGATATATGATAAATCATTCTATCTTGTTTGTTTAAGTGTTGAGAGCATGTTTGAGGACTTGTGAATGATATATATATATATGCCTAACTTGTGACTTTGGTTCTATGTTGCCTACTTAAATGTTTGATTTGGGGCCTTATGGGTTTAATGACCTTAGTAACCTAATTATTCATGTTAGTATGGACATAGGAGAGTATTGAGGCCAACGGCTTCTATACCCTAATTTTTGAAAGAATGATTATGACTCAACGAAGTTGACCATTGGGTTAGTATGACATTAAGGAGTAATATGCCTAAGTCCTACGAATTTTGGGGTAGTATTAATGGAGGTTAAGCCTCCAAGAATTTTAAAGTGTATGAAGAACACTTGATGATTAGAGCCTTGATTTTATCTCTAATGTGATTATGTGCTAGTTGTGAAGTAAAAGCATGACTAGATGATTGTAGAGTACATGCCTACTTATTTGAGCATATGATAATGTATTACGTGTGCTTGAAGTTTGAGTCCAGTTGGAGTCGGTTTGTTGAGTCTTTGGGGCGGGACGATGCATCATCTTCACGAATTGTGAGATTCGTGATTTTGATGGATCGCCGCGCCAGATTGCACACACCCTCTATCGATGGCCACGGTAGGGAAGTAGTTTATCTCAGTTGTAGTATGGAAACATGACTTTGATAACTATCGGAACTCGAGCGGGGAAATGTCTCGGGGACGTCGATATCCACGAAAGGGATATCGAGGACACATAAAGGTTTTGCACGTTGTTTTTGCAGGAGCGACACGGCGAAAAAAGGGTAACGGTATCATATCCCTTTTGTATGAATTGACTCACGAGTGCTATATGTGAATAATGTGCTACGTGAATATGATATGATATGAAATGATGGTTGAATGATTTAATGAAATGTTATACTTGTTGATAACATGATATTCGACATTGTTAAGTATGGATATCTTGACATGATTATTTATGAAATCTATATTATGCCAATAGCATGAATTATTATTGTTGAGCATGATGCCATGACAGGAAGTTATGTTAGTAACTTGCTAAGTCTTTATGACTTACTCCTATTTGTTTTGATTGTTTTCCCTAGATCCGAGCCGAGCGAGTGGTTCGAAGTGATTATCAAGTTACGTTGGTGAAGCTTGTGACGAGGTTGCTACCTTATAATTTTAGTATCTTTTCTTTTGGCAAGGACGATGGGAACATAAAGTTATATAAACTTTATGTGGGGTAGCAAGACTTTGTGTGTTTGATTATTTGTACTTATGTTAATTAGTACGTAATGTTTTGAGAGCCGACATGTGTTAGTCATGCCTTGTGTATTTATGATGATCATGCTTTAGTTGTTTTAACCATGTATTGGTTTGTTTATTATGTTTGTTATCCGGCATGTTTTTAGCCGTTAAGCATGTTAGACTAGAGTTGTAGACTTAGTTTAATGTTGGGTTCCGGCCGTAACGTCGCCGATGACTTGGTATATAATTGCTATAAAGTGTTATACATGCCTATTGTTGCGTCGCATGATTTTATTTTTGGACCAAGAGATTCATTATCTCTAAGGTTGTGTTAGTTTGAGCTTGTTAGCTCGGGCGCCACTGTTTAATTATAATACGCTTCCGCATTTGTTAAAGTTTTTGGCGTATCGCCGTTATGGCCTTACCCGTTATTTGTTATCTTGTGTGTTTTTGACGGCACGACCTCGGGGTCTCATATTGGGATTCGGGTCGGGTCGTCACAAGTCTTCAGTTGCTGTTGATGAATAATGTTGTTCCTGTTGCTCGACTGACTTTACAAGCTCAAGCAAATAATATTTATCTTTTGGGTCCTTTTCATTAAATGACTCATCATTATAATTATTATTTAATGCGTCTTTTAATGTAGGTGCAACTAAGGAATAAGTAAAGACAATTAGATTATCATTAAAAGCAAATCGTACAGGGTTTATTACATTATTGAGGACCTGGGGTTTGAAATCCTCAATTTTAGGGAGCGGATCGGTAGATGACCGATCTGTAAAGCTAGGGAAAGGAATAGGGATAATATATCCGGTCCACCGATTTGAAAAGCCGTAGTAGTATACTAGTTCTGCAGAGGCTTA
Organism: Codonopsis lanceolata; assembly: GCA_013146195.2. Classification (NCBI taxonomy): domain Eukaryota; kingdom Viridiplantae; phylum Streptophyta; class Magnoliopsida; order Asterales; family Campanulaceae; genus Codonopsis; species Codonopsis lanceolata. Next base: position 47,815,016 of record CM028381.1, on the reverse strand, counting down.
TTAAAAATAGACTCAAACTCAGCAGGGAGCTCTTTTTATAATAAGTGTCTTCATCCATCATACCTGTGAAGATAAGTTATTATCTTTCATTTGCGAGATCCCGAGTCAAATAGACAAAATACACAAGCATGCATAAGTAGGATTATAAAATTCATGTGGCGCAACATCGCAGGCCACACTTGGCCTAAAACAACCTAAAATAAACAAGTCATCGTTAAACCCAACAACTACTCCTACAATTAATAACACATGCTTATGATAACCTCAACGGCCACAACATGCCGGAGACAACAACAACAACAACGATTAAACGAGCTTTAGCGGAAGAAAACCGTAGTGAACCATACACATATAAACAAAGACATATAAGATACCAAAAGATTACAAGTGTTAAGTAGTTGTTACAACAACATCAAAAACCCAAGCCAAGTCTACATGACTTGCTTCCCAACGCCCTTTCCAAAATAAAAGGCTAATCAACAAGTCCAAAAGATCAACCTTTAGAATACAAACAACCAAACGTGGAATATCTATCTCGTAACGATCTAAGGAAAGACAAAGCAAACAAATAGGGTAAGTCGAAAGACTTAGTAAGTTACTACAATGCATGTTCATGTTATAGCATGACATTTATCTCGCTTATAATACATGATCATCATATAGCACGTAGCACATTGTTCATAAGAAATTAAATCATACAAGTAGGATATGATATAGTCACGTAGCGCAAAACATTCGAGGTTCGTGCCATCGATGTTATGTGAATTCATCGACTTATACCGAGAATCCTCTCGATCTAGATAGCAAGCCAATGCGCACTTAACCGGGGCTGGTGTGTGAAGTCAGCGGCGATCCATAGCGCACGAATCCCACGATGCATCGGACTTAGATAAACAAACCAAATAATGGACTCAATGTGATGCACAAGTAGGTATTTACTTGACTAAACCATTCAAAGACCGAATTCGACAAGAGCGAACTCGACCAACCAAGTAGGGTATTAATCTCTACTATAAAATCATATCAAGGCAATTAAATTGCACAAAACCAACCTTTCATAAAAACTTGTTATAAACAATCAAACCAAGCTCATACTTGAGTAAACCAAATCAAACGGTGTCCAAACTTCGTAGGGATTGAAACTAGAGTTCAACACGTTCAAATATTCCCTAGAGTCGACTCCGTTGAGTCTTTGCTCTAAATTCCCAAATTTGGAGAAATTGAAGCTATGTGCTTCATAACCCAACCTAGGTCAATTCTAGGTTCAACAAGGTATTAAATTCACCAAGGCAATGCAAAGTGATTCACGTATATCATAGAGTCCATTAATGAGGATAAAACACCTACAACATATAACATCTCATGTAAGCTCAAATTAGGCCATTAACACTTAACAACATTTTCATCAACAAATACAATACATGCTTCTAACATGTTCAAAGCCCTACATAATCAAGATTCAAGAGGTTTATAAACTTTCATAAGCAAGAAACCAACTTACACATGCTCCTAGCAATTTCATAATTTTCAAAATACAAGTACAAGGCATAGGAAGCATTTATGTGTTCTCATTGACCTCAATCACCATAGGCTTTGTTTCCTTAGGGTCAATGAGAACTAAAAGAAGAAGAAGAAGAAAGTAACTTACTTGATATACACCAAAGAAAGCAAAAGAAGAAACCAATCGGATGGAAATGCTGAGCTCTACAACTTTAATGAAGGATTCTTGGGCAAAGGAGGAATGGATGAGGGAAGTTGGAGATGAGAACCTCAAGAAACCATGGAAGAACCTTGAGAGAAGATGAAATTCGTTTTTGGAAGAGTGAGGGTGAGAATGAGAGTCAAAAATCTGAAATGTGGCTTATATTGGTCTAATTCTTGAGTGGGACAAGTGTCAACAACTTGTGGTCCCTTTTCTAATTTGATTTGTGGCTTAATAGGTCACTAATGTAATCTTAACCCATCATTAAAAACTAGTTAGGGATGTTAAGACTTAAGTGGGAAGGGTTAGGGAGGTTTAGGATAGGTTTAGATATGGGTTCTACAAATCGTCCAATTAAAGCAGGGAAAAAAATCCCGTAACAGATGAGGCGGGCGCCTCACCCAAGCCCATGCGCCTCAACTGAGGCTATCCCAGTTCAGACCACTGCAATTGCTCCCTGCGTTTGAGGCGGGCGCCTCACGAGGTGCCATGCGGCCGCCTCGGCTCAGAACCTCTAAAACTTGATCTAAACTTGATCTAAATGGTCCCAAACTTTTGGGCAACCATTCTAAGGTCTAACCCTACTCAAAACAAGTCGGAGCACCGAACAACCCAGGAACAAGATGGAACAAGGCTCAAACCACGAATGAACAACGAATCAAACTACAATCAAACACCAATCAAACTAGGATATCTTGGACATGAAAAGGTTTGTTTCAACATGATTAAGACCTGAATATAAAGCCAAGAACACAACGAACTCTTAAATGCGTCGAAATGGAAGCAAATACGAGCAACGAGAGGAATCGCTAAGGCCAAATTCAACGCGATTAAACCGGCGATTCAATAAACAAGTTTATATGATTCAAAACATGTTATGGACTTCTAGAATGATCTATGAATGATTCTAAAACATTTCTATACTAAGTAAACATGCTCACAATCAACCAAGAAAGTATAAAGACAAGCATAGAATGCACATGCAAGAATACGGGGCGTTACAGGTAGGCTCGGCCAGATCGGGTAAGGTGGCTAACATCTCCACTGACCCAAGTGGCTTTTTCAATATTACAAGTACTTTGGCTACCCAGGATAGTGTCCCAAGAGAGCATATCGTAGCTAGGCTCTTTTATGGATGGGGATGGAAAGAAAGGAACAAGAATATATGGTAATGGGTGTTTATTTGTTTCGAACTCGGGCACACAAAAATCTTCATCAACCTTAATCATGTTGATTTGAGGTAGAGGGTTATTGACTATATTTGGTCTGGGAGGAGGCTTTTCAATAACCTTATCATCTATAAGATCCTGGATAGCATCTCTGAGCATATAACATTTATCGGTGAGGTGACCACTATAGCGATGGTATTCACAGTACTGGGCATGATTCTAGGTCCTGGGCACGAGGTTCGGTGGCTTATAATTTTCCATAGGCTTTAACACTCCTTGTGCCATTAGCCCCTGCAGGATCACAGACTGGGAGGCTTGCAGTTCATCATAATGCCGATTCTGATTTCTGAAATTTCTGTTCGGGCCGTTATTTCCTCTGACTGCGTTGACGGACCTATCCGCTCCATAAGACCATGGAACAGTGCCATAACTTTGGGTAGGTAAAGTGGCTGATGCATTTCCTGCCATATTGACGACTGGTGCTGGTGTGGCTGCGACTATCTTTCCTTTAGAGTAACGGAAAGAGCTAGGAGGCATATTGACTTGTAATTGCCCCGTCCGTATATCTTCATCAATATGGGCTCCTATCTCCAATATTTCTTTAAAATTGGTGTAAGGGAGATACTGCATGTGTTCCAGGTAAATGGGCTGGAGGTTTTTGATGAACATTCTGCATGACTCGGTCGGATCAGGTCTGTCAAAAGTCTGGGCCAACTTTCTTTTCCACCTTACTGCGAACTCAGCACAGGTTTCTTTTTCCCTCTGGGTGCACGACTCAAGGTCCCTTTTATTTCGGGGGTGTTGTCTTTGTACCTTTCGAGAGCCAGCCTATCGGTCCCACGTGTTCATGGTCTTTGCTATCAGACAACATTAGCCATTGTTTGGCAGCCCCTATTAGGGTGAGGTGAAAATTGGAAGCCATAGCCTCAAAGCTATCTCCCCTTGACTGCATACCATTGGAATAAGATTTTAAGTGGGATATCGGGCATCCAGTCCCATCAAATTTTTCTATGTTGGACATTTTGAATTTTAAAGGCAATACTGCCGCAAGTTGTAATGTCAGTGCCCACGTAGAAAATTCCCCTTTATTGAGAAGTTTGAGCATCATGGCCTTCATATTTTCCATGCCAGCCTCTATTTTGGTGGCTGGGGGAGTTGGCTTTTGGTATATACTGGCTAGACTAGGGAAGGCTGGGTTAATTTCTGGCTGCGGTGTCTGGTAAGGATTTTGGGCTGGATACGGATTTTGGGTTGGTGGATTTTGGGCTGGATACGGATTCTGGGCTGGTGGAACTTGGGTAGGATAAGGATTTTGGGCTGGTGGAATTTGGGTAGGATAAGGACTTTGAGCTGGTGGAATTTGGACTGGTGGATTCTGGGCTGGTGGATTATTGATGGTTTCGGTTGGGCGGCCAGGATCATTATAAGGTAAATAAGTGGTAACTCGGCCTGGCGGGTTATAACTTCGTGGGTCCATATGTGGGCTATTTTGGAGTGGGTTGGTTATAGGAAAAGGGAGGTCATTTGGGCTTTGGGGAATATTGGTGCTTGGGAAAGGATATGAAGAATAGGACGGGTAAGGGCTGATATTTGGGTAGTAGGGACATGGTGGAGGATTGGGATTCAGGGTATCGGCAGTATTTGATGGGTTAGTGTTTGGTTGGGGGTTTAGGCTTTGAGGCACATGAGATGTTGATGCTTCCTGGGGGACTGCAGGGGAAGGGTTCACCTCACCACTGGATTTCAAACTTTGCACCAGGCTAGCTATTTGGCTCATCGCTGCACCTAACTTTTGGTCTAGCCATTCCTGCATTGCTGGAGTCGGAGCGTATCCTGGAGCCCTTGAATTTGTACCCATAGCATTTGCTCACTCTCTGTGCCATCTTGCTTTCGGATCGTACTCTATGTACTAATTACGCCTTATCGATTTGATGCGATATCCTGCAGTCGATTTAGCGCTTATTTCCCATATCAACCGGCAAGTACTATCTCTGCCTTTCCAAATTTGGGCCAGGTTTCTGAGGAAAATGAGTTTGGAGGTATCAGAAGGTTGGCTGAAGGCTTTTTTGGGCTTAAAGTACAGCGTGCCTTTATTAGTATATTTTATTATTATTTATTGTCTTCCCAACAATTGACCGGATAAGCACCCGCTTTATTTTGACGGTCTCAGGACTTTTCCTGGAACAGTGGATTCTTTCTCCAGAGTATAGGACCAACGTATTCCACCTGCCTTTCGACTCCCCGAGATTGGACTGATCTCAGGCGAAGGGCCTATACTCTTTCCAGGATCCACCATTCGAAATAGTCTAGGTCGAGCATCAGAGAATAATAAATCAACCCCTGCTTATTTATTATTATTATATTTTTTTTGTTGCGCAATGTATTTTCATCATTTTTTTTCAAACTTGCGCATTTTTCTTTTTTTAAATATATTTTTACATATATATATATATATATATATATATATTGACTTTTTCCTTTTTATATATATATATATTTTTTTTTTTGACAGGGGCTGACTCACAATTCAGAGATGCAAAAAACGGTTGGTCTATGAAGTGTCCTGAGAATCTATATGCATTCTAGCGTTGGCTCATGCAGTGGGTAGGCTGGCCATGGTGTAGGGTAACAGTTCGGAATATTCCTATATGCGTGCACGTGTGTGCGGTATCTAGAAAGTAGTAAAATCTTTATTCAATTACAGATATATAAACAGAAAAATAAAACAGATATGGTCTGTCTTGCTGTTACGTGTGGGTTTTCTTGGCTTTTTAGTTTGAGCGTAAGCAAACAAGCACATCACATTAAGAAATAGAAAGAAAAGTGGGGAAACTATTTATCCCTATTAATTACAAATTTGGTCCTATATCCCCAAAATAAAATGATAGAATGAATGCAGATATGTACACATTTTGCGGAATAATGAACAGAACAAAATAATAATATAGAGCCGAAAATGAAGCAATATTAAAAATAAAGCACCGGCCCTTTTATTGTGCTGCCCAGAATTTTTATTTGTAACATATATATAATTTTTTTATTATTTTTTGATTTTTTTTTTCTATTTTCGAATTTTTATTTTCATGTTTTTTTTAGCTTTTCTCTTTTTTTTTCAAAAAGAATATTTTTAAATACACCTGTAACAGTTATCGGAACGAAACTGCTGCAAGATGGAGGATCATATCCACAAATATAGACACGGATGTATAGGAACGCAATATTCAAATGCATAAATTAATATAACAAGCATACTTTAGCCAGAAACAAAGAAAAACAAAAAAATTTTTTGTTTTATGAGTCTAGCCCTCCATTTTATTTAAAATAAACAACTCCCCAGCAGAGTCGCCACTGTGGGTTCCCGGGACTGCGCCTGCGCCCCGCGCGCCCTTGGATAGGGGTGTGCGTACATGTGGATACGGGACACCACAGCTCTCGTTCCACCCTCCCTTGTTTAGGGGAAGACGAAATCAAAAGTGTGACAGGAGTGCTGTCTAAGATAGCGCGTTGGAATGCGCCTCGGTTGCCTTTAGTGGATTTTTGATCTAATATGGGAACTTTGGGTTTCCTGCATCAAGTTATCCCTTTTTTAGGGGATACCAGGATATGGGAATGCATTACCCTTTCATTCTCATTTTCCCTTTTTTAGGGGAAAATGGAAAAGTGCAAAAAAGGATGTTGCGACGCCCCCCACTATGAATTTTATTGAAAATAGCTTTATGGCCCATTTCGGATCACTATGGGAGCTTTGAGTTTCCCGCATCAAGTTATTCCTTGTTTAGGGGATACCAGGATATGTGAATACACCACCCTTTCATTCTCATTTTCCCTTTTTTAGGGAAAAACAGAAAAGTGCAATAAAGGAGTGCTGCGAGGCCCCACTGGATCCAAAAAGATTTAGAGTCGCCATCTTTATTTTAAGGCAAAAATAAAGCAAAACCAGAAAAAAGAAAAGAAAACCAGAGATAGAAAACGGGTTCGGAGGCTAAGTTACGAATTGGGAAGGTGCTAGGCACCCAACTCGCCCTTTCGGTCTCAAAAATAGTTTTTGGCTAAAGTATGCTTATTGTTATATTTATTTAGCAAATAAATATAGCATTAAAAGATAGGAAAATAAAACAAATACATCCATAGCTACATTATTTACGGACTTGCAGCCATTTCATTACAATAATTACAAATGTATTTAAAAATATTTGGTCATTATAACGGCTCTTTTACATAATATTTTCTAATCTAATCCGGGCAGCACAACGGCTTATATTGTCTACATTGGGCCGGATTTAAATAACAACTTTTATAAATAATAAATAAATAAATAAATAAATAAATAAATAAATAAGTAAATAAAATGCCCTTAAATGCTATTACCTTTTAGAGCGGGGTGTGCTTGCTCTGTCCTTCTCGGGAGAGGGAGACTTTTATTGCTGTTGCTGATGTGATTTGGGAAGAGTGACGGCTTATTTATGGTAGTTTTGGCTTACTCGGGTAGAACGATAGCTTAGTTTCGGCGATTTTGACCTTTTTGGTTGGGCGGAATAGCGGCTTATTTAGGGTGATTTCGGCCTATTTACTCGGGCAGAGTAACGGCTTACTTTATGGTTTTTGGGCCGGGGAAATAAGGTGGATACCTAACTAAAGGGCTAGGGATCACTTTAACCGGTTGGATTTGTGTTTGGAGAAGGTTTCGTAGGGGTTTGAGGCTTTATGAGAGGAGGGGATCGCACACTGTGTTAAAATTACGCAGAGTTTTCCTGGGCTTCAAGCCTTCGTCGAAGAAATCTGTCTCAAAGCGTAGCCGAGGACCTCTATTTGTAGTTGGATTTGTGCTTCATCGGCTTGTACCGCGCGCTTGACATTTTGTACAATACGTTAACTGATCGGACACTATTCAGGACCTTGGCGCGGCCAAACATCATATTGGCCGCGGCGCTAAGGCCACGTGGCGCGGCGCTAAGGGCAGAAACTTCCTCATTTTTTGACACTTTCCCCCCTGCAATTCACTATTCATGCATCCTAGTTTCTCCTTTTGCATTTTCAACCCTGTAACTTGACATTTTGTTAAGTTTAAACAGTTCTTGATATCACATGCCAGAGTTACATATCAGGGGTACGAAATTGGGGTGTCTACACCATCTTTATTTTAAGGAGAAATAAAGAAAAACCAAAAATAAACCAGAGTTTGTAAAAAAAGGTTCGGAGGCTAAGTTACGAGATGAGAAGGTGTTAGACACCCACCTCGCCCTTTCGGTCTCAAAACAATTTTTGGCTAAAATATGTTTTTTGTTATATTTATCTAGCAAATAAAATAAAGTATTAAAAAAGGAACAAATATATCTGTATTTACAGTATTTGCAGACTTGCAGCCGCCTCCTTCCAGTAATTACAAATACATTTAAAAATATTTGGTCATAATAATTGCTCTTTTTAATGCTATTTTCTACATACATCCGGGCAGTATAACAGCTTATATTTTTTTACATTGGGCCGGATGAAAATAACATTTTTATAAATAAAACCCTTAAAGGCTCACCTTTAAGAGCGTGAGTGTGCTCGCTCTGTCCTTCCAGGAGAGGGAGTCTTTTTGCTGCTGCTGCGGTTCGGGCAGAATAATTGCTTCCGAAAGTTGCTTCTGGGCACAGTCAAACGGGCGGAGCAACTGCTTGTTTTTTTGCTGTTGTTTGCTTGCTGCTGACGGAAAATGGGTAGAGCAACTGCTTGTTTCTGGCGGATTTGGCCTTTGGATTCGGGCAGAGCAACTGCTCTTTTTGGGATTTTTGGACTGGGGGAATAGGGTGGAAACCTAGCTAGGGGGCTAAGGCTCACTTTGACCGGTTGGTTTTGTGTTTGGAGGAGATTTGGCAGAGTTTCGAGGCTTTATAGGAGGGGGTATCTCTCACTATCTCACGATCGCTCTCTACACGGCGTAAAAGAAACGCGCATCGTAATAGTGAGAAGAATTCTCGGCCCCTGAAAGTGAAACCGAACACCTCTATTTATAGGTGAGAGGAGGGACACCGCTGTCTTTAAAATTTCTTCTTTGTGCTTCATCAGCTTGTACCGCGCGCTTGAAGGCTTGTGCTAATTCTCAAATCGTAAACACTGTTTGGGGCTTGGGCGCCGAACCCTAAGGTTCTGGGCGCCACGCCCACTTATCTTGGTGGCAACGCCTGGCCTTCAAACTTAGCCTCCTTTTGACACTTTGGCCCCTGCATTTCACTGTTTTACATATCCTGCTTTGTCTTTTGTATTTTTAAACCCTGTAACTTGACATTTGTTAAGTTTCAGCAGGTCTTGATATCGCATGTCAATGGTTACATACCAGAGGTATGAAATTAGGGTGTCTACAGCGACCCTTTATGGCTACTATTAATACTGTAATTAATGTTAAAAATGACAAGTTATCCATGACTGTTATGGGTGAAACTGTCGAGATATATGTATTTGATGTGATGAACAGACCTGGTGATATGAGTGCTTGTTTTACTGTTGATGAAGTAGAAAATTTAACAGTTGAGAATTTAGTGCAAAAGGTTAAGTTTGACAAAGTAGAAGAAGTGTTGATTGGTCAAGGTGATACAGAAAATGATGAAGTTATTTAATTAACCAAATTATTTGAGGAACGAGAAGAGATAACTACCAAGCAAGTTGTCCGTGACCCTTTAGGTCATTTTAATGATAAATTGGTTCCTTCAATAGAATCACCACTTGTTTTGGAATTGAAGCCCTTACCGTCTAATTTGAAATATGTTTTTCTTGGTAAAAATGAAACTCTACCTATAATAATTGCATCAAATCTTTCTATAGAGCAAGAGAAAAAATTAATAACCATCTTGAAAGAACATAAAGAGGTTATAGGATGAACTTTAGCTGATCGAAAAGGCATAAGTCCCACCAAATGTATGCATAAAATCCATCTCGAAGAAGGAGCTAAACCTTCTACAGAACATCAAAGAAGACTAAATCCTCATATGGAAGAAGTTGTGAGAAAGGAAGTTCTTAAACTTCTTGATGCAGGTATTATTTACCCCAATCTCTGATAGTAAGTGGGTGAGCCCAGTACAGGTAATCCCCAAGAAATCTGGGATTATGTTGGTAAAAAATGATAAAGATGAGTTAGTGCCTACTAGAACAGTAATAGGGTATAGGATGTGTATTGATTTGAGGAAAATCAATGCAGCTACTAAGAAAGATCACTTCCACTATGTTACTCGAACACTTAATGATGCACAATTGCATTACACAACCACTGAAAAAGAATTTTTGGTTGTTGTTTTCGCGCTTAAAAATTTTCGATCTTACTTGCAAGGATCTAAAGTGATTATCTTTTCTGATCATGCTGCTCTAAAGTATTTGTTGAGTAAAAAAGATGCTAAGCCTAGGTTAATTAGGTGGATGCTTTTATTACAAGAATTTGATATCACAACAAAAGAAGAAAGGTTATGAGAATGTGGTAGCCGATCATTTGTCTAGGTTAGAATTATGATCTTTCTTTGAAAAACAGTTGTTTGAAAACAACATTCCTTTAAATGAAGATTTTCCAGATAAACAGTTGTACGTAGTTCAGAATAGTGAGCCTTGGTATGCTGATTATGTGAACTTCATAGTGGCTAACATTTAAAATCCCGATTTTGGTTATCATGAACATAAGAAATTTCTTTCTAAAGTAAAACATTACTTTTGGGATGAGCCTTATCTGTTCAAGCGTGGTCCAGATTTAATCATAAGGAGATGTATTCCTCTTTTGAGTCTCCTTGAGTTTGTGAGTTTCTAGAGGAGTGTAAATAGTGTCACCCTGCAAAAAGATTTTCTTTTAATTATTTTAGTTATTTATTGCTTTTGTATTTATTTGTTTACTCGTGGACGAGCAAAGTCTAAGTTTTACGGTATTTGATAGATGTGCTTTATATGCATCAATTGTATGTATTTTCCTACTTAGATTGTGTTCTTCCATGAGATTTAGACTACTAATATGGGTTTGTAGTGCTTTTATGAGTTTCAAGTTGAATTGGAGATTTTAGAAGACTTGAAGGCTTTTTCCATGCAATTGGAGACTCCAGAGACCTAGATGCAAAATCCTGGAAGTTGGAAATTCTCTAAAATCTGAAGAAGGGAGTAAGTGGTCGCCTACTCCCGAAGCCTACGCTACCGCGTAAAATCCAGTATTGCGCATTGGAAGAAAAGTCATCAAGCAGTCGCCAAGCCCTCGTGACCAAGCGACCGCTTAGCCTCGTTTTTCAGCATGACATGTTTAGTAATTTCTTAAATTATAAACTTAATATAAATACAACCCTAATAGTTTAGTTTTTGGGGGATCCGAAATTTATCATTCTTTCAGTCGTTCTTAGGGCTAGGGAGATATTTTGATTCATTGTCTTTGTCATTGTTGAAGATTGATTATGAGTTCTTCATCCATCATTGTTTGTTCATCGTCCTTGATGAACTAACCACATCTATCTAGGAATTGGATGTAACTTGTATCAATTCTTATATTCTAATATTAAATTCTATTCAATCAATTATTGCTTATTAATTAGATTATCTCTGGTTTGCATTGAAGCTCTCGCATAATGGCTGCATTAGTGAATTTGTAAGCTCTAAGGTATGATGAGTAGCACTATCCGAATGCATAAGTTATACATTAGCCAACCTAATTATATTTATTAGGGCATGTTTGATTTGACTTATCTGGAAGTGCTTATGACTTATAACTTACGATAAGTTGTTTTTGAAGCAATTGATTTTACTTATGATAAGATAAGTCATAAGTCATATACAAGCCACCTAAAGCGCATGTAAGGTCATAAGTTGTAAGCACTAAGCCTAGTGCTTAATTATACTTTTTAAAAACAAGTGAATCCCTTCTTTATTGAAATTTTATATATTCCAAGATTATCTTTCTTAATAATAATAATAAAAACAAAGAGTAATAATAATAATAATAATAATAATAATAATAATAATAATAAGAGGAATTATAATAAAATTAATAAATAATAATATAAATAATGATAGTTGTTATAATAATAATAAAAATAATAAATATAGAATTAATAATGATAAGTATGATAATAATAATTAATAATAATAATAATAATAATAATAATACTAAAAATTAATATTAGTAATAATATAGTAAAAATAATTGTAATAATAATAAGTAATAATAATAATAAAAGTAATATTAATATCAATATTATAATAAAAATATAATATTAATAATATAAATAACATTAATAATATTATTAATATAATAAAATAAATACTAAAATTAACAAGTAATAATAATAATAATAAAAGTAATATTAATGTTAATAAAATAATAATAATAATAATAAAAAGGAAATAATAATGATAATAATAATAGTAATAATTAATAATAGTGATAAAATTTGCATTAATATTAATAAAATAATAAAAAAGTGATAATAATAATAATAAATAAAATAAAAAAATAATAATGATAATAATATGATTAAAATTAATAATAATAATAATAATAATAATAATAATAATAATAATAATAATAATAATAATAATAATAATAATAATAATAATAATAATAATAATAATAATAATATAAATCAAACATCACCAGTTATTAGTCATCAGTCATAAATTATAAGTAATAAGTTATCAGTCATAAGTAATAAGTCATCAACACATATCAATAAACTAAATCAAATAGGCCCTTAATAAATAGATCTTTCTGATTTCCTGATCGGGCTAAGGTATAGATCTAGGTTTGCGTGCGTTCTTCGAGTACTTAATGGACCCTTAATTATCGTGTGGACGGATCAAGAAAGCACAGCCAAAGCAGGGTACTATGCATTGCAAACCGTGATCCAAGTGTCCCAATCTTTACATTAGCGAACGAACCCTTAATTGATTGATATATAAAGATAGATGAACATAAGAGGAGATATAAGTGAATCTTAATTTCTAGATTTTCCCCCACATATTAATCTTCAGTTATTCTGTGATATTTGCAATATTTTAAATCTTCCTTTAAATTAATTTAAATTTCTAGTAATTAGTTTTAATAATTTACAAACCAAAACCCCCCATTAGGTTAATTGTTTCTGTTTCCGATTAAATTCCTGTTATTGTTCTTTCTCTCTATGGTTCGACCCTTGTTACCGTACAACTATACTTCTGTTGACTCGTGCACTTGTGAGGTAATTTTTAAGACATAAAAAAGTCACTGCCCAAAATTTTGAACGACACCAAAAATTTCGAACGACGCCTAAAATTTCGAACAATGCCTAAAATTTTGAACGATGCCAAAATTTTGAAAGGTACGATGCTAGAAAGAGAGAAGAAAATGAAGAACAAACAAAATGCACTAACCACACTGTAGACACCTCAATTTCATACCCTTGATATGTAACTCTGGCATGTCATACCAAGAATTGTTTAAACTTAACAAAATGTCAAGTTACAGGGTTGAAAATGCAAAAGGAAAAAGTAGGATGCATGAATAGTGAACTGCAGGGGGTCAAAGTGTCAAGAATAGGCTGAAAATGGAGGTTGGCGCTGCCATAAGGGGTATTTGGCGCAGCGCCAAGGGAGTTTATTGGTCGCGCCCAAGCTCCTGAATAGTGCACTCACAGTTAACGCATTGCACAATTCTCTCATCGCACGGTACAAGTCAATGAAGCACAAATCCAAATATAAATATCAGTGCCCGGCTATGATTTCAGAAGACAATTTTTCGGCAAAGGCTTGATGCCCAGAATTACTCTGCGTAATTTTAACGCAGTGATCGATCAGTGAGTGTGAGCGATCCCCTTCTCTCATAAAGCCTCAAAACTCTACCAAACCTCCTCCAAACACAAATCTAACCGGTTAAAATGATCCTTAGCCCTTTAGTTAGGTATCCACCTTATTTCCCCGGCCCAAAAACCATAAAGTAAGCTGTTACTCTGTCCGAGTAAATATGCTTAAATCACCCGAAATAAGCCGTTATTCCGCCCAACCAAATAGGCCAAAACCACATAAACTAAGCCGTCATTCTGCCCGAGTGAGTGAGCCAAAACTACTATAAATAAGTCGTCACTCTGCCCAAATCACAGCAGCAGCAGCAATAAAAGTCTCCCTCTCTCGAGAAGGACAGAGCGAGCACACTCCGCTCTAAAAAGGTAATAGCCTTTAAGGGCATTATTTTTATAAAAGTTGTTATTTAAATCCGGCCCAATGTAGACAATATAAGTCGTTGTGCTGCCCGGATTTAGTTAAAAAATACTATGTAAAAGAGCCGTTATAATGGCCAAATATTTTTAAATATATTTGTAATTATTGTAAGGAAACGGCTGCAAGTCCGTAAATAATGTAGCCGCGGATGTATTTGCTTTAATTTTCCTGTCCTTTAATGCTTTGTTTATTTGCTAAATAAATATAACAATAAGCATACTTTAGCCAAAAACCATTTTTGAGACCGAAAGAGGCGAGTTGGGTGCCTAGCACCTTCCCAACTCGTAACTTAGCCTCCGAACCCATTTTCAATCTCTGGTTTTTCTTTTTCTTTTTTTGGTTTTGCTTTATTTTGCCTTAAAATAAAGATGGCGACTCTAAAACATTTTGGATCCAGTGGGGCCTCACAACACTCATTTCTTGCACTTTTCCGTTTTCCCATAAAAAGGGGAAAATAAGAATGAAAGGATGATGTATTCCCATATCCTGGTATCCCCTAAATAAGAGATAACTTGATGCGAGAAACCCAAAGCTCCCATAGTGATCTGAAATAGACCATAAGGCTATTTTGATAAAATCCATAGTGGGGGCGTCGCAATATCATTTTTTGCACTTTTTCGTTTCCCCTAAAAAAAAAGAAAATGAGAATGAAAGGGTGATGCATTCTCATATCCTAGTATCCCTTAAACAAGGGATAACATGATGCGGGAAACCCAAAGTTCCCATATTGGATCAAAAATCCATTAAAGTCATCCGATGTGCTTTCCAACGCGCTATTCTAGACAGCACTCCTCTCGCACTTTTAATTTCGTTTTCCCCTAAACTAGGGAGGATGGAATGAGAGCAGTGGTGTCTCGCATCCGCACGTACGCGCACCCCTATCCAAGGGCGCGCGGGGTACGGGCGCAGTCCGAGCGACCCACACACACTGCCTAAATTTGGGCATTACAAAGAAAAAAACATTGGACATCGTTTAACATTTGGGCATCGCTTGGGCACTGTACTTGGATTTGTCAATTGTGATTTCATTCACATCAATTTGATAAATAATGATGACCACTGCGAGGGATACTCCAAAAGTCATTAACTATCCCACGTATCAATTGCGGTGGTCATTAACTATCATCAATTGGTAATGCAAGGGAAATGAGAAGTTGAATGACTTTTAGTTTTGAGTGGGTAGTTGAACAATGATGCACTGTAATCAAATGGGCATAAGCAAATTAATTATAGCGTTTTAATCAAAGGGACAAAAGCAAACTTCATATTTTCATTGGAAATAAATATAGTTGAGAGAGAGAGAAAGTGTGTGTGAGGGAGAAACGAAAGTTAGAGAAAATTGATATTTTAATGATATTTTTGTTTGGGCATGTCAAAGAGAAAACGATAAGGCTCAGTCGAATGTGAAGAAGACGAATAATATTGGAAAAAAATGTAAAAATGAAATTAAGTGATTTAAAAAAAGAATAATAGATCGATTACAATTACAAAAAAAAAAAAAAAAAGGCCCGCAATTAATCCACACACAAATAAATAAAAAAAAAAAAAAAAAAACATCACACACAACAAATGGGCTGCCTCGTTTCAATTCGTTAGTGACACTGTCCAATCAGTTCAACCCGTCATATGCTAATATCGAACCCAACAGCATAGTGAGTTATGCTAAATGCCGCGCTTCAAGACGTACACACCCACTTAAGACATAAATTACCACATTAGTCTTGCCCTCATTAGAACAAAATTCATATATATTTTTTTACCAGTTCTTCTAAAATTATTGTCTTTCTTTTATTTTTCATCCATCCAAAAAAAATAACATTATTTGAAAATTTTCTTTTTAGAATAACAATTGTATCCTTACTTTTTTTTACTACTTTGATTATAAATTATATACACATAAATTTTAAAATAAACTATACACTATACCAATATTAATAATCAAGTCAATTATTTTTTCTTAATCTGTGTGTCGTGTCAGAATAATAATTTTAGGACGGTAGAGTATTGAGAACGAAGTTGAGAGAGAACAAAAGTTGGGAGAGAGTGTGTACTTGGTAAAGAGATGGTGTAAGTTGAACAATGTTTAAATTTAAAAAGATAAGAAGTTATATGTTTTTTTTCTCAAAAGGGCAATTTAGTAATTATCATTTACGTGGGTGGACATTTAGCTTTTTTTTTTCAGCCTAGGGTGACTACTGACTACTGACTAGTCACATAGCTATATATGGATGAGTTCTTACATTCATTATGTTTTCTTTTCCGGTCTAATTATAGTGGCATATACACTAGCCATGCAAGATGAAAAGAATTAATTAAAGCCACACATAATGGACTTTACATAATGTCAACCAAAGAAGAAGTTGCATGCAGTGGTCCATTATTAATAAATTATACCCTTCATTTCTGAGTAAAAAGTTCACAATTTCATTTTATAATAGTTTATTTAAAGAGTTTATTTTTAAAATTTAAAGTATAAAAGGATCATTTTAATTCTAATGGACTACTAAAAATGTTACTTCCTCCGTTTTGAGTAAAGAATCCACTATTTTATTTTGAGATGTTTTATTTAATAAATTACTAAAAATATCATTTAAAAAAATAATTTTCAAACGGATATTTTTTACCCAATATAAATAAAGTAATATTCAAGGGTGCCTTTCATCTACTGGGTATTATAGATGGAGATCTCAAAAGTGGGGCTGTGATATTTCTGTGATAGGGAAATGTCATGTTGTGGGCTGTACATGGGGACCTTCAAAGCTTCAAAATATGATTGTTTGGTACCATGCCACCATTTTACTTTTTTAGGGCTAATAGTAATTAAATTTTAGTTATAAACAAAAATTAAGAACAAATACAGCCCCAAAACATTACTTCAGCCACCAAACATTGTGAACTATATAGCTCAAATGAAAGAAACAAATAAAACGTTACTGCTATGTAGAGAGAGCGAAGTCTGCCGAGTCTGTTATAAATGAATTAATAAAATGTGGATTGGTCTGAACATACAAATTTGAGTCTGTTATAAATAAATTAACAAAATATGGGTTAGTGAACAGACAAATTTGGTCCGATATGCTCGCAATAAGTACGGTATCCCGAAGGCTTTGGTCTGAACAGACAAATTTGAGTCTGTTATAAATAAATTAACAAAAAGTGGGTTGATCTGAACAGATAAATTTGATCCGATATATTAGCAATGAATACGGTACCCCGAAGACTTGAGTATGTTATAAATGATAAATGAATCAACAAAACGTGTACCATGATTTGCACCCATGCGCAGGCGTGCGCGGGGGAGAGTCTCTATTATATGCAAGCTTACCCTTACCATATCAGACACTTATATATAAACCACTCAAACTTTTGTTAATTTCTCAATGTGGGATAAACCCACTTCCAACAACCACACTTTAATCAATCATAATTTATTCATCCAAACACTAAATTGGACAAATAAATATATGATTTCAATGTTCTCACGGAGTAGAATACGATTCCACAATTATCTTTATCATTACACAATTATAGAATACGATTCCACAATTATCTTTATCATTACACAACTGACACGTGAAGAAATCCGTGCCACAACATTGCACAATTTCATTCTTTAAACACAATTTTTCCAACAAGTATTATTATGTAAAGGGTAATGCTAGAGCAACAATTTTGTCATCCTACTCTCACGCTTTTTGTTTTAAGATAACTCTACATTTATTTTGAGGCAAATCTCAACATTGGTCCTTGATTATAGACTTGTAACAGTAATAGTCCCTTAACAATTTTGTTGTCAAATTTGGGTCCTACGAATATTAATTAAATTTTATTCAAACAAAACAAAGACAACATTTCATTCGACAATATGATAGACTCTGAATTCATTATACACAATATTTGTTGTGTTATTTTGTTTGAAAGTGCAATAGTAGCTAGGATTCCAAAGAAACTGTCAATGCAACGTGTGATGTTGTTGTATCCAAAGGTGCATTAACCAGATAATAAATCAAGTAAACAACGAGAGTCTTTAATCTAATAAAACAATAATAAAAACCAATATTTATCAAACAATATATAAGCTAGACTTGTAGATCCAGCCTTATGGTCAAAAACAATTTCACTAAAAGATTATGAGTTTTACAAAAACAAAACGTGAAATCTAACCAAATACCAAAACCTCTAACAAGACATCAAGTCTGTAGAAAAAAATCTACAAAAACAAGAGTAAAGCAAACGTGTGATTAAAAAAAAGTTTCTTATCAACTAGGAAAATAAATAACAAAATGGCAGATGCAGCAGCAGTAGCAGCGGCAACAGCTGCAGCAGCTGCTGAATACTCCAAACAGGCTCTCAGTTTTTTCTCTCTGTGCAATATGTCTCTCTGAACGTATCTCTCTATGTGTCTTCACTTATTTTTGTCTGCATGCGATCTTCTTGTATTTATACTTGAGCTGGTAGAGTCCTGAAACAATAAGGAGATCAAGAACTCTAAGGAAACACAAGATTAGGAAATAAAAGTTTTAGTTTCCAAATTTAGTTTCCTTATTTAAGACAAAGATCTTACCAAAGTTTCAGTCAAACTTACATAAGGACTCTTGAGAGCTTTTGGAAGTATTTAGTTATGGTAATTACTTATCATTGCTTTTGGAGCAAGAAAGGGCACAACAATAAATACCAGTGTTCTAAAATTTGTTAGAAAATAGTATAGGGAAATCAATACAGAATTACAGAAAATGAAACATAAAATTGTTACTACTGTTATGGGTCAGCTATTATGGGTCAGCTGTTAGCAGGTCTTCTTAAGTATGCTGGAAAAGAAGGCTTGTGAAAACTCAACTGGTAGACTAAGACTTGGAAGTCTGCTGGTAGACTAAGCCTTGGAAGTCTGCTAGTGGACTGAACTCTGCTGGTACAGAACGAAGACTGCTGGTGGACTGGTAGAGATTGTTCTTAATCGTGTCTTTCAATTATGGATGTAATCTTCTTTTATAGGAAAGACACGAGACTGATTGAATAACCACATTGATGATGAAATAATTCCATCATCAATAGGCAAATAATATCTCTCATTAAAGTAGCCCATAAAGTCTGTTATAAATGTTGGAGTTACAAAAACCAAAAGAAAAATTAATAAAACGTAGGTTGGTCTGAACAGGTAAATTTGGTCCGACATTCGTGTCGGTGGGAGGTGAGCGCACATGAGTATGGCATCCTGAAGGCTAAACTGGATCATGATTTGCACCTCCCTGCACAAGCGTGTGCGAGAGAGAGCCTTTATTCTATACAAGCTTACCCATACCACATAAGACATTTGTATATAAACCACTCAAGCTTTTGTTAATTTCTTAATGTGGGATAAACCCACTTTCAACAACCACACTTTAATCAATCATAACTTATTCATCCAAACACCTAATTGGATAAATAAATACATGATTTTGATGTCCTCGATCACGGAGTAGAAAACGATTCCACAATTACCCTTGTTATTACACAAATGACATGAGAATAAATTCGTGCCACAACATTGCACAATTTCATTCTTAAAACTTAATTTTTCCAACAATCCCCCATAAGAAAGAAATTGACAAATATGGTGATAAAGTCCACCAGTCGAAACCTGCATAGGAAGGTAGGTGTTACCCATTGAACCTTCCCTCGAAAAAGTATATTTACTTTACTGGCTAATCAGTAGACATGAAGTCTTTGAAAATTTCTGCCGTTAGTGTAAATGATCATATACTTTACCCATGAATCTTCCTAACACAATTCAGTTCTCATAGCTATGTTCATTGATGGCCTTGAACATACGCCTGGTTCTATGAGAGGGTATAAGAATTTGAGCCTCACACAATTCTCCTCGAAGCGACTACGCTTCTCTCTCACATAGGTGATTCTTACTTCGGAATCATTTAAAAATGATATGCTTATCCTCTTTCACATGAGCATCACTGTTACAAGGGATGAACCCCACAATGAAGCTAAGAGTCTTTTTACAATTAGGTTGTCCCTTTGAACCAAGATCTTGGGATCTCCAGTCAAGAAGGTTGGGTTTCCATTATATCAATTCATATCTAGAGGCTTAAGTCTCATTCCTTTGCAAGACTTATCAATTAACTCTCTATTTAACCCTTTGGTTAATGGATCTGCTAAATTATCCTTTGACTTCACATAGTCAATAGAGATAGTTCCAGTTGAGAGTAGTTGTCTAATGGTATTGTGTCTATGACGTATATGTCTAGACTTACTGATCGATGTATTTTATACGTCGATTTCATATACTTTTATGACTTAAATCTAGCGATTCCACGAGGCTTTTGGCTACTGATATGTGTTTTTCAGTGATTTTATGAGTTTCAGGGTTTTAGGTGAAATTATACAAATTATAAGGCTTTTTGGTGAAAATTCCAAGAAGGGGCCAGAGTGTAAATTGAAGATTAGAGAGCAGAAGACAATGCTGGACACCTTGCGGCCGCAAGGTGTATTCTACCTTGCCTCCGCAAGGTAGGCATTGTGTCAGAGTTTGAAGCCCTGGATTATGAAGGACCTTGCGGCTGCAAGGTAGTTAGAACGAGATTTTTTGAGTTTTCACTCCAGGCTGGAAGACATAATCCCCCTACAACTCCATGATATAAATAGAGGCCGGTAGCCAAGGCTTGAGGACGGCCAGAAATCAGTTTTCTATAGCTTTAGAATAGAATTTAGTGTGTATAACATAATTAGTTGTTGTAATTACAAAGGTTGAAGATCGATTCATGTATTCTATCATCTTTATGTGCGGTTCATCTTCAAGGATGAACTAATCACCCATTAATCTAGGAGTTGGGAGGTAACTTGTATCGAATCTATGCTTTAATTATATTTTTATGCATTCAATTCTTGTTGATTGTGGTGTTTACCAATCCCTCTATTATTTCACTTTGAACAAATGAATGTAATCGTGAATAATAAAGGCCTAGAGGTACGGATAACTACATGATTAATGTCCATATGCCGTACACTGGCTCACGATCATAATAAATTGAACCTATCGATGCACGAGAGTGATAAGTTAGGATCAGGTTCCATATATGACCTAAGTGACAGTTAGATCATATGTTCTTGTGCTCAGGATATAGAATGGATGAATTATTTGAAGATGGAGACTGAACGGTAATTCAACAGGCTATATCTATATTTTGTGAACGAACCCAAGAAATTGAATGATATTTTATTAAAATAAGTCATAGAGGAGGTACAAGTGAAACCCTAATCCTAGATTTCCCTCCACCATAAGATCTTCATAAATTGTGATTGCTGCTAATTTAGTTAACACTAGAATAATAATTAGTTTAGATTAAAATCAATATAAAAACCCCCTTAGTTTAATAATTTGCTACCGATATTCGTGCTATATGTGATCTTCTTGTCTCTGTGGTTCGACCCTTGCTTCCCAAAACTATTCTACAATAGTCTTGTCCACTTGTAAGGAAAATAATTAAAATAAAACATCGATCAAGTTTTTGGCGCCGTTGCCGGGGACAAGCTTAGTTTGCATAGTTAGTTTGTTGGTAGCGTAATTTTTAAATTTCAGTTTTTATAAAAATAAAAATACAAAAAGATTTTATTTGTTTTAATAGTTAGTTTTTAATTGCTTTATTTATTTTATGCACGGTCGTAGATCTTTGAATCCTAAACTGGTAGAACTAAATCAAGATATAAATAATATTAGAAAGAATCAAGAAGATCTTGATAATCCAGCAACCCAGCCTGATCATCAAGAACAATTGAATCAAGAGGATCCTCTGATAGATTCTCCAATGGACAATATTTATCAAAATCCTAAAAATCTGGTTCGCCCGGTTAATGCGAATCAAAGAGAAGAAGAACCTGCTAGAAGAAATATGGAAGTAATCGTAAATCAAAGAACTATTAATGATTTCAGTAGACTCACACTGAATGTAGTAACATCATGTCTAGTCTTACCGGAAGCAGTAAGGAATTTCGAATTAAAAGGTCATTATTTTAATGCAATACCTTCTTTTCATAGAATGCCAGCCGAAGATCCAGTAAGTTTCCTTAGAGATTATGAGTATATGATAAGTACTTTTCCGTTAGGAGGGTTGACTGAAGACCAAGTAAAAATGAAATACTTTCCAAGTGCATTAAAATATTTGGCTAAAAGATGGTTTATGAATCTAACACCTAGTAGTGTTCATACTTGGGCTCAACTTTATGATTTGTTTATGAGTAAATATTATAAGCATGCATCTCTTACAGAATACAAAAAACAAATCATGTCTTTCCAAAATGAACCAAGCGAAACATTTCATAAGGCTTGGGATAGATTTAAAAATATGCTTATTATGTGCCCTCATCACAATTTGTCTTAAGATGTGCTAGTACTTCAATTTTATCATGCTCTTTCGCATGCTTTACAAACTATGGTTGATAGTGCGGTCGGTGGTTCTATTAATAGAATGACACCAGTTGCACTAGAGGAATTATTTGAGATGTTAAGTATAAATTCTCAACAGAAAAGTGCAAGAGGTAAAAGTAGAAGTTTATACCAAGTTCAAGAAAAACCAGATACACAAGCTCAATATGAAAATTGGCCAATTCAAGAAACATGTGCTATGTGTGGATTATATTCTCATGCTACTAATTTTTGTCCATCTAGTGCTATGTATTCTGAACAGGCTAATGCCATGAACATGTATCCTCAAAGACCAAGGAATGATCCCTACTCAAACACATATAATCCTGGTTGGAGGAATCATCCTAATTTCTCATGGGGAGGAAATAAACCGTTACAACTTCAACCACCACAACCTCAACAATTCCCAAATCAAGGACAATTGCGAATTGAAGAAGTTTCAAAATCAGATGGAGCAAGAAATAGTTGGTCATGAATATTATTGTTTTCTTGATGGTTTTTCTGGTTATGACCAAATCCCAGTAGCACCCGAAGACCAAGAGAAAACCACCTTTACATGTCGTTTTGGTACTTTTGCTCTTAGGAGAATACCCTTTGGACTATGTAATGCACCAGCTACCTTTCAAAGATGCATGATTTCTATATTTTCAGACTTAGTAGAAAGATGTGTCGAAGTATTCATGGATGATTTTTCAGTTTTTGGAGATTCTTTTGATCATTGTCCAGAAAATCTAACGTCGGTTCTAAAAAGATGTTGTGAAACTAATCTGACCCTAAGTTGGGAAAAAAGCCATTTCATGGTCAAATATGGAATTGTCTTAGGTCATGTTGTGTCCAATAAAGGAATAGAAGTCGATAAAGCAAAAATAAAAGTTATATCACAATTACCTCTCCCAACTTATGTCAAAGGTGTTAGAAGTTTTCTAGGGCATGCAGGCTTTTATAGAAGATTTATAAAAGATTTCTCAAAAATCTGTAAACCCCTATGCAATCTGTTGGCAAAAGACACCAAATTCATTTTTGATCAAGAATGCTTAAATGCATTTAATTTATTAAAGGAAAGATTGACAACTGCCCCAATTTTAACTGGCCCCGATTGGTCTCTCCCTTTCGAGATTATGTGTGATGCTTCAGATTTTGCAATTGGAGCCGTGTTAGGTCAAAGGGCAGATAGAAAACCGCATGTGATTCATTATGCCAGTAGAACATTAAATGATGCACAACTTAATTATACAACAACAGAAAAAGAGTTTTTAGCAGTTGTGTATGCATTGGAAAAATTTAGACCATATTTGTTAGGGTCAAAGGTTATAATATTTTCTGATCATGCAGCCCTAAAATATTTATTGAGTAAGAAAGATGCTAAGCCTAGACTCATAAGGTGAATGCTATTATTGCAAGAATTTGACATTACCATTAAGGATAAAAAGGGAACAGAAAATGTCGTAGCCGACCATTTGTCTAGATTGGAATTCTCACCCTTACTTGAACGTCAATTTCTTGATAATACAATAACTGTAAATGAAGACTTCCCGGATGAACAATTATTAGCAGTCAAGGAGTCAGACCCATGGTATGCTGATTATGTTAATTATTATGTGTCTGATATCATAAACTCTGATTTTGATTTTTATCAAAGAAAGAAATTTTTGATTGAAGCAAAGAACTACTTTTGGGAAGAACCTCATTTATATAAAATGTGTTCCGACTCTATAATTAGAAGATGTGTTGCAGAAAAAGATCAACAAAGTATTATGGCATTTTGTCATGAATACTCTTGTGGTGGTCATTTTAGTGGTAATAAAACTGCTAGAAAAATTTTGCAATCTGGATTATATTGGCCTTTTGTTTTTAGAGATTGTGACATATTTTATAAAACTTGTGATAAGTGTCTGAGAACTGGTGGAATAGGAAAAAGGAATGAAATGCCCTTGCATGTAAATATGGTTGTTGAAATTTTTGATGTTTGGGGCATTGATTTTATGGGTCCTTTTCCAGTCTCTAATAATTGTGAGTATATTTTAGTTGCTATTGATTATGTGTCTAAATGGATAGAAGCTGTTGGTACTAAAACCAATGATGGGAAAACCGTGGTCAAATTTGTGGAAGAACTTTTTGCCCGATATGGAGTACCTAAGGCCATAATTAGTGACCAAGGAACACACTTCACTAATAAATTATTAAATAATGTCCTTAGAAAATACGGTGTAACTCACAAGTTAGCTACACCCTATCATCCTCAGACATCTGGCCAAGTAGAGGTAAGTAATAGACAAATAAAAGCAGTATTAGAAAAGACCGTTAGACCAAATCGTAAAGACTGCAATCTAAACTTAATGATGCTCTATGGGCATACCGAACTGCTTATAAGACCCCGATAGGAATGAGTCCGTAACGAATGGTGTATGGCAAAGCATGTCATTTACCAGTGGAAATTGAACATAGAGCTTATTGGGCTGTCAAAGAATTAAACTTAGATTTAACCTTGGCTGATGAGGAGAGACTGTTTCAATTAAACGAATTAGAGGAACATAGGCTAAATTCATATGAGAATGCAAAAACTTATAAAGAAAAGACCAAGAAGTACCATGATATGGGATTAGGCTATTAGCCAATAAAATGTTTCATCCAAGATTAAAGGTATTACTTTTCAATTCTAGACTTAGGTTATTCCCCAGAAAATTGAAATGGAAATGGTCTGGTCCTTTCACAATAGTCCGAATTTACCTTTATGGAGCAATTGATATCAGAAATCCAAGGACCGATAAAGTATTTAAAGTTAATGGTCACAGACTCAAACCGTACCTTGAACCTATGTCAGTCGAGCGAACAATTGAATTAATTCGTCTCGCTGACAATGCACCACCGGATGATTAGGTTTGCAGTTGGGTCAAGCCAAAGACGTTAAACAAGTGCGCTAGGTGGGAGGCAACCCACTATGATGAATTTTATTTACTTTTGTAGTTAATTTAAATATGATATTTTTCGTCTTATTTAATTTTGGACATTTAATTTACAAATTAAATATGCCAAAAATTCAAGTTTGGGGGAGAAAAGCATCATAGTGTTGTATTTATATGTTGCTAATATTTTAGTTTAGAGTTTTTTTAAAAAAATTCAGAATGTAGGAAAGAAACGGAACATAACGGACGGACCAAATTGTAAAACTGTCAAAAAGGATGAAAGAAAAATAAGGAAGGTATGTTCTGGACACCTTGCGACGCAAGGCGTAAGCCACCTTGCGGCCGCAAGGTCCCCTTAAATGCGGGAATTGTGACCGTCGTGAAAAGTACAAAAGAATCTGTGCCGCCTTGACTGCCTACCTTGCGGACGCAAGGTATAAGGGACCTTGCGGCCGCAAGGTCCTCTATATAAGCAAAATACGGGCATAGTGCAGCAGATCACCCAGAAACTTTCTCCTCTCTCAAGGCAGCAGCAGCGGACTTTCTTTCTTCTCTTCAAAATCCGACCTAGATCCAAGTCAAGACTCTCTCCCCTTCACTTTTCCTCCCTCATTCACCACCATTCCCTTCCATTGAAGCTTGAAGAAGGAGAAGCTCCATAAATTCCGGCGAAGAGCTCCAAAATTCCGATCAACCTCTTCATCTTCAAAGTTTGCAAAAATCCAAGTAACTCTCACCCTCTCTTTTAATTTTTGACGTTTAAAAATTATTTGCATGTTAGGGTGTTATAGTAGTTTACGTAGAATTAGTATCTTTGCATGCTTTAGTTGATAGGTTGAATTTTTAAATTTTTAGAGAAGAGTAGAATTTCTTGCTTTTAATTTTTTGTGTCCAAACCCAAATGGCCCCTAAACGTAGGAACACCGGCCCCTCCACTTCCCGCTCCGTCGAAGAACCCGAGGAGCAAGTTTATGACCACACCCGCTTCATCAGTTTTGAGGCATCGTAGAGCTACACCGTGAAGCTCTCCAAGACCTTGATCCCTGAAAGGGGATTTAAGGCTAAGGACTTTGGCCTCCACACTAACTTTAAGACTCGTAGGTTGGGTCCTTTGACTGTTTCTCCGGACGAGGCCATCGTGGCCATTGTCCGTGAGTTCTATGCTAATGACCGAATTAGCATAGACGGTAGTGTTATAGAGGTTGTTAATGTTAGGGGTGTAGTCGTTAGCTTTGCATCCCAAAACATTAACCGTTTTTATGGCACCTCTAACTTTGCGAGTGGCGCCGATGATTATAGCCGTCACCTTTTGCCCCCGTCCCTGTTGAGGTGGTCAATGCGACCATCTCAAATCCTGGTGTGGTTTGGACCCAAAACCGAAACCCACCATTTGGTCCCCGCACTATGGAGGAGTCTTTCCTGTTGAACACGACCAAGGTCGTGTTCAAATTTATTAGCTCCCGCTTTATGCCTTCCAGTCACCAACACATGTTGACTTGGGCTAAGGCAGTCCTGATCTACACCATCTTGACCAGTGGGACTGTTGATGTTGGTCGCCTGATCAACGGCCAAATCCAAACCCTTATTAGAGGTAAGACAAATGCGGGGTTTGCATTCTCGCATTTGATTACCAGACTGTGTAGGGAGGTTGGAGTAAGGTGGACTCCAGATTCAGAAAAGATTAGGAAGGTAGCCCCCATTACTGGGGCAATTTTGTTTGAGCGCATTCGCCAGCCTCGAGAGAGGGTTCCTCACGAGGAAGAGCCCGAGGAGGAGGAGGATCCGTTGGAGACTATCTCCAACAGGCTAGAGGAGGTTGCCCTTGAAGTTGATATGGCAAATCAGCAGTTGGCGCTTATGTGTGCCGACCAGACTGATTTCTTTGGTTGGGTCAACCTGGTGGGGTAAAATGTCTCCACCTATTATGGGATGCCACCTGGCACAATCCCCGAGTTTCGTCCTCGTTCGTTATTTCCTCCCGACTCGCCGTGAGTCGAGGCCTAAGTTTCTTCCTCTTTCGTTAGGTGGGCCTGCTATGTCCTTTTTATATTTGTCCTTCCCCATCAAGCCTCTCATATGCCTCAATTTTGGGGACAAAATAGAAATTAAGTTTTGGGGGGATTCTAAAGTTTAGGGCTACGTTTTTAGGGTGGGGAAAAATTTCTTTTCCTCTATCGTGTCGTCTCCTCACCGAACCTTTCTTGCTTTTGAATTTTTCTTATTTTCGGAGATGTTGCCTTTACCCTTAGAATGTTAGTGATTCAAAATAAAAAAATGAATCGGTCACTATAATTTTGGATGCTCGTGGATTCCCATCATGGGGACCCATCATCAATTGTGTCATCACCATCTCCATTTTTCTTTATATAAAAAAATATTTTAATTCAAAATTCTCATCCTCAAGTCATGGTGTGGTAGTACTAGTCGATGAGGAGTTAATGCAATGAACCACATAACTTGTTCGTAGATCCTTCTGGAATTTACTTGATTTTGCGAAATTCTTACTTTTCTCCAAATTCTTCATGTACCTACACCAGTCATAATTATGGATTGATTCGAATAGTTTTATAAAGTTTATAGCACCCATTTCATCTCAACAAAATATGGACAAGAATATGATGAATAGCTGTCCGAACATGATTGTTGCATTGAATTGTAACTTAGGGTCAATTACATGATAAGTTAGATCCCTTGGATTTTTCTCACTTATATATCTCAAGCACACTTTCGAACCGTGTCTGCATGTTAGTCTCGATTGTCCCTACCATCTATTTTAGCGAATGCTTATGTGAAATCCAGTGATGCTTAACATTCAACCCCACGATTCCCATAGTTGATATGATATTTTGTGTGTCTTACTTGCTTAAAAAAATTGCATGAGCATTTGGCGTTAAGAAATGATTTAGGCCATCTTTGAATCGTTTAAGCCTAAATATTCTCTGACCTTTACTAAAAATATCCCTAGTGTCCCCTTTTGAGCCTAATTAAACCCACATTCACCATCGTTTCTATTACCCACATTAACTTAACCCTAAAAGCCTATACACTTTTAGCCTACCCTTTGAGAGAGTAGGATGTGGGTGGGAAATTAATTTTATGGGACCATCTTTCAGTCAAGCAAGTTCTCTGAAAACTTCTTTCTTCCTGTTAGTCGAAAAAAATATATATATATATATATATATATAGACTGACGAAAAATGAAACGGGAAAAGAAGAGTGCAAGAAGATTCAAATGAAAACATAGCTTTCAAAAGAAAATATGTTAGAAAAATGTTGCTGAGAAAGATGATGAGATTTTTTTAGCTTGATATATTGTACAAAACAAGTTCGGGGGGAGGGGAAAGTAAAGTACTAGAAAAAAGAAAAGAAAATACCCCCCACTTGTAGTCTTTGCAGGTCCTAGCTTAAATAGGGAAAACTTCCTTTTGCTTGGAAGTATGAAGGATAAAGGGTAGTCTTACTCTCTCACTTTGAATCCTAATCCATTTCCATCATATCCCCCAACATCTTGGCCTTACATTACAAACTATTAAAGACCTAATGATCTTCTTGCCAATGCTTGTGTTTGTTTTCTTTGATAAGTAAGGCATGTAAAAATTGATCTAACACTTCATAATCACATTATGCGCAAAAGCTCATTGTGTTAGCATAATCTTAGCTATTACAAATAATTGAGATAGGAGAGCATTGTATGTCATACATAGAAGTGCATGGGATGGATGTATAAGTTTTTGAAATTCTTAGTGATCTCTCTTTCCGTAATAGATTGGGTTTGGATGGTAAATCTCATACTTTATGATACATTGGTTTTAATTAAGCTCTGATTTTCATATGAATGTGGTGCTTAGCTTAATAAAACTGTTTTAGTTGAGATATTCTCTAAGATTGGTGATCACACATACACGGAGAAATTAAGATTAGTAGCAGCTTTTAGTAAAAGTCAGTTGATTTTATGTGATTAATCTGCACATATGTGGTGAGCATCGAACTGAGACTGCTTTAGTTATGCCATGCTATTGTGATGTGAGGTTGAAGTCAAAAAGATTGTTGTTTATCATTTTAGTATATTTTTATATGCTTTTGTATTTATTAGTTTTTGTATTTATCTGCATAGTCGAGTCACTCGTTAGAGTCTCCTTGAGTTTGTGGGTTTCTAGAGGAGTGTAAATAATGTCACCCCCCAAAAAGATTTTCGTTATTTTTTTTGTTTAAATAATTTTGTATTTATAAGTATTGTTTACTCGTGGACGAGCAAAGTTTAAGTTTGGGGGTATTTGATCGATGTATTTTATACGTCGATTTCATATACTTTTATGACTTAAATTTAGCGATTCCACGAGGCTTTTGGCTACTGATATGTGTTTTTCAGTGATTTTATGAGTTTCAGGGTTTTAGGTGAAATTATACAAATTATAAGGCTTTTTGGTGAAAATTCCAAGAAGGGGTCAGAGTGTAAATTGAAGATTAGATGGCAGAAGACAATGCTGGACACCTTGCGGCCACAAGGTGTATTCTACCTTGCCTCCGCTAGGTAGGCAGTGTGTCAGAGTTTGAAGCCCCGGATTATGAAGGACCTTGCAGACGCAAGGTGCCTCTTACCTTGCGGCCGCAAGGTAGTCAGAACGTGATTTTTTGAGTTTTCACTCCAGGCTGGAAGACCTAATCCCCCTACAACTCCATGATATAAATAGAGGCCGGTAGCCAAGGCTTAAGGACGACCAGAAATCAGTTTTCTATAGCTTTAGAATAGAATTTAGTGTGTATAACATAATTAGTTGTTGTAATTATAAGGATTGAAGATCGATTCATGTATTCTATCATCTCCATGTGTGGTTCATCTTCAAGGATGAACTAATCACCCATTAATCTAGGAGTTGGGAGGTAATTTGTATCAAATCTATGCTTTAATTATATTTTTATGCATTCAATTCTTGTTGATTGTGGTGTTTACCAATCCCTCTATTATTTCACTTTGAACAAATGAATGTAATCGTGAATAATAAAGGCCTAGAGGTACGGATAACTACATGATTAATGTGCATATGACGTACACTGGCTCACGATCATAATAAATTGAACCTATCGATGCACGAGAGTGATAAGTTAGGATCAGGTTCCATATATGACCTAAGTGACAGTTAGATCATATGTTCTTGTGCTCAGGATATAGAATGGATGAATTATTTGAAGATGGAGACTGAACGGTAATTCAACAGGCTATATCTATATTTTGTGAACGAACCCAAGAAATTGAATGATACTTTATTAAAATAAGTCATAGAGGAGATACAAGTGAAACTCTAATCCTAGATTTCCCTCCACCATAAGATCTTCATAAATTGTGATTGCTGCTAATTTAGTTAACACTAGAATAGTAATTAGTTTAGATTAAAATCAATAATAAAAACCCCCTTAGTTTAATAATTTGCTACCGATATTCGTGCTATCTGTGATCTTCTTGTCTCTGTGGTTCGACCCTTGCTTCCCAAAACTATTCTACAAATAATTAAAATAAGACATCGATCACTTACCATTGTACATATTACTTTGTGCCCTGCCAATTGCCGATTGACTATCGCAATGTATGAAGATTGCAGGCACATGTTTTTCCATCTGGGAACATCTTCTAAGAATTGATGTAGCCATTCAGCCTCTTAACCATTTTTGTCTAGAGCCATAAACTCAGACTCCATCGTGGATCTAGCTATGACAGTCTGCTTAGAAGATTTCCCTGATATGGATGCGCCTGCCAAAGTGAATACAAATCCACTAGTAGACCTCGAGTCTTTAATATCTGAGATCCAATTAGCATCACAGTATCCCTCGATCATTGCTGGATATCGTGCATAATGCAGTCCATAGTCACGAGTATATCTTAAGTACCTTAGTACTTTGACTATCGTTTTCTAGTGATCAGTTCCAGGATTACTCGTATATCTACTTAGTTTACTCACAACATAGACAATGTCTGGCTTGTACAACGCATTAAGTACATCAAACTTCCTATGATTCTTGAGTATTCTACCTGAGAGGCAGTCTCACCTCTATTTTTTGATAGATGTAGACTTGTGTCAATATGAGTTCTCGCTATTGCAATGTCATCCTTGCTAACTTCTCTAGAATTTTATCCACGTAGTGTGATTGACTTAAAGTAAGTCCACTTGAAATTCTATAAATTTTAACACCAAGGATTACATCAGCTAACCCTATATCTTTCATGTCAAATTTCGAGTTTAACATGTCTTTTGTGGATTTAATTATATTATCATTACTACCAATGATTAGCATGTCATCCACGTAAAGACATATAATGACATGGCCATTTTCAGTGTCCTTTACATATACACATTTATCACATTCATTGATCTTAAATCCACAAACCAACATGTCATTATCAAATTTCTCATGCCACTGTTTTGGTGCTTGTTTTAAGCCATACAAAGACATAACCAACTTGCACACTTTGTTTTCTTGCCCTGGAGCAGAAAATCCTTCTGGTTGTTCCATGTAAATCTCTTATTCTAAATCACCATTTAGAAAGGTAGTCATTACATCCATTTGATGTACTTCAAGATTTCACAACGCGACAATTGTAAGTACTATCCTTATTGATGTTATTCTCATAACTCGAGAATAAGTATCAAAGTAATCAAGACCTTCATGTTACCTATAACCTTTAATTACAAGTCTGGCCTTATACTTATCAATTGATCCATCTGCTTTTATCTTCCTCTTGAAAATCCACTTATAACCTAGTGGTTTACTTCCCGGAGGAAGATCCACTAATTCCTAAGTGTGGTTTTGAAGGATGGAATCAATTTCACTCTTGATAGCCTCTTTCCAGAGAGGTCCTTCAGAAGAGCTCACAGCTTCTTTATAGCTTTGAGGTTCACTTTCCAGCATGTAGGTTAGAAAATCCAGACCAAAGGATTTTTCTACCCTAGATCTTTTGTTGCGTCTAAGTTCTACCTCTTCTACCTTATTCTCGTCACGCTCTTCTTCTATTGAATCATGTATTTGTTCAGATGAGGTAGACACACAACTCAACCTGCATGGAAATACATTTTCAAAGAACGAGGCATTTGTAGATTCAATTATCATATTCTTGTGTATGTCTACAATTTTAGAATCATGCACAAGAAACCTATAAGCACTACTATTATGTGTATAACCAATTAATATGCAATCAACAGTTTTTGGTCCTACTTTCACCTTTTTAGGTAAAGGAACAACAGCGTTTGCAAGACACCCCCACACTCACAAGTATTTATAGGATGGAACTCTTCCATGCCACAACTCGTAAGGGCTTTTGTCAAGCTTCTTGTAAGGTACCTTATTTAAAAGGTAATTAGCTGACAACATAGCTTCTCCCCACATGTTCTGTGATAATCCAAAACTTAACAACATGGCATTCCTTATCTCTTGAAGAGTTTGATTTTTCATTTTTGCGTTCAGCAATGCCATTCAATAGAGGTGCATAAGATGTTGTTGTCTCGTGGATGATACTATGCACAGTATGCAGCAAATGGTGACTCATATTCACCTCCACGATCACTTTTTAGCATCTTAACATTTCCGTTGAGTTGGTTCTCAACCTCAGTTTTATAAAGAATAAACTTCTTTATAGCTTCATCTTTACTTTTGAGAAGATACACATAAAAATACCTAGTGCTATCATCAACAAAATTAATGAAGTATTTACTTCCATCACTGGTGACTGTGTTGATTTAAAATCACACAAATAAGTGTGAATTAATCAAAGTGGTTCACTATTTCTTTCAATAGTATGAAATGATGTCCTTGTTTACTTTGCCTCTACACAAGTTTCACACTTGTGTTTGGAATCGATTTGGAATTTAGGTATGTAATTCATGTTAATTAACCTACGCAGGGTTCCATAATTAACATGTCCTAGTCTACCATGCATGCACACATAGGAAGACTTAAGCAACTAAACAGAATAATTATTCTTATTATTATTGCTTGTTGGTTTAACAACCATTACACTGAGCTTAAACAACCCATCAGTTACATGACCTTTTCCAACAAACATTCCACTCTTAGACAGAGTTACAACATCTGACTCAAATACAATATGGAAGCCATGCTTCACTAGCAGAGTTCCAGAGACTAAGTTCTTCTGGATATCTGGTACATATAGTGCATTGTTGAGAGTCAGTTCCTTCCCGGATGTCATCTTCAGCACCACTTTGCCTTGACCTTTGACTTTAGAAGTGGCAGAATTTCCCATAAAGATCTTCTCGCCATTCTCAGCAGCTTTAAAGGTAATGAACATCTCTCTGTTGGAGCACAAATGCCTGTTGGCACCAGTGTCAATCCACCATTGATTGGGGTTTGAACCCACCAAGTTCACTTTAGTGACAACTGCATCAAGACTCAGGTCCGATACATCTTGAGAGATGTCATCCACCATGTTTGCTTCACAATCTCTACTTGCCTTTCTGCAAGCCGTAGCCTTGTGACCCGTGCCACCACAATTGTAGCACTTCCCAAAAAATCTCTTCTTAGAGACTCCGCCCTTGGGTCCCAAACGGACCCTTTTTCCAGCAACAACCTTGCCTTTGCCTTTGAGCTTTGTCCATGCTCTACCATATTGGCTTTAGCAGCCACATGAATGAATGTCTTCTTATCAGAACCCCTATTGTCCTCTTCTATACGAAGTCTGACAACCAGTTGTTCCACATTCATCTCCTTTTGCTTGTGTTTCAAATAGCTCTTGAAATCTTTCCAAGCTAGAGGCAATTTCTCAATAATTGCAGCCACTTGAAAGGTTTCATTCACCATCATCCCTTCAGCTTGAATTTCATGAAAAATCACTTGCAACTCTTGTACTTGACTGTAGACAATCTTGGAATCCACCTTTTTTTAAATCCAGGAAGCGGCCAACAATAAACTTCTTGGCTCCAACATCCTCGGATTTATACTTGTGGTCCAACGATGTCCACAACTCATTTGCCGTTTTCTTAAAATGGTAAAAATTATACAATGAGTATGTTAACCCATTAAGTACATAATTTCTGCAAAGGAAATCAGAATGATTCCATGCGTCCACAACAGTATCAGCTTGGACATCATTCTGATTCTCACCCACCGTTGGAGGATCTTCTTTCAGAAACCTCGCTAGGTTCAGGGTGGTCAAGTAGAACAACATCTTCTGCTGCCATCGCTTGAAATTCAAGCCATTGAACTTCTCCGGTTTCTCGCTATGATGCACCGGCACAGTAGGATTGGCCACAATCTGAGTCATAGTAGCATTAAAAGTCGTTGAGTTCAATGTCACATTAGGTTCCTTTCCAGTTGCTTGGGTATTCAATTCAATTGTCATATCTGAAATATGAACAAAGTCAGAATACACAATTCTGTATTTTTGTAAAAGTATGATTTCATGTTAGAAGGGTCTACTGTTATCTAAGATAACAGCACTAATCTGTTTTAAGATTGTTAGAAAATAGTACATGGAAATCAATACAGAATTACAGAAAATAAAACATAAAATTGTTACTGCTCTTATGGATCTACTATTAGGAAGTCTTCTTAAGTTTGTTGGTAAAGAAGGCTTGAGAAAACTCTGCTGGTAGACTAAGACTAGGAAGTATGCTGGTAGACTAAGCCTTGGAAGTCTGCTGGTGGACTCAAGTTTGCTGGTACAAAATGGTGTCTGCTGGTGGACTGAAATGTGTTGGTCCGAGGCCTGTATTGCACACAATTTCCTTAAAACAGATTTGCCCCTTCCCGTACGTGCTTGGAAGCTTAGTGGAAGTTTGTCTCCCAGGATACAACGGAGACACCAAAGTGACCTTGAGCACAGAGGTTTCCGGTGAACTGAATCTATGCCTGACTCTATCACCAAAATGAAAAACAGGAGGCCAAAGAAATACACTCAACGAATTTGCATAAGAGAAATAGAGATTGTTCTTAATTGTATCTTTCAATTGTGGATGTAATCTCCTTTTAAAGGAGAGACACAAGATTGATTAAATAACCACACTAATGATGAAATAATTCCATCATCAATAGGTAAATAATATCTCTCATTAAAGCTGGTAATAACATCCCATAAAGTCTGCTATAAATGTTGCAGTTACAAAAACCAAAAGAAAAATTAACAAAACGTGGGTTGGTCTGAACAGATAAATTTGGTCTGACATTCGTTTCCATGGGACGCGCTCGCACATGAGTACGGTATCCCGAAGGCTAAACTGGACCATGATTTACACCCCCCCTGTGCAGGCGTGCGCGAGAAAGAGCCTACATTCTATACAAGCTTACCCTTACCACATAACGAACTTGTATATAAACCACTCAAGCTTTTGTTAATTTCTCAATGTGGGATAAACCCACTTCCAACAACCACACTTTAATCAATCATAACTTATTCATCCAAACACCTAATTGGATAAATAAATATCTGATTTCGATGTTCTCACGGAGTAGAACACGATTCCACAATTACCCTTATCATTACACAAATGACACGAGAAGAATCCGTGCCACAACATTGCTGTTGGTCCACATTGATGCTCAAATAGGCTAGAGGGGGGGTGAATAGCCTATGATGCCTATTAAAAACTTTTCTTCTTGTATTCATAAAGTGTAGGTTTTAAAGGCATAAGCAGTTTGCACAGCGAGCATGTCTGCTGGTAGTACTAAATAACATATTTGCTCTTGGCTGAGTAATGCACTCTGCTGGTGAACTGCGAGTAAATCAAAAGCATGTTTAAAGAGTTTAAAGCAGTGGAAATTGTAAGGCTTAGATTTAGAGAGAAATCTTAAGTGGATGTACACGAATATATGTTCAGAACAACAAAACACTTAATTCTTCTTCCAAATGCAGGTTTAGGAAGTCATGAGAGATTAGCTTTTCAAAGGATTAATTAATTTATAAAAGCGCATAGAGAAGTAAAGGCTGAATATTATAAGATAAACCATTTGAAAGAAATTTTGAATTAATTTAAGGATAAATTACAGAATATAACAACCTAGACTCTTTATGTAAAGTTTTTGTCTTCGTCGTTCCAAGCCTTAATCTTTACTTAATTATTCATAGACAAATCCTCAAGTAAAGAGAGAAACATGAGACGACAACGAGGAACATATATGAGAAGACAACCTTAAGGGTTATTCAGATAAAAGTTATCTGAACAACTGAGTGCAGAGCACTCGACTTCGTATGATGATATAATATTGCACAATCAACAACATTTCTATAGGAATACAAATATGAAGATATAGATATAATATTTACAGACAGCTCTTCATCTTCTTTGGGCGCCATCTGAAAATCTATCTTCAAATCGATCCAAGAGCTTGACCTCTAACTTTAGGAATAAAATCCTGAAGCTCTATCAGAGGCTGAGTTCTTCGAAGAAGGATGAAGAACTCAAATCAAGAACTGGGTTCTTGACCAAAACGCCAATCTCTGTCTATATAAATTTCTGATTTCTCTCTTCTTCTCCAATCCTTTTCTTCTTAGTAAACCATGGAGAATGTTTTGCTAAGGTCTGGTTTTGCTCATTGCAATCTTCTGTGGAGATGTGAGATGCGTTGGTGAAGACGAACTCTTATAGATCTCACAGCTTTGTCGAACAGGTTCTTATTGCAGATGTCTTCGAATCACTTCGTTGTTCTGCCTTGGTTTGAGGAAGAAGGGGGATTTCTTTTATAGATCGGGTCTATTTGATCGTTGAGAGATGATGATAGATTTTCTATCCGTTTAAAATAGTGTCGTTGTAGAGGACTGTTGGATAGAGATGTTGTTCTCCGGATCTTTTTCTGTTGGTGTAGACACCCCAATTTCGTACCTCTGATATGTAATCTTAACATGAGATATCAAGACCTGTTAAACACCAACGAATGTCAAGTTATAGGGTTAAAAATGCAAAAGAAAAAGAATGTTGGGTAAACAGTGAAATATAGGGGGCCAAAGTGTCAAAAAGAAGAGAAAAAGGACAGCCTGGCACCACCCACGCTACCTCCTGACACGGCGTCCAGCTCTCCCATGGGTGGCGCCCAATAGTGTCAAATACACTGTAGCATTTTGCTTTTGGTGCAACTCTCTCAGCGCGCGGTACAAGCCGATGAAGCATAAATTGATTAATCTTAACAACGAAGGAAGCCTTCTCCAGCCTATAAATAGAAGGCCCCGACTTCAGAAGTGAACGCGGTTTACAGTTTACGCACATAGTTCACACAACGCGATCATGTAGTTAAAAATCCTCCGCAGTGAGTTCTGAGAGAATGCCTCGAGAGTTTTCCTCCTCTAGCCTCGAAGCTCCGTCAAATCTCCCCCAAACACAAAACTAACCAGTCAAAGTGAAGCTTAGTTGCCTTGCTAGGATTCCAACCTATTCCTCCGGTCCAAAAATCTCAAAGCAAGCAGTTGCTCTGCCGAATCCAGAGGCCAAATCAACAAAAAAAAAAGTAGTTGCTCTGTCCAAATTCCACCAACAGCAAGCAAACAACAGCAAAAAAGCAAATAGTTGCTCCGCCTGGTTCCCGACGCCAAAAAGCAACTTTCGGAAGTAGTCACCCTACCCAAATCCCCGCAATGCAGCAGCAAAAAGAGACTCCTTCTTCCTGAAGGAGAGAGCGAGTGCACCCTCACACTTCAAGAGGCAAGCCTTTTAAAAGTTTTTTTTATATAAAAGTGTTATTTTAAAGCATCAAAATGTAAGGTACTGCCCGAAGTTCTATAGAAAATAGCACTAAAAAGAGTCATTATTATGACCAAATATTTATAAATGTATTTGTAACTTTCGAAAGGAGGCTGTAGCAAGTGTTGTAATAATATATGTACAAATATATTTTATTTTCAATATTTTATTTCATTTGCTAAATAAATATAATAAGAACATATTTTAGCCAAAAAACTATTTTAAGACCGAAAGGGCGAGTTGGGTACCTAACACCTTCCCACCTCGTAACTTAGCCTCCGAACCCTTTACAAATCTGGTTACATTTAGTTTTTCTTTATTTCTCCTTAAAATAAAGATGGCGACTCTGTTTTATCAATTTGAGTCCACAATGAGGTCGGACGTATTCCATGCGCCTAAAGGTTTATTTTGAAATCACCCACTTCTCGGTAGCGGGGGAATCAATTATAAATCGGGGCACCCATAGTGGCGACTCTGCTGGGGATGGTGTTTTTATTTTAAAGAAAATAAAAACAGAGGGCTAGACTCATTTTTCACACAAAAAAAGAAGAAGAAGAAAACAAGTTTTCTTTTCTTTTTGGCTAAATATGCTTATTATGTTTCTTTAGCATTTTAAATATTGCATTTTTATATATCTGTATATATATTTGTGTATAACCATAAACTTGCAGCAGCTTCGTTTCGTGTACCGTTGCGAATATAAAATAATAATAATAAAAAAAGAATAAAATAGAATTTCGGGTAGGATAAAAAAAAAACAAAGGGCTTATTATTGCTTTATTTTTTGCTTTGCTTTATTATATCTTATCTCCGCCTTATCTATTTATTCCGCGTAAATTATGTAAATATTCTATCATTTTGTCATTTTATTTTGGGGATTAGGACAAATTTGTAATTAATAGGAATAGATAGATTCCCCACTTTTCTTTCTATTTCTTGATCTGAATGGCCGTTACGTTTGCTCGCGCCGTCCCTTCGAGGACTCAAACTAAATAAGCCGAGAAAATCCACAAGGAATAGAAAGACGGACCATATCTGCTTTATTTACTGCTTTATATCTAGAAAAAAAAAGACTTTACTGCTTTTTAGATATTGCACACACGCGCACGCACGTAGAAATATTCTGAACTGCTACCCTACACCATGGCCAGCCTACTCCTTGCATCAGCCAACATTAATTGCATATAGTTTCTCATGACATTTCATTGACCGATCGGTTTTTTTTATTTTTAAATTATTGACGAATCCCTGTTGTAAAAAAAAAGAGAAAAAAAATATATAAAAAATGCACAGGGGCTGACCAATAATTTTTATGATATTCTACCTAGACCATTTGAATGGTGGATCCCGGAAAGAGTATATGCCATTTGCCTGAGATCAGTCCGAACTTGGGGAGTCGAAAGGCAGGTGGAATTCGAGGGTCCTATGTTTTGGAGAAAGAATCCACTATTTCAGGAATAGTCCTGAGACTGTCAAAACAAAGCGGGTGTTTGTTCGATCAATAGTAGGAAAAATGAATAATAATAAAAAATATTAATAATAAAGACACACTGTACTCAGAACTCAGAAAGCCTTCAGTCAATCCCTTTGATACCTTTATACCCTTTTCCTCATAAACCTGACCCGAGTTTGGAAAGGCAGAGATAGTACCGGTCGTTTGATACGGGATACAGGCACAGGGGTCAGATCAGAAAGTATTGGGGTTGGATTAGAAAAGGTCAGAATCAGCTCAGAGAGTACAGATTTGGGTGAAATGGCCGCCAAAAGCAAAAAGATTGTGGCAGAAACCAGCAATGGACAAGATGCTCTGGGACCAGAAATAAAAGCTCCTGGGTATGCCCCACACCCCGAATTCGAAAGCTGGCTGAAGAAGAAATTGGATGACCATGTGGAAAGAGTAACAAACCAAGTAGTTGGCAATCTTTTAGCAAGTTTTGCAAAAACTCTCGCTACCATCTCTCTACAAGTCAAGAACCTAAAACCTTTTCCTAATAATTCTCTCCTTCCATAAATAAACTACTCTGACCCAACAGAGGACATCCTCTTCCAAGCTCCCAAACACCAGCCTTCAACCAAATATCAACACCATTTCCCAAAACAATATTATCCCAAGTACCTATAATCTCAATCCACCACCTACCCTGAACTCACTCACCTAAATGCCTGTCACTACAACCAAAAAAGTTACCTCCCCCTTGATCCTTCAAATACCTATTCCCAGCAAATGGCCCATGGAACCCTAACTGGAATTATTTGTGCACATGAAAGAGAACAACCTCCCTCAGATAAAAATGCATACAATCAGTTCCTGGCACAACAAGAGCAAATCTTATGGACTGTGGGATAAAGATATTCTAGAAGATATTTCTCTCAAAAGGTTGTCCATAAGTCAGACTGAGTTGATGTGTCACTATTTTGCAGGTCTGACGGAATAGTACACTGACATTTGGTTTTCCAATAAATTAGATACATTTGAACTTGAAAACCAAATGTAGAGGGGAATATCTATTAAATAAAATCCGACTAGATCTTGCAGGTTTGAGAGCTTTCAAGTCGTTTCCCTAAGTTAACTTTTGGAGAAGCTTGAGCCTTTTGTCATTTTTGATCTTCTGCAATGATTCCACTATAGTTCACACGTGCGGCCCAAGAAGGTCGAAGGTCTACTGGTTTTATGTTCCTTTAATGATATTATATTCAAGTAGAAAGGTCTTCTGGTTGACATACTTGAGGAAGGAACGATCAACCTGTAGCAAATCTGTTGGTTTGATATCTTAGAAAAAGCTATCATCATGTAGCAAGTCTGCTAGTGCTGGTGTACTATAATAACTGGTCTGCTGAGGTCATCACGTAAGAGTAGGACTAAGATTTAGACTCTCCTAGTCTAAGACATATGTAATGTCCAACAAGTAATTGCCACACTAACCACTAAGCAACCTTTTTATTCACTTGTTAAAACATGCAGTTATGGGAACAAGTAAATAAAGACATTCGAAATATGCAAATGAATAAGTCGTGCTTCAGCAAGCATATTCCAACAAGATCCAAGGACATTCCCAGCAACATTAAGAAAGATCACCCTTTCAGTTTGGTGATTGGTGAAGTAAGTACGGGTATGCAAACAAGAAGAAGAGAAAAGGTTAGTTACAAACACATGGTTAAACTTGCTTGTTTGCCTCTTAAATGTTTGAAAGTCCATACTTGTTGTTATGTTTCTAAAATATAAGCAAAAAATGTGGTAGAAGCCTTACAAGATGAGCCTTGGATAAATGCCATGCAAGATGAAATTGAATAATTTGTGAAAAATGATGTTTGGTACTTAGTCCCTTGTCCTAAATCTTCTAATGTTATAGGAACTAAGTGGATATTTAAAAATAAGTATGATGAACAAGTTAATGTAATTAGGAATAAAGCACGTTTAGTTGCTCAAGTAGAGGAAATTGATTTCGATGAAACTTTTGCCCCAGTTGCAAGAATTGAATCCATTAGGCTGTTGCTTGCTATTGCATGCTATTTAGGTATTTCATTACAATAAATGGATGTTAAGAGTGCTTTTTAATTTGAATGGTGTGTTAAATGAAAAATTCTATGTAAAATAACCTAAAGGTTTTGAAGATCCCTTTAAGCTAAATTATGTCTATAGACTTAAGAAAGAAGACCCTTTTTGGCCTAAAATAAGCTCCTAGAGCTTGGTATGGTATGTTAACTGATTACCTTCTTAAAAATGGTTTTAAAATAGGAGAGGTGGATAAAAATTTGTTTATTCGAAAATACAATAAAGAAATCCTTATTGCTCAAATATATGTATATGATATAGTTTTTGGTTCCACGTCTGATTTTATGTTAAAAAAATTATAAATGGAATGACATCTACTTTTGAGAAGAGTATGGTTGGTGAATTAAATTTCTTTTTGGGTATGCAAATTAAACAATCTAGAGATGATATATTTCTCTACCAAGTTAAGTATGCTAAGAACTTAGCTAAAAAATTCAAAATAGAAAATGCTACTTATAAAAAGAATGATATATCTGAACTTAAACTTAGTTGAGATGATGAGGGTAAAGATGTTGATAAAACCCTTTATAGAAGTATGATTGGCAGTTTTCTTTACTTGACTACTAGTCATCCCGGGCTTATGCATATTGTATGTGTTGTGCTAGATATCAAACAAAACCTAAGGAAATTCATTTTATATAGCCTTGAAAAGAATTCTTACATATGTCAAAGGAACTTCTGAGTTAGGAATTTGGTACACCAAAGACACTAATGCTAATTTAGTAGGTTTAAGTGACTCTGGTTGGGCTGGTGATGTGTATGATAAAAAAAAAAAAAAAAAAAGCACCTAAGGTAGTTGTTTTTACCTTGAATATAACCTAGTGTCTTGGTATAGTAAGAAACAAAATTTTGTTTCTTTTTCTACTGTT
This sequence comes from Codonopsis lanceolata, assembly GCA_013146195.2. Taxonomy (NCBI): domain Eukaryota; kingdom Viridiplantae; phylum Streptophyta; class Magnoliopsida; order Asterales; family Campanulaceae; genus Codonopsis; species Codonopsis lanceolata. The sequence continues at coordinate 47,772,540 of CM028381.1, read as the reverse complement.
GAATCAGAATATGTGATAATTGGTAACTGTTGTACTTAGTTGCTTTGGATGAATAAAATGATTGAGGATTATGGTTTGCATAGTAACTCATTAGTTATATATTGTAATAATATAAGTGCTATTGATATATCAAAGAATCTTGTGCAACATTCTCGAACTAAGCACATTGACATTAGATATCATTTCATTCGAGATCTATTAGAGAAAAAGGTCATTCGTATTGAATTAATAAGAACTGAAAATCAACTTGCAGACATTTTTACCAAGTCATTAGATTATGAGAGATTCTCCTCCCTAAGGAGATCTCTTGGTGTTTGCATCTTATAACACTTGTCTTCAATGTGGTTACATTAGTAACCACATTTGTATACACTATATATTAAATAGGTGTTTAATTCTTTCTTTTAATTTTTTTAAGCATAGTAGTACTGCATTACACAACTGTTCTTGCCAATTTTTTCCTATGAATCTCACCATAAAAAGAAACACTTTTTCTACATTTGAATTGATCTTTCTGAAATGCATTCGCTTGCTCTTAATGTTTCCTACAAAATGTTTAAAACTCAGTTGGTGTTGTTTATATCCTCTAAATGAAAGAGCTGCCTTTAAATTTCATAGAAGTTATCAAGCCATTCACATTAAAAAAAAATGCCATTGATTATGTTTCTCTCATTAGCTATGATAATATGAACAAATGCTCTTTATAAAGTGTGAAAGCTACCTACTGAATATATCCTAATTTATTTTGAGAATCAATAGTATCTCATTATAATGACTTTTAGGAAATAGATTTTCAATCTCTAATGTTTTGGAAAATGTGGTGACATTGATGAATTTATTGGAAGTAAAATAGTTCTCCCACTCTCTCTCTCAATTTTTTGGTTATACACTTTCATATTTTTTTAGTCATCAATTAGGACATCAATTCTTGGTAATTATGTATTCTCCTTGAGATGAAGTATCTGTATTTGCTCTCGTATGAAATTCTATTTATTAGATTTTCAATGGTTGATTTATTTTGAAAACTGGGTTGAATTACAGATTTTAAATAGGATTTTTATTAAATCTTTCATGACTTATCCATGTGTAAGACGTGTGTTATACTAGGTGAATCTGTGTTCTCATTGAATTTGCTAATCCTTAGTTAATTAGGTCGAGTGCGTAATTCTTTTCTTATTTAACTATACCTCTTCCTTCCAGTTTTAATCTTCCTTAAACCTTACGGTTTTATGATTCCTGTTTAACCATATATATATATATATATATATATATATATATATATATATACTCTATTTCTCAGAAGTTCTCTATTCATGTCTCCTTAGTTTGAGAATACCTCCTACCCTATATCGATTCTTTTGTATCTCACCATGTCAACCAAGTCTGGCTGCTCGTGCCCTACGCATCTTGAGGTTCCTTCCCTAGATGAGCTTGTGTTTTATGTCCCTCCCATCGACTGTGAACATGGCTGTTGTACAGACCATGTGTCTTGACCCTCTAGGAAGGATGTACCCTCATCCAAGGCTACATGCAAGATGTTATTCTTTTTTAAACATGTCCCTACATTTTTTCACCTACCTACCATGATTTGTGTCAATGTCTCGTTCCTTCGTGAATGTATGGTAGATATGGATGTGCAACTCAATGTCTTGGATCGATATGATTCTGCAGTAGAACAATTTCACTACCTTCGCAAGACGTGTGAAACCTACAACGAATTGCTTCGTTCTAGAAAAATCAAAGGGGGAGATGATATGTTGTCTATAAATTTAGGGGGAGAGCCTAAGTATTGTAATAGTTGTCGGAATGTGTGTCATAATTGCTTCAAGTATAAGATGGACAAGGGCAAAGCCAAAGACGAATATTCAAGTGACGATGAAGATGACAATGGTGATGTTAAAGATGTTGTTGTGGCGGAAGCTGCTTAGAATTGGGGAATGCTCAACATAACTCGGAATGACGATTCTGGGGGAGTTGATCCTAATCCAATTGTTGCTAATATGTGTCCCGATGTTAATCAATGTTGTTATCCATGAGAAATTGTGAATCATGAAGAACGATTTAAGGCATTCTTTAGAGCTTAATATGATTGGTTAATTTAGGGGGAGTTGTTTGTTTTTCATAGTTAATTATTTTGATTTATTTTTGTTTTTGTCCAGAAAGACAAAAAAGGGGAGATTGTTGGATATTTATTAATTGAGTTTTTATGTTATCTAAATGTTTTATTTTAATTAATTATTTGTTTTGCCTTTCTTAGTATTTACTTTGATTAATTATTATTGTTACACCTTTTATAGAAAGGCTATTTTGGAGATTATATTTAATTGAGTTTTAGGGTTTATGAATTGTTAAAATATTAGGGTTTTGTGTTCTTGATAACATGGTTGTAGTTGTGTCATTTGTCTTGTGTAACAAGACACAACTAAACTACTTTCATTTTGGTAATGAATCCTTCTCCAACGGTAAGTCTATTTATGTTAAGTCATATTTTATTACACTAACCTATTGACTCTTTTATGGTTAGTGGTTTTCTTATTTTACAAGGTTTTTAGGTCACGGGGTGCAAGTATAAATAAGAGAGGACGTAGCCCTGGAAGCTGTGACGAATACTGAGCAAAGACCATACACAAAATTATTAAAGAGAGAGAGATTAAGAAGGTTGCTTCTAACTAGTGAATGAATTGTCGAATGTGCTATCATCGGAGGCTTCATTCATCTCAGTCCAGCATAACGCTTACAGTTTACACCCGATGTTGTCTTGTTTTAATTACATATATTATATAAGTCTGATAGGTTGGGTGTTGTGTTCTTAAAAGTAATTATCTGCTATCTAGGAAAGATTTTCATACATTCCACTTTGTTAGTTTCTTTAAGTTGTAATGAGCTATACATATATTTTACTTGTGGAATATTTTTTTCCATGAGGCACGATCAACAAGTAATTACTTGTTGATTAAAGGTTAATCTCTCGTGTTCAGTTTCGTCTTCTACTACTGTTTTGTTCTTTTTATTTCCGCTGCATATTTATCTCAATGAAGTCTTCAATGAACTCATCATTGTAAGTTTCATTGACCAGATCTTTTCAAAATAGCTTGTTTCGTTTCTATTTGAGTATTATGATTTATCCGTGCTATAGTCATTCTTTCATACATTAACATCAACTAAGAAAAACCCAGAATCAAAAATCGGAAGTCGAAGATGAGGGTCAAAACTCAAACGTGTGAGGCTGAGTGCGATTTACTGGGTTGTGGGTTAGTCTATTTTAGTTTTAGGGCTTCACTTTTGGTCTTTTAGACTTTTACAATTTACTTAATGATATTATTACTCTATATTCTAAAATATGTAAAATTTGAATCTAACTATATATATAATATATATTGTTGTATCCAAACTTAGTAGATACACTGTGCTTCTAAATGTAGGATATTTGGGCCTAGTTAATTAATTTGCAAACCTGTCAAACATCCAAGAACACATGAACTAGGCAAAGGTTTTCCCTGCAAAGGTACTCCGGTGTGAAATGAGTATAATACACAAGTGCAAAAGCATTTTGACATAGTATTGGCTTGTAGAATAGAACGTACCTCTCCCCAAACTGGAATGGGGTATATATATAGCACCGGCCTTAACTGCCGAGTAGGGGCATTAACCGTCGTGCATAAAACACGATCATGATCATGATCATGCCACGTCTGGAACGTGGGAGCGAGTTGCACGGTAATAACTCTTCACCTTCTCGACGGCCGTTACCGGTATTGCCAAACAAGCTTACCATGCTCGCTCAATGGAAACTCCTGCTCACTAAGCACTTGGCCCCCAGCCAGTAATGAAGGGACTGTCTGCCAGATATGCTCGTATAAAAGATGAGCGCATATCTCTATTAGGGGCGGCAGGTATGCTTGCATAAGGGCCGATCGCATATCTATGCTCGCTGTGATGTAGAGGCATGTGCCATGCTCGTGGTAGTGGGATCACGCCCCTAGCACGTGACTGTTACTTAGGCCTGTTTGGGACTGACAACTCATATATAATAATATAATATAAATCAATTTGATGGGCCGGCCAATGCTTAACAAGCATTAAAATTTGAAGGCACAGGTGTGCCCATGACTACGGGCATGTAACCTCTCTAAAACCCAACAATGTGTATCAGCCCATGGGCACATGCACTATGGGCCAAGTATAGGCGGGTGATGCGAACTGTACGAGCTTATGGGCTGGCCTGCTCACCCGTAAATAGCACTTCGTTTTTTAAACATGACACATAATAATATATTATTTGAAGCATTTAATGCAAATAAAATAAAGCATCAACGAAATGCCACGGTTAATTTTTGAAGCTCTAATAGAAATTTTCATATTATATATATATATATATATATATATATATATATATATATATATATATATATATATATATCTGTGTGTGTGTGTGTGTATATATGTATATATATATATATATACTAGATCTTCATGTTTGTGCCTATGACACGAGATCAGTATGGAGATGATCAGTGTATGAAGTGAGTATGATTCGAATAAATTAATATTTACTTTAGATTTTGTAGGGGTTAGATTAATGTACACTATACAAAGCAAAAACGACATCCCAAAAACTAAAGAAAAACATATTATATTGGCTGTAAAATTTTGTAATTTATCCAAAAAAAAAGTATAATTAAACACCTGTTAATTGAAACAAACTTTAAAATGAAAATTTCAGACAAAAACCATAAAATAAATTGAATGAGACAGAGTGAACTAACAAAAGACTATTTAAAATTGAAATTACAAAGATTTCAAACCAATAAGGAAAAGTTAGCATAATTTTTTTTTGAAAGAAAGAAATTAAAAATAAAAATATTTGAAATTACAAAAATTAATTACAAAACTTACAAACAATTTTTTTTAAGAAAAACTGAATATAGGCCGGACAAAAATTTAATTGAGATTTTAGTTAATTACGATAACAATCAATTAAGAAACTACAAATTAAATATTTGTAAAACAGTAAATCTAGGCTGCACAAAAATAAAAAAATAAATTAGAGATATTCATGGAGAAGAAACTAGGTAATTAAGGCGACAAGATCTCAGTAAAATAATAAATGTCTAGTAAAACCGTAAAATAGTAAATCTTAGTTAGTGCACATGTTTTAATTACAACGATAAAATCTTAATAAAACAATAACGGTCATTTACATTTTTTGATAATTACAGTTGTAAAATCTCAGTAATTAACGGTTGTAAACACGCTTGTGGAAATTAAGATTTAATCATGGTCAGTAGTTATGTTTACTAGCCAGTATATCTGATTACGTCAATTGAAATGATTGTACTTAAATAGAAGATGCGATTTAAAAAAATGTTATAGTTGATGAGTACATTTCTTCAAGTGATAGTTGAGGGATTGATGTTTTATAAGGGGTGACTGTTCAAAAGATTAATCACAAGATGTAACTTTGAAATGTGAAGATAAAAGAAAAAATGGTGACTGCTCATAAAATTAATTGTAGGGGGTAGGGGTGTAAGTGGTTCAGTTTTGTTTGGTTTATGCCAAAACCACAAACCGAACCGCACCTTATTGGTTCAAAAAATCGCAAACCGAATCGAACCGAGTAAGATTTGGAACCGAACTACTCAGTTTTGTTTGGTTTGGTTCGATCGGTTTGGTTTTGTAGTTTATATAAATTATTTTTAATCAAATTAACCAACATTAAAAATAACAATAAAAATAATATTTTGATTTGGAATTAACATCAAAATTACCTACTAACAAAAATTATCATAAGGAAAACAATACAAATTATAAAATAAACACAAATAATGGAAAAAATAATTATTCTCCAACAATCAAGATTTTGATTGGTTTAGTATGTCTATATATATATATTATATGACTAAATCAAAAGGTTAGATTATGCATAAAAGATGATCCAAAAGTTCAAAATAGTTAACAAATATAATATAATATAATATAATATATATTATAATAAATAAATAAAAATATATATGTTGGTTTGGTTCGATATCAAAAAATGTGAACCGAACTGAACCGGGTGGTTTTCCAATTTTTGAAACCGAAACCAAACCGTTTTCGTTCAAAACCAAACCGACTGGTTTGGTTCGGTTCCGTGGTTCGTTGGTTCCGATTTACACCCCTAGCTATGGGGTGACTTGTAATAGGGAAAGAAAAAATATGGAGTTAGAAATAAATAACTACTCACGCATGTGAATGTGAGGGTGAATCTCAACCATGAAATTTTTTAAGATAATTTAATCTCAACCTTTGAATAACTCTAATCAATTACCTAGCTGTTTATATATATATATATATATGGCAAAAACTTGTGTATGACGGTCTTACGGATCCTAAATCCGTAAGACGGAGCCCCATTTCTAAATTCACTGGTTAATAACAAAACCTGTTAATACAAATCACAAAAGTTTGTTGGATGAGTTGGTAAAGTGCTGGCCCTTAACGGTTTAAAGTGCGCTGGTCTAGGTTCGACTCCCTCCAGCAATGAATGTTTTTTTAATGCTCATTTTCTCTATTTGCTTGGTGCCCCTCCACTTTCAATGTTTGTTAGCTCCGTTAGCATCAATTGCCTTGGGATACTTGACAGATCCTATGGACTTTGACGAAATGTTAAATGATACATTTAAAACCAAACGTGACACATTAAAAACACAAAAAGTGACACATTTTAATGTTAAAAGTGACACTATAAATGAAAATTTATTATAATTTTTATTAAAATACAAAGTAACACTCTTAAAACTAAAAAGTGACACATTTAATACTAAAAAGTGACATATTTAATACTAAAAAGTGACACTCTTAATACTAAAAAGTGACACATTTAATACTAAAAAGTGACACTCTTAATACTAAAAAGTGACACTATTAATACTAAAAAGTGACACTCTTAATACTAAAAAGTGACACTCTTAATATTAAAAAGTGACACCCTTCCTTAAAAAATTTACCGAACCAAAATGAATCATATCGTGTTTCAAGTTCATCTACTACATGCCTAGATCCTGCTCGCTCTGTTATGAAGGGAAGGAGAAAAAAAATTAAGGGAAGTATTGAAAAGGGTAAGAAAAAGACTACTGATTTTTCTGATTCCAATCAAGCCAAGTAATTTGCTTCCAAGACTCCTAATGCTCGGTTATTTTAGACATATTTTCAGTAAATTTTGTAAGTTTAAGTAAGAAACATATACTTACCTTGAAAAAGTTATGATTTTGTGTTTTTAACGATTGACGCTTGAGATTATATATTTTTCTATGAATGAGAAGATATATTTAAGTAGTGTTCAATTGGTTATTGCTGTTAAAATCACTAGCCCAAAAATGACACACTTTAGTCCTAAAAGTAACACACTCCAAGCCTAAAAGTGACACTCTTATTGATACAAATTGTATGATTATAAAAATGAGTTATTTAACCAACACCTAATACCTAAAAGTGACACAATTAATACCTGAAAGTGACACACTAAACGTGACACTTATGAATAAAAATTTAAAGATGAAAAGTGTTTATTTTTTTTTACCAAAAGTGACACACGTAAAATTTAAAAGTGATACATTCTATGTTTAAAAGTGACACTCTGATTTAAAGTAACTAAGTAAAACTTAATCAGACCTAAGACAACAATTATCCAAAAGTGTCACACTTTTGTTCTCAAAGTGACACTATTAATACTAAAAAGTGACACTCTTAATACTAAAAAGTGAGACATTTAATACTAAAAAGTGACACATTTGTACCGGAGCAAAATGACACGTCACAATAAAACTGAAAAAAAGCGTTGGGGAGTCTCGAACCTTAGAATCACGCACGCTCAATTTTCCAAACCTTAAGAGTTATGCTATGAACCAACTAAGCAGATTAACTTTTGTAATTTCTTATAACGTTTTATTAATTTATAATGACCGGCGAATTTTTAAATGGGGTTTCGTCTTACGGATAAAGATTCATAAGACCGTCTTACAGGAGACCACCTATATATATATATATATATAGAGAGAGAGAGAGAGAGAGAGACATAACTACCATTGAGTTGTAGTCGCACCATTATCTTTTTCAATCTTTTTAAAAAAATCTCATTTGAAAAGTCTAATAATTAAAAGATGTATTAATGTCGGTTGGCTATAATTATAAAAATGCATAATAATAACCATATATTATACAATACAGCTCAGTCTCATAAAAAACGGTTGAGATTGATTATTTTACTTTTATCAAACGGCTGAGATTGATTGTTTTACTTTATATCAAACGGCTGAGATTGCATATTTATTCTTATATCAAACGGCTGTAATTTATTCCGTCTGGCACATGTGTTCCCCTGAATCAGGACTGTCAAGAAGATTCCTAATCTAATCTAAACTGTTAACGGTCCTTATTTCCTTCAACTCTTATATGTGCGAATGACTACATTATTATTTTACATTTACTCTTTTACTGAGATTTTACGGTTTTTACAGTTAATATTTTACGTTTTTATAGTTTTACAGTTTTATGATTGCAAAAGTTTGTATTTGTATTTTTTTTTTTTTAATTGTTATCGTAATTAACTTAATCAATTAATTTTTTTCCGACCCGTAATTTCATAAATAAATTTAAAAAAATTTAAAAAAAACGTAAGTTTTGTAATTTGAATTTTTTAACTGTTATCGTAATTAACTTAAGCAATTTAATTTTTATCCGACCCATTTTGTCCGGCCGCAATTTCGTTTACAAACTTTTAATTAATCCCTCTATTCCGGACAAAGAAGACCCGTTTGAAAGTCAATTTTTTTTAAGAAAATAATATTTTTAGTAGTTCATTTCCATAGTATATTTTTGTTGACCCGTTTTGTCCGGCCGCAATTTCGTATACAAATTTTTAATTAATCCCTCTGTTCCAGGCAAAGAGGTCCTGTTTGAAAGTCAATTTTTTTAAGAAAATAATATTTTTAATAGTTCATTTCCACAATATCTGCTTCATTTATTGATAAATTTTCAATAGTGTAAATGAATTGTTTGTTCGAAAAAAAAGGAAAAATAATTATTTGTTAGAAGATGAAAACATATCAGCACATGCATTATGTTGATATGCACAACGGGCTAGAGTCGGGCAATATAGTCGGAATCTCGAGTTCTATTTTATTTTTACACAAACAATATATCTATTTATTATACAATACAGCTCAGTCTCATAAAGAACGGTTGAGATTGATTATTTTACTTTATATCAACCGGCTGAGATTGATTGTTTTACTTTGTATCAAACGGCTGAGATTGTATATTTATTCTTATATCAAACGGCTGTAATTTATTCCGTCTGGCACATGTGTCCCCCTGAATCAGGACTGTCAAGAAGATTCTAATCTAATCTAAACTGTTAACGGTCCTTATTTCCCTCAACTCTTACATGTGCGAATGACTACATTATTATTTTACATTTACTCTTTTACTGAGATTTTACGGTTTTTACAGTTAATATTTTACGTTTTTATAGTTTTACAGTTTTATGATTGCAAAAGTTTGTATTTGTATTTTTTTTCTTTTTAATTGTTATCGTAATTAACTTAATCAATTAAATTTTTTTCCGACCCGTAATTTCATAAATAAATTTAAAAAATTTTAAAAAAAACATAAGTTTTGTAATTTGAATTTTTTAACTGTTAGCGTAATTAACTTAAGCAATTTAATTTTTATCCGACCCATTTTGTCCGGCCGCAATTTTGTATACAAACTTTTAATTAATCCCTCTGTTCCGGACAAAGAAGACCCGTTTGAAAGTCAATTTTTTAAGAAAATAATATTTTTAGTAGTTCATTTCCATAATATATTTTTGTCGACCCGTTTTGTCTGGCCGCAATTTCGTATAAAATTTTTTAATTAATCCCTCTGTTCCAGTCAAAGAGGTCCTGTTTGAAAGTCAATTTTTTTAAGAAAATAATATTTTTAGTAGTTCATTTCCACAGTATCTGTTTCATTTATTGATAAATTTTCAATAGTGTAAATGAATTGTTTGTTCGAAAAAAAAGGAAAAAGAATTGTTTATTAGAAGATGAAAACATATCAGCACATGCATTATGTGGATATACACAACGGGCTAGAGTCGGGCAATATAGTCGGAATCTCGAGTTCTATTTTATTTTTACACAAACAATATATCTATCTATTATATAAAACAGCTCAGGCAGTTAAGAAAAGCTAATTATCGGCCATGATTTGTTTTTACCAAACACAATCACTGGTCAGGATTTAATTTTATCTCAGATGGTTGGGAAAAGTTAATTACCGGCCAGGATTGATTTATACCAAACACAATTATTGGCCAGGATTTAATCTCATTTCAACCGTTTTTATCCCGTTTTTATCTCCACAAAATCCACTCCTCATTCTGTTTCTCTCCATCTCTTTCTCTATCTCTTTCTCTCTCTTCCCCAACCGTTTTTATCCACATTTTTTTATCTCCTCAATCATTTTCTATCTCAATCTCTATATCTTTCTCTCTCTTCCTTATCAATAAAATCTTTTCACTAGCCCGCCTAATACACTTTTTCTATAGACTATTCTATTACATTAGTTTCTAGAATTTATTCTACAGTGTCATTATTCATTGATAAGTTACTATATTTTGTCTTAAAGATTTTCAATATGTATACTATTTTTAGTTTGATGATATGCAGTAGTACACAACAACAGAAAGAAATATCCAAATATTCACTAAAGAGACATATGTTGTACAGAAAGTACGTCATAGAATTTGAGCTTATTGTACTTAACAAGAACAAACATTACTCGAATCATTTAATATAGGGTTGGCAATTGAGTGGGTTGGTCGGATATGAGTTGGGTCGAAACAAAACGGGTTGAAATAGATAATAGGTCAGAACGGGTCGATCCGTAATTTTCCATCAAAAAACTTATATTTATATAGCAAAAATATAACGGGTCGAAATGGATAACGGGTTCGACACACTTTAACCCGACCCAAATCGACCCGTTAATTTATTTTGCCAAAAAACATAACGGCTCGGGTTAAGTCGGGTAATTTTCAAACTGAGTTAGGTGAGTTAGGAGGTTTTTGATTGTAATTACCAGACCTAATTTAATAGGAAGACGTTGCCCATTTTGGACATAGCCAAATTCATCCCAGTGGCATCAAAAGATATTTTGTATTCTGGCTCATATGTAAAAGGAAATATACATTTATTAATTTATTTTTATCATGTTCGGTTCATACATTGATCACGCTCATACTGACACCATTATTTATTGATAAATTCCTAAACCGGCACCGTACCATCGGCACGGGCAAGAGTACTAGTATACTTACAATACAAATAAAAGATAAAGATAAAAAAATTATATAATTAAATTGCAAGCATAAATTTTAAAAATAAACTATTTATTTGAAACATTCAAAAATAATACAGCCGTCTTTTTGGGACGGAGGGAAATGGAGAACACAAAAGGAGAACACAAACTTCACGGATAGACTAGAATCCGAGTTATATAGTCTACAAGTGTATTGCCACTAATAATTATAAAGTATTGTCATTAATAATTATAAACTTATACTTAACCGTTCCTAAACCATTGTCCCCCTTTCATTTATTTGTAAGTTTCAAAATAATTTATTCATTTCTAAAATTTTATTTTCAGAAAACCATTTTTATAACTTTACTCTTTCTTTTTTTTTTTTTACCTTTTTTATTATGATCACATGCACAAGAAAATTAAAGAAAACAATATGCTAATCAATATTTATAACACAATCAAATTTTTTTTTAAATGGTGTCGGGTCAAAGATGATAAATTGACAATTATTTAAAAACGAAAAGAGTAATATTTTATGGTAGGACACGAGAGAATGGATATTGATTTTTGAGTAGAAATATTCAATTTTTGTATTTACATATATAAATACATTAATGCGTTTTACATTTTTGGATGAATAGAATAGAGAGATTAAAAGACAAATTCAACCCCAAACACTACAAAGTCATATTTTGTATTTGTCTTTGGTTGGTCGATTGGTGGGGGACGGGGGGGGGGGGAAGTTGGTTCCTCTCTTCCATTAAAAAAAATAACAAAACAAAACAAAAACATTTCTTTTATTCATTCTCTCTCCTCTTCCTCCTCCTTTTCTTTTTCCTCTTTACTTTCCTTGGGTGGGTGAGATAAAAGTAGTTGTGATAATAATAAACCACCCAAAAACCACAGAAGAAATTCCAATTTTCCCGTTCTTTTATGCACGTAGAAGCCAGCTGGTGTCGCCCTCCAAGAAACCACTCTCATTGCCTCTCTTTTTTACCACTGTTGAACCTGAGAAAGCTGAAATGAGTTTTGGCTTCCAAAACATGTAATCTTGCGCCTCTTTAACTCTCTTTCGTCTACCCTAAAGCTTCCACTTGCACTTACATTAGCCCCTTCAACTACTGTCTTTGTGTCTGCGTTTGTTGCCGTTTTCGTCTCGGTATCAGAGTCCGAGCTCAGGCTTAGACTTGGGCTCGGGCAACGCAGGTCGAGCACGATAACTGGCGTGCTCGAACTCGATAATGTGTTCACTAGTATCGATTCATACCCGTCCATCGCAATTTCTTGAATCGCATTGTAACATGTATAAAAGTTATCCTGAAACAGAATTAATAATTTAATTATCATTAATTACACAATAAATGAAGTTTATGAAACGTGGTTGGTGTGTATTTAATTCACCTTATGAACGTAGGAACAATTAGATATTGCATTTCTGAAGCATGGGAATTGTAAAGGAAAAAGCTCATGCGAAGCATACAGAAGAGCCGATGCTGCTACTATTGATGGCTTGAATTCTGAACACATTAAACCTGAAATGGCGAAAATAATCCATTTTGAAGTGTTAGACAGTGCAACCAACAATGGATTAGTTGGTTAATGATTGTAGTACGTACGTACCATTCTGGGATTTGAAGATGATTTCAGTAGCTCTTTCTTTGAGTGCTTGACAAGAAGGCGGGTCTTTGAATTTGAACAAAGAAATAAAGAAACTGATGAACCCAAAAGGAGTTATTGAACGCATCCGCCACTTTAGAGCTCCAAGAATCATTAACTCCATTCTTTCAATCGTTTGAGTATCAAACATGAATCCACCACTATCATTCTGAATCTCAGTAACAGAGTAATCTGTTTTTCTCATCTTTAATGCTAAAGAAACACAAGAAATCGCTATTAACCTCAAGATCCATGGCTTCCCACCCTACAATATTATCAAAACAAACTGGATTAGAATGTATAAATATATATGCATAAACATATATACATAGTTTTTGGAAATAAAATTACTGGGATGGATTGAGTGGAGAGGAAGCGGTCCAGGTAATTGGTGGCTAGGTAGGGGAGAAAGGGGTCCAAGTAGATTGAGAAATGTTTTATGTTTGCTATGATTTCGAAGCGAACGGAGATCATATCGTAGGAGTAATAAGAGGGCATGTGGTGGGTTTCAGAGTGGAAAAGGGTGGTGAATTCATGGGAAGTTGGTAATGGATTTTCAAGGTCCAGTAAGTTGTCCATTGATATGGTTGTGGGACTAAGTTGTTTGAGAGCAGTGTGGATAGAGTTGGGATGGAGTAAAAAGTGGGAAGAAGTTAATGAGAAGATGAGAGAGTGTGCTGTGCTCTAAAAAGAAGAGGAGACTTCAACTTCACTCCTCAGTCCTCGACTAGTAGTCTTTTGCTCTTCTGCATTAAGTTGGCATCTTCCCTCTCCCTTTAATCTCTTTCTCTCTCTCTCTCTCTCTATTGGGAAGGAAAACCTTTACCTTTGTTCTTTTATTTTTTTATTTTTACATTAAAAAAGAATAGTAATAGGAATGACAAAAACTTGAGTAAGACAGTATTACAGATATTTTTTATAAGACGGATTCTTTTTACCCGACCCACCGTGTATTGGTGGGTTTAGCTGTAAGAGAGTAAGGTTCCGTCCTATGAATTAAGATCCGTAAGACGGTCTTACATGAGATCTACTCAATAGGAATTAAGTGGGGGGACATTGTAATACCCTCGATCCACAACAGTAGATGTGGGTGTCTTATAAGTGGCCACGGAGTACATCCAGACGTCAAAATTATCCATGGACTTATTAAGGTGGGTTTGTGGTGTGCCTAGTTTTTTATTTTTTTAAGGTTGGAAAGAACATTGACCTCACCCCTACCCGTAATAATATTATTAATGTTTTGAAAGACTATAAAGTATTTAGATAGTAATATTCGGCTAGAACAATGGTGCATCTGGCGAGGCTTGAGCAACAGTATCATTTGGTTAGAATAATGGTGTGTTTGGTGAGGTTTGAGCAACGATGACTCTAGTGAGATTTGAACATTCGACCTCTTCATTAAGAGAAATGAACATTACCTGTTGAGCTATAGCTATTTCGTGTGGTTGACTTAGGTACTTAGTGGGCCATTGCATGGACAATGTGTAGCAAATCGTGCTTTCTGGCTTGGGACGTTAGAACTGGAATTAGAACGAGTTCCGGTCAGAAGTGTGCTAAACACATCGCCCGAGATGCTAAGATTGTTTCAAGGCACTAACATTATACACATTGAAGGTATATGATGTAATTATGGGTAAGCTTGTAGTAGGCTTGGTTGATTCAAGTACTTAATGATTCGATGTGTACGTTATCAGGGTTTTCCAACTTATTAATTTTACGGCATCTTATTAGTTTTGAAATTTTGAAACACCAAAATCCAAAAAAAATCTTTTGAGCTAAATATTGACATTATGTTCTATGAAATTGGTTGCAAATTAATTTAAGTTCCATTTAGTGGAATTAAAAACAACTTACAAATTAATAATCTACGTTTTCGAGTAGATATGAATAATGTATTTATTTGCTCAAAACCAATTTCGGATGAATGAGAAATTAATGCACAAAGTGAGCAACTTGAGTTTGTAGTTGACGAGCAAATGGGTATATGGAATGTCATATCCCATATTTTGAAAATAAAATGGAAGAGAACACTTTATTAATAGGTGTACTTTATTGGAATTCTATTGTGTGTTCCAAAGGTGCATCATAGTAGTGTCACATGTAAAGCAAGTTGCGAGTATGGTGCGAAGCACCATTCGCGCAAGTCGCATTGGGCGCTTTAGAGGCGTACTTTGCACTTTGCATCGCCGCTAGGATCTGTGGAGCCTTAAAGTTTTGTTTAGGTCAACCAGACCAATGGCTCGGCTTGAGGTTCAACCTGGTTCAGTGGCGCTTGGGTTAAGGCTGGCGGTTCCAAAGGTGTATCGTAGTGGTTGTCACATGTAAAACAAGTTACGAGGATGGTGCAAAGCACCATCCAAGCCCGCACACGCGCAGGTCGCATTGGGTGCTTTAGAGGCACACTTTGCACTTTGCATTGTCATTGGGAGCTGTGGAGCCTTAAAGTTTTGTCTAGGTCAACCAGACCAATGGCTCGGCTTGAGGTTCAACTCGGTTCAGTGGTGCGTGGGTTCAGTCTGGCGGTTGCGGGTCTAAACAGTCCAGCCCGTGTCAGATATGTGTGATGGTTGGGAGTAATGATCAGGTGCAGCACGCGTACGATGCAACTGGTGGTTAAGGACGGTTGCAACTTGCACCGTTCATGTGCTTCACGCGTATCCCCCCCTTTGATCAGCTACTATCCAAAACAGTCCACCCAGGTTGTCGTTTTTGGCAAAAGGCACCCTTGCCTCTTCATAAACTATAAATAGAACCCCCCTCAACTATTTCATTCACTCCACTGCAACATAATCATTTATTTGTAGATTCTCTCTCTCATTCTCATACATAGAAAGTCTCAGGTATCAGATTAGTTTGCCGAAAATTTTAATCGTTGTGCATCGTTTTTAAGTTAGAAATTTGTTATATCTTGGGACGATTGCAGTAGAACGCTAGCACAATATACAGGGTAATTTCGTCATGCGGAGAAAGAGTCAAACTATTGCCTCGACGTTTTACGTAATTCAATTACGTAAATAATATTTGTATTATTAATGCATTTTGTTTTTATTTCCATTTTCAGATCACACCGATTTATTCCAACAATCGCAAGACGAAATTTATGTGTAATCAAAGATGGCCAAGGAAAATACTACACCATTAGATTGAACGACACCAACTGTGACTCCGACACCAATTCAAGTCACTCATGTTCGTGCGGCACCCATGCCAACTCATGCTCCGGTTCATGCAGAAAAGCCGAAAAAAATAAAGGGTAGTGATTTCAAAATGTGGCAACAATAGATTTTTTTTACCTAACTACCCTCAGCTTCACTTGTTTCCTAAGGGAAACATCACCAACTGTTGACGCCGATGACGACGATCAATAAAGGAATATTGCACTGGATGCACCAGAATCATAGTGACTTCCTATGTCGCAGCTACATTTTGAATGTATTAGAAGACTCTCTTTATAACGTCTACTACCAGATCATAACCGCAAAGAAGTTGTGGGAATGACTAGAGAAGAAGTACAAGACTGAGGATGCTAGCACGAAGAAGTTCATTGTTGACAAGTTCTTGGACTTCAAAATGGTGGATTCCAAAACAGTTCACGATCAAGTTCGAGAGCTGCAGCTGATCATCCATGACATCATTGCGAAAGGTATGCAACTGTGGGAATCTTTCCAAGTAGTTGCTATCATTGAGAAGCTACCGCCCCTGTGGAAAGATTTCAAAAACTACCTCAAGCACACGAAGAAGGAAATGGGGCTTGATGACTTGATCATGAGACTAAGGATTGAGGAAGATAACCGAAAATCCGAAGTCAAGAGTGACAAGAGTCGAATAGAGGCAAAAGTGAACTTGGCTTAAGCAAGCTCGAGCAAGAAACACAAGTATGCCAGTAACAAGAAGCCAAAGCATAATGCCAAGTGAATCAAGGGCGACTGCTTCAACTACGGCAAGCCCAGGCATATGGCCAAGGACTATCGACTGTCCAAGAAAGACGGTTGGAATCAGACCCACATGATCGAGGACAGATCGTTACCGCTGGATATGTCAGAGCTACACCTATCAGCTGTAGTGTTTGAAGCCAATATAAATTAGCTGATAATCCTAGAGAGTGGTGGGTGGACACTGGGGCTACGCGCCATATTTGCTCCGGCAAAGAGATGTTCTCCTCCTATACGTAGATATCGGGAAGGGAGCTATTCATGGGCAACTCAGCTACTTCCAACATTATCAGGTTAGGGAAGGTGGCACTTAAGATGACCTCCGGCAAAGAGCTAACGCTTATGGATGTGCTGCATGTCCCAGAAATTCACAAGAATCTAGTTTCCGGCTCCTTATTGAGCAAAGCTGGATTTAGGTTCGTCTTTTTTATAAAAAAAAATAATTTTTTTAAAGATTTGGGGACATAGACCTTACCTCAACCCCTTTTTTTTTTAATGCCTTGAAAGGCTACAATTATAGATATATGATGCCTTTGGTGTGGCTAGAACAAATGAT
Organism: Codonopsis lanceolata; assembly: GCA_013146195.2. NCBI lineage: Eukaryota > Viridiplantae > Streptophyta > Magnoliopsida > Asterales > Campanulaceae > Codonopsis > Codonopsis lanceolata. The sequence goes on along the minus strand of CM028381.1, from coordinate 47,755,068 downwards.
GCATCTGGTGAGGCGACCTTTCCGTTAAGATAAGCGAGCAGCTAATTGCAGCCTTTAGGTAAGGCTTGAACAACAACGTTTCCTCTTAAAAGACTTGAACACCCGACCTTTCTATTGAAAGTTGTGTAGTCCATGGTATCTCTAGTGAGACTTGAACACCCGACCTCTCTGTTAGGAGAAGTGAGCACCAGTTGAGCTAAAGTTCGTTAGTGATTTAGGTTAGTCTTTGAATCAGATAAGTTTGTACTAACGAAGAGTGGTCAATTTGTTGTAAAGAGCTACATTGATAAAGGGCTCTTTAAGATAAATGTAATGACTGTGCATTGCAACTTCAATGATAATAATAAAGTTATTAGTTCTTCTTACTTGGTTAAGTGTTCTAATATATGGCATGATAGATTAGGAAATGTAAATTTAAACTCACTACGAAGATTAGTGAACTTAGATTTGTTGCCTAAAATGGAATTTAATACACAAAATAAATGTGAAATATTTTGTAGAGGCAAAAATGACCAAGGCACTTTTCCAATAAGTGGAAAGAAGTACTACACCACTGGAGTTAATCCATACTGACATATGTGATTTAAAATATGTGCAAACTAGAGGTGGGAAAAAGTACTTTACAACATTTATCGATGATTGCACAAGATACTGTTACGTGTACCTATTGAAAAGCAAAGATGAAGCCTAAGAAGCTTTAAAGGCTTATAAGAATGAAGTAAAGAATCAACTTAACTTAAAAGTTAAAAGGATTCGAAGTGATAGAAGTGGAGAATATGTAGCTCCGTTTGAAGACATTTGCTTTGATTCTGGCATAGTTCATCAAGTGACAGCTCCGTGCACACCTCAATCAAATAGAGTTGCAGAAAGGAAAAATAGATCTCTTAAAGAGATGATGAATGCTCTCTTAATTAGTTCTGGCTAATTACCCAACAACATGTGGGGGGAAGCAATTCTTTCAGCTAACCACATTCTTATGAAAATATCTTTCCTTGCAAAGAAAGGAAATAAGTAAGTTCTAATAAAAGAACTTATGAAACTGTAAATGGTACATCTCAAGAAGATGAAGAACCAAGACGCAGTAAAAGGACAAAAGTACCTACATATTTTGGTCATGATTTTCTAACTAATTTCATGTTAGACGATGAGCCTCGGATAATTCAAGAAGCATTGTCCAGTCCAGATACCCCTCACTAGAAAGAAGCTATCAATAGTGAATTAAGTCTATTATGCACAATCATACTTGGGAGATTGTTGACCTCATATAAATCGTAAGGTTGCAAATGGATCCTAAAAAGGAAGTATAAAGCAGATGAATCTATTGATAAGTACAAAGCCAGACTAGTAGCCAAAGGGTTTAAGCAAAAAAAAAGGATATGACTTCTTTGATACATATTCTCTTATCACGAGGATTACATCCATCCGTGTTCTCACTGCTATTACGGCATTGCACAACCTTGAGATACATCAAATGTATGTGAAGATCGCTTTCTTGAACGAAGAATTAGAATAAGAAATATACATGGAACAACCTGAAGGGTTTGTTACACCCGGACAAGAACACAAAGTGTGCAAACTTGTCAAGTCATTGTACGGTCTTAAACAAACATCCAAGGAATGGGATGAAAAGTTTGACCAGACAATGTTGTCAAATGGATTTAAAATCAATGAGTGTGACAAATATGTATGCATTAAAGGCACACTAGATATCTATGTGATCGAATTGTCATTGTCACAGGAAGTAATTATGATCTAATCTGTATACAAGAAAATAAAGAAAAACTATAAAAGATGGGCCAAAATATGTATACTAGGGATAAAGATCTCTAGGAGAAATTTGATCAATATATTGTTTCAAGAAATTTGATGTTTTTAATCTAACTCTGGCTAAGACTCCAGTAGACTTAAGTCCACATTTATCCAAAAATAGAGGAGACCCAGTATCACAGTTAAAGTATGCACAAATTATTGGCGGTTTGATGTACCTAAAAATTGTACTCGTCCTGATATAGCTTACTCGATAAGCAAGCTCAGTAGATTCACGAGTAATCCAAGTAACGATCACTGCACAACATTGACAAGAGTACTCAAGTACTTAAAACACACATTGAGTCATGGGATACATTACACCAGATATCCAGCTGTATCAGAAGGCTACAGTGATGCAAATTGGATATTAGACACAAAAAACTCCAAGTCCTCTAGTGAGTACATGTTTACCATAGGTGGAGAAGCAGTGTCATGGAAATCCTCTAAACAAACTTACATAGCTCGATCCACGATGGAATCAGAGTTTATAGCATTAGAAAAGACCGGCGGAGAAGCTGAATGGCCTAGAAATTTCTTAGAGGATATTCCATGCTATAATAAACCAGTGCCTCCTGTTGTGATAGATTGTGATAGCATGTCAGCTATCGGGAAAGCACAAAGTTGTATGTACAACAGTAAGTCTCGACATATACGTAGAAGACATAATACTGTTAGACAATTTATCTCTATTGGAATAATTTATGTTGAGTATGTGAAATCAAAGGAAAATATAGCAGATCTGTTTACAAAAGGTATAAATAGATATCAAATGTACCAAGCAGTCAAGGGAATGGGTCTAAAACCCACATAATAAAAGAAGTTCATAGCGATAACTCAACCATGATGAATGGGGATCCCACAAACTTGGTTCAACAAGAGAACTAAGTTATGAAGGTTCTAGATGTGCACTTGGAGCACATCTTAACTCATTCTCGAAATCCAAGTGCTAACTTGCAAACATGTGGTAAGGGTAAGCTTTACGCTTTTAATGATTCCTATACCTTATAAAGGTAGAATATGGCAGGATACGCTTTATAAGAAATCACATATATAAGTGAGAAGTTTGGTCGCTTCAAATAGAAAACACTTATGAATCCAAGATATGGTCCAGGACCGAATTGGACACAACGTGAGAATGGACAAATATTAGAATTACTATTGTGTAACTGTTATTGTCTTGGTTTACACAAATAAGATGACTAGTTCAAGACATCGTGTTCACTGAGCAGCGAGTAAACCCGATAGCATCTTATTAGGAAAGGTTCAAAGCCGGAAGTTACCTATCCTGATGCAATAGTAGTTCCCTGAGACTTTCTGTAATGTCTGCATTAATTGTCCAATCATGTGGGGGATTGTTGGAAATTGGTTGCAAAAATTGTTGACGACCAATCTTTGACCAATAATTAGTTTAAGTTCCATTTAGTGGAATTAAAAGCAAGATACAAATTAATAATATACGTTTCAAGTAGATACAAATAATGTATTTATTTACTCAAAACCAATTTCGGGTGAATGAGAAATTAATTCAAAAAGTGAACAACTTCGGTTTATAATTGAAGAGCAAATAGGTATACGAAGTGTCATATCCTACATTATGAAAATAAAGTGGAAGAGAGCATTTTATTAATAGGTGCACTTTATGAGAATTCTATTGTGTGTTCCAAAGGTACATCGTAGTGGTGTCACATGTGGGTTCTAAAAATCAACCTAGGTCGCCTAGGCGTGCTAGGTAGTTAATTGCTAATTTTTCATTTTTTTTAATTTTTTTTAAATTTTGGTCCTAAAAAATGTCATTTTGGGTTTAAAATAATAATAATAATAAATATTAATTTCAAATTATTAAATTATTTTTTAAATTTTGTAATTGTCAACAGATCTATGGATAATTGAATTGTTGACTATTTTTGTAATATTTTGAATCTTAGATGATATTAAATTTCTAGTTTTATTTTTAAAATTTAATATCATAATGTAATAATTATTTTTAAATAATTAGGTCATACTTAGTATTAGTAAATTTTAAAAAAATTAATGTTTAATAATAAGGTTATAATAAAAAATATATATTAAAAATCAAATACAGAGTCACCACCTCTATTTTACGGAAAACAAAGAAAAACCAAAAATATCAAAAAATATGGGTTCAGAGACTAAATTACGAATTAGGAAGGGGTTAGACACCCAACTCACTCTTTCGATCTCAAAATGAGTTTTTTTTTGGCTAAATACGTTATTTTTATAAATTTAATCTAAATAAAACATTAATATATATAAAGATATATGAGCGAAATGAAAAAAATAAAGGAAATAAAGCTCGTAACGGCTACATTTTAAAGTTATTATGAAAGCATATGAAATTTAGACTATCTCCCCTCCAACCTTTTAAAAAATATATGAAATTTAGACTATAATAACAACTTATTTTATAGTTATTTATGGGAAAAATTATAACAGGATAACGACTTATTTTATATTTAATATTTTTATAATATAACTAGGTAGAAATGCAAATAGCTTTGGTATCTACCTTTTGAAGCGTGATAGTTAATGCCCGGGACAACTTTGCTTAGACAGAATTTTGGGTGTGCTTACTTTGTCCTCTTCAAGAGAGAAAGTCTTTTGTTTATTGTTTGTTGTTTATTGTTGAAATTTGGGCAGCGTAACTACTTGTATTTATTACTTTTCACGCCAAATTTTGGGCGGCGTGACCGTTGTTTTTTTTTTTAATTTTTGTCTCTCTATTCAAGCGGCGTAACTACTTGTATTTACTGAAAAACATTGATGTTGTGTTTGAATTTGGACGGCGTAATGACTGCGTTAATGAATTTCTGCGACCGATTTTAGGGCGATAACCAAATTGGTTAACTAGGTTTTATGTGATCTTTTGTCTATATGTAGACGACATGTTTGGACGTGGAATGGTTTGTGGTAGGAGACCACTGATAGTGGAAGGAATGGTGTTTTGGACAACTGGGTTGGTGTTTGAGAGAGCTTTGGTGTTTGGCTGAGGGTTAGTGTTTGGTTAGTGAAGTGTAAAGTCAAAGTGTTATGAAGATAATAAAATTTAATTTTTGAAAGTAGGGGTGAGCTTGATCCGGTTCAATCCACTTTTTTGGAAAAAAAGAAAAGGCTGGAACTAGACCAATAGTCTAGTTCTCAAAAAATTTAGAGCCGGAACCAACCCAATATGTATGAGAACCAAAACATTGGTCCGGTCCAGAAACAATCAAAGATGTGTGAGAACTAGGACCGGACCAATACTATGATTTTTTACTTTTTTACTGTTTAATACAAATACATAATAAAAAATTTAAGACTAAAACTTTATAAAAAATTTAAAAAAACCATCGATAAAAGTACATTCAATAATTAAAAATGTCAAATTCATAAACTTATAGTATAATAAACCGGTGGAAGCAAAATAATAAAAGAGTACCAAATTAAAAAGTAGAACAACGAAAGTATTATGAATTAATATATATATATATATATATATATATATATATATATATATATATATATATATATTATAAAATAAATAAATAAACAACGTATTGAGTTGGTTTGGTCCGATTCCGTGTTTTTTTAGTTCGAGAACTGGGATCAACCCAAATGTCCAATTTTATAAAAATTTAGATCCAGGATCAAATCAAAGAATTGATCCGGTTCAATTTTGATTGGTTAGGTTCGATTCTATTGGTTCGGTCTGATTCTGAAAAAATCCTACATGTTATATTGGCCTGGCAGTGTAGTGTAGATTTTTGTATTAAGATCAACGAGATTATATCTCTGTCCTTAAGACAAAAACTAGAAGCCGTGTTCTAGATCTGCACGGCGTGATTCTAGTGAGTCTCCCAGGATATTGATCTTACCGTGATTGAATCTTACCGATGATTGAATGATGGCGATCTTCAATGCTTCAATCACCAACGAATGCAACCGTTGTTGTAATCTCGGGGCGTAAGGGAGAATAGAAAGAAGAGCGTAATTTTCGATAGCAAAAAAACTGCTTGAAGGAGTATTTAAATGTCGCTTAGAATGATTCGGTTGGGAACGGTTGAAATCGAGCAGTCACAACTGCTCAAATGCATCTTTGGCGCTTGACAGCTATGGTTGTTTGAAAGAACACAACCTTCGCATGCACATAATCGAATAACTGCTCTTCGGAGTGGCGGCCGAACTTCCGAAAAGGTTCAAGTTGAAAAGGGTCACACACCAAATGAACCGGTAGTAAAAAGATAGGTTCAGGCAGGCAAGCAAGCAAGCCGGCCGAGCCAGCCGGAGCCGGCCAGGCGGGCGGCTGTTTGGACCTACACCTAGGTAGGTCTTCCCTCCTACACAAAGTGTAGTGGCCCAGGGCACGAAGTAAAGCCTCAAAGCTCTACCTTATAAGGTAGAGCTTGTTTCATTTTTGTTCCCAATGTGGGATTCCCACATTATACATTACATGAACTTAGTTTATTCAAGCTATTGGAAACCAAGTTTCCAACAATCCCCACATTGAATAAGATATCATGTAAGTTGATGACATATTGATATTCTGAGAGATACAACGAGAGTAGCTAGAGTGGAAGAGGTGGCTTTTGGCTTTGAACCTTTCCTTATGAGTTACTATCGGAAAGACTTACTAATCGGTGGCGGTGTGTCTTGAACGGCGGTGTTTGATGTCAACCAAGACAATAGTATTCACATAGCGCCCTCAAACAACGTTTGATTCTACGTTGTGTTCATTTTGGCCTGAGCCCCGAACGCTTCAGTTACGTGAATGTTGTTAGAAAATTTTGCCTCGAAATTTCCATAAGATCGGCCGATCTTACATTCACATAGGTGATTTCTTATAAGGGTGTATCTGTCGGTATTGATCAAATCAAGTCACAAGAATCATTAAAAGCACATCATTAAAAGCAAGGTAACACTAGTGTTTTCACCATAGGAATGAGTAGGAGTGTGAGTCCGTTAGTGTTAACAGTGAGATCAATTAGTTTGGTTGTCCCTTTGAACCTAGATCAAATCATGGGGTTGCCAATCAACTAGAATGGGGTTTTCCTTATCTAAAGGTTCTCTTTATTTCATAGGCTTGAGACCCATTCCCTTCGATGATAGGAATGAGTAGGAGTGTGAGTCGTTAGTGTTAACATACTAACTCTGGGGTTGCCAATCAACTAGGACAATCCTTTAGTTAATGGATCCGCTAGGTTGTCCTTAGATCGAATATAATCGATGGTGATCACGCCATTGGAGAGTAGTTGCCTAACGGTATTGTGTCGTCGCCTTATATGGCGGGACTTACCATTATACATGTTATTTTGTGCCCTTCCAATTGCGGCTTGATTGTCGCAATGGATGCATATAGGTGGCGTGGCCATCTTTGGAATATTTTCAAGGAAGTTACGTAACCATTCAGCTTCCTCAGCTGCTTTATCTAAGGCGATAAATTCTGATTCCATAGTAGACCTTGCAATGCAAGTCTGTTTGGAAGATTTCCATGCAATGGCACCGCCACCAAGAGTGAATACAAATCCACTTGTTGACTTGGAGTCGTTAGTATCGAAAATCAATTAGCATCACTTGTATCCTTCAATAAGCTGCGGATACTTGGAGTAATGCAACCCGTAGTCCTTAGTGTATCGAAGATATCTAAGAGTCCTTACAATGGCTTTCCATTGATCGGGCGGGATTACTTGTAAACCGACTCAATCGGTTAGCTTGTTTGCGAGGTCGAGGCGCGTGCGGTTAAGTAAGATACATAAGACTTCCAATGATTCGAGAGTATTCAATTTGAGATACGCTCTCGTGTAGGTTCTTTTTGAGATGAAAGTTAGGGTCGATTGGAGTCTTAGCAATGCTTGTATCACCGTTGCTAAATTTCTCTAGCAATTTCTCAATATAATGAGATTGTGATAAAACTATCTCCTCGGATGTTCTAGATATTTTAATACCTAGGATGACATCAGCTAACCCTAAATCTTTCATGTCAAATCTGCTGGCCAACATCTTTTTGGTGTCTTTGATCATGTTATTATTGCTACCAATAATTAACATGTCATCAACGTAAGACGAGATAATGATGTAACCTTGTTGTGTATTCTTAGCGTATACACACTTGTCACATTCATTAGTCTTGAAGCCATTAGCAAGTATAACGTCATCAAAAGCGTTTATGCCATTGTTTTGGTGCTTGCTTTAGACCGTATAAAGATTTGACCGGTCGACGGACCTTAGTTTCATTGCTGGAGCAATAAAGCCTTACATTTCATATAAATTTCTTCTTCAAGTTCACCGTTGAGGAAGCGGTCTTGACATCCATTTGATGTATCTCGAGACCGTGTAGTGCCGAAGGCAATGAGTAGGCGAATTGAAGTAATTCGAGTAACTGGAGCATAGGTGTCAAAATAATCAACACCTTCCTTTTGATTAAAACCCTTGGCGACTAGCCGGGCCTTGTATTTATCAATGGACCCATCAGGTTTCAATTTTCGTTTGAAGACCCATTTACACCCTAGGGGTTTGCAACCTTTGGGAAGGTCGACGAGCTCCCAGGTGTGGTTTTGCATAATGGAAGATATTTCGCCGTTGGCGGCTTCCTTCCATTGTGGAGCCTCGGGAGTAGACATTGCTTCCTTGAGCGTCGTGGTTCATTATCCACGAGCGTGGTCACAAAGTCGTCCAAAGGTCTTACTCGTGCGAGCTCGCTTGCTTCGACGAGGTTCATCAATGTCTTCATCTTGATGAATACCTTGATCAATAGCCATAGGGACTATTGCTTGTGAGGTGTTATCTTGTTCGTCAATTGACCAAGGAAATGAGCGTTTTACTGAAGTATCAACTTTTAGAGGAAAGATAGCTTCAAAAAACGTGGCATTTCTTGATTCCATAACGGTATTCACCTCGATTTCGGATTATCAGTTTATGGACTAAGAACCGATAGGCGCTATGGGTTGCATAACCAATAAAAGTACAATCCACGGTTTTGGAACCGATTTTAACCTTTTTAGGTGGTGGGACGACTACTTTAGCTAGGCACCCCCACACTTTGAGGTATTTGTAGGATGGTTTTCGACCATGCCATAATTCATAGGGCGTTTTGTCCAATTTCTTGTGGGGAAGCTTGTTTAACAAGTAATTGGCAGTGAGCACCGCCTCCCCCCACATTTCGTCGGGTAGGCCGGATTGAAGCAATAATGCATTCATCATTTCCTTTAAGGTTCGATTTTTCTTTCGGCAATCCCATTGGATTGTGGGCTATATGGGGGTGTAACTTTGTGAATAATCCGTGGTCAGCACAGAAGTCTTTGAAGGGAAAAACATATTCGCCTCCTCGATCAGACTTAAGAATTTTTATCTTCTTTGAAAGTTGATTCTCGACTTCGTTTTTGTAAAGTTTAAAAGCTTCGAAGGCTTCAACTTTACTTTTTAAGAGATAGAGATGACAAAACCGGGTACAATCATCAATAAAGGTGATGAAGTATTTGTTTCCGCCATAAGATTCTATGGATTTTAAGTCACATAGATCACTATGAACCAAATCTAATGGTGTCGTGTCACGCTCGATTGTCTTAAACGGCGTTCTTGTTTGCTTAGCTTCAACGCAAGTATGGCATTTGTTATTTTTATTAATGCGACTTGGAGGAATTAATTCCATTTTCATTAATCGTCTCATAGAGTCATAGTTAACATGACCTAATCGATAATGCCAAAGATCAAAATGCTCAAGCAAGTAAGAAGAAGATGGTCTTTGTAGCACTTTTATTATCAACATTGTATGCGGTGTTAACCACCATTACATTACACTTAAAAGGCCCTCATCGAGGTAACCTTTACCAATAAAAACCCCACTCTTACTTAGGATAAACTTGTCCGACTCAAAAGCCAACTTAAACCCATGTTTAACCAAAAGAGAACCGGAGATCAAATTTTTGCGAATGTCGGGAACATGAAGGACATTGGTTAGCACCAACTCCCGCCCACTCGTCATTTTCAGGGTCACTTGGCCTTTGCCTTCCACTCAAGTAGATGAATTGCCCATGAAAAGCTTCTCCCGGGCGTCACCTTGTTGTAAGCGGAGAACATCTTGGCATCGCCGCAGATATGGCAGTCGCGCCGGTGTCCACGAACCACTCGCGGCCGTGCCAACCATGTTTGTCTCGGAGACGACACATATCATGCTGATCTCCTCATCAACCATGTTTGCTTCACGCTTGACCCGCTTCTTCCCGCGGCATTCAGCGGCTTTGTGGCCGACCTTGTCGCAGTTCAAGCACTTTCCTTTGAACTTGTAGTTCTTGTGCTGTTTGGGCTCTTCGGTAGAGGGCTTGTGCTTCTTGGAGCTTTCGGCAGCGTGCTTGCGCTTGTTGCCCCTCGGGTCTTGCTCAACAACGTTGGCCCCGTCCACATTGCGGTTGGTCCTTTTATCCGCCACCTTGTTGTCTTGTTCAATCCGCAGCCTTAGGATCAAGTCTTCGAGAGACATGTCTTTTCGCTTGTGCTTGAGGTAGTTTTTGAAGTCCTTCCAACCGGGAGGGAGCTTCTCGATTACCGCAGCAACTTGGAAAGGCTCGGGGAGTTGCATACCCTCGGCTTCCAACTCATGCAACAAAACCTGAAGCTGCTGAACCTGAGAAACAACAGGCTTAGAATCGACCATAGCAAAATCAAGAAAGCGAGCAACCACAAATTTCTTATGACCGGCGTCCTCGGTTTTGTACTTTTTCTCTAAGGACTCCCACAATGCCTTAGCACTCTTAAATGGACTATAAATTTTATACAAGGAATTATTAAGTCCATTTAGAATGTAATTGCGACATAAGAAATCCGAGTGCTTCCACGACTCGGCGGTGGTCTGTCAGTCTCGTTAGGGTCTAGGGCGGGCCGGCTTTCTTTCAAGCATTTGGACGATTCAAGGTGGTCAAGTAAAAGAGCATTTCTTTGTTGCCATCGCTTGAATTACCGTTGAACTTTCGGTCGCTCGCTATGAATCGTTGGCGGTAGGCGGGAGTTGCAACAACGGTCGCTTCGACTACAACAACGGTTTCCTTTGCACTTTCAGAAGTAGTCATTGCTGCACAGTAAGGAGATTATCAAATCGTTTATAAGACTGATCAATGCAACCAGAATTTCTGTGCAAAAACAGTCTTTATAAACTTCCAGAATCTGAATCAGAAATGAAGGTAGATTGTAATTCAGTTACAGGTTGAATTCTGGATCAGGTTAGCATGCAGAGTCACCAATTTTCAGGTTTATAAGTTAGTCTGAATCTGTAATAAGACAGATTATAATGCAGTAACATGCAGTGACTTCAGATGAATGTAGTAGCATTCATATGAAGTCAGAATCAGTCTTAAATCTGTTACTTGCAGAATGTAGTAACAGAAGTAAACTTGTATCAGGCTGACAGTGATCTGAATTTGCAGCAAGTTAAAAACTATAATCTTAAACCATATAGAACAAAAAGCGAGAACAGTCCGTAATGTAAACCCCGATTACGTAATATAAACAGACAGGCGCTTTTATGAAAACTGGTACAAACACAGAAAGACTAACTGATCAGTTTGTGTTTTGTTTTAAAAGGAACCGGATTTCTGGTTTCAAACATATTAAATTATGTAATGAATTTATTATATACAGTAACATTATGCAGAATTGAAGCTGTGGCCTGATCAAACAGATGTAATTAAACACCGCAGTCGAATGCGCATTTTATACAAAGAAATGATGCACAATCGATTTAATGCAATTAGGTTATGACAGTGTTATAGGTCTGATTGTGTAACAGACTATTAAACAGTTCAGGTTAAACAGTTCTGGTGTTGCTGTTTTTGTGTAAACAGAAACATATATGAATCTGTTTGTATAACAGGTTATATTCGGTTTAAATGCGGTGAACAAAGCGATCGGGCAAATGCAAGAATGCAAGAATTCAAGAAAGCAAACACCGAATTTGAAACAAGCAGATTATGAGATTGCGCTTTTGGTGTAACCGTAAGATGCAGCATTATGAATGCAGTTTGAATGCGCTTTTTGCTAAGCATGCGTAAAGCAAAGTATTCAATGCATAAATCGCATGCATTAAAATGCAGAATCTGAAGTTACTAAGTATGCAGAATCAGATTTGTAGTAGCAGGTTTCTGAACATATAATATACAGATTCTATATTTTGGAATCTGTAAGTCAGGTTGTTTTGAACAGGCTGATTGCAGTAATGCAATAATTTAGTAAATGCAGACACTGAATTTGTAACTTAGGCAGTGTAGAAACTGTACATATTAAGATGTACTAAAGTTCTATAATCTGTAAACAAAATCAAAGGCGTAAAATGCGTAAGCGATTATCAAGCGCACTGCTACTTGTAATCTAGAATTGAAGTATGCGAATCCGGTTATCAATGCAGAAGTAAACTAAACGCAGAAACATCATGCGAGAATATGGTAAAATGCAGATTCTCGTAATCTTATCGAGCTTTAAAATCTTTCCGCAATGCTTTTGTGTATGCAGATTATATGCAGGAAGTTCTAGTCTATAATTTCTATGAAATTGTTAACAGACTAACTTGCAGAATCAGTTTGTATTAAGCATGCAGTATCAGTTGAACAGTTTCAGTAACAATCTATTAGTTGTACAGATTAAACTTTCCAGAATTTGTTGGTTATTAAGCATGCAGAATGATGTAACATGCAGTATCTGTAAACTAAGATCAAGCAAAAGATCACAGGTTACTGTTTACAGAATTCTCAACCAGTTTCAGAAGTTTCTGTAATGTGCAGATTCTGTAATATGATCAGGTTTTAAAACCTTTCTGGAATCTATTTGTGTATGCAGAATTCAGAACACTAAAACCAGGCCAAAAAAAAAAAAAGGATTTTTGTCTTAAGATTGTTATATTGGCCTGGCAGTGTAGTGTAGATTTTTGTATTAAGATCAACGAGATTATATCTCTGTCCTTAAGACAAAAACTAGAAGCCGTGTTCTAGATCTGCACGACGTGATTCTAGTGAGTCCCCCAGGATATTGATCTTACCGTGATTGAATGATGGCAGATCTTCAATGCTTCAATCACCAACGAATGCAACCGTTGCTGTAATCTCTGTAGGGCAGAAGGGAGAATAGAAAAGAGCAGAATTTTCGATAGCAAAAAATCTGTTTGAAGGAGTATTTAAATGTCAGTTAGAATGACGGTTGGGAACGGTTGAAACTGAACAGTCACAACTGTTCAAACAAACACAATCTTTGGCAGTTTGACAGTTATGGTTGTTTGAAAGAACACAACCTTCGCATGACATAATCGAATAATCTCTTCAGGTGGCGGTGAACTTCGAACACGTGCAAAAGGTTCAAGTTGAAAAGGGTCACACACCAAATGAACCGGTAGTAAAAAGATAGGTTCAGGCAGGCAAGCACCCCGGCCGACCAACCAACCGAGCCGGCGGAGGCGGCGCGCGCGTGTTTGGACCTACACCTAGGTAGGTCTTCCCTCCTACACAAAAGTGTAGTGGCCCAAGGGCCTGAAAGTAAAGCCTCAAAGCTCTACCTTATAAGGTAGAGCTTGTTTCTTTTTGTTCCCAATGTGGGATTCCCACATTATACATTACATGACTTTAGTTTATTCAAACTTATTGGAAACCAAGTTTCCAACACTACACACCCTTATTTAAAAGTATATGTTTCAAATAAAATATTTTAAAATAGTGTAGTTAACACTTAATCTGATATGGATGGAGTATACTCAATTACTCATGAAAGTCGATTAGCTTGTGACATCCCAAGCCCATCCGTCAGCCAAAAGAGCTCCTTGATAGTTAGAATTAACTATGACATATCTATGTCATTAAATAGGAACATGGTTTTGGCTTGGTCTTCAAGTTCAAATATTAGTGTTTTAAGGAATAAGTGTAACCTTGTAACCTAGAAGTAGAAGCATGAATAATGTTCATTCTTTCTATTATTACAAAAAAAAACTTAAAAAAGATGGTCTTATAATCATATATTTTATATAAAACGGATCTCTGTAACTCAAATCATAATATATTGATGAGCTGAACTGTGTTACGAATTAAAACGGATCTCTTATAGTCATATATTTTGTGTAAGACAGATCTCTGTAACTTAAATTGAGTTGAAATGTAAGAGAAGATGTTCCGTCTTACAAATTAGAATTCATAAAACGATCTCACATGAAACGTACTACTCCCTCCGTCCCTAAATTATCGTCCTCCTTTCCTTTTTCGTCCGTCCCAAAATAATTGTCTACTTTGAAACTTACCTTTTTAGAACATCACTTTTACCACTTTACCTTTACTTTTCACCCTACTTTAATTATGTGCCACATACACATGAGCTTTAAAGGAAACTACACATTAAACAAATATAAATAATCAAGTCAATTATTTTTTCTTAATCTGTGCGCCGGATCAACTAGGACAATAATTTAGGAACGAAGGAATATTATATTTTAATCCAAGTTACATTAACTATCAAATCTTTTGTGAGATTCAAATCAAGTACTATCAACATCAATTCCCAACTATCAACTTGTTAGTGGCCAATTCAACTGTAATTGCTAACTATTGTATCAACTTATTAGGTACTGAACCCGATTAAAACTACATCAACTTTTCTAGTGGACCTCAAAATTTGTGCACACATACCAAACAACCCAACAAACACACACAGACACATTAGAGGACATGTATGAAAACTAAAAGACAAGTTTGAAATTTGTTGCTTCACATAAAACTATGTAACTACTCTAAGTGAGGAGCCATACAAGTCCTGTGAAATCCATCCTGCACATGACTACAAATGGAACCCTCCAAATTTCACCATTTTGTATTATTATTATTTTCAGGTCATGGCGAAGATGACAGCTTGTTCATGTCCTTAGAATTAATCAGTTAACACTTTCTCACAAATAGAAGCAAATCATCAGTAGGACAAATCACAAGACCTTTTAGTAACTTTTTTTTTGAATCACACCAGCCATCTCCTTACTTCAATATACTTTCAATCTTTGCCCAAAATGAAATAAAATAAGCTCTGTTAAACAAAAAACAACTTCCGTTAACTACACTGCACACTAAAAAAAATTGCACAAAACATGACACCCTTGAACTACTCCACGCCTACACAATTATAGTCTACTTTATTGGATATTGGATATCCTAATCAGACACAGCAGTTCGTAGGGGCAGCACACTTTCAACTTCCTTGGTCTCAGCATTCCTCTCTGCAACAACCTTCGACATTCCAAACATCTTTGACATTGTCTTTTTAAAACAGGTTTTGTGTTCATCCATTGAAGCATTAATGAACTCATCAATGTGATCCTTTACATCCTGTAAGAAAGTTGCATCAGCTGACTTCTTCTTCCGACAAGATGTGATTGTTGGGTTTACTGTAACAGGCAGTTGCTTTTCATTTTGACTCTTTTCTGTTGCCATCCTCTTTGATTCGAGTCTTGTGATTAGGTCGAAGCAAAGTTGTGACAGACCATAGCTTTTGGACGATGGGAGAAGAGGAAATTCAAAATTACCTTTTAGTAACTTGTTCCCAGAAAGATGTCTTATTTGATCCAATACACAAATTTAAAAAAAATAGACACAATTATAAAGATTATGATAATGTGTATTTTCAAGAAATTTCCATATAATAGAGGGATTCATCAATCATACATTTTTTTACGGGTAAGCAATATTCAAGATCTTAAATCAAATCAATAGTAAAATGATAAATATTATTTTTAATAAAATAATATATTTTTTTTAGAGAAGGGATGAAGTATTATTGGTGCTTACTTTGTACTTTAAAACATGTTAGTAAGTATACTTTTTATGGGTTTTAGTGACAAGAAAGAAAGTCAATGTATGATATATAATTATATATATATGCATTGTGGTTTGGTAATAAAACACAAGAGTACTTAATTTAATCTCTCCCTCATTTTATTTTATTCATTAATATTGTTCTCGAGAAAACTTTTGGATTCTTGTTTGAACATCAATTTTTCAAATTACCGATTTCGAAATGTCCAAATCAGTGATTTACAAAGATTTATTTGAAAACACAAGAGAAGTTTTGTTCCAAAAAGGGGAGATTCCTCCGAGAGCCTCCACACCCCAACCTTATGAGAATGTGAGAGGGAAAATCACGATGATTCAGGGATTAAGTAGCTAGGAGGACTTGTGCTTAGTACCTATAAGAAGCCACCCCCACAAGAGGATGAAACTCCCATACTGCGGTTGCTAGGACTCGATCCTTAATCCTATTCCAAATTCACTAACTATTAACAAACTGAACTAAACCCGTGAGAGCGAGACAAGACAAGTTTTAGTTGTACCAATACTTGATTATTAAGTAGTTACTTCTGTACTTTTTCTCGATAAGAGGGAATTTCATTTTGAAAAAACATTAATAACGAACTATATATGAATGAGTATGTTTCTTATTAATGAGATTATGTCTGATAATTGGGTGGGTGAGACGAGTACTAAGTCAAAAAAGGTCTGAATATATTTGAACTCAAATATCAAACGGGCTGAAATAAGTTAGTTGAATCAGGTCGGATTATAATCGGTGACGGGTTAACTTGTTTCACCCGTCTTAACCCGGATTTTCTCTAAAAATATTCATACATTTAAAAAATAATAACTATCAAATCAAAATGGACAACGAACTCGACTAGCTTTAACCCGATCCGATCAAACCCGTTAATATTTTTTGATTGTAAGAGATTACTTATTTTAACATAAAAATGTTAATGAGTTAGATTAAGTTGTGTAATATTCAGATCGGGTCAGATGAGTTAACGAATCATGGAGTTATAATCGTCGGATCTATAAGAGATGGTGATCGAAAAATATTTGAATGAATTGCTATGTAGTTGTGAGAAGAAAATCAAACGAGATATTATTAAGTCATCGTTTTTCACGAGAAACACATAAATTCTAACGACATTGTTCCACCAGCATGGCCAGATGTTGGGACCATTTTTGTAAGAAAGCATTGATTAATAACCCCAATCATAGAAGGGAGAAGACAATTGTACCTCTTTTCTTTTTTTTTTTTTATCATTTAAGTCAATTACAAAACGAATTCACATTGTTACTGCATGTTTGGGCCCGTAATTGCTACAAGCGCCTTCACATGATGGGGTTATCCTTTCCATCTCTAAGATCTCACCCCACGTTTTCAGTACTCAATGTTTTGGTAGTTTTGATTTGGTTTTGTGGTTTTTATTTTCTTTTTTTTAAGGTGAACTATTTTTCTCTTCATGTAGAGAATTTAGGAATTATGGAACCAAAGCGGGTAACACCAATACTTTGTTGCAGTGACTTTGCAATAGTATTCGTGTAGAATAAAACTTCTACAATCACCAAATAAACAAAGTCTTTATTTTGACAGTAAACTTAAAACATACCAAAGTGCATTATAACTATCCAATTTCAATTATAACATTTCCTATAGCGCAAAGGTATAAACTGTAATAACAATATTAGAACAGAATAATACAATATAAAAATATGAAAAATAAGATTGAAAGTAACAAGAGTATCTTCGGCCAAAAAGCCTAACTCGAATATGTCTAGGATTTATAATGTATAGGCTGAAATTTCCACAATAATGATATACACAGAGTATAACAATTTGTCCAAACTAAGAGTTCACCAACTGATAGGGACGAATATACGACTTCCAAGGATTCCAAACATAGTGGATTGCCCAGCCTTCCAACAAGAAAAACCCAACCCGTAAATTCCCTACTCACATAACTCTCTATCACAATAACCCAAGCTCACACATAAAGTGTTTGCGTCACAGAAGTCGGCTCACAGAAGCAGAGACGAAGGGGGTTAGAGAGAGAGATATCGATAATCAGTGGTTTCTCTTGTGTACCTTGAAGAAGGAGGCGAAGTATAGTAGCCATCAGCGAAGGGTTCGCGCAGTCAAGGCGAAGCCGCCGTCAATGAAGAAGGAATCGCCATGGTTGGAAGGAGCAGAAAAGGAAACCAGCGTTAATTGGGGCTCAATTAGTGAGACCCCAAAAATACAACCAAAAGAGCAGCCGACTACAATAAAGGGAAGGTGGGCATGGGCCTTGGGTTACTGGACATGGAACATAAGCAGGCTGCCCATTTGAAAAATAGGCCAAGCCACTACTTACAGTTCAAATGCAGGTCATCACACACATTTTGAATATTTGGCTATATGATCTACAAAATGAAACACGGTGAGTCGGTGGGGATGATTTATCACCAAAAACTCTCCGACGTATTTATCAGTACATTATATAGGAAAGAGAGGGCGCATAACCCCCCATGTGTGTGTAGAGTCACTATCAAAAAGAGATCCCCCACTTATGAGCTAGCGGACGTTATTTATTCCTGGAAGCAGTGTTCTAAAAATTGGCCAGAGCGGGCGCCTATAAATTTGACAAATCGGTGAAAAAATTGGCTAGGCGGCTAACTGTTGATTTTTCATATTTTTAAATTTGTTTTAAACTTTGACCCTTAATAATGTCATTTTGGTTTTTTTTAAAATAATAATAAATATCAATTTCAACTTATTAAATTATTTTTGTAAATTTATAATTGTTGACTATTTTTGTAATATTTTGAACCTTAGATGATATTAAATTTCTAGTTTTAATTTTAAAATTTAACATCATAATGTAATCATTATTTTTATATTATTAGGTGATATTTAGTATTAGTATATTTAAAAAATTAATGTTTAATAATTATGTTATAATAGAAAATATATTAAAAATAAGATATTTTATTTTATTTTTAGGCTTCGCCTATTATCCATTTATCCATAATACTCATTTTACCACCCCTAACTATTGCTGTCTCACGAATTTCTTAGTTGCCCAACATTTTGATAGTTATATAAGAAACAGGGTAGCTTTTCCAAGTATTGGCAAGCCTATTAATTTTAAGAACCTTTCTAGTAAGAAACAGGGTAGCTTTTCCAAGTATTGGCAAACCTTGTAGTCTTCGGGTCGTAATGTATGGCCTCTTATGGTGGAGGCTGGAGAGCTCACTGGTTTAAGTAAGGCACAAGCGCACGTGACAAGGTCCAATACGTGCACATCAATTAATGATGTACAAATCATCTTAGTATATTCTCTCATTTGAATCTACTGTTGAGATGACTATTGCTGTCTCACGAATTTCTTAGTTGCCCAACATTTTGATAGTTATTTAAGTTCTTGCCAAATTAGGCATTGGAATGAGTCTTGCATTCTAACTTGTTCACATCTCAAGCTTGAAAATTTCAAAATACATTGAGCGGGACATTAAAATCATAAGATGATAAGTGGCTTGAATAGAGCATCTCTTTTATCAACTTTATAATATTTAATTTTTGCATCCGTACGTTTAACGCACAATATATATCTTTTACAAATAAATTATATAGAAACAAAAAAATAAAGAAAAAAACAAAATTAAATGAATAAATTGAGAAGAACTACTTAATTAGAAATATATTATTGTAATACTAACCATTATAGATTTTGAAAATTTTCTTTATACATAACATTTGTTGTTTTATTTATTGATTTTTCATCTTCATCGCATAATAGTATCTAGGAGCTGAGGTGACATCCCCAGGCAAAATGTGTGAAGGCTGAGATTTATAAAAATGCAATTGACGAAAGACTTGTGCGTGTGGATGACGAAAATCGATAGAGATGATAATTTTTGATATTCCATTTTGTGTGTTTATTATTCAAATATGTCAAATGGATTGAATATTTAGTGCTACAATGGAACGTGTACAAATCTTTTAATCTGTAATACTCCTCGTTACAAACTTGCTTATGTTGTCCATATCAGCAAAGTTTGCTAATTTAGAAATTTTTGGTCAGTTCGAGTTACCTCATCAATGTGTCCAACTTAATTTTTTTCCCAATCAAATAGTTGTGAAAATTTAGCTTTAGATATGAAAAACCACAGTAATACATTTCAATTTATGAGTTAGTTTTTTTTTTTTGGAATACTTGATTATGAGATTGCACCATATATTCATCATTAATATTCAAATACAACATTATAAATACATTCTTTCTAACACGTACAATTAAAGAAGAAGGAAGAAAAAAAATAACATTAAAAATACAATTTACAGTTTGAAATACAAATTAAAAGGAAAATCATAATTTATAATACGAGTTTTATACTTAGCTCGGTTTCAAAAATTGGTGGAACTTTCAAATGAATTTTGGATGGACGGAACCATTATCTTGCAATTGAACTTTGAGAATCCAATCCGATCTAGATCTTTAGCACTGTTGGCACGTTGGCCTGAATGTATAGATCAAACTTGCTTAATGAAACTTATTAATTTTTAGTAAATGTAATTATGAAAATGTCTAAAGATAAGTTGTATTGTTTGTATTCAAACTTACTACACTTTGAAAATTATTTATATATTAGGTTAGAAGCCAAAAGAGACAAAATTCAAACAGTTTTAAAAAGTTGGACAGTTGGAGAATTGAGAAATCAATTAATGGAATATTGAATAAGTTTGTGACTAATCAACTTTACATCAATATATAATTGTTTTATTTTTTTTATAAATAATAAATGGTACATTAAATGTAATCTAGATATTTGAAATTTGACAGAGTTAATATTGATATATTTTTAGTAAGGTGATTTTGACGAAAAACTTCCTTATTTAGATGTAACCATTTGAAAGACACATTAATTCACAAGTTAGATTTTAAAAACCAAATATTTGGCAATTAATGTTCAACTTAGATAAGCTTATTACTCCATCTGTTTTACGTAAAAAGTCTACTATTTTATTTTTGGATGTTTCACGTAAATTAAGGCATATAAAAGTGTCATCTTATTACTAATATGCTACTGAAAGTGTCAGTTTTTAAAAAAGTTTGACTTCAAACGGTAACTCTTTGTCCGAAACGGTGAAAATATTAAACTCTAATACATGTTTAAACATGATTTGTGTCAATCAATTGATGTCTAACTTGTGGATAG
Organism: Codonopsis lanceolata; assembly: GCA_013146195.2. Lineage (NCBI taxonomy): Eukaryota > Viridiplantae > Streptophyta > Magnoliopsida > Asterales > Campanulaceae > Codonopsis > Codonopsis lanceolata. The sequence goes on along the minus strand of CM028381.1, from coordinate 47,734,261 downwards.
AACACACAATTACAACTCATTACTCATTAACCTACCAAAACCAACTCAACCAACTAATTACCCAATTCGTTAATATTTTTGGGTTGAAACGGTTAACTCGTTTCAACCCAAAAATATTAATGGGTCGGATCAAAGCGAGTTAGTCATGTTACCCGTTTTGACCTACGACTTTCTATACTATAAATCATGTTTTTTGGAAGAAAAAAAACGGGTTAAGACCGGTCTACCCCTTACCGGTCACAATCCGACTCATTTGAATATTTGGGTTCTAACGGGTTTTGACACGCTCTAATTCGCTATCAATTCCAAACCGACCCAAACCCAACATAACCCCCACTTACCCAATTATCAGGCCTAATTGTTGATAAACTTGTTTTTCAGAGGATTAGTTATTAGATGCAAATCCAATATCTCAGTGTTCTAAAACTCCCCGCCTAGCTCCGCCTAGGCTCCGTCTAGGCGCTAGGCCCCTCTCTACCGTCGTGACTTTCTTAGTCGCCGCCTAATCGACCAAGTCGGCGCCTACGCCAAACCTCGCCAACCTTAATTTATTTTTGTAGCTTTGATTTTGTGGTATGCGTTGATCAGAGAAGGAATGAGGGCAAACTGGAGTAGGGAGGGTGAGTGGTAATGGTGAGGCAGAGAGGGAGGTAGAAAGAAAAGGGGTTTGATTTTGTGGATATTCAATGGGATGAGAGAGGGGATAAATTAAAAGGTTAGATTTAGGAGGAAAGAGATTGGAGGATGAAAAACTGAGGAGACACGGTCTGCCGGAGAGAGAGAGAGAGAAGAAAAAAAAAAGAAAGGAAGAAAAAAGGGTTGCCGGTTTGCCAGATAGATAAAAGAAAGAAAAAAAAAATAAGATGAAGAAGAAGGGGGCTGTCTCGAGACTCAGAATTTAGAATGAGAATGAATTAGAGATGATATGTTAGACTTTGGGTTATAAGGGCAGTAGGTATGTGGAGTAATATGTTTTTTTTGTTTTTAGTTCTAAATTTGGTTGGTTTATTGCTTTGGGGTTGTTGAGAATTGAGATTAATGGTAGGTTTGTATATTTTTATTCATTTTACAAATATAGACAAGTGTTTGATAAAATGACAAATATTAAAAAAAATTAAAATTGTAGTCAATGTGTTTGATCTTTGATGTAAATTATCAAAAAAATGGTAATTATACTTTAATTCTAGGCCCCGCCAAAGTTCCGACTAGTCCTCTAGACGCTAAACACTAGTGTGCTTAGCGGCCGCCTAACGATTTTTAGAACCTTGCAATATTTAGTGGTTAAGTGATATATAAATATGGAAACATTTTTTTCTTCCGAAGAGTGCTCACAAATCACTTGTTGAATTACATAATATATATCTAGTATAATTTCACGTATATGGGAAAAAAAAAACCGTATTGTTTAACATCTTATCGTTCACTATATGATAATTGCAGTACTATATTTGTAGTTTTTTTCTTATCCACAAGTGTACCATTGGCCTAAAATGTTGACGACTACCCTAATGTTACTTGTTAATATTTAAGTATTTAAACATTTTATATAATTAATAAAAATCGTCACCAATACTTTGAAAATATTCACTAATTCACTCTGTTGTTTCCTAGTTCCAAATATATTTTTTTCTTAAATTCTTGAAGAGTCTTTATAAAGCACTAATTAACATGACTAATGTTGTAACATCCATGACCTTGGCCTTGGGTCCCATTTCAACATTAGAGAAAATTAATCATAAAATAAACCCTATAAAACAATCGGCAATCATCAGAGACAGAGACGAAAATATATCCCTAAATTATTGTCATGTCTTTCATTTTTACTTTATTTGTAAAAAAATAAAAAAAATCAGGAAATCACATTTACCATTTTAATATTATTTTTTCTTACTATTTTAATCATGATTCATACGTACATGTGTTTTTAAGAAAATTACATACTAAATCAATTTAAATAATTGAATTATTTTTTTAATTATGTCATTGAGTCAAACATGACAATAGTTTAGAAAGAGTAAAACTTTCTCTCTTTGCTAACAAAAACTAAACAAATTATTGATTTAAATTTTATCTAAAAGACTAAATTAAGGTAACTACTCTCTTAAGTAGTTAAACTTAGAAGTGAATTACTGGGGGCATTTACAAAAATGGTCAAGTCAAAGATGACTTGGTCATTTATAGTCTCACTTAAAAAAAATACTCTTTTATGGCCTGGTTTATCGATAAACCACCGATAAACCACCGATAAACCAGTAAAATTTCATCGCTCAACATACGAAAATGCTGGTTTATCACTGATTTATCGATAAACCAGTGTAAACCAATTGGTCAAAGGCTATATATGTTCATCAATTGGGTCAAATGGCCATATTTGATAAATGCCACGAATTTTACTGCCCACACCCAATTACCCGTTCAGATCATTACCACATAAAACTGGGTACAGAACACCTAAACGTAACACCTAAAACCTTAAACGCAACACCATTTAAAGAATAAAATGACCTAACTACCCCTACAATTAACACCCCAATTAACACCCCTCATTTAATTCCATAAACCAACACCCACTCCCTCCCCCCTCCCTCACTCTCACCCTCACCCTCACCCGTCTCCCTCTCTCTCACTCGTCTCCCTCCCTCTCTCTCTGCTCCCAAACAGAAAGACAACACACTCTCACCCGTCTCCCTCTCTCTGCTCCAAGCATCAAGCAGCTTGACATCAAGCTCTCCCTCATTCACTCCAACTCAAACCAACCTACATCCCTCAAAACCAAGCAGAAATCTGTTGTTTAATACTTCCAGGTATGTCAATCTCTCACTTCTTCTGTTTCAATTTGGAATATATTACAGATCTGAACGTCTTCTGTCTCAATTTGGTCTGATCTTGACGTTTTTTTTTAAATCTGTTGTAAAAGAGCCGCGACTCACCAGCGACTGTTTGAAGAAACTACCGCTACTCACCAGCGGTAATTGTATAAAATATCCGCGAATAAGTAGCGGATGTTTTATACAACTACCGCTGGTGAGTAGCGGTAGTTTCTTTGGGGCTCTGTGTTATACTCTATGCAGCTTAATAAGTGTTTGGTATTTATCCCAGTCAAGAGATTCAAGTTCTCTGATTCTTGTGTTTGTCTTTCGCTCAGTTAAGGATGAGACTGCTCACAAGTACACAGTAAGCCAACTTCTCTTGGATTTTTCTTCCGTACAACCTGTTCGAAGAAATCCCTGTATGAAGTATCACACTAGAAGTTGACTTGAGCAGTTTTGGCAAGAAATTAAAAGCCCCGGTTGTTTGCGTCTGATTGGTTGGTTGAAAGAGAAAATGAAGAGGATTATATTGTACATTTCCTATTAATTATCCATAAGGATATTTACGTCATTTTATTCTTTAAATGGTGTTACGTTTAGTGATTTAGGTGTTGCGTTTAGGGTCACTCAAGTGGGTATTGACAATTCGACAAAGATATTTTTACTAATGATCTATAATGGGCGAGATAATTATTAAAAAATGAGCTTACATGAGCGTTACCATAATCCCAAACTCAGACACTCTTTGCAATTGCATGTATATTAGGTGAAATTTTATTTACTACTTTATTTGAAATGAATAACAGTTGTTTTATTTGATAAATTTATGTTAATGGGAAAATGGCTGCACAAGCCTGTTTTTGGCTCGTTTATTTATACTTATATTATCAATCGAACATTCACTTACATAATTTAAGCCCACAAGATATAAAAGTCGCTTATATCCATTACGCTAAACCATTTTGCCACTTTTATGAGCATCTCCAATACTAATGTAGATGTGAAAAAAATTAGATATAACCTAGATTTACATCAAGTAAAAACATCTTCAATTCAAATGTGGATGATGGATGTGGATATGATGTAACAACCAAATTTATTCATATTGTGGATAACAATATCAATCTATCACATTCTACTTCAGGGTGTGTGTATATATCCTAGCTAGTCGTTATTATTCTTTTTAAAACTCTTTTATTGCTTGTTATCTTTTCTTTTCCTTTTTATTTTTTTTATAAAATATTATTTTAATGGTGAGATGCATGTTACATAAAATTAAATCCATATTTACATTATAAAGATTCATTTAATTGAATATAAATGAAAAAAAAAAAAACACATTTAATTAAAAATATAAATTATCCACAATTACGTAAAATTAAATCCACGGTTACATCAAGAATGATCTTTATGGCTCTATCCAAAGTAAATGGGAATAGAAGAAATATAGTCAACTTTTTTTCCCCTTAAGTCTACTTTTGAGGCTTGGCTGGTCAAATATTAAGTAAAAAGGATCCCCTCGTAACAAACAAAAATGGAACTATTTTGACATAATTAACCAATCCAACAACTAACGAGAGTACTAATTAATATATAATTATAAATAATGACCTTTCTATATCAGCCTCTGTCACTTTTCTTGACTTCATAACATGGCAAAGATATATCAAGTACCAACTCTTGAAAATCTCAATGGAGTAGATTATTGGCGATGTTACTTACGGTTGACCTTTGGCCTTCGCTTGGTCAAGGTTGTCCTATTCTATCAATTAAATTAAATTAATAAATTTGAAAAATTATTATAACAGTGTATTGTAAAGTTTTGATGTGGCAAAACTAGATTAGCAAAATTTCTCAAAAATAAATTAATATTTTCTCCGTCTCTAAATTATCGTTTTTTTTTTCATTCGTTCTAAAATAATTGTTAAGTTTGAAACTTACTTTTTAGAACATTACTTTTATCACTTTATCCTTATTTTTTCACCCTATACACATGAATTTTAAAAGAAATTACATATTAAATCAATATAAATAATCAAGTCAATTTTTTTAAAATCCGTGCGCTAGATCAACTAGGACGATAATTTAGGAACGAACGGAGTACGACATTTGTAAAAAGATTTTGTCAAAATGGAAAAACTCAAACAATTTTCCGCTAACTATTTACAAACCAAAAGCTTCAAAGAAAAACTGATATGAACAACAAATTAACAGCTATGACAGGAAAAAGAAAAGCTATGACAGAAGAATTTGCGAGAAGAACAACTGAAAGAACACAAATAGCTAGGATTCTCAAGAGAAACCAAAGTAATTTCCAATGTAGCTGTGAATATAGCTACAATGGGAATCACAATGGTTAAAGAAAATTATAGTAGCGGAAGTATAAACAAAAACAGAAAACTGAATGCAAAGTTTACCAAAAACAATCTACAAGATAATACTTGTAGACCTAGCCTCAAGGCCACAAAGATTTCACTAAAAATAATAATCGTTTATCAAACACAATTGTGAAATCACTCACAAAAAATATTCTCTCAAGACAATGAATCTTGGAGAACAAAAACTCCACATAAACAGGTTAAACAAAACGTGGGAAGAAATAAAATCAGCTTCCTAAAAAACTGAACAGGAAGACAAAACAATTTTCAGATCTTCAATGTGACTGCCGATGTTATAACATCAACAGCAACAAGCGAACAACTGAACTTCTGGTCTGAAAACAGCTTGTAATTCTCCTTGCTTCTGCACACAGCTTTATGACTTTTATTCTCACGCTCAAGCTCTGCAAACAGACCGTATCCTTGCTCCTTTATTTATAGATATGCGATGTCCTACACACACGCAAAACAATCCATCTACTACAAGGAAAAGTATTAGCAATAAGGAAATTCCAACAACTTACCAATTCAATGGGATTTTATTACCAAATATCAAGGTGCTTCAAGGATCTCGGATTGACTAGGATATATGTTAAGATTTAGTTACCAAAAATGATGAACCATAATCTAATAAAAGATTTTGGTTCCAAATAAAACACAACTAAATCTAATAAAAGATATTAAATCCTAAAATACCACAATCTTAACAAAAATAATACTTTGACCATGAAAGGGGAAACAAGTAAAAATAGGCATGACCTATTTTACCCTTGCAATCACCCCCTTTGTTGAGCATTTCTGGTCAAATCCAACACAAGTGTTCCAAATTTCATCCTGCAAAATGTTAGAGAGAAAAATCCAAAACAACTCACCCCCTAAACATATACACTCATCAGAAATAAAGAACACCAAGCTAAGAGATCAATATCAATCAAATAGTTTTGAAGGAGTTACAGACCAACCAAATATCAAATCAGTTTAAGAACAGATTACAGACCCAAAATGAAACATTGTTTATCAACCACATATTTCCCAAATATGTAACCACACAGAATATCAAGGCAACCACAAGAACCACAGATTCAACATCAGTCTTGTACAGCTTCAACAGCAGTCTGAACAACTTTAGGATCAGGAACAACAACATGCACAGTAGGAACGGCAGCCGGAGGAATAACAGCAGGAACACTTGCACTAACATTTACACCTCCTATTTGGCCAGAATACATGGCCAACCAGGCAGTGTATTGAGCAACTAATGATTTAAGAAGTGTAGTTTGAGTATCCAGAATTTCCAATTGAGAGTTCACCATAGCCAACTGTTCAGATATAAAGGCTATAGAAATTGGTGCAGAAGGGTGGGCAGAGATGGCTGATGTAGCTACATTAGAAGTAACAGATGGTTGTGAGGAACCAAGAATAGAGGAAACTGGAACATATGGATGGACAAGATGAAGATTCACAATTCTATCTCCTCTCAAAAGTTTGGCTGAGATATGTAGAGGTTCAAGAATTGGAGAGAGTCTAGTTGTAGCAGAAGGATAGTATCCTTGGGAGACTAAAATTTTATAAATCAAAGATGGAAAAATCAAAGATCTTTTATCACCCTCAGATTCTGCAAGTGAGGTGATCTTTCTAAAAGCAAAATCTCCAAAATCAAATGGTTTATAAGTCCCAATCTGAAACAGTACCCTAGCATGCTCTTCAGTGAGTGTGTTTGAGTTAGTGGTGGGAGACCAATTTGCACAACAAATTTTATGCATGAGTGCATAGAGAGATGACAACTGGGAAGTGCTTATAGATGAACCTTTTGCAGGACACTTATTCAAAGTGCCACCAGTTAACTCCAAAACACACAGATTCAAATCAACATTCATATCAAAAGGACCAGACACAGGAGTGTTGAACATGTCATTAATGATTGAAGATGATAACTGATACCATTTCCCTCTCACAAAAACTTTTTCAAATCTTGCATTAGAAGTTGAGGAAATACGCTTTTCAAGATTAGCATAAAATTCGTAAATGAGATCACGAAAATATGGGGAGGCAGATGATAGTGTTCCAGAAAGACCTCTATCTGAGAAAAATTGTGTCAAGTTTTGTGCATCCAACTCAACTGATGGAATAATTCTTTCATCCACTATTTTATGAGAGGTGTTATAACGAATAGAAGCAGCCTTTGAAATAAATTTAGAAGAAAAGGTTTACCAACTGAGGAGGCCATAGAAGTAGAAGGCTTAGAAAGTTTGGATGTAGCTACATTGGCTGAAGATGCCCGGCTTCTGGTAAATCGAACAGGAGCCTCCTCCGTATCTTCACTATCTACAGGTGTGGCTTCTTTACTTTCAAAGTTCTTGTCCGAACTGTCATCAAATTCGGAGGAGCTAGACTGATGAGCTAAATTTTCTGCAACAGGATGGGAAGACTGTGGAGAATTCTGAGGAGAAGCAATCTTCAAATGAACAAGGTAGTCAGCCAATGTTCTATCTTCATCAGAAAAATTGATGGAAGCTGAAGGAGAACCGAGTTCGGAATCAGGGGATTCTTGAGCTTGAACCGAAGTATCTGGAGGAAATACAACTCGCGGAGAAGGTATAGGATAATCATCGTCTCTGGCTTCCTCTTCGAATGGAGCGATTTTTGGAGAAGCAGGTTGAGAGGCTGGTTCTTGAACCACCGGGGTTGCCCCTGTTTTAGGAACAAAATCCTCATCATCGGGGTCACTTTCAATGACCACCGATTCTTCAAAAATTCCTGGAATCACTTTGTGTTTCTTTGCAGCTAGAACATCCTCTTCACTTGGATTTTCGAAATTTGAGGGAATCCCTCTGAGCCTCTTCGATTTTCGCGAGCTAGGGTTACCAATTTGAGGTAACCCTGACAGATCTCCTGGATTATCCACATCAATTGCGTTTCCTTTCTCTCCTGGAAGTATCATAGTCAACGGTTCAGGTAATGGCTGAGCAACTACAATAGCTGTAAGGGGATTTTCAGGAGAAGAAAGAGGAGTTGATGTAGCTTCATCGGAAGCTACATCTGAGGGAGGATTTTGTATGGAAACTTCGTGTGAAGGGGATGATGTAGAGGCCATGGAAACTTGAGAAGAGAAACAAGAATGGAAGATGAGGGGTGGAAGGTTTGCGAGGAAGAAGATCTGCACTAAATTTTCTGCCGGATTTTGAAGGATGTGAAGCTTCTGGGAGAAGTGTTTTCTTCCTTCCTGAAACACAGTACTAATACGTCCTCTAATTGCAATTAGCCGTTAATACCTTAATTACATGGAAGGTGAGAAGACCTAACAAATCAAAATTCAAAATTTAGATAAAAAATCAAATATTAACCAGTCAGAATGAAGTGATAAAAATCTGTTGTTATTGACATGAGAAATAGGTGGAGGATTAAATGAGAGAAAATAACAACTAATTTCATATTTCAAAATTTGAATATTTCAAAATTAATCAAGTATTTTGAGGATACACAACACTTAATTAACCAAAATTGCTACCACACCAATATGCCAAAACAGTAATCATATACCAGTTCAGGGCCTCATGAACAACACACAGATTAGACAACCACATAAAATATCAACAAGAAGAAACTTAGGATCGAGATTGCACTAATCTGCTTATGGAAACAAAAACAACAAGGGGCTGATATGATCAACAAGAAATATGACCTAGAAAATATGCCTAACATGTGCAGAAAAACAAGAGAAATAATGCAGTCACACACATGTGATATGTCTAGATCATCTGAATGTAGTTCCCAATGTAGCTACATTGGAAGACACATTCGCCAAAGTTGTGATTTTATGTACAAATTTTCATCTTTTCTTCACCAAATCAGCACAAAACTCCCATAAAAACCATAGGTACTTTATTTCCCTAGGAGAATAGCTTTACTTTATTTCAAGCATATTCAACAAATGCCACTAAGAACCTTTCACACTATTTACCAAGGGTAGCAACTTTACTTATTGATCAACCCATGAAATCCGAGGATTCATAGTTCCAAAAGAAATGTGCCACAACCTTGTTCATAGGTAGCTATTTTCCGTTAGGTAGCTTTCACACTTTTTCAATTGAAGGGAGTCAATTTTCTCAAGATCAACCCATGAGAGCCTAAGCTTTGACAAATTGCAGCATCCCAAGAATTTCAAAAGGTAGCTCTTTCCTTTGTGGTCTTAAGATTTTTCAATTTCAATAACCTTTTAGGAAGATGGTGAGGAGAAATCAGAACAAGAGAATCACAACAGATATTGAATGCATATCCAAGTCAACAACCAAAGGTACTAAACCATAAAGAATGAAGCTAGTGTGCCCCCCTAAAATACAATGCAAGATGCCTAAATTATATATATATATATATATATATATATATATATATATATATATATATATATATATATATATATATATATATATATACATACATATATATATATATATATATAAAGAAGTGAGGGGTCACATGGCACTCATACCGAGAGATTTTCTAAGATTTATAAATCTCTCAAAATCTAGACTCTTAGTGAAAATATCAATCAGTTGATTTTCTGTTCCCACATGTTCAATGCAAACAATACCTTGTTCAACCAAATCTCTAATAAAGTGGTGTCTTATATCAATGTGCTTAGTTCGAGAGTGTTGAACAGGATTTTTGGCTATACTTATGGCACTAGTGTTGTCACAATACATGATTAATACATTGTTGTGTAAACCATAATCCTTGATCATTTGATTCATCCATAAGAGTTGTGTACATCCACTACCGCCAGCCTATATACTCGATTCAAGCGTTGATAGGGCAACACAATTTTGTTTCTTACTAAACCATGAAATCAAGTTGTTTCCCAAATAAAAACACCCACCTGAGGTACTTCTCATATCATCTACACTACCAGCCCAATCAGCATCACTAAACCCAACAAGATTGGTGTTTGTGTGTTTAGTATACCACAAACCCATAGCACACGTCTCACCAACATACCTGATTATTCTTTTCACAGCTTTCAAGTGGGAGACTTTAGGGTTTGCTTGATACCTAGCACACAAGCACACACTGTACATGATGTCTGGACGGGTGGCAGTTAGGTACAACAGACTTCCAATCATACTCCTATATAATGTATGGTCAACACTTTCAGATTTTTCATCTTTATTGAGTTTATTGGATGTACCCATAGGGGTTTTCTTTTGGTTACCATTCTCAAGATTGAATTTCTTCACCAAGTTTAGAGCATACTTGGCTTGAGAAATGAACATCCCTTCATGTAATTGTTTAATTTGAATTCCTAAAAAATAGGTCAACTCTCCTACCATGCTCATCTCAAAAGTGGAAGTCATGCAGTTAACAAATTCTTTTTCCAAGGACTTGGAGGTGGATCCAAACACTATGTCATCAACATAAATTTGTGCTATCAAAATATGTTTGTCTTGATTTTGAATAAAAAGTGTTTTATCCACCTCTCCCCTTCTAAACCCACTTTTCAAAAGATGGTCTGTAAGTCTCCCATACCAAGCTCTAGGAGCTTGTTTGACCATACAAGGCCTTTTTTAGTTTGAACACATGACTGGGTTTATGGGGGTCCTCAAAACCTTTTGGTTGCTCAACAAAAACTTCTTCTTCTAGGATGCCATTTAAGAAAGCACTCTTCACATCCATTTGTTGAAGAGTTATATCAAGAAAACATGCAATGGCAAGCAAAGCATTTAACTGGACTCACAATACGGACTACGTGAGCAAAGGTTTCATCAAAATCCACCCCTCAACCTGTATACCCTTGAGCCACAAGTCTAGCTTTGTTTCTTATTATCTCTCCCACTTCATTTGTTTTGTTTTTGAAAATCCATTTTGTTCCAATAACATTTAATTAGGAACAAGATACCAAACATCGCTTAGTAAATTGGTCTAGTTCTTCTTGCATCAGCATTTATCCAACATTCATCTTAAGAGCTCATGCACATTTTTGGGTTCAATGGTGGAAACAAACAAGATGCATGGATTTCATCAAATTCTAGTGGACATGCAAGCAAGTTTTTGTAATCCACCTTAC
>CM028381.1:47590947-47722912 GCA_013146195.2 Codonopsis lanceolata | reverse complement strand
CACTTACTAACGTCACTTTTCACAATACAATTCTCGTGAAATGAAGATTTTTCTCGATGAACAACTTTTAGCTATCAAAGAGTCGCACTTGGTATGCCGATTTTGTCAATTATTATGTGTCTCGATATTATAAACTCGATTTTGATCACTATCAAAAGAAGAAATTTTTGATCGAAGAAAAGAAGTATTTTTGGGAAGAGCCTCATTTATATAAAAATGTGTTCGACTCTTTAATCGACGATGTGTTCTGAAAAGACCAACAAAGTATTATGGAATTTCGTCATGAATACTTGTGGTGGTCATTTTAGTGGAAATAAAACCGCTAGAAAATTTTTACAATCTGGTTTATATTGGCCCACTGTTTTCAGAGACTGTGATTTATTTTATAGAACTTGTGATAAATGTTAGAGAACTGGTGGAATAGGAAAAAGGAACGAAATGCCCTTACATACTAACATGGTTGCTGAAATCTTTGATGTTTGGGGCATTGATTTTATGTCCTTTCCCCGTCTCTAATAACTGTGAATATATTTTGGTAGTCGCTGGATTATGTATCCAAATTGATAGGCCATATGTACTAAAACCAATGATGGTAAAACCGTGGTTAAATTCGTAGAAGATCTTTTTGCTCGTTATGAGTACCTAAGGCCATAATCGTGACCAAGGAACTCACTTTACTAATAAATTATTAAATAATGTCCTTAAGAAACATGGTGTAACTCACAAGTTAGCTACACTTTATCATCCTCAGACATCTGGCCAAGTAGAGGTTAGTAATATGCAAATAAAAGCAGTATTAGAAAAGACTGCTAGGCCTAATCGCAAAGATTGGGAAGCTAAACTTAAGGATGCTTTTATGGGCATAGCGAATCGCTTATAAAACCCTGATAGGAATGAGTCCATACCGAAAGGTATATGGCAAAGCATGTCATTTACCATTGAATTGAACATAAAGCATATTGGACCTGCCAAAGACTTAAATTTAGATTTAACTTGGTCAGTGAGGAAAGATTGTTTCAATTGAATGAATTAGAAAAGAACATAGGCTAAATTGTATGCAAATGCTAAAACGTATAAAGAAAAGACCAAGAAATACCATGACATGTGATTAGCAAATAAAATGTTTCGACCAGGATTGAAAGTTTTACTTTTCAATTCTAGACTGAGGTTATTCCTTGGAAAATTAAAATCTAAGTGGTCTGGTCCTTTTACAATTGTCCCAATTTACCCTCATGGAGCTATTGGTATTAGAAACTAAGAACCAATGAAGTGTTTAAAGTCAATGGACACCGACTCAAACCCTATCTTGAACCAATGTCGCCGAACGAACACTGAATTAATTTGTTTAACCGACAATGCACCACCCGATGATTAGGTTTGCAAATTGGTCGAGCCAAAGACGTTAAACAAAAGGCTAAGTGGGAGGCAACCACTATGATGAATTTTAATTGCTTTTGTAGTTAATTTAAATATGCTATTCTCCGTTAAATTTAATGTTGGACATTTAATTGTGAAATTAAATATACCAAAATCCAAGTTTTGGGGAGAAAAGCATCTTAATGTTGTATTTATATGTTGCTAATATTTTTAGTTTAGAGTTTTGTAGAGTTTTTATAACGCAGAAAGTAACGAGAACCTAAATCTTAACCTAACTAGAGAAACCTAAATGTTAAACTAACAAAAGATGAAAAAGAAACAAAAGAAGGACACCGCCGACCTTGCGACCAGTGCCTCAGCCCCTGGGCTTTTAATCGTTAAGTTCCAATAAATTATCGTGAACTGCATCATTCAAGACGTGGGAATTTGAGGCGTCATCACTACCTAATCTTTGGCGACGCAAAATTTCGTAGAAATATATTTTACATGCTTTAGGAAATAATTTAATTTTTTTAATTTTCAATCTTTAAATTTTAAAAATAATAATATTTTAATTGTTAAAATTTTTATTAAGTGCTCAAACAATGGTCCCTAAGCGTAGAAATCTTGGCCCCTCTACTTCTCGCCCTGTTGAGGAGGAAGAGCAACATTTTGACCACCGTCGCTTTATTTCTTTCGAGGCCTCGGAGAGATACGCTGCTAAGCTCTCCAAGTCCTTGATTCCCGAGAGGGGATTCAAGGCTGAAGAATTTGGCCTCCACAATGCATTTTTAGCGCGTAGGTGGGGGTTGTTGATCGAGTCTCCGGGCAAGGAAATCGTGCCTATTGTCCGTGAGTTCTATGCCAATGGCCGCATTGGATAGATGGTGGGGTGATTGAGACCGTTAATGTTTAGGGACATTAGTGTTAACTTTTCGTCCCAAAGCATTAACATGTATTACGGCACCTCCAACTTCGCGGAGGGTGCCGACGACTACAGCCTACACCTTCACCCTCCTGTCCTTGTCAAGGTGGTCGATGCGACCATCTCCCTCCCTGGTGTGGTATGGACCCAAAACCGCAACCCACCATTCGGACCACGCACCATAAAGGAGTCCTTCCTCTTGAACACGGCTAAGCCCGTGTTCAAATTCATTTTCTCCCGCCTTATGCCTACCAGTCACCAACACACGGTGACTTGGGCTAAGGCCGTCCTGATCTACACCATTAAGACTGGTGGTCTGTTGATGTCGGCCGCCTGATCAACGACCAAATTAAGACCCTTATTAGAGGTACCACAAATGCGGGGTTCGCGTTCCCGCATTTGATTCTTCGGATGCTTTGGTTGTGTAAGGGCCATTTGGAGTGAGATGGCCTCGACACGCGGAGAGGCTGAGAGACGGGCCCGCCATTACTAGGGCAATTTTGTTTGAGCACCAACACCAGCGGCGAGAGAGAGTTCCTCACGTGGAGGAACCCGAAGAGGAGGAGATGGACCCACTTGTGGAAATCTCCAACAGGTTGGAGGAAGCCGTCCTCCAAACTGATATGGTGAGTCAGCAGTTGGCACAAATGCGTGCCGACCAGACTCAACTATTCGGATGGTTTAACACCGTGGGACAAAATGTCTCTAACCTGTACGGGCTGCGACCTGGCACGATCCCCGAGTTTCGTCCTCATTAGTTATTTCCTCCCGACTTACCATGAGTCGAGGCCCAAGTTTCACCCTCTTTCGTTAGGTGGGCCTGCTATGTCCTTTTGATATTTGCCCTTCCCCATCAAGCCTCTCATATGTTCCTCAATTTTGGGGACAAAATAGAAATTAAGTTTGGGGGAGATTCTAAGCCCAGAGTCTTAGCAGGTCCTAGCCTAAGGAGGAGTGGAGTTGGGCTACGTTTTTAGGGTGGGGAAAATTTTATTTTCCCTCTATCGTGTCTCCTCCTCACCCGCCTTTCTTGCTTTTGAATTTTTCTTGTTTTCGGAGATGTTTCCTTGACCAGAATACTATAATTTTGGATGCTCGTGGATTCCTGCTATGGGGACCCATCATCAATTGTGTCATCAACATCTCCAATTTTCTTTATAAAAAAAATAATAATAAAAATAAATAATAATCATAATAATAAATTTATCAAAAATTATTTTGATTAAAAAATTTTATCCTCAAGTTTTGGTGTGGTAGTACTAGTCGATGAGGATTGAGGAGTTAATGCAATGAACCGCATAACTAGTCCGTAGATCCTTCTGAAATTTGCTTAATTTTGCGAAACTTTTACTTTTCTCCAAATTCTTCATGCATCCACACCAGTCATAATTATGGATTGATTAAAATAGTTTTATAAAGTTTATAGCACCTACTTCATTTCAACAAGATATGCACAAGAATATGATGTATAGCCATTCGAACATGATTGTTGCATTAAATTGTAACCTAGGGTCAATTGCATGATAGTTAGATCCCTTGGATTTTTCTCATTTATATATCTCAAGAACACTTTCGAACCGTGTCTGCATGTTAGTCTCAATTGTCCCTACCATCTGTCTTAGCGAATGCTTATGTGAAATCCAGTGATGCTAAACATTCAACCCCACAATTCTCATAGTTGATATGAGATTTTGTGTGTCTTACTTGCTTTAAAAAACTACATGAGCATTTGGCATTAAGAAATGACTTAGACCATCTTTGGATCGTTAGAGCCTAAATATTCCCTGACTTTTACTAAAAGTATCCCTAGTGTCCCCTTTTGAGCCTAATTAAAAAGAATGGAGTGTGCTAAGCACACATTAAAACCCCCATTCGACATCATTTCTATTACCCACATTAACTTAACCCTAAAAGCATATACACTTTTAGCCTATCCTTTGAGAGAGTAGGATGTGGGTGGGAAATTAATTTTATGGGACCATTTTTCAGTCAGTCAATTTTTCTGAAGACTTCTTCTTTCCATCGTTGAAAAAAAAAATAGATCGACGAAAAATGAAATAGAAGAAGAAGAGTGCAAGAAGATTCAAATGAAAGCATAGCTTCCAAAAGAAAATATGTTAGAAAAAATATTGCAGAGAAAAATGATGAGATATTTTTAGAATATGTATTGCCCAAAACAAGTTGGGGGGGGGGAAGAAGAAAACTGAAAAGTAACAGAAAACACCCCCTACTTGTAGTCTTTGCAGATCCTAGCCTAAATAGGGAATACTTCCTTTTGCTTGGAAGTATGAGGGATAAGGGGTAGTCTTACTCTCTCACTTTGAATTCCAATCCCTTTCCATCAAATCCCCCATCACCTTGGCCTTACATTACAAGCTAATAAAGACCTAATGATCTTCTTGCCAATGTTTGTGCATGTTTTCTCTGCTAAGTGAGTCATATAGAATTGATAAAACACTTCATGTTCACAATATTCGCCAAAAGCTCACTGTGTTAGCATAATCTTAGCTATTACACGTAATTGGGATAGGAGAGTATTGTATGTCATACATAGAAGTGCATGGGATGGATGTATAAGTTTTTGAAATCCTTGGTGACCTTTCTTTCGGTAATAGACCGGGTTTGGATGGTAGATCTCATACTTTATAATGCATGGGTTTTAATAAAAGTCTGATTTTCATATGAATGTGGTACTTATCTTAATAAAATTGTTTTAGTTAAGATATTCTCTAAGACTGGTGATCACACACACACACAGAGAAATTAAGAGTAGTAGCAGTTTTAAGAAAAAGCCAATTGGTTTTATGTGACTAACTCTGCACATATGTGGTGAGCATCGAACTGAGACTACTTTGTTATGCCATGCTATTATAACTTGAGGTTGAAGCCAAAAAGATTTTTGTTTTATTTAGTTTAATTTTAATCTACTTTTGTATTTAGCAGTTTTTGTATTTATCAGTTTTTGTATTTATCTGCATAGTTGAGTCACTCGTAAGAGTCTCCTTGAGTTTGTGGGTTTCTAGAGAAGTGTAAATAGTGTCACCCTCCAAAAAGACTTTTCGTTATTTTTGTTATTTAATTGCTTTTGTATTTATAAGTATTGTTTACTCGTGGACGAGCAAAGTTTAAGTTTGGGGGTATTTGATCGATGTATTTTATACGTCGATTTCCTATACTTCTATGACTTAAATTGAGCTATTTCACGAGGCTTTTGGCTACTGATATACATTTTCTAGTGATTTTGTGAGTTTCAGAGTTTTAGGTGAAAGTATGCAAATTACAAGGCTTTAAGTGAAAATTCCGAGAAGGGGTCAGAGTGAAAAATTGAAGAAGAAAAGAAGAGAACCATGCTGGGAACTTTGCGGTCACAAGGTGCTCAAGGCCTTGCCTCCGCAAGGTGGGCAGAACCTTCAGAAGACAAACCCCAGATTTTTAAAGGACCTTGCGATCGCAAGGCGCCTTAGACCTTGCGACTGTAAGGTAGTCAGAATGGCCAATTTTGCGTTTTCACAAGAGATTCAATTGTAATACAACTCCCTGGTATAAATCAGAAGCAAGTTTTCTATAGCTTTAGAATAGATTTTAGGTTGTATAATATAATTAGTCATTGTAATTACAAGTATTGAAGATCGATTCATGAACTCATTCATCTCCATGTGTTGTTCATCTTCAAGGATGAACTAAATCTTCATTAATCTAGGAGGTGGGAGGTAACTTGTATCAAATTTATGCTTTAATTTATATTTATGTGCATTCAATTCTTGTTGATTGTGGTGTTTATCAATCCCTATATTATTTTACTTTGAACAAATGAATGTAATCGTGAATAATAAAGGCCTAGAGGTGCGGATAACTGCATGATCAATATGCATATATCGTACATTGGCTCACCATCACAATAAATTGGACCTATCGATGCACGAGAGTGATAAGTTAGGGTCAGGTTCCATATATGAACTAGGTGACAGATAGATCATATGTTCTTGTGCTTAGGATATAGAATGGATGAATTATTTGGAGATGGAGACTGAACGGTAATTCAACAGTCTATATATTTTTTTTGTGAACGAACCCAAGAGATTGAATGATAATTATTTTAAATTAAGCATAAAGGAGATATAAGTGAAACCCTAATCCTAGATTGTCATCCACCATAAGATCTTCATTATCTGTAATTGCTGCTAATTAGTTAAACACCTGAATAATAATTAGTTTAGAATAAAATAAATATAAAAACCCCTTTAGATTAATAATTTGCTATCAATAAATCGTACTATTTGTGATCTTCTTGTCTCTGTGGGTTCGACCCTTGCTTCCAAAACTATTCTCCAATAGTCTTGTCCACTTGGAAGGGAAATAATTAAAATAAGACATCGATCAAGTTTTTATAAACTAATTATTATTCAGGTGTTTAACTAATTTGCAGCAATTACAGATAATGAAGATCTTATGGTGGATGGCAATCTAGGATTAGAGTTTCACTTATATCTCCTCTATGCTTAATTAAAAATAATTATCATTCAATCTCTTGGGTTCGTTCACAAAATATAGATATAGCCTGTTGAATTACCGTTCAGTCTCCATCTCCAAATAATTCATCCATTCTATATCCTAAGTACAAGAACATATGATCTATCTGTCACCTAGGTCATATATGGAACCTGACCCTAACTTATCACTCTCGTGCATCGATAGGTCCAATTTATTGTGATGGTGAGCCAGTGTACGACATATGCATATTGATCATACAGTTATCCGCACCTCTAGGCCTTTATTATTCGCGATTACATTCATTTGTTCAAAGTGAAATAATATAGGGATTGATAAACACCAAAATCAACAAGAATTGAATGAACATAAATATAAATTAAAGCATAAATTCGATACAAGTTACTTACCACCTCCTAGATTAATGAAGATTTAGTTCATCCTTGAAGATGAACAACACATGGAGATGAATGAGTTCATGAATCAATCTTCAATACTTGTAATTACAATGACTAATTATATTATACAACCTAAAATCTATTCTAAAGCTATAGAAAACTAATTCCTAGCCTTCTCCAGCCGTTTCTAATTGTCCTATGCTCTGGCTACCGACCTCTATTTATACCAGGGAGTTGTATTACAATTGAATCTCTTGTGAAAACGTAAAATTGGCCATTCTGACTACCTTGCGGTCGCAAGGTCTAAGGCACCTTGCGATCGAAAGGTCCTCCAAAAATCCGGGGTTTGTCTTCTGAAGTTTCTATCCACCTTGCGGAGGCAATGTCTTGAGCACCTTGTGACCGCAAGGTTCCCAGCATGGTTCTCTTCTTTTCTTCTTCAATTTTTCACTCTGACCCCTTCTCGGAATTTTCACTTAAAAGCCTTGTAATTTGCATACTTTCACCTAAAACCCTTAAACTCACAAAATCACTAGAAAATGCATATCAGTAGCCAAAAGCCTCGTGAAATAACTCAATTTAAGTCATAGAAGTATAGGAAATCGACGTATAAAATACATCGATCAGCAGCGCCCAGTTTCAGCACAGTGATTCCCAAACTGCTATAGGAGTGCTACAGTCGCCACATTGTGCAATTCCGTCGAGCACACTGTACAAGGAAAAGATGCACGTAGTGAGGAATTTTAATTCCCTCGATGTCCCTCTCTCAGTCTATAAATAGAGGCCCCGGGGTTCACTTTCAACACATACTGAAGACACCGAAAAGAGCCGCAAAACTCTCTGCGTCGTTGTTACGTTGAGAAAATTAGTGAGCGATCGAGAGATAGTGAGCGCCCCCTCCTATAAAGCCTCGAAGCCCTGCCAAAACTCCTCCAAAAGTAAATCCAACCGGTCAAAGTGATCCTTAGCCCCCCAGCTAGGTTTCCACCCTATTTCCCCGGTCCAAAAATCTCGGAAAGAGCAGTTGCTCTGCCCGAGTAAAAAAGTCAAATCATCGAGAAACAAGCCTTTGTTCTACCCGATTTCTGCCAGCAGCAAGCAAGCAACAAGCATAAAAGCAAGAAGTTGCTCTGCCCGTTTTATGGGTTCCCAGAAGCAATCCTCGGAAGCAGTCACTCTACCCGAACCGAAGCAGCAGCAAAGCAGCAAAAAAGACTCCCTCTCTCGAGAAGAACAGAGCGAGCACACCACGCTCTAAAAGGTGAGCCTTTGAGGGCGTTAAATTATAAAAAAGCTATTTTCCATCCGGCCCGATGTAAAATATAAGCCGTTGTGCTGTCCGGATTATTTTGGAAAATTGCATTTAAAAGAGCCAATTATTATGGCCAAATATTTTAAAATGTATTTATAATTATTGAAAGGAGACGGTTGCAAGTCCGTAAATAATGTAAATATGGATATATTTGTAGGTAGTTAATGCTTTATTTATTTGCTAGATAAATATAACAAAAAGCATACTTAAGCCAAAAACCGCTTTTGAGACCGAAAGGGCGAGTTGGGTGCCTAGCACCTTCCCAACTCGTAACTTAGCCTCCGAACCCGTTTTTGCATTCTCTGGTTTTTCTTTTTTGATTTTTCTTTATTTCTTCCTTAAAATAAAGATGGCGACTCTAGCAAAACATTTTGGATCGCAGTGGAGCATTGCAACATTCCTTTCTTGCACTTTTCCGTTTTCCCCTAAAAAAGGGAGAATGAGAATGAAAGGGTGATGTATTCTTATATCCTGGTATCCCCTAAAAAAGGGATAACTTGATATAGAAAACCCAAAGCACTCATCGTGATCCGAAATAGGCCATAAGGCAATTTTCATAAAGTCTGTAGTGGGGCCCGCAACATCCTTTCTTGCACTTTCCATTTTCCCCTACACAAGGGACGATGTTAATGGAAGGGTGATGATTTTCTGTATCTTGTTATCCCCTAAAAAAGGGATAACCTGATACAGAAAACCCATAGCTCCCATAACGGACCAAAAACTCACTTCGGTGACCGAGGCGTATTCAACGCGCTATTTTGACAACACCCTTTCCGCATTTTTAATTTCGTCTTCCCCTAGACAAGGGAGGGTGGAATGGAAAGCGTGGTGTCCCGCTTCCACACGTACGCACACCCATATCCAAGGGCACGCGGGGCGCGGGCGCATCCCGGGGAACCCACAGGTAGGAATGTTGACTTTTCGTCCCATAGCATTAATCGTTATTTCGGCACTACCAACTTCGCGAGGGGTGCTGACCAGTACAGCCTCCACCTCTCCAACCCCGTTTCTCTCCAGGTGGGAAATGCAGAAATAGCAACACCTAATGTGGTTTGGACCTACAACCAAAATCCACCATTCCGCCCCTGCACCATGGACGAGACCCATCTCACGAACACGGCCAAGGTTGTGTTCAAATTTATCAGTGCACGTCTCATGCCTTCCAGTCACCAGCATACGGTGTCCTGGCCTAGCGCTGTTTTGATCTACACCATCCTTACCGGTAGGTCTGTCGATATTGGGCGTCTGATCAACGGCCAAATACAGACCCTTATTAGATGTACGACAAACTCGGGATTCGTGTTCCCAAGTTTGATTACCGGACTGTGTAGTGGGGCTGGAGTCGTTTGGACTCCAGATGCGAAGAGAATTCGGGAGGTTCCCGACATTTCTAGGGCGCTACTGTTTGAGCACCCTCGCCAGCCACGTGAGAGAGGCCCACGTGAGGAGCTACCATAGGAAGAGGATCCCTTGGAGGCTATCTCCAATAGGCAGGAGGAGCTCATGCTCCAAAATGAGATGATGAGTCAGCAGTTGGCGCAAGTGCGTGCCAACCAGACTCATTTCTTTGGTTGGGTTAACCAGGTGGGGCATAATGTCTCCACATATTTTGGGATGCCACCTGACACAATCCCCGAGTTTCGTCCTCCTTCGTTATTTCCTCCCGACTCACCATGAGTCGGAGCCCAAGTTTCTTTCTCTTTCGTTATGTGGGTCAGCTATGTCCTTTTGATATTTCTCCTCCATCAACCTCTCATAGGATATTCCTCAATTTTGAGGACAAAGTAGAATTTAAGTTTGGGAGGGGGGATTCTAAGCCCAAGGTCCTTGCAGGTCCCAGCCTAAGGAAGAGTGGAGTTGGGCTACGTTTTTAGGGTGAGGGAAATTTTTTTGTCCCTTTATCGTCTCGTCTCCTCAATCTATTTTCTTGCTTTTTATTTTTTCTTATTTTAGGAGATGTTGCCTTGACCAGAATACTATAATATTTGGTTCCTTCGAGGACCCATCAAAAGAGTCATCGTCATCGCCCATCTCTAATTTCTTTTTATAAAAATTTTCAAAAAAAAAAATGCTTTAATTCAAAATTTTCAGCCTCGAGTCCTTGTGTGGTCATTCCAGTCGATGAGAAGTTAATGCAATGAACCACATAACTTTTTCATAAATCATTTTGGAATTTACTTGATTCTGCAAAAAAAATTATTTTCTCCAAATCTTTGTGCACTTACACCAGTCATGATTATGGATTGATTTGAACATTTTTATAAAGTTTATAGCACACATTTCATTTTGGCAACAAGATATGCACAAGAATATGATGAATAGCCATCCTAACACGATTGTTGCATTGAATTGTAACTTAGGGTCAATTGCATGATAAGCTAGATCCCTTGGATTTTTCTTATTAATATATCTCAAGCACACTCTCGAACAGTGTCTGCATGTTAGTCTCGATTGTCCCTATCATCTGCCCTAGCAAATGCTTATGTGAAATTCAATGATGCTAAATCTTCGATTCCACAACTTCCATAATTGATATGATATTTTATGTGTTTTACTTTCTTAAAAACTGCATGAGTATTTTGGCAATAAGATATGATATAGGCCATCTTTGAATCGTTTGAGCCTAAATATTTCCTGACCTTTACTAAAAATATCCCTAGTGTCCCCTTTGAGTTTAATTAAAAAGAATGGAGCGTGCTAAGCACACATTGAACCCCCATTCGACTTCGTTTCTTTTACCCACATTAACTTAACCCTAAATCCTAAACACTTTAGCCTACCCTTTGAGAGTGTAGGATGTGGGTGGGGAATTAATTTTATGGGACCAATTTTCAGTCAAGAAAGTTTTTCGAAGACTTCTTCTTCCCGTCGATAATTCAAAAAAAAAAAAAGAGGAATCGACGAAAAATGAAACGAAGAAGAAGAGTGCAAGAAGATTCAAATGGCTTTCAAGAGAAAAATATGATAGAAAAATTCTGCTGAAAAAGAATACTAGATATTTTTAGCTTGATACATTGTACAAAACAAGTTTGGGGGGGGGGGAAGAAAAAGAAAAAAAAAACCCCCCCACTTGTGGTCTTTGCATGTCCTAGCCTAATTGGGAAAAACTTCCTTTTGCTTGGAAGTGTTAGGGGTAAAGGGTAGTCTTGCTCTCTCACTTTGTATTCTATTCCTTTTCCATCATATCCCCCAACACCAAGGCCTTACATTACAAGCTATTAAAGACCTATTGATCTTCTTGCCAATGCTTGTGTTTGTTGATTTGATTGTAAGGCATGTAAATTGATCTCCACTTCATATTCATATTATTCACAAGCTCATTATGTTAGCATAATCTTAGCTATTGCAAGTAATTGGGGCAGGAGAGCATTGTATGTCATACATAGAAGTGGATGGATGTATAAGTTTTTAAAATCCTTGGTGATCTCTCTTTCTGTGATATACCGGGCTTGGATGGTAGATCTCATACTCTATGTTGCATTGATTTTATTTAAATTCTGATTTTTAAATGAATGTGGTGCTTAGTTTAATGAAACTGTTTTAGTTAAGATATTCTTTATGACTGGTGATCACACATACACACAGAAATTAAGACTGGTAGCAGTTTGAGTATAAGTCAACTTATTTTCTATGATTAGTTTGCACATATGAGGTGAGCATCTGACTGACACTACTTTGATATGCCATCTCTTATGACTTGAGGTTGAAACCAAAAAGATTTTTTGTTTTATTGTTTTTAGAATAACTTTTGGCTGCTTTTGCATTTATTAGTTTTTGTATTTATCTGCATAGTCGAGTCGCTCGTAAGAGTCTCCTTGAGTTTGTGGGTTTCTAGAGGAGTGTAAATAGTGTCACCCTCCAAAAAGATTTTCTTAATTTTTGTATGTTTATATTTGTATTTATAAGTATTGTTTACTCGTGGACAAGCAAAGTTTAAGTTTTGGGATATTTGATAGACGTATTTTATACGTCTTTATCGGGTACTTTTATGATTAAAAGTAAGCAATTTCATGAGGCTTTTGGCTACTGATATGTGTTTTTCAGTTATTTTATGAGTTCCAGGGTTTTAGGTGAATTTATGAGATTTATGAAGCTTTTAGTGAAGATTTCGAGGAAGGGTGCAAAGTGCAATTGGAAAAAAGGTAAAAAGAACATTCAGGCCACCTTGCGGCCGCAAGGTCAAAAGACCTTGCCTTCGCAAGGTAGGCAGAAACAAGGCCAACCGGAATTAGACCCTTGCATATGTCGTACACTGGCTCACCATCATGATAAATTGAACCTATCGATGGACGAGAGTGATAAGTTAGGGTCAGGTTCTATATATGACTTAAGTGACAGTTAGGATCCATATGTTCTTGTTCCTAAGATATAGAATGGATGAATTATTTGGAGATGGAGACTGAACGGTAATTTGACAGGTTATATCTATCCTTCGTGAACGAACCCAAGCTATTGAATGATACTTTATCTAAATAAGCTATAGAGTAGATACAAGTGAAACCCTAATCATAGATTTCCCTCCTCCATAAGATCTTTACAATTGTGATTACTATGTAGTTTAATTAGATTTACTGCTTTAGTAGAATAATTAGTTTAAATCAATAAACAAACCCCCCCCCCTTAGTTTAAAATTGCTACCGATATTCTTGCATTTTGTAATCTTCTTGTCTCTGTGGTTCGACCCTTGCTTCCCAAGCTATTCTACAATAGTCTTGTCCACTTGTAAGGAAATAATTAAAATAAGACACAATCACACACCAGAAACTACGAGCGCCTAGTGGGCTAAAGATTAAGCATATATATCGGGATCAGAATTTCACGTTACAAGAGGTAGGTACCCCATTATTATTCTGTCCTGTAGTTAAAATAATAATAATCGATAAATTATATCACCCGTAAATAATGTGATAATTAGTTATATATTTCGTTTATGTAACATAAATGTAGATAATATTATTATTATGTTTGTACATATTATGTGAAAATAATATAAATAGATAAAATAACATTTGTAAATAAATGTATATAAAATATTAGAGCAACATGCTTAGATAACGGCTAACACACCTTAAGTGCTAAAATGACAACATAGCCGTTATTATGCACGAACGATATCCCGTCTTGACAATATATATATATATATATATATATATATATATATATATATATATATATATATATATATATATATATATATATATATATAAGAAAAAAACCTAAACTAAACACGATAAAGTAAGCATGTTATTTAGCAAAGCCCAAATGAGACCAATAGGGCGAGTTGGGTGGCTAATCCCTTCCCAACTCGTAACTTAACCCCCGGACCTATACACTTTCTGGTATTTTTGGTTTTTCTCTGTTTAACCATAAAATGGAGGTGGTGACTCTGTAATCACAGTTCTTAGAGTCCACAACGATATCCAAGCGTATTCCACGCGCTTCAATGTTTTGAAACACGTCATTTTCACGTGACGGCGGGCGTCTCGAAACGGAGTTCTCAGAACATCACTTGTTATATTTTATTGTTCCTAAATGGAAAAACGTATATTTGGGCCACTGTACTTTTTCAAAAATTAAAATTAGGTCACTAAGACATCAATTTTTTTGGAGTGGCCACTGTACCAGAGTTATCTTGCATTTTAACCCAATTTTTGGATGGGTGTTAAGTTTAACCGTTAAGTTATGCAAAATGTTTATTTTGCCCACGTCTTTTCATCATCATCTTGTCTGATCAATTAAGGAAAAAAATCCAAATTTGCACCATTTCTGTAGACCAAGTAACCCAGATCTAAGTTTTAAATTAAGGAATCAACCATCTTAAGGAAACAACTTTAATCCCTAAAAGACACTCCAAAACCTCAATTTTCCCTCTACTTAGTAATCTTAGCTCACTCCCACTTCAACCAAGAACTCATCTGCCACAATCAAAATGTAAAGGCTCCTTCACTTCCCAATTGACCAAACTCTTCACCTTCCCAAGACCATCGTTACACTGAAAACACAAAGGTTTTCTTCTTCGAATCCAACCATAGCCACCGTGTCCATTCATCTCTCTCTTCGCTGGTGAAGCCTTTTCATCATCGTTCCAGCCCTTGCCTTAAAAGCATAACTCCAGTCTTCTTCATTTCCCCAATTTCAATCATTCTAGCTCTTGTTGATTTAGATCTGGTTTTAGTGATTTTAGATATGGGTAGGTTGTTGTTTTTACCCCTCTATTTAGGCTGCTTGCATGGGTCTAAATTCCTTCGGACAGAGATTCCAGTAATGGATCCGACCTGAAACCGAATGGATCGGGACTGCCGACGGAGTGAGAGACGTGTTCTACGATAACAGATTCGTCAAGGAATCCTCCACCGCCAGATGAATGCAACGGTGGCGGTGTATCGACGGCGAAGTGGGATCCATCGAAGTTAGAATATGAGCCCATGTAGTCATCGTTGAAGGGACGCGTGGACGGAACTGTTGAATCTTCACCGTCGATGTCGAATGTTTTGAACAAAGAAGACATATTTTCTCTTTCTCTCTATATATATTCTCTCCTCTCTTTTTTGTGTCTTTCTCTCTCTAGATTTTATCTTTGCTATTTCCTCTCTATTTGTATTGATCGTAATTTATAATTAAACCATAGATGGGTAATTGGGCAAGGAAGCGTTTGCCTTCTGTAAAGAAGAAATGGTTGTTATTGGCTAGCAACCAACCTGAAATGGCAACCAACAATGGGATATTTTTCTAAGAAGATGAAGATGAGGGAAAAATAGGTATTTAACCTAAGTTAATGTCCAAACTTAATGTCTATCCAAAAAAGGGATGAAAATGTAAGATAACTCTGGTACAGTGGCCACTCAGAAAATTTTGACGTCTCAGTGGCCTAATTGCAATTTTTGCAAAAGTACAGTGCCCAAACATGTGTTTTGCCTTCCTAAATTGGCTCTTTTGAGTCATTCGTTCATTATTTATAAATTTCGGGTATCACCCTGATATGTGGGATTCATTCCAACACAATCTCACTAATATTTATTCGGCATAATAATTGTTTAAAACCATTTAACACATCAACCAGTTAAAACTAACATTAATTCATAAATAGAGTATTTGTATTTCATATTCAAAACAATTCATATGGGAGTAGCCAATAGTTTATGTATGCTATTATTACATACAAAGGGAAAGGGATAGTAACTTACCTCATTCGAAAAATATCGATAAAACATGTAATATTCGGGTACAAATGTAGCCCTCAACACATATAACACTCATGAGGAGTGAGAGTTGAAAAAAAGTAAGTTTTCTATAGTAAATCGAGCTCAGGAGTTAAAACCCTCAAAACTCACTCAATACAGTTGGTTGGAAGAAAGAAGAAGAAATACAGATGAATCCTCACTTCGTTTAGCTAAAAGGATATGGGGTGGACTCCACCCACCGCCTAGAAGGTAGGCGACGTGGTCACATTACCCTGACTAGACGCGATCACGTCTCACAACTCAACACGAGCGGATTAAGGCCTGATTAAAACATTGAAGTCCCAGCAAATGACGTAACCATGTCACACCAAGAAAGACGACCGTATTTCCATTAAACCGACGCGTTACAGAACACAAGGCGACAGTGTTATAAGCCACCCAAAAACCCAACTCTCAGAAGATGACGCAGTTGCGTCGCTAAGCACAAGGCGACCACGTCTGATGTTGCAACCAAATTCTAAAGGCTTAACCAACTAGTTCAGGGCCAATCTAACCTAAAGTCCCAAATTGGACCCTAAACACAGTATAACACAAGCTTAACATACCAAACATTCATGAACCTGATAGCCTAAACAATTACAACAATGACAAATATGGAAATTGCATGGGGTACTATGGTTAGTCTTGACCGTAGAATGCTTATGTTTTTCTTTCTTCACAGCAGCATTCTTTGGTTCAATAGTCATGTTGACGGTAGGCTTAAGAGCATTGGGTTGAAAGTTCCTAGGTCTGTTAACATCAGTCCTTGCTTTGGCAGGTTTGTTGTTAAGAGATCTAGGATTTTCAATCAAATTTCCCTTAAGCTTACGATCAACAAGCATGGGAGCATTTGTCTCTTCTTTGACAAACTTGAATGCAGTCATTGGCAAGAGACTTGGAATTCTTTGTTGTTCCTTTAGAAATTTCTCGTTTGAGACAGATTGCTTGGCCTTGATTTCATCTTTGTAGGCCTTCCCTGCCTGAACCTTCGAATAGACGTAATGAATGTTGACATAGCCAAGTCCTTATCTTCCTTTGTTTCCAAAGCTCTGTTATGGGATAGATCATCAAGTTGTTGAAGTTCCAACTTCATAAGTTTTAGAGGAGTTGCCATAGTTGAACTCATCTTTGTAACCTAAGCTTGTTTTGTCCTCACTAGGCTTTTTGTTTAAAAGGATGATGTCGAAGGCTTCCTTGGAGTTGTTCCATGAGTCAATTGTCTTTTGCAAGCCATCTTTCTCAGTCTTTAACCCCCCCGATGTGCTCAACCAGGCAAGCAACTTTGTCACTCAAGAGATCCAGATACTTTCCTGCTGGCAGCATCGAGTGTTTTCAACTCAGTTGCCAGCACAAATTTCTCAGCAACAAGCTTCTCATAGTTCTTGGCAAGCTTGACATAGGCTTTCCTGAAGAAACTGATTTCCTCAAGCATGTCTTGAGCATCCTTGAGTAATTCCTCCTTGGTGAGGTTATCACAAACATCATCAACCTTCTTAACAAGAGAAGGTTCGACTTCATTTCCTAAGTCATAGGTAGGACTAGTCTCTTGAGCCATCAAGCAGATATGTGTATGCTCATATGAGTCACAATCCTCATTCTCTTCATAATCAGTCTCAAACCAAGTAGCGACCTGGTTTTCCTCTAGGTCTTCTGCCAGCATACCTTTTGTTTTAAAAACTTCTTGAAGGGATGTTTTCGGTATGCTTCAAATTTGGCAAAACGCATGTTTGTGCCACTGTACTTTTTCAAAAATTGCAATTAGGCCACTGAGACGTCAAAATTTTCTGAGTGGCCACTGTACCAGAGTTATCTTGCATTTTAACCCCATTTTTGGATGGACGTTAAGTTTGGACATTAACTTAGGTTAAATACCTATTTTTCCCTCATCTTCATCTTCTCCAAAAATATCCCATTGTTGGTTGCCATTTTTGGTTGGTAGCTACCCAATAGTAACCATTTCTTATTTACAGAAGGCAAACGCTTCCTTGCCCAGTTGCCCATCTGTGGTTTAATTATAAATTACGATCAATACAAATAGAGAGGAAATAGCAAAGATAGAATCTAGATAGAGAAAGACACAAAAAATATAGGAGAGAATATATAGAGAGAGAAATAGAAAATATGTCTTCTTTGTTCAAAACATTCAGCATCGACGGTGAAGATTCAATAGTTCCATCCACGTGTCCCTTCAACGATGACTGCATGGGCTCATATTCCAATTTCGATGGCTCCTACTTTGCCATCGATACGCCGCCACCGTTTCATTCATCTGGCGGTGGAGGATTCCCTAACGAATCTGTTACCGTAGAACACATCTCTCACTCTGTCAACAGTCCCAATCCATTCGGTTTCAGGTCAAATCCATTACTGGAATCTATCTCTGAAGGAATTTAGTCCCATGCAAGCAGCCCAAATAGAGGGGTAAAAACAACAACCTACCCATATCTAAAATCACTAAAACCATATCTAAATCAAAAAGGGTTGGGATGATTGAAATTGGGGAAATGAAGAGGAATGGAGTTGTGCTTTTTAGGCAAGGGCTGGAATGACGATGAAAAGGCTTCACCAGCGAAGAGAGAGATGATTGGACACGGTGGCTATGGTTGGATTCGAAGAAGAAAACCTTTTGTGTTTTCAGTGTAACAATGGTCTTGGGAAGGTGGAGAGTTTGGTCAATTGGGAAGTGAATGAGCCTTTGCATTTTGGCTGTGGCAGATGAGTTCTTAGTTGAAGTGGGAGTGAGCTAAGATTACTAAATAGAGGGAAAATTGAGGTTTTTGAGTGTCTTTTAGGGATTAAAGTTGATTCCTTATGATGGTTGATTCCTTAATTTAAAGCTCAGATCTGGGTTACTTGGTCTACAGAAATGGTGCAAATTTGGATTTTTTTTCCTTAATTGATCAAACAAGATGATGATGAAGAAGACGTGGGTAAAATAGACATTTTACATAACTTAACGGTTAAACTTAACGCCTATCCAAAAATTGGGTTAAAATGCAAGATAACTCTGGTACAGTGGCCACTCAAAAAATTTTAATGTCTCAGTGGCTTAATTACATTTTTTGAAAAAGTACAGTGGCCCAAATATACGTTTTGCCTTCAAATTTTGGCTTAAGATACTTTGAGGCAAAATGTCTTGATTTCCTACAGTTATAACACACAAGCTCATTATTAGAGAGACCTTCAATAGCTTTCCTGAAAGGCTGCTGGTGTGCGTTTCTTCCTTCCAGTTTTCGCAAATTTTTGAAATCTTTTGACGAACATATCAACTTGTTCCTCATTTTCCATTTCATTGGAGGAAGCAGATGGTTTGTCATATGTGTGTGATGAATCGTGAACCATGGTTGGCAGGGAGAGTGTTTTGAATTATTTATCCTGCTCTTGAGCTTGGCTAACCGTAAGACTTGCATATTGACTACGTAGAGTCATGTTGTTTAAGTCTTTAGATTCTTTAAAGGCAGTTGTCTTGACATAGGTTTGACCTAAAGAGAAGCAGCAGTTGATTACCTCAATAAACCGAGTGTAGGCCTGTCTCAAGCTCTCATTGGGATCTTTCTTGAAGGAGTCAAATTGTTGAATGAAAGTATACATTCTGTTGTCTCTTGTATCTTGGTCTCCTTCCAAGTATTCAATAAAAGCTTCCCACTTTTCCTTTGTAGAAATACATCAGATCAAGTGCTTGTGTTCAACGAGCATGTGATAATATTGATGACTTTGTTGTCAAGCTCCACAAGCTTTCTTTCATCATCTATCCACTCTGACTCTGGTTTCTCGATCTCTGGTGGACTACCTCCTATTTCTACAAGAAGGTTAGGTTTTATGGGAACATGTCGTCCTTCAAACACACATTTCCACAATCTGTTATCAACATAATTTATGTGGCGCATGATCTTGTCCTTCCATAGATTGAAATGACCTTCATCCAATATGGGGACTTGGTTTGCATTTGATGTAGGTATCATAAAATATGTTTGTGATGCTGGATCTATCTCACAAGAGTTCAGTCTTGAAAAAACTTTTTTTTCGAAAAGTTAGGTTTTGATACCAATTGTTAGTCCCCAAAGGGCACAATAATAGGCTAAAGGGGGGCGGGGTTGAATATCCTAGGTACACTTAAAAACTTTGAGCTAATTTCCTTAAAGTGTATACTGTCAACTCATAAGTAAAGTTGCAGTAGCAGATAAGTACATAGGAAATGAAGACTAAGTCTGTTGTTATTGACTAACAATAGACTTGGATTTCTTACAGAGATAAGCTAAGGAAGCAAGATAAAATGTTGATAAAAAGATATAAATATTCAAAGCAGTAAATGAATAACTCAGAGATTTTGAGATGGTTCACACTGTGAATAGTGCTACGTCCACCACCAAAGCAGTCAACTTTGGATTTTAAATGTGCAATATGTCTTTCACTAAAATCTATTACATAAATCACTAATGGATTGTGTACAAAAATATTTGACTTGTATTTGGTGGGTGGTGTGATTATCTGACAGACAGAATAATCACAGTGCTAAAGAACAATTAATGAATCAACAATAAAGAAGTAGATGAGTAGAATGATTAGAGCAGCTTCTTATTGTTGGTTGACTTTGCAAATCTGTTAAAGATCTCTTGAATGCACTAAAGTTCAGAGCTTGGAGGTTGTTGAATATTTTCAGAGCATTGAGTTCTTCATTCTTCAATGATGGTATATAAATGAGAGATCCTTGTGACCGTTAGTAGAAGAGTAGAGAGAGATGAATTGGTTGTTTGATTGCATCAAATGTAAAAAGCTGTTGAACTGATTTCTCTCAGTTTGTTGCCGCATTGACCAAGGTACAGTAACAGATACAACTTAAGCAGAAAGATAGCTTCAGACCTGCCGAAAGTGATGCAGTGTGTACTTTGCTAGAAATGGCAAAGGTTCAGACTATAGTGTTGGCCTGTCTTTCTTTCCAATAACACCAAAGAGGAAATCTCAATTAATTCATTCATGTGGTCCTTGGTGATTGAGATACACGAAGTCAACTTGTGAATAACTTTACAGATATTTGAATATAAATATCTGTGAAGATAATTCTTTGATCTTGATGATCTGGACTTATAATTTCCATGTCTTCAGATAATACATCTTCGATCTTCACTGGAGACAAAGTCTGCTGGTGAAGCTCTTCTGATGTATGTTGTTGAAGCTCTACCGAAGACTGCTGGTGATACAGAATACAAAGTCTAATTAATTTTATTCTAAAGCTAAGTCCTATACTAAGTTGTCACACTAACTGGTACGCAGCTCATTTAACCACTTAGGCATAGAAATAAAATAATGACTGACTCAAGCAAATCTAAACACAATAAAAACAACATCATCCCAAAAAACAGACGGGGTGATGAACATGATACTTTTTGTAAAGTAGAGTTACCAAGTTGTGAAAAAAATATAGAAGGGTGAGTTTAGCGGACATTTCGCAATAGTAGTGTGACCAAATTGAGAATTAAGCTTTCAGTTAACAATGTATTTCTGCTTTGTCATTTTTCTATAATATCATAATAGCTTTTCTTAATATTTAGCTTTCCTTATTAATTTTGGTTAAATAAAGTATAGTTATTTAGTGGAATTAATCTTACATTACGTGTATTTTATTAGATTTGACAACAAGATTAAGATAGTTACCCAATATTTCATTTCCAGTGCCCCAAGTAAAAGGGTAAGCAAGGGATTTTGCACTCACTTAACGAAAAAAAAAATTAACAAACTTTCAAAAATGGGTAGGGGTGGTAAATCGGTCGCGTTGAGCTGTTATCGGGCTGGCATGATAACACACGACATGATAAGTACAAATACGACATGATAAACAAATTATGTCTAAAATTAAAACCCGAACACGACACGATAAAAACACGAAAAACATGCTACGACACAATAGACACGATAAGAAAAAAATGTTATATTTATTTAGTTAGGCTCATTAGGTCTGATAAGTATGTTAAGCCTTATGTTTTAATACATATTTTAATAAATTATCTATAGAAATAGTTGTTAGGGTGAAATAACCCACAATTATTCTACCTTCCTCTTTGTCGTGTCCTAACTTTTACGATACATGTTGTTATTGTCTTTCTATGTAATTTGTAGGAAGCTTGGTAGTTGCCTTGTATAAGGACTCAAAAATGACATGTCCTAACTTGTAGGAATTAGAGGTCTATTTCCATATGATCTCTTTCCTAATCCTAACATTGTCTTGTTGAAATGTTTTACTTGAAAGACAGGTTTCTTGGAGCTCTATATAAAGAAGTGAACGACATTGGACATCATTACCCAAGTTGAAAATTTCAGAGAGAGTTTCGCACAAGTGCTACTGCAGAGCCGGATGTGTAAGTGAATGATGCAACATCAAAAGAGTCATTAGTTTTGATGTTCACTATTTTAGTCATATATTTTTTGTTCTCTTTTCATAATCGTGTGTTTCTAAAAGTATTTAGTATAGAATAGATCTATATTCTCTCATAGGAGTTTTCGTAACGATTTCCACTCTCAAAGGGTTGGTTTTCATATTGTAAGCTTTTCATATTGTAAGTTTTGCCCTGAGGCACCGTCTACAAGTATTTTACTTGTAGACATAAACCACAACTTGATGTTGTTCTCTTTAATTTGTTTATTCTCTGTTTAAATTATTCCGCTACAATTTCTACTGATGATACAGTAGATGATGCATCATTAGAAGCATCATCAGTGACTGTGTCAGTTTAGCAATGTTTCTGAATCCTAGTTGCACATATCATTTTAATAGTCAATTAGTTTAAGTGTGCAAATGATAAAATTACCGAAGAATCATGAAAATAGTCTGAATGAAGTAAACAACACTCAACCACCCTAGTAAATATAAAAGATTAAAATTTAAGAACATATACTCCCTCCATGTCAAAATTGTTGTCCTGGTTGAACCGACACACAGATTAAGGAAAAACAATTGACTTGATTATTAATATTGATTTTATGTGTAATTTCCTTTAAAACTCATGTATATGTGACTCATAATTAAAGTATGATAAAAAAAAATTATGGTGAAATGGTTAAAGTGTTGATCTAAAAAGGAGTATCAAAGGAAATTACACATCGAATCAATATTAATAACACACATGAGTTAAGCATGAAACTAATTTGAGTAACTAGAAAGATGCAAAAAGACCAAAAAAAGCCCACCGTTTAATATATAGTTTTCAATTAATGTCATTAAACAAACTCAGAAAATGCCATTACGGAGTATAATATATAAATTAGTATCTGGAAAAAACAAAAAAAAAATCCCAATTTAGTGATATCTCAAAAAATCAATTTCTTTGTTCCCAATGAATGGAATCCCAATTCAATCGAAAATACCATGTTCAAACTTGGTACGTGTCACAATGGAAAACCTAATTAATTAAATCACTTTGGTTCTCCGCTGCAATTCATTGCTGTCCGTAGATTAATTTTTGGGATGTTATATATTAATAGCTCTGATTTACTTTATTTCCAAATATATTGTAAAACTTTCTCTCTCGTTCTCTCCCCCCACCCAACCCCTCCCTTTCAACTTTCTGTTCTCCTTTACCATCAAATATTCGTGAGATCTATCCAATCCACCACTCCAAGGAAAAAGATCGAAGGAGCTCAGTAGCTTGAAATTTCTAATTTTGGGGACGGCCAAAGAAGGATCTCTCTCTGGTCAAGTAACCCAGATCTGAGTTTTATCTCTCTAGTCAAGTAACCTAAGGGTGAGCTTGGTCTGGTTCGGTCCACTTTTTTGAAAAACATGAGAAAACCAGGACCAGACCAATAGTCCGGTTCTTAAAAAATATAGAACCAGGACCAACCCAATATGTCTGAGAACCAATACATTGGTCCGGTCCAGAACCAATTGAAGATGTACGAGAACCAGGACCGGACCAATACGATGCGTATCTTTGATCAAGAGGATAACTAGATTTTCTAAAAAACAATGATCAATAATCAAATCATGTTCTTCCTTCATACAACATTTTGTTAGGTTCGTTGTTCTTGTGAAAATAAACTAAAGGTAAAAATCATTACTTCCAAATTAATAAAGAGAAACAAAAAAAGAAAGTTGTGAGGAAATTTATTGCAAGTCATCTTCCTCTCCGATTCCCTTATGGTTAATTTAATTAATTTACAGGTAACAATCCTTCAAACTAATAATGTTTAGAATCATAAAAAGAGGTAGGAAATTAATTAATATGGAAGAACAATGTTTCCCCTCCTATTTTCTCTTTAATCAAATAAGGAAACTTTGTTGAATATTGAATCAAATTATTATATATTTTCTTTAGGTTGTAAGTTGTATCCCTTTTATTATCTTCTTATCAATTTATATATATATATATATATATATATATATATATATATATATATATATATATATATATATATATTATACTATATTAGTATATTATATATAATAAAATAATAATAAATACACATTGGTCCGGTTCTGCGTTTTTGGTTTCTGGAACCGTGGACCGACCCAATTATCCGGTTCTGTAAAAATTTAGATCCAGGACCAATCCAAAGTCTTGGTCCGGTCCATTTTTTACTGGTCTGGTCCGGTTCTGGAAAACTTCTGCTCACCCCTAAAGTAACCCACATCTGGATATCTTCAAGAAACAGCTCGAACAACAACTGGTCGTTTGCGTATTTCAACAGCGACGGAGGCCTAGCTCTTGGTGACGTACCGGTTGACGGTACAGGAAAGCAGAAGCTCTTCCCATGTACCCACCCCACTGTTCGTTCTCCGTCGCTGGTTCGGTTTCGTCCGGCTTGACCATGGCGTTCAACATCGTCTACATCCTCATCTTCGTCTTTAGATCTGGGTTTTGGTGGATTTGTTTAATGGAGGAAATTTACGGGGGTTTTGAGATCCAAAGACACAAATTCTACTTTTTTGGATTTTCGAAAGACAATGGAAGATTTACCCCCACCGAAGTTGTTTGTGTTCGTTTGATGATGGTGGGAGGTGGTGCAGAGGGACGTGGGAGGTAGTGGATTAGGGCGGTTGTTGGTAGTGTTGTGTTTGGGGTACTGAAGGGGATGTAATTCCTCATTCTCTCTCCACACCCTAGTAAAGCCAAATATGAAATACCTGCGGTTGGAATGCAAGAAGAAAAATTCATGGCTCTTGGATTCTGGAAGGACTCTAGTAGGAGTAAGAAAGAAGATGGCATTGGAGGAGTTACGGGAGACGACAGTGGGGGTAGTTAGTTTTCATTCAAAAAACATAAGTACTTAATATATAATATATCATAAGTACTTAAAGTCAAGTTTAGTTTCCATTCAATTATTATATAATATATATATATATATATATATATATATATATATATATATATATATATATATATAAAATGACTTTTCAATATATTAAAGATACTATAATTATATTTTTTTCATTTGACCCCTTTGGGTTTCTAATATTATAAAAAGCTTTAGTAGTTATAGGGGCAAAAGCGGTATTTGACATTACTTAATGGATGAAACTAAAATCTGTCCAAAAAATTGGTTAATTTGCCACCTAACATTTGTACAGTGGCAAGAATGAAAAATTTAAACTTTCGGTGGCCGTATTGCAGGTTTATGAAAAGTTAGGTGGCTCAAAGAAGGGTTTTGCCAAAGTTAAATGATTTTTGGTTCTTAATTTATCAATTTTTTTTATTTTAGAGGTTAAAAGAATATACTCCCTCTGTTTTCAAAATATTGTCTGGGTTGACTCGACACACCGTTTAACAAAAACGAATTGATTGGATTATAAATATTGGTGAAATGTATGATTTCCTTTAATGTCTTGAGTATGTGGCCATAATTAAAGTAGATAGAAAAAATAAGGGTAAAGTGGTAAAAGTATTTTCCTAAAAGTGAAAAAAGAGGACAATTATTTGGACGAAAAAGAAAAGGTAGACAATAATTTGAAAATAGAGGGAGTATTTTATGAACAAAAAAAAAAGAATGAATGAATGAAATATAAATATTCATATAAGAAGGAAATATATATTTTGCCTAAGAAAAATTAAGAGAAGAATATCAATAATATAATAACGGTTAATAGCTCACTTACAATTGACAAAAAATATTTACTGATTGAGATTAAATCGTATTAAAATATTTAACGATTGAGATTCATCACATGTGTTGAGGTGGTTATCCTTTTCATTAATAAATTATTAACTAAATTATTAAAATATAATTATTAAAAATAAATTCATATTTTATAAAATAAATTATTTAATTAATTTTTATTAAATGATTGAATTATGAAAAAAAAAAAAAATTACTCCATCTGTCCCTAAATAATCATCCTAGTTGACCCGGCGCACAGTTTAAGAAAAAACAATTGACTTGATTATTTATATTGGTTTAATGTGTAATTTCATTTTAAGTCCATGTGTATGTGACCCATAATTAAAGTAGGGTGAAAAAGTAAGGGTAAAGTGGTAAAAGTGATGCTCTAAAAAGGTAAGTTTCAAACTAGACAATTATTTTGGGACGGACGAAAAAGAAAAGGAGCACGATAATTTTGGGACGGGGGGAATATATATTTTTAAAATAAATTATTATTTTTTTATTAAATTAATAAATAATTATTAAATAAAACATATAAGACATAAATCATCAAATAACATTAAAAAAATTGTAAAAAAACGATTCTTATAAAAAAGAGTATTATTCAAAAAAAAATTAACACATCACAATTTTCTTGATGGATATTATAGGTTGAATTAAAGGCTTTTTTATATATAATTTTATCATTATAATGCTCAATTATAACATATTTTGGAAAACATTAATACAAAAATAATTTATAATTTTAGTCAATTTCATTTACGAATTAAGTTACATTCAATGAATGAGTGTTAACAACTAGATTTAATAAATTAACTTTTTAAAAAATTAATCGATTAGATTTCCTTTAAACTTATTATGTTTTATTATTATTATATTTTTATTATATGATTCATTAAGACAAAATGTATATATATATATTAATTAATTTAAATATATTTCTCTTATTTTATATTCAAACAATATATCTTTTCTTCTTATTTGTATTTTTATATTTCATTCATTCTTTTCATTTTTTTTTTGTTTATAAAATAGTAGTATCTTTTTTAACCCTTAAAAGCAAGAAAAAAAAAAGGACCCTTTAATAATTTATGAACCAAAAAACAATCTACCTTTTAACATTAGCAATCATTAAGGATCTTCTAACATTTTAAAAAACTTTAGGCGAGACAACTGAAATTAATTCTGTTAAAATTGGATGACAGTTAGGGATAGTGACGAAATTGCATCTATATTTAAAAATAATGTTAGGTTTTTGTACCACTTTACCAAACAAAGCAAGAGCATTCTTAAATCAACAGCCCGTGTTATGCTCCAGCAAAACAGTGTAGCATGACTGCAATTTACAGATTGCACAAACTACCCAAAGAGTCCTATGTTTAACAGCAAGAGGTATTTTGCTAGGATGGCAGTTGAGTTCCTAGATTAACTCAATAATCCTTGGCCAGCAGAACAATGTTAGAAACAAAAGAAATACAGAATGGAAATATTCAAGATATCAGTTCATCAATTGTAAACAAACAGAAGAAGTAACTGAGTATCCTTGGCCGAAGCCTCACTCGAATCTGTCTAGGTCTTATAATGCCTAGGCTCAGATCCCCACTGCCTATACACAAAGTATAGCATTCCAACCAAGAGTTCACTACCGAAGGGACAATGTTTCCAAGGATTTCACCCAATTGTGTATACCACCCAACCTTCCAACAAGAAATCCCACAACCCGAAACCCCCCCCCCCTCACAGAACTCTCAATCACAGAAATCTCAAGCTCACACATACACAAAGTGTATACCCAAAGTTTCGGCCCGAAACAAAGACGGAGAGGGAGAGAGAGATATTGCCACTGTGATGTCGTGTGGTTCTCACAAAAAACCATTGCATCAAGGCGGCAGACTACAGGGAGTATATATATAGCACACTAAGAAACCAATCAATCACCGAAGGATCCGGGCAGGAGAAGAAGACGCGGCTGACTGGAGCAAAGAATGGAAGGGACTGATGGTATAAATGGAAATCAAAGATTCTCCCTAATTAACCATTCATCAGCCGAAAGTCAAAGGGGGCAAGGTAAGTGGGTTTGGATCTTGGGCTGTTGGGTTGGGTTTGAAAATGGGCTGCCCATTTGGGCCAAGCCAACACTCACAATCTCCACCTTAGAACAAGTATCGGGACCATCACTTTGAACTCATGGACACAAGTGGGGTGCATCACAGCATATCCACGGAACTTGTTCCAACACAAAGTAGGAAACAAGAACACCAGAAAGCAAACACAAAGTAAGCATCAAATCTAACTCATTCTAACACAAAGTAAGAAGAAGAGAGACACCACAACAAACACCAAGTAAGTCGAGGATTTTCCAAGGCGATAACAACAATCCACACGAATCATATATCATAACAAGAGAACTCACAACAAGGGTTGCTCCACCATATTTGGAGTCGGGGGAAGGGGAACAGGTTCATTAGGAACATTTAAGCAAGGAAATTCATTCTCATTAAAGATAATATATTTACTAATGATTATTTCAAAACATGGTTCCTCTTTTAACCATAACTTATAACCTTTCACGCCCTCCGCGCACCCTAAGAAGACACACCTAACTAGTCTTGGTTCAAAAGGGTTGTTCTCTCGATGAATATAAGCAGCACAACCGAAAACTCTAAAATTTTGAAAAGCAACTTCTCCACTGGAAAACACAGCCTCAGGACATCTACCATTAGGCGGGATAGGAGACCTATTAATGACATAGGCGGCACACACAACTGCCTCTCCCCAAAAACATTTGGAGAGACCTTACGTGGCAAGCATGACTCTTCCATGTCCTAATAAAGTCTGAATCATATGCACAGCAACCTCATTCTGATGAAGGCTTCAAGGGATAGATTTTTTATGGTCAATCCCACTCTCGGCGTAAAATCTCTCAAACTCACAGTTGCAAAACTCCAACCCACTATCCGTCCTAAGCCTTTTAATTTTCATACCGGTTTGATTTTCAATTAAAATCTTCCAAGTTCTAAATTTTTCAAAAACTTCAGTTTTCTCTTTCAATAAAACTAACCATACTTTTCGTGAGAAGTCATCAATGATAGACAGAAAGAACCTATTCACACCATGAGTGGGTAACAAAGGACCCAACAGATCCACATGGATCAACTCAAGGGAATTTTTTATAGAGTATTTTTCTAGGGAGGGAGGTGGAAAACTAACCCTATGATGTCCAAGGCTTTTATCCATCAAATTTGTTATATCACTCTTAACAACATTTGCATGATTCTCAATAAAAGACACAGGAGCAGCATCACACACATACAGGTTTCGCCGTTTTCCAGCTTTGAAAATTACCAAGTTATCTTTTAGAATTTTCATCTCACCTCTTCCCCATCTACCCTCTAACCCATCATCTTCGAATGATGCACACGAGATCAGATTATTACGCAAATCAGGCACGTATCTAACATTTTCCAAAGTCAAAATATAACCAGAATCAAATTTTAAGCACACATTGCCAATTCCAGCAATTTGACAATTCTTACCATTAGCCAAGGAAACAGTGCTAGTTTCCTCTTTTTTGTATGAAGAAAAAAGAATTTTTAAAGGTGTCATGTGAAACGCACACACAGAATCTATAATCCACTCATTCATATATGCAAAAATAGGGTAATCATAATTCACTTTGGTTTCACAAGACTCCGTTACCATAAAAACATCACCACCATCTTCACACAAGGCCAAATTACAATCCTTTTGATGATCATGATTCAGATTTTGACTTTTCTTTTTAGGGTTTGTGCAATCCTTCTTAAAATGTCCAGATTCACCGCAGTTGTAGCAGTTTCTTTTCTTAGATCCATTCTTAGGCCTACTTTGGCTTCTACCCCTGTTGTTTCCATAATTCTTATTTTGGCCTTGATTTTGTTCTTCACCATTTTGACCATTGTTCCTATCAAATTGTCTTCCTCTTACCATATGAACCTCACCGGCTTGAGATTTACACCTATTTACTTTTAAATCTAATTCTTTGCTTTTTAACCCAACAATCACCTTATCAAGTGTGATATTATCCCTACCATATTTAATAGGAGATTTCACGTCAGGATAAGAATCAGGAATACCATTTAAAAGTACAATAGCAGAGTGATCATCAATGTTTTTATCCCCGGTTTGCTTAATGTCTTGAACTAACTTAGTGAAAACATCGATATTATCCTCTATTTCTTTATCAAGGTCTAGTTTGAATCGAAAAAACTGTTCCAAAAGATATAAATTTGCTAGGTAACGATTTTTCATAATAAAGTTCTTCTAGTCTATCCCAAAGTTCTTTTAGCCTATCCCAAAGTTCTTTAGCAGATCCAAGTTTACCAACCTTCCTTATCACTGATTCATTCAAGTTCAAAAGTATGAAATAATAAGCCGACTCGTCCATTTCAGTCCTATCGTCCGATTTTTCATTTTCAGAAAATTTTAAACATATAGCTTTAAAGACTTTTTCTTTTATCAAAATGCCCTTCATTTTCTGTTGCCAAATAGAAAAATCTGTTTTCCCATCAAAGGGTACCAAATTATAGGACGATGACGAGTTTACCATTTTGGAAAACCAACACATAACAATTAAAAAATAAATATCACCAAAATCACACAATGTAATTTTTATATTTTGTTTTTTTTTTGTTTTTGTTTTTTTTAAACCACAATTTTCCAAGACAAGAAAAAAATCACCCAAAAAGTTTCTGGAAAAACTTTTTAAATCAGAATATTACTAATCAAACAACAATGCACAATGGAAGCAATATGAACGTAATCAATCCAAACAACTAAAACTTAAACACACGTTTCACCAACTAGAAATCAAGTAAAAGTTTAAGTTTTGAAAACGATACCCATAAATCACCGACTGTGATTTCTACCTTTGGATTGAAAGCAGCTCCACCGTTTGTCAGTACACAAACCAAGCTCTGATACCACTGTTAGGTTTTTGTACCACTTTACGAAACATAGCATGAGCATTCTTAAATCAACAGCCCATGTTATGCTCCAGCAAAACAGTGCAGCAGGACTGCAATTTACAGATTGCGCACACAAACTACCTAAAGACTCCTATGTTTAACATCAAGAGGTATTTTGCTAGGATGGCAATTGAGTTCCCAGATTAACTTAATAATCCTTGGCCTGCAGAACAATGTTAGAAACCAAAGAAATACAGAATGGAAATATCCAAAATATCAGTTCATCAATTGTAAACAAATAGAATAAGTAACTGAGTATCCTTGGCCGAAGCCTCACTCGAATCTGTCTAGGGCTTATAATGCCTAGGCTCAGATCCCCACTGCCTATACACAAAGTATAGCAGTCCAACCAAGAGTTCACTACCGAAGGGACAATGTTTTCAAGGATTTCACCCAACTGTGTATACCACCCAGCCTTCCAACAAGAAATCCCACAACCCGAAAAACCCCTCCCCTCACAGAACTCTCAATCATAGAAATCTCAAACTCACATACACATAAAGTGTATACCCAAAGTACCGGCTCGAAACAGAGACGCGGAGGGAGGGAGAGATATTGCCATTGTGATGTCGTGTGGTTCTCACAAAAAGCCATTGCATCAAGGCGGCAGACTACAGGGAGTATATATATAGCACACCAAGAAACCAATCAATCACCGAAGGATCTGGGCAAGAGAAGAAGACGCGGCTGACTGGAGCAAAGAATGGAAGGGAATGATGGTATAAAGGGAAATCAAACATTCTCCCTAATTAACCATTCCTCAGCCGAAAGTCAAAGGGGGCAAGGTAAGTGGGTTTGGGTCTTGGGTTGCTGGGTTGGGTTTGAAAGTGGGCTGCCCATTTGGGCCAAGCCAACACTCACAATCTCCACCTTGGAACAAGTATCGGGACCATCACTTTGAACTCATGGACACAAGTGGGGTGCATCTCATCCTATCCACGGAACTTGTTCCAACACAAAATAGGAAACAAGAACACCAGAAAGCAAACACAAAGTAAGCATCAAATCTAACTCATTCTAACACAAAGTAAGAAGAAGAGAGACACCACAACAAACACCAAGTAAGTCGAGGATTTTCCAAAGTGATAACAACAATCCACACGAATCATATATCATAACAAGAGAACTCACAACAAGGGTTGCTCCACCATATTTGGAGCCGGGGGAGGGGGAACAGGTTCATTAGGAACATTTAAGCAAGGAAACTCATTCTCATTAAAGATAATATCTTTACTATTTACTAATGATTATTTCAAAACATGGTTCCTCTTTTAACCATAACTTATAACCTTTCACGCCCTCCGCGCACCCTAAGAAGACACACCTAACTAGTCTTGGTTCAAAAGGATTGTTCTCTCGATGAATATAAGCAGCACAACCGAAAACTCTAAAATTTTGAAAAGCAACTTCTCCACTGGAAAACACAGCCTCAGGACATCTACCATTAGGCGGGATAGGAGACCTATTAATGACATAGGCGGCACACACAACTGCCTCTCCCCAAAAACATTTGGAGAGACCTTACGTGGCAAGCATGACTCTTGCACGTCCTAGTAAAGTCTGAATCATACGAACAGCAACCTCATTCTGATGAAGGCTACAAGGGATATATTTTTTATGGTCGATCCCACTCTCGGCGTAAAATCTCTCAAACTCACAATTGCAAAACTCCAACCCACTATCCATCCTAAGCCTTTTAATTTTCATACCGGTTTGATTTTCAATTAAAATCTTCCAAGTTCTAAATTT
This sequence comes from Codonopsis lanceolata, assembly GCA_013146195.2. Taxonomy (NCBI): domain Eukaryota; kingdom Viridiplantae; phylum Streptophyta; class Magnoliopsida; order Asterales; family Campanulaceae; genus Codonopsis; species Codonopsis lanceolata. Next base: position 47,690,366 of record CM028381.1, on the reverse strand, counting down.
TTCAAAAACTTCAGTTTTCTCTTTCAATAAAACTATCCAGACGTTTCGTGAGAAGTCATCAATGATAGACAGAAAGAACCTATTCCCACCATGAGTGGGTAACAAAGGACCCAACAGATCCACATGGATCAACTCGAGGGAATTTTTTATAGAGTATTTTTCTAGGGAGGGAGGTGGAAAGCTAACCCTATGATGTCCAAGGATTTTATCCATCAAATTTGTTATATCACTCTTAACAACATTTGCATGATTCTCAATAAAAGACACAGGAGCAGCATCACACACATGGGTTTCGTTTTTCCTTTGAAAATTACCAAGTTATCTTTTAGAATTTTCATCTCACCTCTTCCCCATCTACCCTCTAACCCATCATCTTCCAATGATGCACATGAGATCAGATTATTACGCAAATCAGGCACGTGTCTAACATTTTCCAAAGTCAAAATATAACCATAATCAAATTTTAAGCACACATTGCCAATTCCAGCAATTTGACAATTCTTACCATTAGCCAAGGAAACAGTGCTAGTTTCCTCTTCTTTGTTTGAAGAAAAAAGAATTTTTAAAGGTATCATGTGAAACGCACACGCAGAATTTATAACCCACTCATTCATATATGCAAAAATAGGGTAATCATAATTCACTTTGGTTTCACAAGACTCCGTTACCATAAAAACATCACCACCATCTTCACACAAGGCCAAATTACAATCCTTTTTGATGATCATGATTCTGATTTTGACTTTTCTTTTTAGGGTTTGTGAAATCCTTCTTAAAACGTCCAGATTCACCGCAGTTGTAGCAGTTTCTTTTCTTAGATCCATTCTTAGGCCTACTTTGGCTTCTACCCCTGTTGTTTTCATAATTCTTATTTTGGCCTTGATTTTGTTCTTCACCATTTTGACCATTGTTCCTATCAAATTGTCTTCCTCTTACCATATGAACCTCACCGGCTTGAGATTAACACTTATTTACTTTTAAATCTAATTCTTTACTTTTTAACCCAACAATCACCTTATCAAGTGTGATAGTATCCCTACCATATTTAATAGGAGATTTCACGTCAGCATAAGAATCATGAATACCATTTAAAAGTACAATAGCAGAGTAATCATCAATGTTTTTATCCCCGGTTTGCTTAATGTCTTGAACTAACTTAGTGAAAACATTGATATTATCCTCCATGTCTTTATCAAGGTCTAGTTTGAATCGAAAAAACTGTTCCAAGAGATATAATTTGCTAGGTAACGATTTTTCATAATAAAGTTCTTCTAGTCTATCCCAAAGTTCTTTTAGCCTATCCCAAAGTTCTTTAGCAGATCCAAGTTTACCAACCTTCCTTATCACTGATTCATTCAAGTTCAAAAGTATGAAATAATAAGCCGACTTGTCCATTTCAGTCCTATCGTCCGATTTTTCATTTTCAGAAAATTTTAAAGATATAGCTTTAAAGACTTTTTTCTTTTATCAAAATGCCCTTCATTTTCTGTTGCCAAATAGAAAAATATGTTTTCCCATCAAAGGGTACCAAATTATGGGACGATGACGAGTTTGTCATTTTGGAAAACCAACGCATAACAATTTTAAAAAAAATATCACCAAAATCAGACAATGTAATTTTTATATTTTGTTTTTTTTTTTGTTTTTTTTAAAACCACAATTTTCCAAGACAAGAAAAAAAATCACCCAAAAAGTTTCTGGAAAAACTTTTTAAATCAGAATATTACTAATCAAACAACAATGCACAATGGAAGCAATATGAACGTAATCAATCCAAACAACTAAAACTTAAACACACGTTTCACCAACTAGAAATCAAGTAAAAGTTTAAGTTTTGAAAATGATACCCAGAAATCACCGACTGTGATTTCTACCTTTGGATTGAAAGCAGCTCCACCGTTTGTCAGTACACAAACCAAGCTCTGATACCACTGTTAGGTTTTTGTACCACTTTACGAAACAAAGCAGGAGCATTCTTAAATCAACAGCCCATGTTATGCTCCAGCAAAACAGTGCAGTAGGACTGCAATTTACAGATTGCGCGCACAAACTACCCAAAGAGTCCTATGTTTAACATCAGGAGGTATTTTGCTAGGATGGCAATTGAATTCCCATATTAACTCAATAATCCTTGGCCTGCAGAACAATATTAGAAACCAAAGAAATACATAATGGAATTATTTAAGATATCAGTTCATCAATTGTAAACAAACAGAAGAAGTAACTGAGTATCCTTGGCCGAAGCCTCACTCGAATCTATCTAGGGCTTATAATGCCTAGGCTCAGATCCCCACTGCCTATACACAAAGTATAGCCGTCCAACCAAGAGTTCACTACCGAAGGGACAATGTTTTCAAGGATTTCACCCAACTGTGTATACCACCCAGCCTTTCAACAAGAAATCCCACAACCCGAAAACCCCCCTCACAGGACTCTCAATCATAGAAATCTCAAGCTCACATACACATAAAGTGTATACCCAAAGTACTGGCTCGAAACAGAGATGCAGAGGGAGGGAGAGATATTGCCACTCTGATGTCGTGTGGTTCTCACAAAAAGCCATTGCATCAAGGCGGCAGACTACAGGGAGTATATATATAGCACACCAAGAAACCAATCAATCACCGAAGGATCCGGGCAAGAGAAGAAGACGCGGCTGACTGGAGCAAAGAATGGAAGGGAATGATGGTATAAAGGGAAATCAAAGATTCTCCCTAATTAACCTTTCATCAGGCGAAAGTCAAAGGGGGCAAGGTAAGTGGGTTTGGGTCTTGGGTTGCTGGGTTGGGTTTGAAAGTGGGCTGCCCATTTGGGCTAAGCCAACACTCACAAGTACAATGACAATTTCGCTCGAAAAATAATACAGTAACAAAATATAAAAATTCGTCAAAATACAATAATAAAATTAACCATTTTTTCATCGTTTAGTCCTAAAAATGGGGCAGATTGGTATAGTAAGTTCAGTGCAATGGCCTATTTGTATAAATTTAAAGTACGGTGGCCGTCTCGTAAATTTTTTTATAAGTTTCGGTGGCCTAAAAGTGCTAGTTACCGGAAAGTATTTATAGACACTAGAATTTAGACGGAGATAATCAGAATCAGATCTATGACAACGCAACCAACCCACTGAGACCAAGAACAACCGACTATGAAAAAAGGAAATTTATTAGGATTTCTTGTCAATAACAAAGGATCGTGTGGTATCAAGGTTGAATAAAAAAATAAAAAGGTGGTTTCCACTTTCCATCCTCAAAAGTCAATAAAACCAGCCAGATGTCTCTCTCTCTCTCTCTAAAAGTTTATTACTCTCCCATTTTTAAGCTATTTGCATACAATATTTTTTTGCCAGTTTTGTTTACTTTAAGAAAGTACGCATTTTATTTATAAAAAGATATTTAATTTAACTCATTTTAGGACACCAACTCAATTTTCCCTAAAGACAATGGATATGCAAAGTTATTGAAAATGAGTATGAAATTATTAGTTTGTGGCTTTGAAGAAATTTTTATTCAGTAACTTAGGAGTATCAAATATATTTTTTAATAGGTTTAGTAGGGACCAAATGAGGTATGTATTGAACTTGGTCTAACAATCTAACATACTGAACTGAAGCTCTCTACTTCAAGAGAAAAATGTCAATGTCCCCCAAAAGAAACTGAAAAGAAAGAAAGACAGAAAAAAAGAGAAAAACTTGGAAGAAGATTACCAAGCAGCACTCTTTTGTTCACTCTGCGTTTCAGACTTACTGAACTGAAGCTCCCCACGGTAGTGCAGTGACATCTCAGATAGACACCACCACATTCTTGTCCATTCCAATCTCCATATGATTGTTTCATGTTTGTTTGTGTGTGTGTGTGTGTGTGTTTTCTTCTTATTTCATGAACGAGTGTGTCTTGTGTGATATTGACCCTTGCATAAGATTCTGAATCGAACTGAATGACTGAAAATGATTCATTTAGCTGACCCCAGTAAGTGAGACAAATGCTGATTTGAGTTGACTTAGGTAGAAAATTTGTGGGATACAATCTGCTTGTTTTAATTTGTTTTGGGTTACTAAATTTGCAATCTTTTTACTTAATACTATCTTGTTTCGAGTTTTTGATTTGTCCCCCCCCCCTCCTTTGGTTTTTGATGTATGTATGTATGTATGGATGGATGTTGTTGCAGTGAAAATGGGGCGAATTACGGTGGGGTGGTTTGGGATGATGTTAATAATCGGGTGGTTGGGGATGATGTTAATGCTTGGCTGGTCATGGCCGTCGTGGTCGGGTACTAGGGCTACTATTCCTACTAGTATTAGTAGTGCAGTAGGAGAAGAGGAGAATGAGTACCTTATCAAGTACAAAGACCCGAAACAGCCGTTGTCAATTCGAGTGAATGATCTTCTTAGTAGAATGAGTTTGGAAGAGAAGATTGGTCAGATGGTTCAGATTGATAGGACGGTTGCTACTCCTCGCATCTTAAGGGAATACTACATTGGTACTATACTTTTTCCTCATTGATGTTCGTTGATCTTATCTCCAAATGATATACTAATAATTTCTATTACCCTACTAAATGTTAGGTTGTTTTCAGGAGATCCTAACATTACTATTCGATAGTAGAGATTGTTAATTGATTGCATTCTAATAATTGAAACATTGATCCATCCATCAACTATAGCCTTTATGATTTGCACTGTATTTTGGCTTCGGAGGTTAATATGGTGGAAGGAGGATCTGTGTCCATTTGGGACTCGTCATAATTAAAGTCCTCTAGTCAGAATGTTGGATTTCTTTTATTTATCTAGTTACTGGATGGGGATAAATTGATGAGGAGCGTAATCGACCGGATGTACTTTTTGGCTCCTGCGGTGTGCAGGAAGTGTATTAAGTGGGGGAGGGAGTGCACCAGGACCACAAGCTAGTGTTCCGGATTGGGTTCATATGGTAAATGACTTTCAGAACGGGTCTCTGTCTACCCGCTTGGGGATCCCTATGATATATGGAATCGATGCTGTTCATGGGCACAACAATGTTATTAATGCTACAATATTCCCACATAATATTGGGCTTGGGGCAACCAGGCAAGTATAGATCCGCTTGATTTATTTACTTTTTGTTCTGCATTAATGTAGCCTTCATTTATAGATTTCCTGATTCTTTTCTGGTACTTTTAGTTTCATCATACCATTCACTCTTATTATACATGAATTTGTTTGAAGAAACATGATATGAATCTTTCAAATTGTTTGCATGCTAGTACTAGGTATAAGTGTCTGTTCAGTCGGTTTTAGCTAATTAAAGTTCTTCATTATTGATTGATATTCTCGTATTTCTTTATTTATACAGTCAATCAACAGATTATCTTTGAAGATGGCAACATATTTCAAAATCATGGGTTTGGTTGCTTTATATGGATCAAATTCTTGCAGATTTATATTCTACAACTATTATTGGTTTTTGATTAAGTTATGTTGTTTGGGTAATCCATTGCCAGAAAACAAAGAACTAAATATCAACATTTTCCTGAGATAAGCAGGTAAAAAAGTTTTTCTGCGCTAGTACAGTATGCCTGAAAATCCATTAAATTCTCTTCACCAGGGATCCAGAACTTTTGAAGAGGATTGGTGCTGCCACTGCCATTGAAGTTCGAGCTACAGGAATTCCTTATGTATTTGCTCCTTGCATTGCCGTATGTGAGCATAAGATATATAAATATACATACACTATCTTGATTATTGATTAATAAATGGAGAATTCCTATGTTTTTTGCTTTCTGAGGTTTCAAATTGTTTTCTCAAACCTTCTGCATAGGTATGCAGAGATCCAAGATGGGGTCGATGTTATGAAAGTTATAGCGAGGATCCGAGGATAGTTCAAGAAATGACAGATATTATATTGGGGTTGCAAGGAGAGAATCCAATTGGCTTGCGCAAAGGAGTTCCCTATGTTGCTGGGAAGTATGTGCTCTTCAAAAGTTGATTTTAGTTTAGTGGATAATTTTACTTTTGAAGTTTTTCTGTAAAGATCTTCATCATTACTCTTGCTTCTTTAGATAAGACCTAAAAAACTTACCCTGGACATTTACACTGTATAAGTAGGCCTCATCTCTCTTTCTCTCTCTCACTCATACACACACACACACATTTGTAATGTTGATTCCACGCTTTGATGTTTTTGCACAACTGTGAGTGTAAATTACTGGAAGCATATACTCACCAAACGTTTTGGGGTTTTCTTTTCCTCTGTCTGTGTCCGGCAGGAAAATGGTTGCTGCTTGTGCAAAGCACTTTGTGGGTGATGGGGGAACAACAGAGGGGATCAATGAGAGCAACACACTGACTGACATGCGTGGATTGCTTGGTATCCACATGCCTCCCTATCTCGACTCTATTGCCAAGGGAGTCTCAACAATCATGGTTTCTTACTCCAGTTGGAATGGTAAAAAGATGCATGCCAACCGTGATTTAATTAGTGGATACCTCAAGAAGACTCTTAACTTCAAGGTAATTAAGGAAACAGGATCAGGTTCATAATTTTAATAATATTCTGCTAATATTTGTTACAGAAATTAAGCTCCTCTGACAATAAGAAGCAACAGCTGAAATTTTTTCTATTATTTTCATTGGCATGATATGTAGTCTTCACAATATCGGTGGTCTTCTCCCTTTGTAAACCCCTCCTCTGGCGTAAGACTTGAATGTGCAGCTCTATGCAGCTGGGATGATTAGGCCAACCTATGTTCTTAGCAGAAAAACTTGCATTTTTCATTTTCAAATCCTCAAAAGAGAATAAAAGAAGGTTGGAAAAATACAGATTTTCATAAATCTGATCTTTGTTTTAAACGCTATTGTTGTATGGTGAGGCTGTACAACTCTTGTGATGCCACATGACTCTTAACTGCTCCACTATGTGGAAGTATTTCATTTGGTTATTACTAACTATGGTGCATAAAATTTATTAGGGTTTTGTTATCACAGATTGGGCGGGCCTTGACCGGATCACCACTCCACATCATTCCAACTACACATACTCCGTTCAGGCTGGTATCTTAGCGGGCGTTGACATGGTTAGTAATACTCTATTCTTGAGCATATGTCATCTTGACTTCATAGTAGTTAGGAACCATTTTCTGCTCCTGTATAGTGTGGATGTTTCTATTTGATTGAAATTCAGAGCAACTACTATATCATTACTTTGCAGGTCATGCTCCCATATAACTACACTGAGTTCATAGATGTTCTCACTTATCTGGTCAACAACAAATTTATCCCGATGGATCGCATTGATGATGCTGTGAGCAGAATTTTGCGAGTCAAGTTTATTTTGGGTCTATTTGAGAACCCTCTTACTGATCTCAGTCTAGTTAATGATGTTGGAAGCCAGGTCAGTTGATCATACTATAACCCAGTATTCTTTCACCCCTCTTTAAATCTGCAGTCTGACTAAGAAAAGAAAAGGCCGAATAATTGGAATTTTTCTAACTTGTACAGGCACACAGAATGCTAGCAAGGGAAGCAGTGCGGAAATCACTTGTGCTACTGAAGAATGGGAAAAGAGCAGATGAACCACTGCTTCCCCTTCCTAAGAAGGCATCCAAAATCTTAGTTACCGGCAGTCATGCTGACAATCTGGGCTATCAATGTGGTGGGTGGACAATCTTTTGGCAGGGATTCAATGGCAATAGTAATACAAGTGGTAGGTTCATCTTTTGAAAACTAGGACTTTGTACAATAAAGATATGAAGGTGAATCATGTAGTGTCTTTTCATGAATCAAATATTTTTTTTTTTTAAATATCACATTTTGGGTAACTCTAGAGATAATAATACAAACATTATATTTATAAAAGATGTCAAAATAATAATTTTCCTAATTCCATTGTTCTTGTGATTGTATGTTGTCTCCCTCATTAAAAATACTGTACCGACTTTCTAATTGATGAAACTCCTCTTCATGAGCAGGAACAACGATCCTTGAGGGAATCAAATCTGCAGTTGACAAAGGCACAGAGGTCATCTACGTCGAGAACCCTGATAGTAAATACATCAAGTCAAATAACTTCAATTATGCTATTGTTGTTGTTGGTGAGTACCCTTACACAGAGACTGTTGGGGACAGTTCAAGCCTTACCATGGCAGACTCGGGCCCAAACGTCATCAGCAACGTTTGTGGGAATGTCAAATGTGTTGTTGTCACCGTATCTGGGCGACCAGTCGTGATTGAACCATACATGTCCTCTATAGATGCTCTAGTGGCAGCTTGGTTACCTGGCTCAGAAGGACAAGGTGTGGCTGATGTTCTGTTTGGGGATTATGAATTTACGGGAAAACTTTCACTAACTTGGTTTAGAACTGTGAATCAACTCCCGATGAATGTGGGCGATGCACACTACAATCCACTCTATCCACTTGGATTTGGACTCACAACTAAGTCGAGGTGACAAGTTAACAACTTATAAATTCATAACTGAGGAGTTTTACTGTTTTAGGCTTTTTAGCGAGCCTATGATTACTGCGTTGATCCAAAACGAAAGTCGACTTGATAAAAACTCAAGGATTCTAAGGAACTCGAACATTGTGGTGAACTGGTGATAATTCAAATTTGAGCTAGAAGCCATGTTCACTTAAGAACAGCAATACAGCATAACAACTCAAAAGGGACATTCATCTAGGAACAGGGGTTAGTAATTTTGATCATTTTTATTGTTGACCATGCTGCATTTGTAGGAACTAATAAAAGCTTCGTTTGTTTCACGGAAAATGACTTTCGAAAAACGTTTTTCTCATTTTTCAATGTTTGGTAACCTTAGGAAAATGCAGTCAACGTAAAAGGTTTTCCGAGTCAATAGAAAATGAAGGCTTCTTTTCCAAAAAATGACTTACGGATTCATTATCCGTAAGTCATTTTCCAAATGTTCAGGCACATTCTGCCCCCTTTCACAATTGCACATATTTACTTACACACAATATTTTACTCAACAAATAAATTGTTTAGAAATATAAATAAAGTTTGTGCATACTATTTATAAATTATAATTTTAATAAATGTTTACTACGCTCTAAAATTAGTGTCACCTATATTATTTAAGGACATCCTAACCATTGTCAATTTTCTATTTTAAAACGTTTTTTCATATTAATTATCAAAAAAATTATTTGTAATTGTGAGATTGAAAAAAGATAGATATTGATTTGACACCACTAATGATAAATTGAGGGTTACTAAAGAAAAATTACTTAAAGTTCAACACTATTTTATATTCAATATGTGCATTAATATTAGAATATATTTTTTTGTATTTATTCATATATAATTTTCCGTAACATTTTTTAGGGACATCCTAAACATTTTTTATTTTCTATTTTAAAACGTTTTTTTTTCAAATCAATTATCAAAAAAATTATTTGTAATTGTGAGATTAAAAAAAGATGGACTTTATTAAAAAAATATGGTCCTTATTGATTTTCTAGGAATATCCTAAACATTGTTTATTTTCTATTTTTATTTTTGTATTTATTTATATATTGTTTTCCGTAACATTTTCGTATGCCGAAGAACATGCTTGACCGCATTCCAGTGCTCTGTAGTCGGTCTATTCATGAACTGTGAGAGTTTGTTGATGGTGAAGGCGACATCAGGGCGAGTAAGGGATAAATACTGAAGATTCCCAACCATTGCATGATACTCTGTAGGATCGGTAAGAGTAGTGCCCGTCTGAAGTGTCAAGGTAGGCGAGGTGCCGAGGGGTGTAGCAATCGGGTGAGCATCGGTCATGCCTGTGCGAAAGCAGAAGACCACTTGGTCACCTAACAACTTCAACACCAATGAAATAGTAAAGATCACCAAGATCCTTGAGCGAGAAGTGACTAGCGAGCAGGGAGATGAAGGTCTAAACTGCAACTGGCTGATTCCTAGTGATGATGATGTCATCCTCATAAACAAGAAGATAGATGGTGATGCCCCTTGTATTAAGTATGAACAACGAAGTATTTGCCACAAAATTTGTGAAGCCGGAGGCGAGGAGAAACTGTCGTAGTTCATTGTACCATGCTCGGGGAACCTGTTTGAGACCATAGATCGCCTTGTGAAGTCGACATACATGTTGAAGGTTGTCCCTATCAATGAAGCCATGTGGTTGAGCCATGAATACCTCCTTGGGCAGATTGCCTTGAAGAAAGACATTGTTGACATCCAGTTACCGAAGATCTCATCCTCGACATACGGCCAGTGAGAGAACTAGACGAACAGTGGTCGGTTTGACCACCGGACTGAAAGTCTCGTAATAATCAATTCCTAGTCGCTGGTGAAACCTATTGTTTCTCATTGTATCTTAATTTGCATTTGTTCATTCATTACTATAAGTTCTATACTTAGTGGCTAAATGAGTTGCGTACCAATTAGCGTGGCAACTGTGTATAAAACTTTGCCTTTAGAATAGTTTTTAAACTTCACAAGTTTCAGCAGAAGACTTCGGCAAAGGCTTCACTAGCAGCCTTCACCAGCAGACCTTGTCTGCCTTCGAACAACATGACGTGTCAAGATTATCAGGAATGTCAAACTCATCAAGTGAATTATTAATTTAGACATCATGAATTAAGTTTGAATTAATCCATTATCATTTGACTCCAGACTTCCAAGACACGCCTTTCCAGCTTTTCCGAAGAATGAAGACTTTCGCCTCCTGAACATTCTCCATACCCTGATCAGTTCCAATTGAAGATGAAGTCAACGAAACAGCTCCATGCATTTAATGCACTCAACCTAATAGAGCTGTTACTCACTTCTTCTTTTCCAACGGTCTCAAGGATGCTCCGATATAAATACTGCCATTGAAGACTAAATAGCACAATGCTCTGAATTTATTCATCAATATCAAGTCATCATACTCAGTGCATTCAAGAGATCATTAACTAATCAAAGAAGTCCTCAACAATAACAAGAAGATCTACATCAACTGTTATTCATTTACTCCTTATGGTTGTATTCATTACTATTCTTCTGCACCTTGAATATTATGTTTTCCAGATATTCAATTCCCCCACCCCCAAACACAAGTCAAATCTTTTGAACACGATCCATTAGAGATTTCTGTAATAGAACTAGTGGAAAATATAGTGCACATTCAAATCCAAGGTTGACTGCTTTGGTGGTGGGCGTAGCACTCTTTATAGTGCGAACCATATCAAAATAATTGTGTTCTTTGTGTTCTGTTGTTTACTGTTTTATATTGTTATCTTCATCTTAACTTAATCATTTGAGCTGCAAACTTCAGTAAACAGTCAAGTCTACTGGTAGTGCTTCACCAGCAGACTTAGTTTGTCTTCCTTACAAGTCTTCCATTACTTCAACCATTTCAATAGGTTGTAAGTACTTATTTTAGGAATTATTACGAAAAGTTTTTAAGTGTAACTAGGCTATTAAACCCCCCCTCCATTCTAGCCTAGTATTATGCCCTTTGGGACTAACAAAACCCCTTAGCCAAAAGGCGAGCTATGTAGCAATCAGTGATGCCATCAGCGTGTCGTTTGATGCGAAAGATCCATTCACAGCCAACAATATTATGAGCACCTTCTGAGGGAACCAGATCCCAAGTACCATTGCGAGCTAAAGTATCGTAATTTTCGGACATGGCATGGCGCCACTTTACATCTTTAAGAGCTTAAGTGACATATGTTGGTTCGATGTTCGCTACTAGTTGAGCCGAGAGACTCATTTTGGTCTTAGGTTTGAAGATAATGTTCTTGGAGCGGGTAACCATGGAGGAGGTGCCAGCGGGCACAAGAACAAGTTCAGCGAGTATAGGAACAGATGCAGTGGGCACATGAACATGAACAGGGTCAACATGCACGAGAACAGATGCAGCGGGCACAGGACCGGTAGGCACAGAGCTATCCTCGGTCATGGTACTGGTTGCCGAGGAGGTCTGAGCAGCAGGCACAGTGTTTTCCTCGGGCATGGAGCTGGTTGCCGAGGATGTTTGAGTAGCGAGCACATGACATGTAGCGGGCACAGTGCTATCCTCGGTCATAGTAGCTGGTGATTGAAGGTGGTGTATTGGTGACCTGAGATCAACCATATTCTGATTAGTGTTAGAAGTCGTGGACAGAGAGTTACCGGAGCGGGCAGCAGACGTTGTGTATGAATCTGAGAGCAATTCATGTGGAAGGAACCAGGAGGCACAAGTGTAGGTTTCCATGCAAGCAGGATGGGTGATCGATGTGGACATGGGAAAGATAGACTCGAAAAAACGGATATGACGCGAAATGAATAACTTGGTGGTGCTCGGATCATGATAGAAATAGGAACTCTGAGTGAGCAAGTAACCGAGGAAGACAAAGGGAATGGAGCGGACAGTGAGTTTGTGAGCGGAGTAAGGGCGGAGCCAAGGGTAGCAAAGACAACAAAAAGCATAGAGTTTAGAGTAGTTAGGCAAAGAACCAATCAGTTTTTGGTAGAGAGATATATGGTCTAGAGTGGGTGTTGGTAGTCGGTTTTTGCGGTAGGTCGCTGTTTGGAAGGCAAAAGGCCAGAAGGGCAGCGGAAGGGAAGCTTTAGAAAGAAGATAAAGACTGGTCTCAACAATGTGGTGATGACGACGTTACGAGAACCCATTGTGTTCCGGAGTGTGAGGTGGCGAGGTGAGGTGAGAGATGCAATTAGCGGACAGGTAAGCGGCCAAGCCAGTATCACGAGCAAGACCCGTGTACTCGCCGCCATTGTCTGAGTAAAGAGTGACAATGGTGGTTTTGAAATAGTTTTCAACAAGGGCTTTGAAGTGTGGAAAGAAGGTGGCAACCTCGGATTTTCTTTTGAGCGGGTAGAGCCATATATAGTGAGTGTAGTGATCGAAAAAAAAATATAGTATTTAAATCCATCAACAGAATGAATGGGGGAGGTCCATACATCAGAATAAATAATTTGTAGCGGGGAGGAAGACACAATTGTAGATTGAAAAAAATGAAGTTTGTGACTTTTATTGTATAAATAATCATTACAATGTTTTTGTTTGATACGAGCAGTGTCTAAAACTATGCCTAAACTAGATGGAAAAATCGACAAAAGAATTTGGATGGGTCAAAAGAACTCGGAGGAATGTAGCCGAAAGAATAATTTAAAACAAAAGGAACTCAAGGTTTACCAAAAACAATCTACAAGTTAATACTTGTAGATCTAGCCTCAAAGCCACAAAGATTTCACTAAAAGAATAATCATTTTATACAAAAATACTTGTGAAATCACACACAAAATATTCTCACAAGACAAAGAATCTTGGAGAACAAAAATCCCACATAAACAGGTTAAACAAAAAGTAGGAAGAAACAAAACAAAAAGTGGCCAATGTGCCAAGCTTGCACTGAAGCCAGAAGCTTGCTGGATGTATGGCTTTTATTCTCTCTAAAGCTCTCATATCCGCACATCACACAAAAAGAGACCAACTACTACAAGGAAAAGTTGATTGTCATATCACATCACACAAAAGAGACCAACTACTACAAGGAAAATGATTAGCTATAAGGAAAGATTATCAACTTACCATTCTTGTGAGATTTTGTTATCAAATATGAAAGACCTCAAGAATCTTGATATGACTAGGATTTCAAGAATCTTGATATGATTTTATTACCAAATAGGATTTATGAACCTAAGATTTTATTACCAAATAAAAATACCAAAACTGAACGAAATATATAAAAGATACTAAATCCTAAATTAACACAAACTTAACAAAATTCATATTTTGATACTAAAAATACCAAAACTAAATCTAATAAAAGATACTAAATCCTAAATTAACACAAACTTAACAAAATTCATATTTTGACCAAGAAAGGTGAAACAAGTAAAAATAGGCATAGCCTATTTTACCCTTACAAGAACTCAATAGAAGTATTATTGGAGATGCAAAATTGAGATATAGAAATAATGTTCTTTTTTATGTCAAGTACAAAGAGAACATTATGCATGGCAAAAGTGTGTGATGGTGTAGAAAGCGAAGAGGAACCAGTTTTGGAGATAGTTAACCTTATACCACCACCAATGACCATGTCGTCTGTGCCCGTGTAGGGGGTGTGAAGACATAGGTTACCAAGGTCGCTAGTGACATGGTGAGAAGCACCACTGTCAAGCAGCCAGCCCGGTGTCCCCTGTGTCTGTCTTGGTTGCGAGGTATGCCCGTGGTTGCCACTTTGAGCCATTTGCCGAGTTGGGAGTAGTAGGCAGAGATGTGGTGGCGACCAGTTGAAAGTTAGGGTAGCGAGCAACCGTGTGTCCCTGTTGGTGACATCCTTGACACTTGCCCAAATATGGTCGTTGTTGGCAAGGAGCAGATGCCGAGGACTAGGAAGGCGGTCAAGGTTGTGACGATGGTTACCGAGCAAACGAGTTATTGGTCCTTGAGGCAGTAGGATTGGCCGAAGCAGATGCGAGAAGGACACGACATGTGCCTATTTGAGAAGTAGCTCGCGGTTGATGAGTTTTTCATGAAGCTCATCGAACGAGATAAGAGTGTCTCGGCCTTTGACCCATCAACTATGTGGCCTTAGTCATCATCCAAACCCCCGAGGATAATCTCAATGAGATCCTCGTGGTCGAGAGGTTTTCCAAGAACAGCGAGCTTATCAGCCATGTAGTCGAAGATCGTCTGGGTGCCCTTGGAAGCTCACTTAAGATAGTTCTTAATCTGCTTGATGTGACCGCGAGTTGGGCGAGCATAGGTGTGAGCAAGGGTTTGCCAAGCATCATGGGTAGTGGCCACCTGTTGGATCAAAGGGACCAAGGGAGTAGACATGAAGTCGACAAGAGCACCAAATAGAAGATTATCTTGTTGGATCCAAGGTTGGTAGTGCGGGTTTGGTGTTGAAACGTCCTTGGATGATGAATCATCCTTGGCTAGGACGATGGGTGGCGAGCATGGGTGTGAGTCGTCTACAAACTTGTAGAGGTCATAGCCAATAAGAGTGGCCTTAACTTGGAGTTTCCAAGCTATGTAGTTGGTGGAGGTGAGTTTGGTGATGTTGTGGTGAGAGATGTTGATGAGGTCGAATGTTTGTGTCGATCAAGGGGGTTTTTAATGGTGAGGGAGTGATTTCCGTTAGCCATGGCGAAGGGTGGTTAGGGCGGCACTAGAGAAGAAGGAGAGGGTTTAGGAGCAAAGCTATGATACCATATAGAAACTAATAAAGTTTAGGAATAATAGTATAGTCTTTCCATTTATTGAATCATCTATTTATAGGGAGAGATACAATTATGATTACACTTGGAATAGCGTACAAGAAATTTATACATGGAATGAATTCTAATAAGGAAGGAACTATACAAGGTAATTAATTACAAATAAACAAGAATAATTAATAACAATATTATTCTCTAATAGCATTTACCAAGCTTCTGAACCTTTCTTTGTTATAACATTGCTAACATGTTATGATTCACTAATTCCATTCTTCTTATTGGCTTTGTGTGAAGAATGTTAGTCGTTTTGGTTGTTATCTTATGAGGATTCTCTTAGTAATCTCTCGATTATTCATTTAGAATAATTAAACTTTTCCATTTAGGTTAATAATGATTAAACTTGCAACAAATTACATCAAAAGGGATATATATATATATAACCAATAAAATTGGTTCAAGTACAAATTTAAGGATATTTATTACACCACTGAGCTTAAAATTCATAGTTGTGTTGAAAACTATGATAATTGTGAAGAAAATTGTGCGACTTTCGACACAATTTTTCTTAATGGTTGGTTTGTCTAATGGTAAAGTTAATAGTGGAGTTATGTTAAACTCCATGAAAACTAGAGTTGTCAATGGACCGGGTTGGGTGAGGCCCACACTAAGCCCAACGAGCCAAGCATTAATATTGGGACAAGTTGAAATTTCTTTGGGTTGCCAATACTAATTAAAGCCCAAGCCATCACAAAACACCGGCCAAATTGGCTGGTTCATGGGCCTGCCCATTCGAACGGCCCAATTTTACTTCTTTTCACCTATTTTTTGGCCCACGACAAAAAAATATTGAGCCAAGCATTGAAATACGACTGAGTCGATCCAAAATTTCACAGGGCCTATGGAACCTAAAGCCCAACCATGTACCATATCGGGTGGTCTGGGCGGCCCATTTGGTCGGGTTTGTTTTTGACGACTCTAATGAAAACATTGAAATCGTATGTTTATTTGTCCAAATTATAATTGGATGAAGAAGAACTTAAGACTTAAAGTTTAGTGTTGAAGTTGGTTAGAGAAGACTAAACTTGGGTGTCCTAATGATAGGAAATTTAACAAAACTTTGGCTAGTATATGTGCAAACTCCTGTCTATAGAGACAAGATCGTATGGTATAGAGGTTCTCTCCAAGTCTGTGTAATTTCAATTAGGGTTTGGGGTTACTTAATTTTACATCAAACATGCGTTGTTTAGGTAATAATATTTTTAGTGCGGTCTTATAACCCATATGAGACGATTGTCCATTAATTACTTGTGCCCCATATGAGACTCAAACAATTGTCGATGCGACTTTAGGTACATGTAAAGATAAAACGATCAAGACGCCTCTTAATCCGCTCTACACCTATTGGCATGAATATACGCCAATTAAAGAATTTCAACATTGTAAGCAAATATTAATCAAAATCAATTTTTCAACATTGACAATTGAATTACATATTTAGCAAAGGATTAATATATATTTTGGTCCTTGGATTCATGCGAAAAATATTAGTTTGATTCTTGGGTTCTAAAAGATATTCATGTGGACCCTTAATTTATTTTTTTGTCAGGTTCCCCTCCCACTGTTGCCGTAACATTTTCCGTCCAAAATAATTTCAAATGCCAAAAATATTGTTACTAAATTACCCTTACTAACATACCAGGGGGGTTCTAAAAATGTTCAAAATACAATGCCTTTGTTGTGAATAGAGGAAGATCTCATATGCGGACACAAAAACCAGATCTAGAATCGAAGAAGGAACCACATGAATTTTAATTGGCAAAAGAAGACAAAAGAACAAAGCAACAATGGTAGTTCGCAACAACTAGGAACCAAAAAAGTGTTATCTCAACAAGGAACCACCAGATGTTTTGTGCATAAAAAACTGGAAGTTAAGGATCTATGGAAATGAAGGTAACATCAAATGCAAAGATCGGTCATATCAAAAGTCAACTTTAACAAAATCAAAGCGATTACGAGCGATAGTGTAACGCCCGAGCCCGAAAGTCTGGTCCGCTACATGTAGCTCATACACTGGCCTACTGAGCACGAAGCACCTTAGGTCATCAGGCCCACCACAAGCCGACCCAAAGTCCATGGATGATGTTGGTGCTTAGTAGTAGTGTATGGCCACCTTATAAATCACACGCAAGTTTCACACCTAACCAATGTGGGATGGGGATATCACAATCTCCCACACTTAAATCCTTGACATCCTCGTCAAGGCCAAACCGTACCCCGGGCGATGCGGGATTCAAGAGGTGGCTCGTACGGGGATCAAGAAGTGGCTCACACCTTCTGCGGTATAGCACTTTGGCCCGCACAGCATGCTGTTCCCACATTTTTTATCGGGATCCGTTCTGATACCATTTGTAACGCCTTGAGCCTGAAATCCCGGTCCGTTACATGTATCCCACACACTGTCTCACTAAGCACGCAGCACCTTGGGTCATCAGGCCCACCACAAGCCGACCCAAAAGTTCATGGATGATGTTGGTGCCCAGAGGTAGTGTGTGGCCACCTTAGAAATCGAACACAATTCCCACACCTATCCGATGTGGGATGGGGTATTACAATCTCCCTCACTTAAATCCTTGACGTCCTCGTCAAGGTTGAATCGTACCCCGGGCGATGCAGGATTCAAGAGGTGGCTCGTACAAGGATCAAAAGGTGGCTCCCACCTTCTGCAGTGTAGCACTTTGGCCCACATAGTACTTTGTTCCCACATTTTATGCCGGGACCCGCTCTGATACCATTTGTAACGACCCGATCTCGAAAGCCCGATTCACTACGCATAACTCACACACTGGTCCATTGAGCACGCAGCACCTTGGGTTATCAAACCCACCACAAGCCGACCCAAAAATCCATGGACGATGTTGGTGCTCAGAGGTAGTGTGTGACCACCTTATAAATCAAACACAATTCCCACACCTATCCGATGTGTGATGGGGTATTACAGATAGAGAAATTAAAGAGAGAGAGAGAGACAGGAGAAAGCTTTGTGAAGTTGTTCAACGTCGTTAGCAACAGAGGGAACTTGTGCTGGTACGCTCAGCATCGAAATCTTCTTGGCTATCTTTTTCTTTGATGTGAAGAATCAAAAACGATGACCAACAGATCAAAGATGATGAATTGAATCACCTTGTGTGTACACAAAAGTGGTACACCAGGTCCAAACAAAGATTTAAGTTTGGCTGAGATAAAAGTTGCCAAAGGTGTTGCCAAAAAGTTATTCATGAAAACAAACCAAAAATAAACTTTTTTTCTCTTTACAATTTATACTCATTAAAAGATCTATGCATGTGAGTGACTGTGTGTGCACGCCTGTGGAAACTGGAAAGTGGGATCTTATTTTTTTCCAATTTGTTTTTTCATAAGGGGTATTTTGGTAACTATGTAGATTTAGCGAAGGATAACAAGATGCTTTTCATTATGTAGGGCCACATCAATCTAATTGGATTGTCAAAGCAATTTAAGCCACTCTCTCAGGATTCTAGACAAAGAATATATTATTTTATTTTATAGTATTTTTTTAAAAAGAATTTATTTTTAAAAATTTCAGCATAAAAATGTTATTTTATTATTAAAAAATTACTCCCTCCATCCCTAATTTATTGTCCTGTTTAACCCGGCGCACAGATTAAGAAAAAACAATTGACTTGATTATTTATATTTGTTTAATATGTAGTTTCCTTTAAAGCTCATGTATACGCCATAATTAAAGTATGGTGAAAAGTAAGGGGTAAAGTGGTAAAAGTGATGTTTCTAAAAAGATAAGTTTCAAAGTGACAATTATTTTTGACGAAAAAAGTTTAAAAGAGGACGATAATTTAGTGATGAAGATTAAAAATATTATTATTTTATAAAAATGACTTTTAAATAAAAAAAATTTATCCGAAACAGAGGAAATATCAAACACATAGGTGGCATTGCGACAGTCAAATTTTTCGACGGACATTGGAATTCTCCCAAACCACAGGTGGAGCATCCATATGTTATTCCCACTTGATGGTTTTTTTAGCTCAATTTGAAAGAAAAAAAAAACTTTATTTGATCCAAAATTATTACTCTCTACGTTCCTAAATTATCGTCATAATTGACTTAGCACATGGATTAAAAAAACACAATTAACTTGATTATTTATATTGGTTTAGTGTGTAATTTCCTTTAAAGTCTATGAATATATCGCTCATAATTAAAATAGGGTGAAAAATTATGTTGAACTGTACACATATTTACTAAAAAGTTATTGACTTGATTATATTAGTTTTTGTATAATGTGTATTTTCGGTTCAAGCCTATGTACATTAGCTTATAATTGAAGTAGAAAGAAAAAAAATGACAAAAGTGTTATCCTAAAAAAAAAACTTTGAAATAAGACAATATTATTTGGACGATCGAAAAAGGAAAGTAAGCCAATGATACTGGAATGATTTGTCTTGTTTCTACACTTTTCTTTTTGAAAAAACACTTTTTATCATTTTATCTTTATTTTTCTTCTTATTTTAATTATGGTCACATGCACAAGAGTTTTTTCTTTTTAATGCACATTATAAACATATTTATAATACAATAAATTAGCTTTTCTTAAAAATTGTGTCGATCTAACAATACAAATATTGAGGAATAGAGTGGGCATATTTTTAAGAAGATTATTTTATTATTTTATTTTTGAATTAGTGGCCTCACTTTCATGGATGTTTTTTGGATAATATACACAATTATGATATTTATACAGTAATAGAGTTAAGAGCTAATTGCAAAAACAATCTCTCCTATTTCAACAACAAAAAGATAATCTTGAAGAGTGTTTCTCAAATTGGGTGACACTAATGTTTATGAGCATTTCCAAAAAAAAGTATAAAATTCTTTACTAAAACAGATTTTTTGAAACAAAACCTACTTTAAAATCAATTTTTTTCTCTTTTCAAAAATTATGTTTTAGTAACGAAATTTTTAATTATTTGTTTTTTATATGCACATAAACATACCTACTAATTTAAAAACAATTTGTCTTTGAAAGGTGTTGCCCAAATTGTGTGACACCCATAAAAAACAGTTTCTTTTTTGTTTTTTCCAAAAAAAAATCCATTGTATTGAATAATACAAACTAAAATACAAATGTTTAATTTCAAATCAACTTCATAGTAATGGGTTTTTTTGTAATTATTTTCGAGAAAATTGGAGGGAAGTCAGTTTAAGCTCTCTCACAATGTCACGTCGGTTCCACCTTAGCTATCAGCCATTTTTCTATAACTATTACTCTAACAGAAGTCACTTTTGTCATGTGGTAACTTTTTGTGAAAAACAAAAAGTTTTAAAGAGATTCTATGCTGTTTCATGTCACCTTCGAAATGATAAAAAAAATTTAATTCTTAAAACTAATTTGATAAGTTAAGACAGATTTATGATATAGTTTTATGAGCAAAATTTATGATAGAGATTTAGGATTTTTTTTAAATATTTTTTTTTCAAATATCACTTAATTAAACTAAATTTTATCTTATGTAATTTATACAAGATTAATTTGACTGAAACTCTTCAAATTCTATCTCTTTTCATTTTCATAATGTTTAATTAATACAAATTATCCCTATGTTATTTGTTCAATTAATCTATATTTATTAATTATTAATTACTAAACTATTAATTATATATTAACTATTTTTAAAACAATAGCCATTACTGCCAAATGCGAACTTTCTATTGAACGCTTAAAGTTTTAAAGGAATTCTTAGTGATTCTGCGTGTCACCTTTTGTGAAATTGTAATTTTTTTATGCCAAAAATTAAAATCAGATTGATTTTAAAATCGATGCCTCATTTATATATTATAAAAGTTTTTTTTTTTGCTACCAAAATCGGTTAGTACGAGATAAATTTTATGACATTTGATTTAGATACATTTCACTTGATTAAGACACCAAATTTTCATAGTAAAAGTGCTTTTTTGATGAAAGATTTTACCCGTGCACATAGATTTTAATATTTCAATTACCTATTCATACAATCAATTTTGAATACCTTATTTTTATTTCAAATTATTCTAATTTAAAAATTTTAATTATTTATTATAATTTAGAAAATCATCTTATTATATATATATATATATATATTAAAAAAAATTTACCATTTTTTGCTACCAAAATCGATTAATAACGGAAATATTTTATAGCATTTGATTTAAACGCGTTTCACTTAATTAGGACTCCAAATTTTTATGGTAAAAAAATTACGGATAAATTTTATCAATTCTCATAGATTTTTATCTTTCAATTACATTACTATATGATCAATTTTGAATATTTACCTTATTTTTCATTTTTTTTCAAATTATTCAAATTAAAATTTGTAATTATTTATTACAAGTTTAGAAAATTATCTTATTATAAACAATTTTTACAAAAAAATAATATTAAAACCATGTATATGATACTAAATATATTTATATAAATTATTATTTTTCTGTCAAAAATTAAAATTAAATAAATTTTAAAACTGGTGCCTCATTTATGCATGGTAAATTACTATTTTTTTTTGTCAAAATCGGTTAATACCAGATAGATTTTATCACATTATATTTTAGTGTGCTCAACTTAATTAGTACTCCAAATTTTCATGGCAAAAACTTTTTTTACGGATATATTTTATCATATTTGATTTAGACGTATTTACATTGATTAAAACTCTCTAATTCTCATGGAAAAAGTTTTTTTTTTCATTTTTATTTACCTTTTTTTGCTTACAAATTCGGTTTGTACCAGATAGAATTTATCACATTTGATTTAGAAAAGTTTAATTTGATTAGGACTCATCAATTCTTAAGGAAGAAGTTTTTTAATTTTTATTATTTAACCAAAATTCGATAAATTTAAAATAGATTTTTTCTAATTTGATAAAACATGTTCCACCAACACCACAAACAACCACTACGAAATAGTTTGCAAATTCTTTCTACAAAATTCGCATGAAATTTCGGTTTGATGATTCGGTGTGATCTCATATTTTTATTTATTTATTAATTATATGAATATATTGTTGTTGATGATTTATTCAAATAGCTTATAAATTTTATCTACAAAATTAAGTTTTAGAAACAATACTAAATCAATTGTGCATCGCATGGGTAATAATCTAATTTGTTATTTTTTATTTATAACGCCTAACTGATAAAAGATTTTAATTGAAAAAAAATTGTAAGGTGGAAGTTTAAAAAGACATAAAAAAACACAAGGTTTGTTATGAAATGTTTGAAAGAAAACCGTTTTTTAAATTAACTCCAAAATTAATTATTTTTTCTTAATATGTATGTCGAAATTTATAATATAGCTAATTATCTTTCATAATTTGTGCATCAAAAAACGGAGGAAGGATACATATGCAACGAGTTAATAAAAGAGAAACACAAAATAATATATTCAGATTACGTAAGAGCATTATATCCATTCTCATTTTTCAATTTGAAAATTGTTTCATAACCGCACAGAAAGTCAAAATTGCCTAAGTGGCAAAGCCATCAGTCAAAACCATCATCAAGAAAGAAAAGTCAGCTTGGAAATCTTTTTGGCATCTTTTAGTAAGAAATTAGATTACCATGTGATCTTGCGTATAGGACTGTAGAACTCGTGAGGTTTGACCCGATAAAGATGCTAAATGAAATCCATTACTCCCTTCGTTTTTTCATTATTGTTCTTCTTTTATTTTGAGTAAATCTCCTATAAAATTGTAAGTTATACTCTTTTGTAACTTAATCTATCAATATACGGTGGGTCGAAAAGTATGATTTTTTCATTTTTATTCGTTTTAAAATAATTGTATCTTTAAAAACTTTTCATTTTAGGATTTTTTTACTACTTTACATTTATTTTTTCTATTTACTTTAATTGTGATAATATGTTCAATGATATTAAAGAAAAATCATATATTTCACATATATTTATAATACAATCAATTATTTTTTTTTAAGCGGTGTGTCGAAGTAAAAAGACAATAATTTGAAAATTGAGGAAGTAAGTAAATAATTTAAGAGGCATAGATAGCAAAAATAGGTGACATAATTAAACATAATTATTTTTACAAGAGAAAAGAAAAAACGGGTACAAGAAAACAAACAGAGTTTTTGGAGAAAAGAAATCAATAGTTTCGTAGCACTATGTGTTAAATATGTAATGTAACCCTTTGACACAACAACAATGTTAGTTTTATATTAATATTATAACTTTCATTACAATTTTTTTTTTTTTTAAACAAAGTTGCTTTTTTGATGAAAGACAACTTTGATATTCTTTATGGCTTAGTTAAGTAAGAAGTTGCAGCATTAGTTGTAACTTGTAAGAGCATCATCAGCATTAGTTTGGAGAAGTGTGCAAAGTGGTCTTAGGAAAGAACCGAAAGATAAAAGCCCACCTAGGAGAGAGGAAAGGAGAGAGAGGAAAAAAAATTCCTATCCAGGAACTGCAAAAATGGAAGGGAAGTGGCAGGTGGAGGTGGGGGGGGGGGGGGGGGGAGGGAGAAAGGGATTTTTATTTTATTTGAGTTGGTGTTAGATTTAATATTTTTGCAAACAATAGATACCATGAGAAGATTTATTCTAAGTGTGTAAAGAAGAAAAATATGTAGAAGACCCGTTAAGAAATTGTATAAGAAATTGATATAAATTGCAACGTTGGGAATGCTCTAAGGATAACATTGTTCAAAAAACAAAATTTTCAGTCCGGTATTGTAGAATTTTTTTTTACATAAATGGTAATAGGATCGTAACACGTTTCAATCATCATCTTTATCTTATTTTTTTATGATTGTTCGACTATTAAGTCGTAATTTAAAGGCCACTTATGTAAAAATATCTACATATTTAATTCATTTCCAAATCCTACAATAAAGTTTTTGTATAATAACTAGGGGTGTAAATCGGAACTATCGAACCGAATGAGTCGGTTTGGTTCGATTTTGGTCGAAGACGATTCGGTTTTGGTTTCAAAAATTAGAAAATCACTCGGTTCGGTTCGATTAACGATTTTTGATATCGAAGCAAACCAACATATATATTTTTATTTATTTATTATATAATATATATTATATTACATTTGTTAACTATTTTGAACATTTGGATCATCTTATATGCATAATCTAGATCTTTGATTTAGTCATATATAAACATACTAAACAAAACAAAATTTTGATTGTTAGAGAACTATTATATCTTCAATTATTTTTATTTATTTTAGAATTTATATTGTTTTCTTTATGATAATTTGTTGTTAGTTGGTTATTTCCTAATTTTGATGTTAATTCCAAATTAAAATCTTATTATTATTATTATTATTATTTGTTAATTTGATTAAAAATAATTTATATAAACCACAAAACTATACCAAATCAAACGAAATGATTCGATTTGATTCTAAATTTTACTCGATTCGATTTTAAATTTTTAAAACCGATAAAAGATAATTTAGTTTCTGATTTTGATATAAACCAAACTACAACTCTAGTGTGAGTCCTTTATTTAATGCAAAAAGTCAGCGCATCAGACAAAAAGAGTCTCGCCAGGGTTAGGATTTCAATGTAACATGGTGGTATGATAGCACAGAATATCGTGTTATGTTATATCAGAAGAGGGAAACCTTTATTTAAATAAGCGGAATCTCTCTCTATTCTCTTTTTAAGTTTTACCCCCCCATTCGCTATATACTCAGGTTTTCTTTCTAATTAAATAATTTTTGTATTTTTATTGGTTCATGCATTGTTTATACATGGAGTTTCATGGCCTTTGTAACAGATCTATTAATACGTTTCTTTATTGAAGAAAGATTTGCTTTTTAATAAAAGGGTATTTGTTTGTTTGTTTGCTTCAATTTTATTTTGTAACTTCCAGGAGCTTGTTAGAAAGCCATGGCAACCCCTGATGAAAGTGGCTCAGGCGTTAACCTTGAGGTTTGTGATTTAATTTTATCCTGATGGGTATTTTATTTGGTGAATGGTTTGAGTTCTCGATTGAAATCAAATTTTATGTCATTTTAGTACAATGATTGTTAAGCTTTAAATGATTGTTGTTGTTTTGTTATTGTACTTGGCAGGGCAAGTTTTCTGCAATTGTTGTGTGTTGGCTTCTTGGAATTGGGTGCCTTTTTTCCTGGAACAGTATGCTGACAATTGAAGATTACTATAAAAACTTGTTTCCGGTAATTTTTACTTATTATCAGTTTAGTTTTAGTGCAATTTAGTTACGAATTGGGTATCTAATTTAATAAATTTAAACATTTTAGGTTATTTACTTTCATTCAAACTTAATTTACTTGTGAATGCTATAGAATGATGGGTTGTTTCTATTTTTGAAATCCCTCCTCCCTTTAGGGATATACCATTCAGAGTTGTTAATTTAAAAGTTAAGCACGTGGATGAAAGAGTTACTATATGAATGTGATTTTTCTTAGGATGATCATTTTGGAATGACAATGAAGTATTGCCAAAAATGTATTGACATCTGACGGGTGACTCTCCGAATTGGACTGAGAGGGAGTATATGCCTACTTGGGAATGCTAAATTGCTTTCGATAAAGAAATCACAATGTATTTGACAAACTATGTTCATGCTGCCAATCTATAAGTTTATTATCTCATGGATTGTGGTTTCGTTGCTGACATTATTGATGGAAATCTGGGTTTCTCGCTGATACTGTTCTAATTCTTGTCTTGTATGAGTTATACAGATTAACTTTACTAGCAACTGATTTGAACTTCCATTATTTCTACAGCGATATCATCCCTCAAGGATCCTGACTCTTGTATATCAACCATTCGCACTAGGAACGCTTGCAATACTGGCATACAAAGAGGCAAAACTCAATACTAGACGGAGGAACCTATTTGGATATATTCTGTTCTTCTTGAGTACTCTTCTGGTTCTAGTTGTAAGTTACTGTTGGTTTCTGGCCTACTGAAACTATCTTGCAAATACTCCTAATCCTAAACATTGGATTATTCCACGAGTTATTTTACTTATTTCAAATCTAGTTAATAGCTATTTCTCGTTCATATTAATTTATCTTTTCGTCAATTCTACAATAGTTGGATCTTGCTACATCGGGTAATGGAGGAATAGGAACTTTTATTGGAGTATGTGCCATTAGTGGTGCTTTTGGAGTCGCAGATGCTCATGTTCAGGGTGGAATGGTTGGAGACCTCTCATTCATGTTACCAGAGTTCATTCAAGTTGGTATTCGTCCTTTTTTGTTCTTGAACAGATTTTTGCATCCCTCAATCCTTATCAGCGGTTTTAATTCAGCATGATGACCTTGTTATTTTATTTTTCAGTCTTTCTTGGCTGGTCTGGCTGCATCAGGGCTTATAACCTCTGGCTTGCGATTAATTACAAAAGCAGCATTTGAGAATTCAAATGATGGTTTACGGAAGGGAGCTAGTAAGTTTAAGTTCACTTTAATTGTTGTGTAACTTGTGTTTATTGCTATTCTAATCACCATAATCACTGAAATTCACTTCTACATATTTGGATGCAACTCATATTTACTTTCATTTTTCTCTTTTTACGGAAGTCAACAATTTCGGGACTTTTATGATGCAGAGCAGATCGAAAGAACATAAACAGACAGTCCCTTTCTTTTCCTTTAGCCTTTTGATCTTTATACTGTATACTGAAATTAGAAATCATGCCTAACATCACCAGCATGCAGCATATTTGAGCTGCTAGTTAACTTAATCATCTCAGAAAAGTTCTTTAAATCTGCTTAATGCTTGGTAGAATGCTTATCTTGTCCCAAGCAGGCAAGCACAAAATTTTGCTGAATATGGATATGCAATGGTCTACGAGTAGTAGGTTAGCAAGCTGTTAGAGAGAGGGCCTAACAATGCGTATGATGCTTTAAGACTCTCCTTCATGACCGATACCCACTAGCGAGTGGTGAGATCAATGGAGGTGCATTACAAACCAATCAAGCACACTACCACCTTGTCCGCAACCACTACTGGGTAAACAAATGCAAGTGGGAAAACTTAGACCCTGGACCTTGCACGTAACGAGCCCTGAGATCATCTTAAGTAACAAACTCGTCTTAAAGCTTAAGTTGTTAGAGTTTGGGGCCAGCAATGTTTATGGATCCTTAAGACTCCCTCTCATTTGTAACCCTAGCAGTGCATGAACAGACAACCGAGTTGCATAACTAGGTGCTTATTAGAACACTTTAACTAGTTGCCAACTTATGAAACCATACTCTTGGAAGCGAATGCAAAGGAAGACTAAAACCGAAGACCTCGCGTATGTGTTGCCATTTTATGTAAACCACTAATTTAAAATTTTAAAGATTTTAGAGAGAGGACTGCCAGAAAATACTCAGCAGTGACATGCATAATCATTGCCCCAATCTATTTTATTTCAACTTTGTGCATAATCAAGATCAAGAAAGAGAAACGTAAAGTCCCATTACTTTAGCCGGATGATATCGGGCAGGCTATTGTTGCGTGTTCTGACTTCTAAGTTTTGGTAACTTCTTCCATATAGTTTCACTTATATAGATTAATAAGTTATCTGATGCACAGCTATTTTCTCTCCATTTGCCCAGGATATTTCATCAGTCTGCTTATATTGTATTTATAACTCTTTGCGAATTAAGATTTTAGTTACATATACTTGTAGGAATGCAATTTAACATGTCCAATATCAATCAGAGCTAGAGATCTTTGGTATCTTATTTATTGATATACAGTTGGTGTTGTCGATTGCAGTTCTATTCTTCACCATCTGTACAATATTTGAGCTGTTCTGTGTTATTCTCTATGCTTTTATCTTTCCGAAGCTACCAATTGTGAAATACTATCGCTCAAAGGCAGCATCTGAGGGTTCTAAAACAGTTTCTGCTGACCTTGTTGCTGGAGGAATTCTTTACCAACCCCTGCAAGAAGTATGTATCCTTCTCTATCATCTTTTACAATAAACAATAAGAAACAAGAAGTGACTCCAACCAATGGATAATAATAGGTATTGGTATTAATGCAGGCGGAAGAAGATCCTAGGAAATTGGAGCGACTGAGCAACAAAGAGTTGTTAGTTCAGAATAAAGATTATGCACTAGATATGTTTCTTATATACGCGCTTACGCTGTCCATTTTCCCTGGATTCTTGTCTGAAGACACGGGATCCCATAGCTTGGGTGCATGGTAAGATCTTCTAATCAACCAACAACTTAAAGTCCAATTTGAAATACAGCTGAATTGAACTTTTTTTCAACTTGTCATGCCACAAAAAAGGTAATCCCCCACCCCCCGGTCCCCAAATGAGTATCCATTTTTGTACAAGTTTACTAATTTCACCTTTGGTGCATTTTTATATCCCTAGTGTGAACTTTTAATGTTATATGTGGACATTAAGGGCATAAATATACAGGTGCCACTAAAATGGCTCAAATGTCAACTTCCTTAATTTTATTAAAAAGCTAAAACTGGACATTCATTTAGAGACGGAGGGAGTAATATTCATCTTAAAAATGTATGTACACTTTGTTTATTACTCTGGACATTGTTGATTATAATGTTGGGATTACTTCAGGTATGCACTCGTTCTGATTGCGATGTACAATCTGTGGGATCTCATAGGGAGATATGTTCCTCTCATCAAATGCTTAAAGCTAGAATCACGGAAAGGATTGATGATAGTAATTCTATCTCGTTTCTTGCTAGTTCCAGCCTTCTATTTCACGGCCAAATATGGCGACCAGGGCTGGATGATACTTTTGACATCCTTCTTGGGGTTATCCAATGGTTACCTCACTGTCTGCGTCCTTACTTCTGCTCCAAAAGGCTACAAGGTTTGCTAAATGAATTTCTAGAAACTATGACTACCTTAAAAGGTTGCAGACTTGCAGCCTAGTATTTCTGGAAAATATGTTTCAAGATATTTTTATGGCGGAAATTGATGTGATCGTTGTGTTGCAGGGACCAGAGCAAAATGCGCTAGGAAATATTCTAGTGTTGTTCCTTCTGGGAGGTATTTTTGCTGGGGTAACGCTCGACTGGTTATGGCTCATAGGCAAAGGGTGGTGAGCCACGAGTTCGACTAATCCGTTCTTCAAGATTTTTTTACTTACGGTGTAAAGATCTGTAAAGATCTGCAAATTCGAAGCTAGTATACCAAATACTTTGTTTAGTTAGACCATACAGCCAACAACGCCGAAATGGCCATCTCGTACAGCCCTTGAAACATTTTTTTATAACCAACAATTTTTGTTTTGGTTTGCATAGTTTCCTCGATTTTATGTTCCAACTAGTGCGTTAAACGCACGAACATATATATTTTTCAATCAAATTATACTCGGTTAAATTATAATCAAGCAAAATGAACACAAAAAACAAAACTAAATGAGGAGATTATTTCAATGAATAGAAAAATATCATTTGATTCATTTGATCAAAAATTATTATGAAAATAAAGAAATATATGTGTTAGTTCATTAACAATAATAAAATAAATAAATTGGAATAACTGTAATTTATGAAAATTAAATAAATAATTAAAATGAAAATACAAAAAAATGTGTATCACAGTGTATGGATTTTTAGTAGCGATACGTCGATTTGGATTCACGATGCATCAATTTAAAATCACAATGCATCGCTATGAATTAGAAATAGACCAGTTTGAACGTGAAGGATCGATTTAAAATCGTGATGCACTGGTATGGAATGAAAATGACAATTACACACTTTTGAGTTATTGAATCATGCATGGACAATGTATGAACTGATGTTTATCGCAAGCATGTCCGATTCATTAAAGATATACTCGTCCTTTTACAGCAAAAAATGTTTTTTCCAATTAAAAAATCATAGTGGACAGCGGTTGAATATCTGTCAAAAGAGACCAACACAATTTTCAGCATATTCTTTTCAAACCTTTAAAAGACAAAAAATATAAATGGGTTTGGCGTGTTCATAACCCGACACATATTAATTGAATGACAAAACTTACTTTAAACAAATTTAATTGACGATGATCAATTGAAAATTGACTCAAATAATTCTATTTGTACTGATTTAAGCA
The DNA here is from genome assembly GCA_013146195.2 of Codonopsis lanceolata. Lineage (NCBI taxonomy): Eukaryota > Viridiplantae > Streptophyta > Magnoliopsida > Asterales > Campanulaceae > Codonopsis > Codonopsis lanceolata. The sequence goes on along the minus strand of CM028381.1, from coordinate 47,660,122 downwards.
TGTTTATGGCTTATTTCAATATTAATAATCAATAACAATTAAAAAGATAAATGTAATCTCTTGGCTTTATTACTTCGCCCCACTGACGGATAATAAAACGATATCATTTTAGAGTATATATATATATATTGTTGGAAAACTAGTGTTTTTAAGTGAAGTAGATTGGGGCTTTGATGCACTAATTTATTTGTGAGTCATTTATGTAATGACTATGATAATTGTGGAATTATATAAGAATACTATATTTATTTGTCCAATTCGGATATCGGATGAATAAGTTATAGACGTTTAAAGTAGGACATTTGATATGTTGGAAGTGGGTTATCCCACATTGGGAAAATGTGAAAAGCTTGAAGGGTTTATATACAAAGGCTCCCTTGGTGTTGGGTAAGCTTGTATAGAAAGTATTATCCCTCCCGCGCCCGCAGGGGGGTTGCAAATCAATGTTCGATTTGGCTTGGATTTGCGGACACGAATGTTGGACCAAATTGTACTACTTAGACAAACCCGCCTTTTGCACATTTTTCTTTTGAATTTTAAATTCAAAACTCCAACATTAAAGAGCAAATTAAATTTAATTTTGTCTTAATGTCTGCTTTAATTGGGTGATTAATAGGTATAATCAAAACGTTTTAATGAGTAATTAAAGCGTGTTGATTTTCTGGCCTATATAAAGGAACCACCATTCTCCACAACAAACCACGCTCACAAACACAGGCAACACGAAATTCCTTTCCTCTGATACACTTGCATTAGCATTGCATCTTGATCTTCGTCTTCCTTTTGGCCTCCTGTTTTGGTGATAGATTTCTGGTATAGATTCAGTTCGCCGGACCTTAAGTGCAAAGCAATCCGTGCTACCGTTGTATCTGGGAGACGTTCGTCTAAGTTAAAACTCCGTGCACTTTGGGGAATAACGTTTCAAGGAAAGTTACACAAGCCTCGTGCCCTTCTAAGACCTCGGTAGACGATACTTCCACCAGACTGTATACTTCCACCCAGAGACTGCAATACTTCTAGACCTTCAGTGCTTTACTAGAAGACCTTCACCAGAAGACCTTCACCAGCAGATCATTCAGAGCAACCGGTAGACTCTACAAGTCTTTCTCTGCAACCAGAAGCTTAACGGTTTTGTTTTCGTTATTTAATATCTTATATTATTTTTAATATATATTCTGTAAGATTGTATAGGGTTCTACCCAACATATATATATATATATATATATATATATATATATATATATATATATATATATATATATATATATATATATATATATTCTCCCATTTTAGTTTTTCTCCTTCACTCCCTTTACTCTTTATCCCTCTCCCCAATCTCCATCCTCTATCCTCGAAAATATAGAACTCTATAAAGGAGGATCATCAAGGTAGCTTTCCAAGTGAGAATACTTAGGCACTCTACAATTTGATATAAATTTGATTACTTTTCGAACACAACGACAAATCAATTCGTTCATGATTAAATGGTCGGTTCATTTTTTTTTAAAGAGAGGTGGCTTTACATTTCCGAAACATTTCCTCTTTGTTAGAGGAAAAATTATGTTGCAATATTGTTTGTTTCGTTTTGTTATTTACCATTACATAATTCTTGTTACTTGAAATATTTGTTAAATTTTATTTATTTCAAATCAATATATTTTTTTAGATCTGTCAGTCATTTATAATTAATCGTGTGCATTTGTGTTTTAGATGAACTTTTGATGATTTTTAAATTTTGATCCGATGAAATAGACAAAAAAATATTCATATATTTCATTTAGTTATAATGAATTGTGAGTTTTTGTGATTTCATTGAAAGTATTTGTTTTAATAACTTTTAATCTAGTGAAGTAGACAAAAAATCATATATATATATATATATATATATATATATATATATATATATATACAGATTAGTCATTCAGTTAGAATTAATTGTGAGTATTTGTGATTCCTTTCAATTAACTTTCTAGCGCAAAGTCATCCATGATTTTTCTGAAGTTTATTTGGCAACAATAGAAAACTAATAGTTGTATGCATAAAAGGTCTGGATAATAAAGCAATGAATGTAGTGGTTCTAGTTCCTAGGCTTTAGTTTCAAGGAGTTATAAGTATTTAAATTTATATTATTTAATTATAGGATTCATTAAATATTTGTTATAAATAGGAGTTACTATTTTAGGGATGCAAATTTTGAAGTGAAATTACTATTTTTAGACTATCTAGGCTTTATATATATATATATATATATATAGATTGTGAATAGAAGTGGCAGCATGTCCAGATTGATTCTGGTATGAAACTAGTATAAAACATTGAACTGTCAAGGGCCAAGGCCCAGACCAAGTTGCAGAATGAGATTAATCCGAAGCAGAAGAACAAACTGGACCACCCTGTAAATTAGCAAAACGGCCAAGGCCCAGACCAAGTTTGTAAAACAAGGTCCAAGACCCAGTGACCTATTTACTCCAAATTGTTGTTTTTTATGGTTAAAATAAAACCAATCTCATTTTGAAGTTAGGAAATTGCCGCATTTCCAAAACTAAAAGAAATAAGGTAACTTGAGAAAATATTTAATGGTCCAAGCGTATAACTACCGCGTGACACACATAGTGCTTCACAATAAATAGCGACATACTATTATATTAAAATGGTACAAAGTAGACCTTATTTTTTAAAACACTGTATACTGATGTTATACTCTGTTACCCGACTGTGAGTTGTACTAATTCTCACGCCAAAGAGTATTTCCAAGAAAAACCTCTACCTTAATCCGAGTGTCTCATTCTTTACTGACACGATTATAGGCTTGGACAACCTCACATTTGAAGGCGAACAAGTTTGAGAAGAAATAATAGTACCAAATAGGTCTTTATATTTGTATTTTGGCATTTTCCATTTGAACACAAACAATGACGGACCAGGGACAAGCATTCACCCGCGATTCTCTCCAACAAAACATGTGCTTTGATTTGTCCTTTTTCGTAAACAACCATTACCATATGATTTAAATTTTGTGAATTGAATTTTCCATCATCTTTTATACTATTATAAATGTTTAAAAGAATACTATAAAAATTATCTCATCGAATGCAACTATACGACCAACATACTCAGTCCTGGGGAACTGTTCTTCATCGTGTTTTGAGGGTTTAATTACTCCATTCTAAATCTAATACAGAATTACAGATTCGCACCTCATCATTATCAGCGCTACCACTATATTTTTATTCTCATGAATCATGATTCCTCTAATATCCCGTAAAAGTTAAAAAGTTGTCACTTGGATTACCCTATTTTACTTTCCATATATATATATATATGAAATTTATCTTACACACAAACACAGTGAAAAATGTGATTTTCGAATATTTTTTTAAAAAATATAAAAGAATAATAGAAATACTCTCTATTGTTAAACAATTATCATGTTAAAAAAACAAATCAGACTCTATTATAAATATTTGAAACTTCAGTAATACTCCTTCTGTTCTGCGCAAAAAATTTCATTATTTTATTTAAGATGTTTCATTTAAATAGTATATTTTCAAAAATTAAGATATAAAAATATCATTTTATTAGTCTACCAGTATGAGAGTAGGCTTATTAATAAAGTTGCAATCAAATCAAAATAGAATGATACATCAATAACATAACTTCAAAATAAATTTAAAAAGTGAATAATTTTTTAGAAAGTAGGTCTCTTAAACCGCAAAACTTAACCACGTTCTTTCATAATTCAACTCACTAACACACTGTATAAATGATACGTTTTATATTAAATACCCGTAAAATCATATTTATTAAGTTTTTACCTTTTTAAACGGGTTGAAAAGAAAAAAGTATCCATAAGAAAAGTAAAAAAAAATTACTAGAAAATAAAAACTGTAAATAAGAGAATTAACGTGACAAAAAAATTATGCCCCCGTTTGCCATTGTCTTTATATTTATACTTTGATCTCCTTTTTTATTTAATTATAACAAAATCAAATAAAAGAAAATCTCAAAACATGAATGATACCGTTTAGCCATACGGTGTCAAACTTACTTCATCGGAAGAAAGGAAGGGCAGGTAAGAATAAGATTTAACTTGTAGGGCAGCGCAGTGAAGAATTTACAGCGTTGTAAAAAGTTGTAAAAAGACAAAAAGATCCCTACGACTGACTCACACTCTGTTTGTCAACTAGCATCACGTGACCCCGACACCTCAATTCACAAAAAGAAAATCTTGGGGCAGGTTAACTTAAAACATGGACTCCCACTACGCTAGCAATAGTACTAAGCAAGAAGCCAACTGACGTTTAGACAAACAGACCAAAACAGAATCATTAGGGGCAAATACGGTACCACAAAGTTCATTGCACGTGATGATGATCCCTCCGCCGCCGACGACGTATCGGCCTTTTCGAACTGGAGGGAATCGACGGCTAACGGCATGTTTTCCTGGTCTGGGCTACACCTAGACTCGTGGGGTGGGTGCGCACTGTACATGATGGCGCGCAATACAGCGGACACCGTCGGTATGAACGCCGTCTTGTTCTTTGCTAAGAGCCACGTCAGACCCATGAGCTGGCAGTCTCGGTTCAACATCTTCGTTGCTCGGTCACCGGTGCTGTCGACGTCGTCCTCGTCCCCATGCTTTGTTCCGTTTTTGCCGTTTGCCTTTAGCTGTTACAACCATTATTTTTAAAAAAAAAACCAAAAACTCAGTAAAACAGTCTTAAACATATTTTTTGGAAGATAGATATTATTTATCCGATTCATAGTGTGTTAGTAGATTAAATTCTGAGAATGAGTTCTGTTATATGAATTAAAATTCGTAAAATCACTCTTAAAAAAATATCAAATGTTAGACCACTAAATTCAAATATCGTTCTCTTTAATGTGCCGTTTTCTTTGATATCAATTAAAGGAAAATAATAAAAGTATTTTTTCTTAAAAATAAAAATTTAAAAGAAAATAATTATTTTAAAATGATTGAAAAGTTAAAAAGACAATTATTTAGAAATAGATGAACCACTTCATTCATTACCGAACAATTAACTTGTTATTAGATATACAGATTAAGAAAAACTAATTAGACTATATAAATATAACATGGTTTTCTTCAAATCACATCTATTACATGTGACCAGAATTTAAAGTATGAATAAATAGTAAATTCTTCATCCGTTCCGAGTAAATAGTTTCTTTTTAAAAACTAATTTTTTTAAAGTAAATAACTTTTATAGTGCCTCAATAATAAAATACTTCCTCCGTTCCAACAAATAGACCACTATATTATTTTTTTGATGTTTCACTTAAAAAATCTATTTTTAAAAATTATGCTTCTAATTTCTATAATATTTCATCAATACTTTCCACTTGTTTTGTAAATATATTGTTTGTGTTTAACTATTTTTGTAATTATAACTAAATTTAATACCATTAATCTATTCTTTAATAATTAAACTTTATAAATGGGGAACTCTTTGAATGGAACGGAGTGAGTAATAATTTTATTTCTTAATTTTTTAAAATGAATTTTTTAAATAAAATATCACGAAATTGAATAATAAACTCTTTATCGGAGAAGTAGTAAGGATAAAAAAAACTTTCTTGAAAAAAATTCATTTTTCGAACGGAAAAAGAAATACAGGAACAAAGGAAGTAATACAAAAATCAAAACAAGGGGCAATTCAGACATTTCAAGTATGCACATGATATGATTCTACGAAAGGGGAAAGATTGTAAAAATTGTTGGCAGTGTTAGAAATCCGAATGGTAAAAAGGGTAATGATGATGGAGGGATTAGGGTAAAGCGTCGTTTTCGACGACGGCGTTTGGCAAAATCCAGTGTAGTTCAGTCTCTTTTGTATTATCGCAAAACATCAAAAAATAGGCCTGGGGACCTAAGTGCTGGTTTGCGTTCAGTATCTCCATATGGACAGCTCTCTACTGTCACTAGCCCTTAAGGTTTCTTGAATTGACACATAGATCCCTTAAAGTTTGTGATTTATTGAATTTGACATGGGATCTCTCTGTTATGCTCAAAGAATTAACATTATGGAAGGACAAAAAAATTTACGTTTTCCAGCCGTGTAAGATAGGAAAAGGCCATCGAATAAGTTGGTGAATGGTGATAGAACATTACTGAGTCATGCACAAAAGGTTATACTCGTAATTTCGCTGCAAATGGAGGGCAAAGAACTATTTTTTTTCTTTTCGGAAATGACTGTAAAGTAAAATGTCCACAATATGCGGATTTTAAAGTCAAAATCTACTTGAAAAAAGCTCGTTTAATAATGCATTTATGCGTTACAAAAGAATCGAAGGTCGTTTTCGTCAAATTAACAAGACTAAAAAACGATCATACCATAAAAAATGACACAAAAGAGAAAAGAAAGGAACCGGAAAAACAGACCTTTTGCAAAGCGCCGAGGCACTTAGTGCAACCGGCGTAAGACGAGTTCCGGCAATTCCGCTCTAAATTCCGTACAGCCGCAGTCGGAGTCGCATTCCTAGCAGACGTGACATTAAAAGCGGCTGGACAGCTCAGCGAGGTGATTTGGTGAAGCCGAATACCACAAAAGCACAAAACGGCGTCACAAGACGCGTTCGGCTGAGGAATGTGGATGTTACGGCTCTGCAACGAGTTTTGTAGCGAGTTAACGCATTTCTGCGAGTCGTCCGGCATCATTGGAAGGTCAGATGACGCCGGCGCCGTAGCCGGAACTTCAAGGGCCGAGCGGGCGTGTGCAGCGAACAGCCACGCAGCAAGCACGGGACAGCACCGGCTACGGTCGAGGTTATGGCCGCATGCAGCGTTAACGCCGCCGAAGAGTTCAGCGGAGAGATCGAGACGGCAGGTTTGGGCTTCGGTTTGGACTGGAAAAGCGGGGACAGTAGAGTAGTCTCCCGGTTTCAATGGTTGTGCTGGTTCAGCAAGTAAACCAGCGCGACAGTTATACAAAAATATCGTGTGTAGAATCAAAATAACAAGTAGGGGAAATTTCGTCATGATAAAGTTAGATACAGAAAAGGAATGATGACAAGCAAAAGTTAGTATGTAAATTTAGAGAGAGAGAGAGGCGGTGATCTTTCAATTTCTCTCACACACACAAAAACACTCAGTGAAAATGGTGGAATCGGATTCAGGAGATATACAAAGGAGAGGTGAGAAAGGGATCAGTATCGATTTATGCGTGACGCTCCGAGTTCACGAAGGAAATAGTAACCTTTTTGATTTGGTGGGGATGTACAGAGAGTGGAGGAGAGAGAAAAAAAGGTCAGTGATGTGGGACCCGAGGAGGAGGAGGAGAGAGGAGAGAGATTCAGTGGCTGGAGAGAGAGGGAAAGTGATTGGAGAGAAAGACAAGGGTGATGTAGAAAGGCTGTCTGAGTATTTGGCTGCTTGTGGAGTTCTTTTTCATTCGTTTCATTCTCATTCTCACTTTCACTTTCTCTCTCTCCTTACAATTTCTCTAGTTAAAATCCAAGTAACGTGGTTTCTCTTAATTGGGATGATGATTGTTGTGGCATAGATTATATATACGGAGTATAATTATATATATATATATATATATATATATATATATATATATATATATATATTCATTTTCCTCAAATACTCATTGGATACAAAATTAAATCACCTAAGAAAGGTATTATTTTACTTACCAAGTTTTATTTTTGTAAAAATGGGTCAATGTTAATGTTACATAAATTATGTTGCCTAAATTATTATTATTTAAAATAATATATTTAATTAAAGATAATAATTATTTAGAAACGGAGAAAATAGTGTTTTGGTCTTTCATGGTGTCTTACCAAAGTACATTAAATAAAAACTAATCACAACTTGTGGTATTAAGGCTGCCATTGACCAAAAAAAGTATTGAGAGTCAAACTCTAGACATCTTATTATATATTTTTTCATTTTTGGTAAATAGTTGTATATTATTTTATTTTTGGGATGTTTTATTTAAAGAATTTATTTTTAAAAATTATAATATAAAAATATTATTTTAATAAAAATTTGATTTTTATATAAAACTGTTTGTACGTAGTATGTTTTATACAAAAACTCCATGGTAGTCAAACCATTGAGTTAACCTCTTAATTACGAAAGTAAATATAGTACCTGCATGCAAAAATAGACGCTAATTGAGACAAGATTTATTGAAATGAACACTTACTTTGGGAAGAAACAAGTAATTTCTACTTTTTCTCTAACTAATTTTATTATTTTTATTTTTAATACGAGTATTACAAAATTATTTAAAAAAATACTCATTGCCTTCTAGGAATAATCTTCTTTCCTTACTAAATGATTAACTTAGTACAAGGTTAAGTCACTATTTAACATATAATTATTATTTTTGGTGATGAAAATTTATCATGAAAATAATAATAAATTTTAGAGTTTCGTAAGAATAAGTACATTAAGCGTTTAGTTAATTTTTTTTTTATCAAATTGATCAAAAAATCAAAGTAAAACATTTCTTTAAAACATAGTCTCAAAAAAGAATATGAATATATTTGTGTGTGTGTGTGTGATACTTGGTTGCTACAAAAATAAATTTGTAGGAGTGGTATTTTTCTTCATCTTTCATGTTATTTGGCTGTTCTCATTAAATACGAGGCCAGATTTATATCTTTGTTCTTTCTTTTTCATATAATAAAATGTTATTTAGACATAAGAGCATCAAAATGGTTGGTGACTCTGAGTCATAATTAAAGTTGAACTTATTTTTTTCAACTAATCAAATAAATAAATGATAGTCATTAATTTTTTTAAATAAAAATGTGATGGCCTACGGTAGAAATAGAATGAAATTATGAAATTATGAAAACCTATAATGACCCAATCATCGTGTGTTGGATGGTTGAGATGTGAAAGAGTGAGAATTCGTCTTACGAATAGATATACTCTTTACATAGACTGGCGACTTTCGTGGCCAATGGGATTCAAAAATCGCTCGAATTTGCCTTATTGGGAGAGAGTTATATATATATATATATTCTTGACTAATTTAAGCTCTTATTATAATATCAAAAGAAAAAGGAAAAGAATAGTAAAAGAGGAAAATGGGTTGTACATTGGGAAAAGGAGGCATCTAAAAACATTTGACGTTACATTGTTGAAGGCTAGTTCACTAGCTGTGTGTGTGTGTGACTCTAATATGTGTTTGGAACCTTTCCCATGCAGCCACTTTTTTTTTTTTAATTTGAATTTCAACATAAAGCAATCAATCGTTTTGGAGATATAATAAAGAAATTAAAACCATTGGACTAAACATAAATAGAAGACAGCTAGCTAAGCTACTCCACAATTATTTAGTGGTGGATGAAAAAGTTTTCTTTTATTTATTTGTTTCTTCATTGATCTATACAATTTGCAAAACGAGTCAGAGGGAGTGGGTTTCCTTTCCATTTAGACATTGCCTCAAGGCCCTCAACATCACTTATTATATATGGGCAAAACACACAAACGGGCCACCCAACTTTGGATCATATTGCAATTCGACCATCGAAACTTTGGTTCATCTATTTTGGCCACCATATTTTCATTCTGTTGCAAACGAGCCCATTTTCTAACGCCCGTTAGCCCAGGACGTTAACTTTAGGGGTAAAATGGAAAAAAACAATGTTAAACAGTTCATCTTCATCTCTCTCTTTCTCTCTCACACACACAGATCTGTAACATCTTCATCTCTCAGGCTCATGTCCGCCAAATCCCAACAATCCACAATCGGTCCTTCACCTTGAGGCCCATCAACATCTCCCGGCCGCAATCTCCATCGCCCCTATTTCAAGTTCACATCTAGCCCCAGATCTACTCGCCGGAGAGTATTCTTCTGCTGCGGTCATCTATCAGCCGTCGTCTCCCTTTCTCAATTGCAGATATGGCGATCACCAACAAAGCTTCCACACGCGCCATGTCTGAAGCAGGGACCTCAATCCCACCCCCAAAAGAAAAATGAAAATCGTCATCTCACATATCTCTCATATATCTCCATATCCTTCTGATCGGCATCACCTTCCTTTCGTTCGGCCTCCAGCATAGTCGCCAGGCGTCGCCCGCTTTCCCCGATCTCCTTCCGGTAGGCCTCGCTTCTCCGTGAATCAACCTCAGTTCAAATCGAGGCAAGCCAGGTATGATAGTGGCCCAAGATGAATTTGTTGAGGATATTGTGAAATCAGAGCGATTCCAGTGTCTCGCTTGAGGGTGTTCTTGATGGAGCCACTTTTAATGTGGTCCATGGTGGTCCCGATCTATTGACCAGAGGAGGATGCGGATATGGGAGAAGGTTTCTAGGAAGAGGCGTCTTGAATAGAGCGAAGATATGACGACAACGAGGTCCACTGCGTCTTCTTTGTGGTGATGTCGTTTGGTAAGATGGCGGTGCCGTCAGGGGATGTGGGGGTTCGGTCGGGGAGGCGGGAGTGGCTAAAGCTTGGCGGGAATTCTTCGGACGGGGGAAGAAGGCCCGATTTTTCGAGGCGAAGTCACTAGCAATCCAGCCTCTAATGGTAGCCGGAGTTGAAAGGGTCTCTGCTTCCAAAATTATAATAGGTCCTGGGATGGCTTCTTTTTCGAAGGTTGGGAGACGTGTTGTACAGATCTGATGCACGATAGCGAGGCTCACGGACTGAAACGCTGACCTCAACCTTGCCATGTGGACGTCCGAACTGAGCGTGAGAGAGAGAACGAAAGGTTTGGTGATGTTGGGTTTGAAGATGAACACAAATAGATTAACCCAGATCTGTATTTCCAAGGGCAAAATAGGAATTTTACAAAGAATTAACGTCCTGGGCTAACGTCATCCAAAAAATGGGCACGCTTGCAACATAACAAAAGTAGGGTGGCCAAAATAGATGAACCAAAGTTTCGGTGACCGAATTGCAATATGGTCCAAAGTTGGGTGGCCCGTTTGTGTATTTTGCCTTATATATGAATATACGAGTTGTGCTAAACGTAACATTTTTTTAACTAATGCTATCCAAATCTATTGTCATCGGCCATTATTCATAGGGGGAGGCTTTTTAGTCGCCCCTTATGGATGATAATGGTCCTCAATAGATGAGAATATCTTCAAAACTTCAACACTTTTGGTTAATCAAACTTTCGTTAATATTGATTATGTTCAAACATTTTTGTTATTAAAAAACTTTATAGTATTAGTTATATATATCTTAATATTAGACATTTTAAATTTGAACCGTGGATTAGATATTGTAAAAGATTTGTTTTCACGGGATCGGGTAACCAAATAAAAACTATATAGTTTCGAAAAAACGAAAAATATTTTATTTGAATGAAAAATAATCAAAATTTAAAAAATATATAACTTTTGGCCAACTTGCTTCCCCTTGCTCCCAGAAGCATAACATGCTACTCAAAATTGATGATCATGATTTAACTACTCAATGCTACCCTCATTGTATTAGAAAATTTGTATTTTGTTCCTCCTTACTACACCATTGATAGTGCTCTTATGGATGATGGTCCTCAATAGATGGAAATATCTTCAAAATTTCAACACTTTTGGTTAATCAAACTTTCGTTAACATTTCAGTTTTATCTTTATATTTTTTATTAATATATTGATTATGTTTAAACATTTTTGTTATTAAAAAACTTTAGTATTAATTATATATATCTTAATATTAGACTTTTCAAATATGAAAAGTGGATTAAATATAGTAAAAGATTTGTTTTCACGGGATTGGGTAACCAAATACAAACTATGCTTAATGTGAGTTACCCCATTTAGAGAGGGAGAGAGATGAAAATTGAAAAAAGAGCAAAGAAAAAGTAGGTTTAGATCGGAAAAGTGGTAATCATAGGGTTGGGAAATCACGGGTCGGGTTTTATGAACTCGAGACGAAACCAAACCCAGTTGGTTACCCTTTGTTTTTCCGCCTTTCCCCTCCATCATCACTTTTCAGTCTGCACTCTGCAGTAGTGGCCCTTTGACAGTGTGACTACAGATTAACAAGAAAAAAAAAAGGAAAATAGTAAAAATATTTTTCTAATTATTAATTTTTTGAGTTTTTTTGAATTAGAAAATATAAAGCAAAATAAGTATTTAGAAATAAATGGAACAAAAAGTTCATGTTTAAAAATTGATTATTTAAGTGAAACATCCTAAAATTTATTAGAAATGGGATTTTATTTTATTTTATTCCCAAGAGACGTGGAAATCATGTACATCTAACATATTTAGAAATAAAATAGACTAGGTATAGTTTGCCCTAATACTATACCCAACAACATATTTAGTTATAGCAAATCTCAGCCCTTCCCTCTTTCACCAGAAATAGATTCTATTCCATTTTGGTCATGCAAGCAAATTCTAGCATCCTTGATTAAGAAAGTCTTTGAGGGAGAGAGGGTGTGGACCGTGTGGTGTGTTGTAAAGATGTTAATAAACTCAATCATAACAGTTTCGGTCATGATAGGTTCGGTCTTTAGACGATTAGCGTATTACCGATCAAAAAATTAACGGTTTTAGTTCAAACCTGTGGTCTTCCGATCAATGATTAAACTTATATGTTTTTTTTACCAATTATGAGTCTTGCACGGGTTTTTCAGCATATTATACGGTTTTTGCGGCTAATTATACCGGTCTCGTATATTATTAACTATACTAAATTGTATGAAAGACAACTTTCGGTCCAACCCTAACGATTTCAGTCCCTAATAGGTTCGTTTTAAAATGGTCCTCTAGAATTGCAACCCTAACGGTTTCGGTCTAACTGATAAAAAACCTAACGGCTTCGGTTTGAATCTGCGATTTTCAGCCCTATTAACATCTCTAGTGTGTTGTGTATGTGTATTTATGTGTAACACAGTGCGACCAAATTGTGTCTTGGTCCGGAAAAATCTCAATTACACTCTTTAGAGTATTTTTAATAATTTGGTGCAAAAATTACATCATGTACTAAAATAGTAAGTGGTGAAGCCATGATTTTTTCTTGGGACCTTATATTATATATATATATATATATATATATATATATATATATATATATATATATATATATATATATATATATATATATATATATATTATTTTTTTTATTTTTTTTTCTTTTACCGATCATGAAATAAATAACTCATAAATAAATTAACTTAAGGAGGTCATGTGTACACTTTCTAAATTAACTCTAGAGGGGCCAATAGTACAATTTTTATAAGAAAAAAAAGACCCAAACTCAATAACTCGTCCATATTGCAGGTAGTAGAATATAATTTTTTAATGGCCAATATTTGCATCAAATATCTTACCTCTACTTCAAATTTTGAACTAATATGAATATTTCTAAAATATGCTTCATTATAGTGCAAATATAAAGCAATCAGCAGAATTTTTTTTTTTTTTTGAAGATAATGCAGCTTCCCTTCCGTCAAAACAAGCGTACCTAGCCGGCATGCTTCAAAATGGAGTAAATGATAGACCAGTCCTTGGAGGGTGATTTTGCTCCATCTTTGCCTCTTTGGTGCTTTGAAGCACAGTTGGAGATGGTCCTAGTATCATAAAGGGTGATGTTTAATATTGCATCAGTTAAATATTTAATACAATATTTTTTGTTGTAAAAATAATATATTACCCTTAATAAATTATTATTTTTTAGGCATTGTGATCAATTTGTGAGCAGTTCTTAAAAAAAATTAGGCTTTGGGACTGGTTTGGAACCAATCGTAAAAATAAAAAATAAAAATTAAGCATTGGGATTGCTTTGGGACCAGTCCTAAAATAAAAATAAAATTAGGCATTAGGATTGCTTTGGGACCGGTCCTAAAAAAAAAATTAGGCATTGAGACGTACAATTGAAGTCTGTTAAAATTTAGGTGTTGAAATTCAAAAAATCACTACCCAATTTGGGCATCAAAATGAAAACATTAGGCATAGAAATATACAATTGAAATCTGTCAAAATTTAAACGTCGAAATTCAAAAAGTCACTGACCAATTTGGGCATCGAAATGAAAACATTGGACATCGAAATGCACGATTGAAATCTATAAAAATTTAGGCGTCGAAATTCAAAAAGTCACTACTCAATTTAGGCATCGTAATGAAAACATTATGCATCAAAATGCACAATTAAATTTTTTTAAAATTTGGGCGTCGAAATTCAAAAAGTTATTGCCCAATTTGGACATCAGAATGAAAATATTATGCATCGAAATGCACAATTGATTTTTTTCAAAATTTGGGCTTAGCAGGAGGAAGAGGAGAAAGAGAATGTGACAAAGAGAAGAGAAAGAAATAGCAAGAGGAAGAAGAAGAGAGAGAGAGAGAGAGAAAGTGTATTGACAGAGTGAAAAGAATTAAATACTTGGAGGATCACGAGCAATTTTGAATGTTTTTTTTAAAAAAAACACTATACTTATTAAATAAAAAGAAAATAGACAGGAGATGTTATAGTATCTCCAAAAGGTACAGACGTTCATAATTATTCCTTCTCTCTTTCGATTAAAGATCCATTACTTTATTTTTGAATTTTTTTATTTTAAAAGTTTATTTTTAGAAATTAAATTGTATCTGCAATCTTCATAACTCTTCAAATTCACCCTCCATTTGTGATATATTCATTTTCTAGATCCATAAATATTTTATCAATTATGACTAATTAAAATAATACTCAAAAATCCCTTAAATTTTGAGATTTTACTAAGTGTATCCATATTTGGATACTTCAATTCCATAGCTTGGACTTGGAATTGAGTCTTCAAAATCAATTTTGTTGTTTAGTAACACATTTAAAATTTAGAATTGAAATTTGGTTGGAATTTCAAATGCCTCAATTTCATAAAACTAATTCTATATTAAATTCTAAATTTTTGTCCATTATTATACACAATAACAACTCATCTCCTTTTACCACTACCACAACTCGACCACTGCCACCACCAGCCACCTCTGACCACTGCCGCCAGTCACCTCCGACTACCACCTCCGCCTCCAACCGCCTCCGGTAACCACCGGTCTCCGCCTCCAACCACTGCCACCAGTCACCTCTAGCCTCCCCCTCCAGCCGCCACCACCAGGCACCAGCCACCTCTGACACTACCACTGTCACCGCTGTCCTCTTACCACTTTTATATGCTATTTATTACTAAAAAAATAAAACTTCAAAATTTTGCTATTAGCTAGGTTCAAACCTTGTCATTAATTATCATCAACAATCATTACCACCAAGCTAAATTAGATGTTTGATATACTAATGAAAGTTTATTTTAACTATAATATAAAATTATAATTGAATTACACATATTATCCAAATTATAGAATTGCTATGATTTTGAAAACAAAATTTTACGTTATTTAAATTCCATAAAATTATAATATTTATTGAATTAAAAATCAATGCATCCAAACCGGCCCTAATGAATATTTTGATTGGAAATATTTCTTGCACACAATTTTGATTTTGTTAGTAGTTTGGCACGAGTTGTTATAGTCATATTCAGTGACACGACTTTAGGTTGATTAAAATAATATCATTAAAATTATGAAAGCTGACTATTTTTGCCATCACGCAAAAAAATTTTAAAAACAAAATAATTGATATATTTCAAAAGAAAACATCAATATAATTCCATGTGTCAACATTATTGTAGAAATTTACTAATATTTAAATAATAACACAAAATTGTTGGGAAAAAATGTTGATATTCAAGCAAATTGTTAGAAAAATGGTAGGAAAGTTAATGTTTGTTGAAGAATGGATGAGTTTCGTTAACCCTTCGTCAGATTTTACAAAGGCTAGGATTGAATCAAAAAAACGAAACCTAACGATTTTTTTTATAAAAGAAGTATTGTGGTCGGCCAAGGGAGTCAATTAAGCATAACTAGTGGTCGGGCAGCCATGGTGGTGGCCGGCCAAGGCTGCCAACCGATTTAGAAAAGAGGCCACTTATTGTGGCCACTACAAAAAACCAACGCACTTAGCTAAACTGTAGTTATTCCTTCGTCAGACTTTATAGAGGCTAGAAAACAAGTCTAATATACTTAACAGAAGACTAAAATGAAACAAAAAAAATAAAGTGTTGCCTTTCCAGGGGTAGGCTGTCTTGGTGGCCACAATCATGACTGACCTGCTGCCTAGGCTGACCACCCCTTGAATATGTCGTGAAAAAAAAGTTTCTCCGTTAGGTTTTGTTAAGTTTGTTAGGTTATATTAAGACTGTTAGAAATTGTTTCTTTGCAATTCAGTCTTAGACTTTGTAAAGTCTAACAGAATGATATCAGAACATAATGAAAATGCTAAATTTTAGGAGGGGTTGACCACAATAGACGCCTCTCTTCTTAACTGACCGACTGCCTAGGCCAACCATAAGAATTTATTTTTTCAAGGGGAAAAACAAGGGTAAATTACACAATTAGTCCCTATACTATGCAAAAATCCACTAGCAGTCCATGTACAAAGCAAATGCACGCTACTGACCAAAGTAGGCGAATTTTGTACATCGGTAGTCCTTTTGTTGGATGTCGTTAAAGGTTGTTCCGTTAATTGATCATGTGCTCAGCATATGATCATTTTTTAAGTGCAAACTTGTCTTTTCCAATCCATGAAGAACAACAAAATTCTTGAAGAACAGTCAACAATCCCAATCCAAGGTATTATGCTAGTCGGTGCAACCATTGCTACAAACACAACATTGAAGTTACAACCCCAATATCCATCTAAAAAACTCATTATTGTGGTGGTGTTGCAGAAGGAATCACGTTATCGACAACAACCAAGCCTTCAATCACCTCTTCGAATTTCTCCTTAAACCTCAGGTCTGAATATCCAGTGCCATCAATTCACTCGCCTTCGAAAAAACCAATAGCGTCTCGATCGAATACCCCCTAGCCCTTTCTGGGGAGAAATTTTCCCCAACACTAACCTGATCAATCGCTGGATGTTGATCTTTCATCTTCCCAATAGTCCCTAACACCTCTCCCAGCTCTTTTCCTTTCCTGTCTTGTAGCTTTGGTAACGCTACTCACATCACACGACTAGGCTCGGGGATCAAGTTTGGCGTCAGCTAGCCATATATATCGACGACCATTATATCTTGAATTATCGGTTTCGATTCTAGGATGCTCACGTAGGAGGGGTGTGAGGTGTACATGGCGAGGTCGTCTTTGGATTTGAATAGGACATAGAAGATATGGGCGAAAGAGAGAGGAGATGAGTGATAGTTGAGGATTGGGCCGGCGGTGAGGTATATGACTTTAAGGAGAAATGCTAGTGAGTTGACTCTATTGATCACTTCGTTGACTATGTATGGTGTTGGATTTCACTTTGAAGAGCATGATGTGCTCGATGATTTGGCCGGTGGCGGCGGTTGTGGTGGACATGTTGGTAGGTGGGATGGAAAGCAGTGAGGGAGAGAGAAAGAGAGATAGAGATGACATCCCGGGTACCAGTGTGGGTCAGTTTTCTCTTATTTTAGTTGTGATGGAGAACGTGGTTTAACGACATGCCCCAATGCATCAATTAAGATTGAAGAAGAAGAACGTGGAAAAGACAAATTTGCCCTTAAAAATGTGCTGAGCACATTATCAATTAACAGAGCAACCTTTAATGACATTCAACGAAGGGACTACCGATGAGCAAAATTCACCTACTTTGGTCAGTGATGTGCATTTACTTTGTACATGGACTGCTAGTGAACTCTTGTAAAGTATAGGGACTAATGGAGTAATTTTCCAGAAAAACAATAATTTTGTTATATTAAAGTCAAGGAAAAAAAGGGCATTAAATTTATAGTGACTTTAAAAAGTGCTATGGTTAGCACTTTTATGTATAGTCAAAGTGTACAATTGAAAGAAAAGACTTCCTCCATTCCTATAATATTGTCATGTTAAGTTCGACATTTTTGGGTCAAGTTGATTGCTTTTCTAATGAATTTTTAGCATACATTTGTTAGTTTTTAAAAATCATAAATATATAACGTAGTTCTTAAAAAGTACTGTGAGTTACGTAATTTATTATTTTAAAAAATAAAATATATACATTAAAATTTTATTGGAAAATAGCTCGTTCCATTAAAAAAAGTTAAACAACAATGGAGGTAGGGCCGGCTCTGAGTGTGGTCTAGAAGGGCGACCGTCCTAGGTCCGCAATTTTGAGGGGCCCAAACTTAAAATACAGCCATTTGTAGATATAAATATTATAATGTCGCTTAAATTTCATATATGATTTAGTGGTTTAATGGATAAGGTATTTTGATTTATCAAGAGGTCATGAGTTCGACTCTTTGAAGGTCTTGTGAATTTTATTTACTTTTGAACTCTTTGAAAGTTATGCAAAATTTATTTTATTTTTGAGTTGTGAATTATCAAGTACTCCCTCCTTCCGTTCCGAGTAAAGAGTTTCCGTTTGAAAGTCAAATTTTTTTAAAAAAAATGATATTTTTAGTAGCTCATTAATAATAAAATAACACACCTAATCAACAAAAAATCTAATTATCTTAGAATGTGAATTAATGGATTACAATAATCGAATAATCAACAAAAAACCAAATGAACATGTAACGAATGAGCCAAAAAAATGAGAGAAAATGATATAATTTGATGATATAGTTGAGAAAGATCTTAGAAGAGTGAATAAATCTGAAATATCTTATAGATATACGTTATAGACATTTTGTATATTTTAATATATAAGAAAATTACCAAATCAAGATAGAAAATAACTAGTATGCCGGGATATACAAAAGAAGTAATTTTAAATAATAATTTCATATACTTATATATTAGTATGCTCGTAAATATTATACTAATTGAATACTTTGAAAGATAAAAAATTAAAAAATTATTTATTTGAAAATTTTATTTTTTATATCATAAGAATCTATTTTATTATTTTTGCCTTTGACCCTTAAAAGTTCAGGAACGGTATACTAGAGTACTATTGATTCTTAATAAGTCATTACCAAAAGCAAAGTAACATTTGATAATGTAGAAAAGAAGTGGGGGAGGAGAAAGCTTGAATGATTGAATACCTAATGGCTTCAACTTTTCCATAAAGGTTTCAATGAAACAAAGCAGCTTTCTACCTTACTTCAACAACTCCAAGTCGATTTCCACCTTAAAGATATCACAAATTATTTGGAAAATGATAGGGTTTCAGAATATTCTAGAGACAATAATGCCCTTCCCCAATTATTATGCATAATGTCATAGGGTCCTCGGAACCTTCTTACTTTAGAAAAATGTTTAGGCAAAAACTTTGTTCAGATGATTTTACATATATTTTTTATAAGATGAATTTTTTTGTTTAATGTATCGTTTGTTGATGAGTTGAAATAAAAGAGAATGAGTTCCGTCTTACAAATCTAGATATATAAGATCGTCTTAGAGATGACTTACTCAAATGTTTATTATGTTCTGAACGAATTTAACAATCTACTAGTTTCGTCTTAAACGAACATTTTACTTAGTCATTTGGAAAGATGAATCAAGTTATATATAAATAAATGTCGTTAGTATGTAATGCGACATGATAAATAGAGATAATATATATTAGTAACTTTATAGAAACACGAACATTGTTTTGAAAAAAAAATCAAATAAAATACACTCAATTTGAAACGAAAAAGTGTTCTAAAGTATGCTTTTCAGCTATAAAAACATAATTTTGAACAAATTTTTTTTTTTTTTTGTATCAAGTAGATTTTGGGTTAATTAACAAAATAATGAGCTAGAGTAATGTAAGACCCTAAAACTTTGCATGTTTGACTCGCTTATGTATGTAAATACCTCAATTTCGTACCCTTAATTTATAATGTCCTATAAAATAATATGACAAATTAAAATGGACTAAATGTTATCTTTTAAACATTTCAAGGGCCAAAACGTCAAAGGAAACTCGAAAAGCTCAAAAGGGCGAAGAACAACAAGGGAGGGGGGGGGAAATTGTAAAGGATAGAAGATAAAAACATAAATGGGTGCCGCGCCATTGCTACTAGAGATGTTAATAGGGCCGAGAACCGCAGGTCTGAACCTATTAAACCGGGTTTTTCAGGGTTAGGTTTGCAATTTTAGCAGACCGTTTAAACCGCGACCGATTAGGGACCGAAACCGTCAGGGCTAGACCGAAAACCGTTAGGGTTGAACCGGAAGCCGACTTGCATACGGTTTAGTATAATTAGTAATATACGGGATGGGTATAATACTCAAAACTATTAGGGTTGGACCGATTAACAGCTTTAATATAGTTAGTATAATATACGAGACGCGTATAATATGCTAAAATAAGCGTACAAGTCTCGAAATTGGGAAAAAACGTACAAATTTAATCATTGGCTGGAAACCGCAGGTTTGAACCGAAACCAACAGAGCTAGATCGAAATCGGTAGGTTTTTTACCGGAAAACAGCGAAAACCGACTAAACCGGACATATTCTGGACCGGAACCGTCAGGGTTGGACCGATTAACATCTCTAATTGCTGCATGTCGCCGCACCCAAACTTCCCTAGGCAGCTCTCCTCTGCCATTTGGACATTGTACTTCGCCAAGAAAACATGGGCGGCTACGCCACTAGCAGCCTCCTACGACCATTAAGGAGTCCAAAACTTCCTCTCGAAGGTGCCTCCTCAACTTAACAAGGAGCCACCAACCACCTATAAAAGAAAGGCTTCTCCCTTTAGAAAAGATGCCCCCACCCCCACAATCACTCTGTCGAATTGCTGCCAAGATTCATCCCACAATCTCGATGTCGTTACTCCTCCAACGTGTTGGCGGAAACCACCCTCTCTCTCATCTACAAACTCACACAAACCCAACAACACACACATACCACGAACACACACGCTACCAATACACATACACATACTCACACATACACACGCACCCACTACCCACAATACACACGCACATCCATTACCCACAATACACACACACACAACCCATGACACACACATACGCATATATATACACATACACACAAAACAAAAAAAAACTTTCTTTCTCAAGAAGACAAGGGGATGACACGGAGATCGCCTAAGCCTAGGCGTACCGGATATAGTCTATAAATAAAAAAACTTTCTTTCTCATGCTCCAAGAGATAGGTATCGGATCTGATATTTTGTCCTTGTAGCTATTTATTTCAGTCTGTAAATAAATTGTAGATATATATAATTTGTGGATCTGTAAATACTTCAATTGTTTGTACATATTATTATAGTTTCTTTTTCTTTCTGTTTATATTTTTATGGGCGTAAAATAAGTTTTCTTTCTGTTTAGTTAGTTTTTTTTTATGCAATGTAAATAGTTGTTATTTTCTTTTTTTAGTGCGGCTTTTATTTATAGAATAGTTTATAAAATGTTCATTAGATTTTCTTTGCTTCGTTTTGTTATTATTTTATTTTTATTTTGTTTAGTTGTATATAATAAAGTCTCATTTTGTTTTCCTTTGTATATATGTACAAATATTTTTTAAACTAAATGTGTATAAAATAAAATAAGCATATTAGCAAACCCATTTTTGAGACCGAAAGGGCGAGTTGACTACCTAACTCCTTCCCAACACCTAACTTAGCCCCCGAACCCATTTTTTTTTTTTTTGGTTTTCTCTATTTACCATTTTAAATGGAGATGACGACTCTGTACATGCAATATTTGAGTCAACAACGAGGTCGAGTGTATTCAACGTGCTTTAGATTTTGAAACCTGCTCGCTTTCTCACGTAGCGAGGCCGGGGATCGAAACGAGGTTCTCACAGTAACGAATCTGCTGGGGATCAATTTTTTCAAAGAGTAGACTCACTTTTTTTGGGTTGCTAATAGGTTTATATGTTTTGATTTGATTTTTTTAGTCTAGATTATTTCTCTCATTGTTTCTATATATATATATATATATATATCATCTTTTGTATTTGGTTATCTGTTATCGCTAGCACTTTGTATGGAAGTCAAGAGAGAAAATGAGAAGATTGTAACATTCATTCGTTTTTAATTTCTTTTTTGGAAGAATAAATATGTATATTTTATTCATTTTACGGGGATTAGGACAATTTTATAAATAATAGGACTAGATAGTTTCCCTATTTTATTTGTTTATTCTTTTGCTTGTTGGGAGGCTGTCCTGATTCACATGATCGTTCCGTCCCATTTTGGGGATCGCTAACAAACAAATAAACAAACAAACCAAAAAGAGAAAAACAACAAAAAAGATGTACTTGCTTTATTTGATTTTATATTACTATAAAAATAGTTTTTCAAAAAAAAAAATAGATGACTCACACCCGTGCACTCATATAGTATATATCGAACTGTTACCCTTTTGACCCAGATAAACAAGCTGGGGGGAACCCACGTTGATAGACTCTAGATCCCAACTGCCGAAATCATCCCACTCTACGCCCCTTAAGGAGGCACCAACGGGGTGTTAGTCAGCTTAGCCCTGCATAGCCGCGTAAATATCATATATATCTTTCTAGAACACTTCATGACCGGTCGGTTTTTATACCTCAAAGTTAGTGACCAATCCTATGTGCATAAGAAAAAAAATCAAATGAAAGCCATTGAGCAAAAAAAAAAAATTCAAAGCGATCAAAAGAAAAAAAAAGTTGAAAAGAGAGAAAGATCGCATGGTCAACAGAAAATACACTTGGATTGATCAATAGTTTTGTGGGTATGCCTAGATCGTTCGAATGGTGGATCCCAGAAAGAGTATAGGCTCGTTACTCGAGATTTGTCCAATCTTGGGAGGTCGAAATACAGGTGGAATACGAAGGTGTTATACTCTAGAGAAAGAATCCACTGTTCAAGGACTTAATCAAATAGTCAAAACGAAGCTATGCTTGTCCGACCATTTCTTAGGAAAAAAATTGTCAGTTATAAATGTGCATTGTACTTCTCCACCAACTCCCTGAGCCATGCCTTCTCATACACCATCTTCAACCATTTTCTCAGAAACCTGGTCTAGATTTGGAAATGAATGGATAACACTGATCGTCTGATAAGAGATTTGAGTGCAAGTTCTGATACAAGTGGGGAAAGTACATATTTGGGTAGAATGACTGAAGAAGAACATACTTCTATGGGTACTGATACAGGGGCTCCTGGATACACTCCTACCCCTACTATGCAACAATGGATGGATCAGATTCTGGGTGCACACACTGAGCACCTGATGGGTCACATACCAGCCCTCATGCAAAGCATGAGGCCAAACCTTGGAAATACTCCTTCCCATCTGGGATCAATATGTGGGCTATTTTGTAACGGGTTGGTTGTGGGAAAAGGGAGGTTTCCTGGATACTGCTGTAGGGTATTGGTATTCTGAGGAGGGTAGCTAATGTTTGAGATGTTAGTATTTGGAAGAGGGTTGGTATACTAATATGGAGGGTAAGTGTTTGGGAAAGAGATACCAGTATTTAGGTACTGAGGGGACGAGTTGGCGTTCCGAGTTTGAGGGTTAAACAGGTTAGTATATGGAAGAGGGTTGGTGTATGGGAAACAGCTGAGGTTGATGCTTCATAGGGTCCCACAGAGGAAGGAGTATTTTATGGGTTTAGCTTCAAACCTTATATGAAGGTTGCCATCCGGCCCATTAGGCGATCAACATGTGTATTTATTTTGTGTTCCATCCATTGCTGCATGGTAGGGGTGTGAGCATAACCGAGAGCCCCTGTGTCTGTATTTATGAGAGTCTGTTCATTTTCAGCAGCCATTCTAACCGAATTTGTCTGTGCTGAACTGACCACTATATTCAAACCCGAATCTGAACGGTCTGAACTGTCTTCTATATTCAAACTCAAATCCGTCCTGTCTGAACTGACTTCGGTGTTTGAGCCCAATTGTCTTATCAAACGACCAGAGTTGTCTCTTCCCTTCCAAGTACGGGCCAGGTTTCTGGGAAAAAATATCAAAGAACGTATGACTCACAGGCTTGGGGTTGAAAGGCACAGTGTGCATTTTTATTAAATGGACATTTTTTTCTTTTTTGTTTGTCTTAGAGTTGATCGGACAAGCATAACTTTGTTTTGAATCTCTTTATTAGGTCTTGGAACAGTGGAACCTTCGTATTCCACCTGCCTTTTGACTTCCCAAGATCGGACAAATCATGGGCGAAAGACCTATATTCTTTCCGGGATCCACCATTTGAATCGTTCTAATGAGATACCGTCAAATTTATTGATCAATCGCAGTGTATTTAAAAGAAGATATCTTCTTACCATTGAGATTGGTTATTAACTTTGGGATGTAAAAACCAATCGATCAACGGAGTGTCTTAGAAGATATACATGCAATCTAACGTGGCTGATGCAGGAGGTAGGCTGGCTTTGGTCTAGGGTAACAATTCGGAATATTTCTACATAAGTGGACATGTGTGGGTCAGCTAGGAAAGCTGGAAACTTTTTACAATAATATAAAGTAGTAAAAATGTATGTCTTTCTTGTTTTGTGTGGATTGCCTCGGCTGATTAGTTTGAATCCCATGAGGGACGAAGTGATTGCCCGATACGGTCATTCCAACAATAAATAGAAAGAAAAACAGGAAAACTATCTATCCCTATTATTACATTTTTGTCCTAATCCCTAAAATAAAATTGACAGAATATAATAATATTTACATGAGTGGCATTTCGCCAGCAGAAATATAAATTGCAAATGTTGGTTGCAAATGCAAACAGTAATATCCAAAGAGCATGTACATTATATTGTATTGATAAAACAATTAATATTTTCAACACATATATATATACATGTACAAAATAAAAATCTAGACTATGTGTAAGAGCATGTTAAGTGTGTAAAAATAATTTATCAATCCCAAAAAAGTTGAGTCTAGCCCTCATTTGTTTTTTTTAATAAAAAAACCATGTCCCCAGCGGAGTCGCCACTATGAGAACCCCGTTTCGCGACCTCCCACATGAAAGCGAGTTACTTTGAAACATCAGAGCGCGTGGAATGCATCTGGTCTTGTTGTGGACTCTAAATGTGTATATATAGAGTCGCCACCTCTATTTTAAGGTTAAAAGGAGAAAAAAACGAGTTATTACAAAAAATATATAGTTTCGGAGGCTAAGTTACGAGTTGGGAAGGGGTTAGGCACCCAACTCGTCCCTTCGGTCTCATTTTAGGGTTTTAAAACAAATTAACATGCTTTTAAATTATATAGTCTAGAGGGAATATTTATTATATATTCTAAAAATAACATTACTTTGTTTAATGTTATTTGGGCATAGTAACGGCTATGTACATTTACGTTATATATATATATATATATACACACACACACACACATATATATATATATAAAACGTAAATGTACATATCCGTTACTATGCCCAAATAGCATGCATTATATACATTATGTATTTATAACATGCATCATTACTTTATTTACATTATTATCTATATAATAATATTACTATCTACGTTGCATGCATATTATAATGTTCTGCATTTTTATTAACGGGATAAGACAAATAAATTTGTACTTATCTCTTGTAGCGTGAATGTTTGACCCAGTATATACGCCTAGGCTTTAGCCCACTAGGCGCTCGAAGATTCTGATTGTGCTTCCCTGTCCTTCCAAGAAAATAAGTCTTTCTTCTTGTTGTGTGCTGCGTTGCTGTGTATTGTGTTGTTGTGTGTTGTGTTGCTGTGTGTGTTGTTGTGTGTTGTGTTGTTGTGTTGCTGCGTGTTGTTGTGTGTTGTGTTTTGTGTTATTGTGTGTGTTGGGGGTGCTTGTTGTGCGAATGTTGAGTGAGTGTTGGGTATACGATCGTTGTTGTTGGGGTGAATGTTGGGGTCTCTATTAATAGGAGAATACGCACAATGGACGGGCAACTGGAGGCACCAAATCTTCAACGGATACTGCATGGCATGCTAGGTGGAGGCAGTGAAGCGAGATAGCACAAGACGCACGAGACGGCTGAAGGAAACGATAGCGTTTCAGTGTGCTTGGAGGAGAGAAGGGGATGAAGCGGCTCTCATGCATGGGGAGCGGCAACTAAAGTGAGGGAGCGGATCCTTTGTTTTTTTGTTTTTTGTTTTTTTTTTGAGGAAATGGGAGGAGGGTGCGGCTCCCATGTATGGGGTGGGGCACCCTCTTTATATTTTGGTTTTTTCCTTCTTGCATTTTAGTCCTTCCAGCTTTCTCTTCTCCGTTAAGCTTCGTTAAGTTCCGTTAAGTCCTGTTTTCTGAAACATAACGGAAAATAATATTATTTAGTCAATTTGATTTATAATTTATATTATTAGTATTATTTTACGACATTGTAGAGTAGGGGTACAAAATTGAGGTGTCTGCAGTATGTTTCCCTTTAATCTTTGCATATGTCCTCTCCTTCGAATATTTACTGTTATCCAGCTCACTCATTTCCGAGTATCCCTAGTTTATCAATCTTCTCAAAGATCATGAATTAATTCACTTGAAAACATGATAACTTTTAACACGAGATCATGATGAGTCATTTTGAAGACATGGATCCTCAAATCATTAAACACATAAAGTTCAACTAGCTAGCTGACTGCCTTGACAAAGATCACCTTCGACCTATTACAGCCGAGCTGTTAAGTAGCACGCTGGGGCTTTCCACCATACACCAAAACCTTCCCAAATCCTTAACCAAACCCAAGTCCACCTCATGGAAAAACCCTTCTAAACCCCAAACCTTAAATCCAACCCTCACACGAAAAACCTTTTCAAATCCCAAAGGCCCAACTTATACCAAACCACATCCAAACCCCAAGCCTTGTTCATAGCTCCAATTTGTACCAAATCCTTCTTTGAATACTCAACCCCTGCCAAAGCCAATACTTTTTCATCTTCGACCAACCAAAGAGTGAATTGGTAATCAGGCTCCCAAAACTAGGGCTCTATCATCTTATTAGTTTATGCCCACTCAAGAGACATAGCAAGGGGGCATTCCTTCATCGTTATCTCAAATGGCTCCAAGAAAAAAAAGAAAAAGAAACAAAAGAGCTCGTTAGGAGAAAAACCCGCAAGGGCGGCCTAGGCAAAAATTAGAGCAACAAAAAGAAAAAGAAGAAGAGCTTACTAGGTTGAAAACCCACAAGGGTGGATTAGGAAAAAGTTAGAGCACAAAAAACCCCATGCGCCATCATTCGTCCACTTCTCTCTCTCTCTCTTACACAAATAGGTTGGACCCTTTCTTAGAGATCGAACCGTATCCACTTCCTTAGTATAAACTAAAACCAATTTCCCATCCAAGGCCACAACCTAAAGGCTAACCAACGATCGTTTTGATCGCCCTTCCAATAATGACCAACCCCATATAATCAACAAATCCAAAATCCAATTTCTTATCCTTCCTAAAACACTTCAATCATACATCCCAACCTAATTCCCATCGACAGCTCTGTTTCAATCGGTTATAACGTGATCTGAGTCAAGAACAAATTCCTTGCTAATTCACACAAAATCATCAAAATACAAAGATCAAGTAGGGTCCATAACCTATCAATCCAGTAATACTCGGTGATAGAGAGAACTCTAGATTACGATTCTCTTTTTAGAGTTATTCTTATTTTTTCAAGCATATTCTTTTCTATTCCCTTCGATAGATTCTTCCTAGGGCTGCCCCCCATTCATTTTACAAAACATATCTGTAGACACCCCAATTTCGTACCCCTGGTATGTGACATGACATAAAATACCAAGACCTGTTAAAACATTAACAAATGTCAAGTTACATGGTCAAAAGTGCAAAAGGACAAAGCAGGATGCGCAAAAGAGTGAAATACAGGGTTCAAAGCGTCAAAAATTGAAACTGTGAATAGTAGTGGCACCACCCACATGAAGAATGGGCATGGCGCCCAATTTGGGCTTGGTGGCGCCCAGTTTGGCCTTCCCGGCTCCCAGGTTCTTCAACAGTTGCCGTAAAGCTCAAATCTCTCTGCGGCTGGTACAATCGATCAATGCACGAAGAGTAAAATTTAATTCCTTCGATGTCCCTGTTCAAACCTATAAATAGAGGCTTTGGGGTCCGCTTTCAACACACCATTTCATCGATAAAAATTCTCCACGTCCTCGTTATGCTGAAGAAATAGAGAGCGAAGTGAGATAGTGAGCGATCACCTCAAAAAGCCTCGAAACCCTGCCAAACCTCCTCCAAACACAAAACCAACCGGTAGAAGTGAGCCTTAGCCCCCCAGCTAGGTATCCACCCTATTTCCCCGATCCAAAAATCGTGGAAAGAGCAGTTGCTCTGCCCGATTTAAAAGGCCAAATCAGCCAGAAATAAGCCGTTATTCTACCCGATTTTCTCCTACCTCAAGCAAACACAACAACCAAAATAAACAGTTACTCTGCCCAAATCCCGAGGCCTAAAAGTAACTTTCGGAAGTAGTCACTCTGCCCGAATCTTCACAACACACACAACAACAAAAAGACTCCCTCTCCCTGAAGGACAGAGCGAGCACACCCTAGGCCATCAGTAGGTAAGTTTTAAGGTTTTTATTTATAAAAGTGTTATTTTCAATCCGGCCCAATGTAGATATATAAGCAGTTGTGCTGCCCGGATTTAGTTAGAAAATAGCACTAAAAAGAGCCATTATTATGGCCAAATATTTCCAAGTATATTTGTAATTATTTGTAAAGAGACAGTTGCAAGTCTGTAAATAATGTAGACACAATGGATGTATTTGTAGGTAGTTAATGCTTTATTTATCTGTTAAATAAATATAACAAAAAGCATACTTTAGCCAAAAACTGTTTTGAGACCGAAAAGGCGAGTTGGGTGCCTAGCACCTTCCCAACTCGTAACTTAGCCTCCGAACCCGTTTTTTTACAATCTCTGGTTTTCTTTTTTGGTTTTTCTTTATTTCTTCCTTAAAATAAAGATGGCGACTCTAAAACATTTTGGATCCAGTGGGGCCTCGCAACATCTTTCCTTGCACTTTTCCGTTTTCCCTTAAAAAAGGGGAAATGGGAATGGAAAGGTGATGTATTCCTATATCCTGGTATCCCCTAAACAAGGGATAACTTGATGTAGAAAACCCAAAGCACCCATAGTGATCTGAGATAGGCCATAAGGCTATTTTCATAAAATCCATAGTGGGGGCGCCGCAACATTCCTTCTTTGCACTTTTTCGTTTTCCCCTAAAAAAGGGAGAATGAGAATGAAAGGGTGATGCATTCCTATATCCTGGTATCCCCTAAAAAAGGGATAACTTGACATAGAAAACCCAAAGCTCCCATATTGGATCAAAATCCACTAAAGGCAACCGAGGCGCATTCAAACACGCTATTCTGGCAGCACTCCTCTTGCACTTTTGATTTCGTCTTCCCCTAGAAAAGGGAGGGTGGAACGAGAGCAGTGGATGCCACCGCATCCGCACGTACGCGCACCCCTATCCAAGGGCGCGCGGGGCGCGGGCGCACAGTCCTGGGAACCCACAATATCAATTAATTCCTTATGGGGTTGTTCCCCATTCATTTTTACAAAAATCGTCAGTCGAGTCTACTAAGGGATTCCCCTTCTCCATCTTACAAAAATTATTGATCGAGTCTTCCTGGGGTTTCCCCACCAATATCTCAATCTCACTGGTCCTTCTTCATCAAGTAAATATGATATCTTCAGACCCATGAGATGGTGAGGGTCTATGATAACACAAGTCGCTATGTCTTAGGGATGGCAACACTGATAATGACAATTGGCCCTTTAACAATGTCAATCAAATTTCAGGTCCTAGACATCCTGTCCACTTTTAGTTTTCCATCGGGATGCCCGTGGATCCATGGTGTGAAAGAAGTAGTTTCGTCATTCCACCAACGTGCTAAGTTTATTCACGAAGATCACATAGTGATCAGTCTTGCTGATAATGTCATAGAAAAATGAGACATTCCGATCCTTGAAATAGAGCATGACAACACTCGTATCTTCTTGAATGGTTTTGAGGTCATCCCCCTAAGCAAGAGTAAATGCAATTGAATGTATGCGAGAGACCGATATCATCGAGAAAAAGACTACTGAATTTGGGGGAATGATTCAACTAAATATGCTCATAAAAATGAACTACGTGCCATGATTGAGGCTTGTTAGGAATCAATAGGGTCTGATAAATTTGATCGAAGAAGAGATCAAAGAATGCATACCACATTTTGGGCTAGGATATAATCCTACGCTAGCTGAGTTAGCCGCTGTTATGAAAAAAAAAACGTGAAAGGGATAAAGCTATTCGTGAAAATCGGCCATACAAGGGCCCTCTTATACGCCCATATAGAAAGATCCTGAATGGTTATTTTGTGAAGCAAGGGGAAACAATCTTCTATCTCATGTTCCTTAAGCCGTGGATCGATAGTAGCCGCAGAAGACGCTCTGGTTAGGAAATCTTTGAAAATGTGAGTCTCGCTACAAGTGAGATAGAGTAACATTCGTAGGGACCTTCATTGAAATCCTTCACCGATAAACCCTACCAATGCCAAAAACCAAACAACAAAATCACAGCAAAACAGCCTCATCCTTATCAGTCAAGAGGTATAATGTGTTTATAAAAGATAATTTGTTTTTTTAAAGAGTCAATAATGTGCAGTTATTGTTAGTGTTTGCATACATACTAATAATAATTGCAAGTATATAAGTAAATAAATCAACGCCTTCATTTCGCGCCACTCCCGTTGATCCCGTCATCTCTGGTCCATAAACTTTTCATGCCCACAACGTTGGCCTCATCATCAATCTTGCCAATGATGGAATATCAATCTTGTCGACGATGACACACCAATCAAAACATGCCGACGATGGCAAATCCACCAATCCTTCCGACGATGGAAAATCAATCAATCCAGCCGACGATGGCAAATCAGTCAATCCTGTTGATGATGGCACATCATTAATCTTGTCGACGATGAAACATCCATTAATCCTGTTGACGATGGCATATCCATTAATCATGTCAAAGAAGGCACATCTTGTCCATGGTAGATCGAAGCATCGTCGATGAGACTTCAGAAGATACAACTGCAACGTATGCTAAAAATATACATTTTAATTCCATTTGAATTTTATCGTGTTTAATTACTAGGTAAAATCCTAGGAGTATATATTTACACAAATTTCCACAATCATGTTTACTAGGTATATCCCTAGAAGCATTAGATACTTCATCATGTTTACTAGGTAATATCCTAGGAACATAGGGCCGAACTACGTTTGGTCTGATTCCTTTTTATAAGGATACATAGGTAGCCGATCACAATAGGTCCGACCATCACAAATATTTTCATCACAAATGTTTTTCAACTTTAAGTTTTCCCCGGTAAGTCGAACTACATTTGACTTGATTCATTTTATGAGGATACATAGGTAACTTTTTGAGGCCCAACCATGTTTTTCTCGAAATTGGTGAGTCTATTCTTATCAACGACGCTCGTTTACTTGTAAACTCCGTTGTTAAGGGGATTTGTAGACAACCCAATTACGTACCCCTAATTTATAATGTCATATAAAATAATATTACAAATTGAAAATGGACTAAACGTTATCTTTTATACATTTTAGGGGGCCAAAACGTCAAAGAAAACTTGGAAGGGCTTAAAAGGACAAAGGATAACAAAGGAGGGGGGAAAGTGTAAAAGATAGAAGATAAAAACAGAAATGGGCACAGTACCCTAGCTGCCTATCGTCGTGCCCAAATTGCCCTAGGTGGCGCCCCTTTTTGTTGTTGTCATGTGCGAACTGCTTCCTTTCCTTAGCCACTTGGACGATGTACTTTGTTGAGAAAATGTGGGCGGCTGACCCCCGTACGTCACTAGCAGCTCCTATGGCCACCGAGGATTCCAAAACTTCCCCCCGAATCTACCTCCTCAACACAACAGGGAGCCACCTGCAACCACCTATAAAGGGAGGCTTCTCCCTTCAGAAAAGACGCCCCCCACAATCACTTTGTCGAATTGCTGCCAAGATTCGTCCCACAATCACGCTGCCGTTACTCTGTTAAAGTGTTTTCGAAAACCACCCTCTCCCTCATCCACAAACTCACACAAACACAACAACACACACACAAACATACCACGAACACACACACTACCAATACATATACACATACATACGCAAACACATACACCCACCCACTACACACATACACACAAAACAAAAAGATTTCCTTTCTCGGGAAGACAAGGGCAGCACACGAAGATCGTCTAAGCCTAGGCGTACCATGTGCAAAATTATCACGCTCCAAGAGGTAGGTATCAAATTTGATATTCCCCGTAGCTCTTTATTTCAATTTGTAAATAAAATGTAGATATATATACATTGTGGATATGCAAATATTTCTACTGTTTGTACATATTATTATAGTTTGTTTCTCTTTCTGTTTATATTTTTCTGGGCGTAAAATAAGTTTTCTTTCTGTTTAGTTAGTTTTTTTTTTATGTCAAGTGAATAGTTGTTATTTTCTTTTTTTAGTGCAGCTTTTATTTATATAATAGTTTAGGAAATGTTCATTAGCTTTTCTTTGTTTCGTTTTGTTATTATTTTATTTTATTTTGTTTAGTTGAATATAATAAAAATCTCCTTTTATTTTCCTTTATATATGCACAAATGTTTTCTATACTAAATGTCTACAAAATAAAACAAGCATATTAGCTAGCCCATTTTTGAGACCGAAAGGGTAAGTTGGGTGTCTAACCACTTCCTAACTTGTAACTTAACCCCTGAACCCATATTTTTTTGTTTTTCTCCGTTTACCATTTTAAATGGAAGTGGCGACTCTGTGCATACATTTTTTCAGTCCACTACGAGGTCGAGCGTATTCAACGCGCTTTAGGTTTTGAAACTTACTCGCTTTCTCACGTAGCTAGGCCGGGGGTCGAAACTGGGCTCTCACAATGTGTTAGACTTCTTGTGTGAGACTTATGTGTTTGGGTAGGCTAAGGTATAACTGATACCATCGAGTTGTTTGAGTTATACTCGCGAACGTGCTAGAGTTACAATGGGTAACTTGATCAACATTGTTGGAAACTCGACTCGGTTGAGCTTTTGCTTGTTTAGTTTTTGCTCATGACTTTTGGGAGATTCTAGGTCTTCGTGTGCTCGACATGTTCTTGCTTGGATGCATTTAAATTCTTCATAATCATGTTTACAAAGTCTACATGTGATCACGACATTCAAAGGATAGTCGTCGACGTAAGTTTCATGTCACGATTCGTATTTCGTAAACGTATCACCTTTTGTAGTTTTGAAGCATTTAGATGTTGTTTAACTTTGTGCATGTTAGGGGTGTAAGTGGGTCGGTTTGATTTGGTTTAGGCCAAAACCATGAACCGAACGCCTCAATTGGTTCCAAAAGTCTCAAACCGAATAAGGTTTGAAACTGAACCAAACCAAACCACTCGGTTTTTGTTTGGCACAGTTTGTTGGTTTATATAAATTCTTTTTAATGAACTTAACCAACATTAATAATAATAATAAAAATAAGATTTTAATTTAGAATTAACATCAAAATTAGAAAATAACCTACTAAAAAGAAATTTTCATAAAGAAAACAATACAAATTCCAAAATAAACACAAACAATGGAAGAAATAATAGTTTTCCAACAATTAAGATTTTGTATGGTTTAGTATGTACATATATTATGACTAAATCAAGGGCCTATGTCATGCATATCAGATTATCTAAAGGTTTAAAACAGTTAACAAATGTTATATAATATATATATATATATAATATAATAAATAAATAAAAATATATAAGTTGGTTTGGTTTGGTTTGATACCAAAAACCGTAAACCTAACAGAGCTGTTTTCCAATCTTTGAAACTGAAACCAAACCGTTTTTTACCAAAACCGAACCAAACCAACGTTTGGTTCGGTTCCGTGGTTTGGTGCTTCCGATTTACACCCCTAGTGCATGTGTTCGAGTCTATTCAATAGGCATTTAACATGATTTAAAACATGTGTGTGTACTTGTTTGTTCGTTGCTTAGATCGTTGGTTTGTTGTACTTCGTTTTGATCTTCGTTTGTGTCATTTCGGGCGTAGTTCGGGAGCGGTCAGACTTGAGTTGAGCAAGGAAACTCCCTAGGGTGGTTGAGATAGGTTCGGGGTTTGCTAGGTCTTCATTTTAGACCCTAGTGTAAGGTTGGATCACGCGCTCGCGTGATGTTCGCGTCTAGTTGGACAACATGTGGCATTTTTGGGTTTGGGGCAGGTGCGACCCCTGGTTCTTTTGAGAGAGCGTGGCGTATGTTGTTCTAATGTGCGAAGTTTCTATGAAATTCCTATGTTACCCTTAATGAACCCCTCTCAAACCCATTTTAATCTACCTTCATTAGCCCTATTTTAGTCCTAATATGTTGGGTTATGTCCTAGGAGAGTTTTTAGTGATTAGTTAAGCATACATTAACACTAACCTAAGTGGAATTGGAACCACAAGAATTAGACAACTCAATGTTTTACCCTAAACCTTTGTGATTACTCCTAACCCTTTGAGATCAACCTACCCAGCTAATAACCCTTCATTGCTCCAACCATCAAAATTTCGAGCCAAGACCACCGTTACGAAGCCCTTGATGAAGAGAGTACTTCTCTCCATTGTAATCTCCGTTTCTAATAGTTTTGTTGGCTGATTTTAGTAAGTTACTAAACTTTCTTCTTTCTCTCTCTAGCTCAAAATGGTGCTAGGATGTTAGAGATTTGTTCTACATGTTTTGCTGAGGTATTTCTTGTCTATAAGATGAGTTTATATGTGATTTTGATTTTTGAACATGTGGGGTTGAACCCGAAAGGTTGTTGTGTTTGATTGGGTGTTTAAACCTTGAAATGCTTGTTAAATGGGTTTAGGAACCTGTTGAATTTTGCCTTAATTAAATTTTCTTAAAATCATTCTACTTTTTGTCAGTCGAGAACTTATAAGTTACTAATTATTTTGGTCAGCTTGAGATATACTTTTGTTAGTCACTTAGAAGCAGCTGATCCTAGTTTTAAAGTGTCAGCTTCTTTACCTTCTTTGCTTGAACCTTTCCTTGTAGTGACACTTTCCTATTTTGTGTTTTGATAGATCTTGTGGTCATTATCTCTTTAACAGGATCCTTATAATCTTGTGAAAAGATACGTCTAAATTATAAAACACATTTCAAATTCAAATGTGTTCCTAACGAGCTACACCACAAGTTCATCTATAAATACCCACATGAATCACTTGAAGGAAACACCTCTGAAGCATTCATATTCTCAAAGAAAATCACTCTCTTAAAGTGCCTCAGCTTTTATAACTTTAGCTAGATATTCTTAACTGATATTTATTTTCTAGTTATTGTTTAGACAATCTCTGAATTACTTCTTTCATATTCTTTAAGAAATCAGTTGAATTGTCTCACGAGTGTGATTGTCTTTCAATCATACTCCATAAACACTGGTCTTTGCTGTACATTGATCCATTTTAGATCACTTAGATTTTTAATAAAATTAGCGCTTTAAAAATCCAAGTTTGACCAACTTGGTAGTGGACGTAGCAATTTTTACTATGAACCACTACAATTCCCTTGTCAGTTATTTCATCAACTCTTAGAAACCAATCTAACACTTAAGAAGTCTTGATCTACTTGAGTGTCAGTCAGTTACTTACATAAATTGTTTACCTATTTGTTTTGATAAATTGTTCTTCAACTCTTTCTTTGCATTCAGTGATCCATTTTCAAAAGTAATTGACTATGTCAGCCATCTGATCAATTTCTTATCAGCATCAGCTTCTTTGAAACATCAGCCAGCTGACACCATATTAGCTGACTGACAAAATTACATTATTCCGCTACAAATTTTTGAAGTTTTTCAAAACTACCCTGAAAGTTTTTAAAACCCCCCTTCTAGCCTTGTCAGTTGCTAACTGGACTTACAGAACTCGAATAATCAATAAATCTTGAAATGGGTTTGTGACCTAGAATATGAAAGTTAGTGATTCGACTCAACGGAGTCAATTAGTTAATTAATGAGTTAACATAAGCCCTAGGATGAAATCATGCGACGTAAGGAGATCGTTTGATCTCAATTGTGAAATCTCGAGATTATGACATTTTAGGGGAGATTATGAGTCTAGTGATATTTGACGTTTTAGAACTTCATTAGAAGTCCCAATAAATGTGTTAGTAAAGTCTAACCCTTATACGGAACTCTACAATAGTTAGAGTGCAAGATAATGAGAGCGTCGAATCTTGGGAGCTCTCTTTAGTGCACGTTAGAGCAACAACTTGTTATAGAATTTAAGATGTGATTCTTGTATGAAATAAGATGAATTGGGGATTATAATTAGATGACTGATTCTTGCGTGAATGTTATGAGTGTACTCTTGGACACTCTATGAATTGAGACTAATGGGTTAGTCTCGGGTTATGAACACAATAGTGATGGTGATACATTTGAGATGTTTGGGTTTATGATGATTAATATAAGAATATCGATTAAGATATGATTTGATAGACTTGGCAGTTTATGCGAATATAATGTTGGTATCCTACGACGTTTGAAACGCGTATGGTTTTGTTTGTGAGGACCTGAATGATTTCTTTGTTAGTGTCCAATAATTTAGTAAGTTGGACGACTGAGATACTTAGAGTTCGGGAATTGTAGACTTAGTTTAGTAACTCAAGAGAGTTTACTATGGTGTGCACGTTAGGGCACGAAAATGTTAAA
This sequence comes from Codonopsis lanceolata, assembly GCA_013146195.2. Lineage (NCBI taxonomy): Eukaryota > Viridiplantae > Streptophyta > Magnoliopsida > Asterales > Campanulaceae > Codonopsis > Codonopsis lanceolata. The sequence continues at coordinate 47,623,524 of CM028381.1, read as the reverse complement.
GGTTATTATATGGTCTTAGAATGATGTTATGAGATTGGATGGATGGATGGACTACCATTCCACATGAGTTAAGGTTGAGTGTACTAGTAGATACTCATGTGTGTGTGACAATGGGATAGTCTTGTTTACGCTATAAGCGTGACTTTAAGTGTAATGATTAGTATATGATAGTTATGGACTAATGTGTGGTTATGTTAAGGCTAAGTATGTAGCCTCATGATATGGGTGCTTGTGAACTAACGTAGTAGTCTATACTTGGTTGTAAGTTGAAGATCCTTAAGGACCTCAACATATGATTGTTGGGCTAGATAGAAACTTCTGGTATGGTTTTGATTGGAGACTAAGTATATAGTCTCATGTTATGGACGTATATTAGACTAACTTAGTAGTCTTTACTTGTTTGTGGGTCTAGGATCTTGGAGGAACTCGATGTGTTATTATCGATAGACTAAATGTGTAGTCTCATTACGTGAAATTGAATTAGACTAACTAATAGTCTAGGTATGTTTATGATTCGGGGATCATTGTGTACCAGAATGTTTGGATACTTGGACTAAATATGTGGTCTAGTGTATTTGGAAAACTTGCGAATAGTTGCATGTATGATTACGTGATTCAAGACTAAATATGTAGTCTTGAGATGTTAAGTCAATAACTTTGTTGATACTTATTGTATTTAGATTTATATCTGCTCATACATTACACTAGTTTTATACTACAGTGGCTAATCGGGGTGCGTATCGATTAGCGTGGCAACTGTGTATAGAACTTTGCCAAGTATAGCTTTTATAGGACTTCAACAGGTTCAGCGGAAGTCCTCTTCAACGCTTAACCGGAAGACCTGCTTCAACATACAAAACGGCAGACCTTGTCTACACTCGGTCAAGCTAATGACGTGTCCAATCAAACAAATCTTAATGGATCAATTTAAATTTATCCTTATCAGTTTGAATTTAAATTGAGACATTCCCTGACATCTCAGACCCGCCGAAAGCAGCTTTCCGAAAGCGTGAAGACTTTTTCGGCCGAAGCAATGAAAGCGCATCTGTCACCATGTTCGCAACAACTCTCTCAGATCTGACATCTAGATTGCCCAACTTCTACAAGATCTCAGTACTCATTCCCTGCTCAATATCTGTTGAAGACGAAATTTCTGATTGACAGCCCCATGAATTTAATGCATTCAACCTAATAGAGCTGTTAAGTCTTCGTCTTCTCCAACGGATCTCCAGAATGCACCTGCTATAAATGCTGCCATTAAGGACTGAAGAAAAACAGACTCGACACTTGACGAATTGCTCTGAAAATCTACAATAACTCTAAGTCTTATTTCTCAGTGCATTCAAGAGATCTTCAACAGATCCAGAAGTCCTCGTCAACAACAAAAAGTGGTGCATCAACATTTATTGTTTTACTTCTTGTTGTTTTCATTCAAATAGCTATACTTTTGCACAGATTAAATATCCTGTTTTCACAGATATTTAATTCCTTAACCCCCAAACACAAGTCAATATTTTGTACACGATCCATTGGGAATATTCTTTGTAATAGATCTAGTTGAAAACATAGTGCACTATTTAAATCCAAGGTTGACTGCCTTGGTGGTGGACGTAGCACTTTTTATAGTGTGAACCATCTCAAAATACTTGTGTTATTTCCTTTACTGTTTGTCTGCTTATTTAACTACTTATTTCTGTAATTATCTTTACCCTTTACAGCAAACTTAAGTAATCTGTTAAGGTCTACCGGTAGTCCTTATCGGCAGACTTGAACCAGCTTTATTGAAAGTCTTGCGCTACTTTAATTTTTTCAATAGATTGAAAGTACCTTTTGATGTGCGCGAACGCAACACGGGCAAGATTACCCGGCCGTATCAAGTAATAAAGTACGTAAGTACGAGTCGATCCCACGAGGAATGCGCGTAATTCTCACTCCAACTAAGTACCGAAATTATGCTAACTAATTATATTTGAGCGAAAAGAAATTAAATTAAAATCTAAAAATATAAACAACCTAGAAAGCAATTAAATCTAAACTATTGCGGAGGTGGTTTGGCAACAACAAATCAAGATAAAAATATTGGAACACATTATTTCTAGTCTAGCCGGTGCTTAATTTAATTCTCTTTTTGCTTTTCTTTAACTCAAGTCTTGGTAGTTGGACGCGCTATTTTATTCGCTACGGGCTTTCGCTACGTATAGCAAATCTAGCTATCTCTCAACCTTGCTACGGGCTCATATCATCGCTACACATAACACAAGGGAGAAAATAACTGCATGTGTAAACAAGCATCCAGAGACTATCTACGCACGATCTCCTTTCGGTCTCACGCCACGCAAACTACTATTGTGATTTTCGGAATAACAGGAAGGGCTTTCGCTTCGTATCCTATCATTTTAGTGATCATCTAATGGTTCGTTACGCCATTAAAAGCTTTAAGAACACACAATAGTAACCAAACGCATGGGTAATACTTCGCAAAAAGAAACTCTCTATATTTTTCTACAAGTCATGTTGGTAGCCGAGACAACTAAATTGGCTAACTACGGCTCTCGCATCTTATAGTCAACCCTAATCTCCCGACCTCGCGAATGGCTAAGGTGGTTCGATCGCGTGTCAAACCTAGTCTCATTACGCTATCGGTGTGTGTCACAAAACACCAACTATTAAATTGATTGGTCCGAAATATAAAGGTAGCTCTCATGATCCTAAATATTTCTAAAATCATTTAATTATTGGCCGATAATTAAAAGCATTAATTTCACAAAATAATAACCAACATGCTTGTGTACTAAATAAAGAAATAAATTAAATTAAAACACTACATTGGACATAGACAATAATTGCATTTCCATAAATAAATTAAACACAAACCAATTCAACAATTACAAAATAAATCATCCAAGAATATACAACAATTTATCAAAAGATAGGTTGAAAGAATTAAACCAATGTTGCTCGAATCCGTGGTTGAAATCTTTTGCATTTGGCCCTTGGCCCTTGAAATGATGTTCCAAACCTTCAAGTTGATCAAGCTTCAAGGAATTGGAAGAGATTTTTGGTGAATGGGGCTGGTGCCCCATTTAGGCTTTCACCCGTAAATGGGCCTGGTCCGTTCGAATGAGGAAGGTGCCGGAGATAAAGGAGAAGGCAAGGCGGAGGTAGCCGGAGTGGTGGCAGTCGGAAGGTATTTTCGGCAAGACATAGGAGATCTAGGGGCAGGCTGAATGGGAAAGGAAAGAGAGGCCGGGTCATGGGTGGAAAGAGGGTCAACCAAGGGAACACGCGGTCGCCTCCCGGGAAATGGGTGAGATATGTGAGAGGGGTGAGAAAGTGGGCTAATGGGTTGGAAGGGAAAGGGAATTTCGGACGCCTTGATCATACCCGATCCATGAAGAGGAGGCGGTCCGCTTAGGGAGGAGGCGCGCAGATTGGCCACGTGGGCGCCAACCAGAAAGTCGACAACGCCGCTGTGGACTCAGATGCAATTCAATTGGCTGCCCCCGACTTTCTAACATTTTCTCCCACTTCTAAGTTTCAAAGATTTCGGCGTTGCGCCCTTCCTTCCTGATTCTCCTGTGCTTTGCAAAATGGTCCTCCATCGTTTTTTTTTCACCTCCGTTAGCCTCTGTTAGCCTCGATTTTGCCTTTGATCTTTTGACGGACTTAACGGACTTTGTCCAAATAATTTCTAATTCAACTTTTAAGCCCGGAATTGTCTCGAACTTCGTGCTAAACACCTTATAAAAGCACGATTATGCTTGGAAACCTACATTAACCACAAAAACACAAATAATAATATTTCCAAAGCATAATTAATTCAAAAAATAGCTCAAAATAACAGAAAATTCCCGGGAAAATTAGTGGAAATCTTGTGCTCATCACACCCCCAAACTTAGACTTTGATCGTCCCGAGCAAAGAAAATGAATTATGAAAATGCTCGAGAACCAAATGAAATGAAGGCGGCGCTCAATTAAGATCCCACAAGCATTACCATTTAAGAGATCAATCCAAGATTATAAACATGCATAATAGAGGTATGAATTGATTCATATGCTATCAAACAATCCTCAAACACTCATTCATACCATAAAACATTTTTTTAACCCAAAAGTAGCAATGCTCTAGCTTTGATCGAACGGTCAACCGAAATACCAAATGCAAGTCAAACCGAAAGAGTCATCCACAAATATTTTTTTTCACAAAGCAAGGCATGAACACACGGTATGACAATATCAATAGGACTTTATAAAGCTTGTAATGTTTGGCCAAGGTTCGGGCTACAAATGAAGGATAGGAAAGCAAGTCAAGAGAGCAAAGAATTTGAAGTCTTCACATAATGACTAGCTTCATTAAAGCATAACTCTTCAAATAACCACACACATCACTTTAACAACCCCTTAAACGTTAAACTTTGGGTGAAAAAGTGTCTCAACTACCACAAACAATTAAGCATCACCCTTATATCTCCTTGAGAAAATTGAAGAACAATGACATTTTTTTTCTTTCTTTTTGTGTCCACCCTTTATATTTCTTTTCTTTTCTTTCTTTTTCATTGCTTTCCAAGGGGGCTCTTTTCTTTTTCATTTCTTTTTTTTTTCACCACCATTCAACAACAATTATCAAATCCCCAACATCAACATTAATGAACACAAAACCTTCATGAAACATACACTTCTCAACAAGATTACAAAAATAAAATGAATCATTCCAAATCATTCTCTCTTGAAGGGCGATAGCTAAAGTGTATAGGTTCATGGGATAGGATAATGCGGGTGTAAGAAATGAAGTCGAATGGGGGTCATTGTGTGCTCTAGGCACACGCCATTCTTTAAATGAGCTCAACGGGGACACTAGGGACTTTTTGTGAGATAAATGGGTAGGATAGAGAAAGGCACAAACGGTCCAAAGATGGCCTAAATCATACTCTTGTCATACACACATGCCCAAACCAAGCTTTTCATCATCAACATATAACTCTCGGCATTTAGACTCACAATATGGTACTCTTAGACATGCACAACCATCACTAAAGCAAAGCATAAAAATATTTCCATCAACAACTTGGGCAATGTACATCATGAATGAGGTGATGCTACCACATGAATCACAAACATATCCTCAACTATGCATATAGTAATCTCAAAATTGACTCCAAGAAAATAATGCAAGCAAAACTCAAAGAACGCCAAAAATGGAGAGATGAGAATGATCAAAGCATAATTAATTTGGGGCGTATATAGCACAAGATTTTCAGAATTTTCGAAGTTCGCAAACCAAACATACTCCCTAAACTTAAAGTAAAAGGAGAAAGAAAGGAAAGAAAACTCCCTCAAAGTCGATCTCTTATGGAGTCCGGGCCGAAAAGATCCACTCCATGTATCTCAACAAGCAACCTCTACAATGAAGCGGTAAAACCCCTGCATCAAATCAAGCTCAAAAGAAAAGAGTAGAAATGCAATTATGGAATAAAAAAAAAAAGAAAAGAAAATATTTTTGTGTGGGGACACTATTTACACCTCCCTACAAACCCACAAACTCGGGAGGGCTTCAAAAAGCGACTCAATATACAAAACATATAAATACAAAAGCAAGTAAACTAATTAAAAAAAACATGCTCAAATTACAATCAGTTTCGCTTGGTATCGATATTAGCAAATAGGAGCAAAATTAAATCATTCCTAAGAACAGGCGCCAAAAACTTGATGTGCGCTGAAGCATAACTGCGAGCAAGATTACCCGGCCAGTATCAAGTAATAAAGTGCGTAAAGTGAGTCGATCCCACGAGGAATGCGCGTAATTCTCACTCCAACTAAGTACCGAAATTATGCTAACTAATTATATTTGAGCGAAAAGAAATTAAATTAAAATCTAAAAATATAAACAACCTAGAAAGCAATTAAATCTAAACTATTGCGGAGGTGGTTTGGCAACAACAAATCAAGATAAAAATATTGGAACGCATTATTTCTAATCTAGCCGGTGCTTAATTTAATTCTCTTTTTGCTTTTCTTTAACTCAAGTCTTGGTAGTCGACGCTATTTTATTCGCTACGGGCTTTGCTACGTATAGCAAATCTAGCTATCTCTCAACCTTGCTACGGGCTCATATCATCGCTACACATAACACAGGGAGAAAATAACCGCATGTGTAAACAAGCATCCGTGAGACTATCTACGCACGATCTCCTTTCGGTCTCACGCCACGCAAACTACTATTGTGATTTTCGGAATAACAGGAAGGGCTTTCGCTTCGTATCCTATCATTCTAGTGATCATCTAATGGTTCGTTACGCCATTAAAAGCTTTAAGAACACACAATAGTAACCAAACGCATGGGTAATACTTCGCAAAAAAAAAACTCTCTATATTTTTCTACAAGTCATGTTGGTAGCCGAGACAACTAAATTGGCTAACTACGGGCTCTCGCATCTTATAGTCAACCCTAATCTCCCCGACCTCGCGAATGGCTAAGGTGGTTCGATCGCGTGTCAAACCTAGTCTCATTACGACTATCGGTGTGTGTCACAAAACACCAACTATTAAATTGATTGGTCCGAAATATAAAGGTAGCTCTCGCGGATCCTAAATATTTCTAAAATCATTTAATTATTGGCCAGATAATTAAAAGCATTAATTTCACAAAATAATAACCAACATGCTTGTGTACTAAATAAAGAAATAAATTAAATTAAAACACTACATTGGACATAGACAATAATTGCATTTCCATAAATAAATTAAACACAAACCAATTCAACAACTACAAAATAAATCATCCCAAGAATATACAACAATTTATCAAAAGATAGGTTGAAAGAATTAAACCAATGTTGCTCGAATCCGGGGTTGAAATCTTTTGCATTTGCGTCCTTGGCCCTTGAAATGATGTTCCAAACCTTCAAGTTGATCAAGCTTCAAGGAATTGGAAGAGATTTTTGGTGAAATGGGGCTGGTGCCCCATTTAGGGCTTTCACCCGTAAATGGGGCTGGTCTGGTTCGAATGAAGGCTGCCAGAGATAAAGGAGAAGGCAAGAAAGCTAGAGGTAAGTCAGGGGTATTTTCGGCAGCACATAGGAGATCTAGGGGCTAAATGGGAAAGGAAAGAGAGGCTGGGTCGCGGGCTGGAAGAGGGGTCAACCAAGGGGAACACGCGGGTTGCCCAGCTGGGGAAATGGGTGAGATATGTGAGAGGGAGCGGGTGAGAAAGTGGGCTAATGGGCTGGAAGGGAAAGGCTGGACGCGCGGATCATACCCGATCCATGAAGAGGAGGCGGGTCCGCTTAGTGGAGAGGCGCGCAGATTGCGCCACGTGGCGCCCGGCCGAGAAGCGACAACGCCAGGACACTCAGATGCAATGGCGGCCGCTTCCCGACTTTCTAACATTTTCTCGGTGCCCTTACGGCCAATTTCGGCATTTGGCGCCGCCTTCCCGATTCTCCCAGGCTTTGCAAAATGGTCCTCCATCAGCTTTTTCAGTCTCCGTTAGCCTCTGTTAGCCTGATTTTGCCTTGTATCTCTTGACGGACTTAACGGACTTTGTCCAAATAATTTCTAATTCAACTTTTAAGCCCGGAAATGTCTTGAACTTCGTGCTAAACACCTTATAAAAGCACGATTATGCTTGGAAACCTACATTAACCACAAAAACACAAATAATAATATTTCCAAAGCATAATTAATTCAAAAAATAGCTCAAAATAACAGAAAATTCCCGGGAAAATTAGTGGAAATCTTGTGCTCATCACCTTTCAAAGAACTTACTTAAAAGTTTTTAAGTGTATAATAAGCTATTCAACCCCCCCCCTTCTAGCTTATTATTGTGCCCGTTGGGACCCACAATTGGTATCAGAGCCTTACTCTTTGAAAACAAGTTTTTCCGAGATTAAACTCTTGAGAGATTCGATCCAATGGCACAAACACACTACATACTGCCTACATCTAATGCGAACCACGTCCCAATACTGGACGAAGGCCATTTCGATGTATGGAAGGATAAGGTAATGCGTTTTATGAACTCTATTGACAACAGATTATGGAAGTGCGTTACTACAGGACAACATGTACCAATGAAGGCCAACCTTCTAGCCTCCATCACTGGGAATCCTACAGAATTTCCCAAAGAAGAATCAAAATGGACAGAGGACGACAGAAAACTGGTAGAGCTTGACAGTAAGGCAATCGATATCATTACTAGCTCTCTAGACACAAGCACATACCAGCAAGTGATAACATAAAATACACATACATCCAGCAGTTTGACTCCTTCAAAAAGGATCCAAAGGAAACCTTGAGACAAGCATACGATCGCTTCAGTGAGGTAATAAATAGTTGTTTTTCTCTTGGTAAAACTTATGACAAAAAGGAAATGAACAGGAGGTTTCTAGGCTCTCTAGGTAGCTTATGGCATGTTAAGACCACGACTATGAAAGAATCCAAAAACTTAAACGAGATGGCTCTCCGTAGTCTCTACGCAAGTTTAAAGGTTTATGAGATCGAAGTAAATCAAGCTCTAGAGCAGGACAAACAGTTCAGAACTGTGTCCTTGCCAGCCATGGTCCAAGAAGAAACCACTGTTGAAAACAAACCTTCCATTTCCTCCAATGAAAACGATTTTCTCTCAGATGAACAATTTGCTATGTTTGTAAAACGTTTTCAAAAATTTGCTAAATATGGAAGGAAGAACACACACCAACAGCCTTTTAGAAAGACTGGTGAAAGCTCATCTAAAGAAGAGCGTGTGTGTTACAACTGTAGAAAACCTGGTCATTTTGCCTCCAAATGTCCAAAGCCAAAATTTGAAGCATACCGAAAACCTACTTATAAAAAATTTCAAAAACAAAAAGGTATGTTGGCTGAAGACATAGAAGACAAACAGGTTGCTACATGGTTTGAGACTGATTCAGAAGAGGAAGAGGATGATTGTGAGCAACCTAACATATGCTTAATAGCTCATGACTCATGTCCTACCTATGACTCTGAAAATGAAGTCGAAATCTCACCCAGTCCCTTGGATAAAAGTGAGATCAACAGTGAGAACTTCAGTAAGGAAGAACTTCTCAAGGATAATCAAGAGATGCTTGAAGAGTTCAACTCCTTTAGAGTAGCCTATGTTAAACTTGCCAAAATGTGAGAAACTTCTGAGAAATCTCGATGGCGGTGAGATTCAAACTCTCAATAATTTGTCAACAAGAAAGTATCAAGCTCAAAGGAGAAAACAAATTCCTTTGTGACAAAATTGAATGTCTAGCGAGCACATCAAAGGACTTGACCTAGAGAAAATTGCCTTGCAAAAGACAATTGACTCTGGACGACTCAAGGATGCCTTGAAGAAATCCTTTCAAGCCAAAAATCTAGTAATGATAAATCGGCATAGGATATTCGGATGAGCCCGTATGACATTCCCATCGATCCACGAGAGAAAGGTGAATCCTCAAGGCGCTAATGATATCTCTTTCTCTAAACAGACGTTCGGAAACAAAGGGAAACAAGGCCTTGGTTATTCAAATGTTCCTTATGTTTACCCCAAAGCTCAGAAAGGGAAAGCCAAGATGACTGATTCAAATGAGAAACCTGAGAAAGTAACGGTAGAGAAACTAAAGTAGGCAACAACTCTGCTAAGGCAAAGACTGCTGGCGGTAGACCTACCAAATCTCTACCGGTGACTATCAAGTTTGTCTATGAAACAGGCAAGGCTCATGCACCTGTTGAAAGTAAACTTAAAGGTATTCTACCAAATCCTCCTAAAAAGGTAATCAACAGACAAGCCAAAGCTAAGTCTGGTGGTAACCTACCTAGGAAGATTCAAAAGAAACCAATTAAGTCTACCGTCAACAAGCAAACTGAACCAAGAATGGATGTTAAGAAAAAGGATATTCATAATCACTCCTCAGTTAAGGACACTGACAGTTCTCTATGGAAGTTTCATTTATGTCATTCTTGCAATTGCCTAGGCCATCTGGCCCCAGAATGCCTGCTAAGGTTCACTCCAAAATCTGAGAGACCTAGTTCTCTCAAGGTTAGGCAGGTATGGGTCCCAAAAGGTTGCTAATCCTTAGGACCCAAAAGAAAATAAAGGGACCTTGTTTCTTTAAATCTTTTCGAGAATGCTTCATGGCTATAGATTCGAGAAAACAAAGACATCGGTACAGACGGTGGGCGCTCAAGACACATGACGGGGAAAGCAGTCTACTAGCAGATATAGCTGAAGCCAAAGGACCCACTGTTATTTTCGGAGACAATGCAAGAGGAAAAACAATTGGATATGGCTCAATCACTAGAGGAAGTCTCTCCATCAACAAAGTTTCTCTAGTGAGCGGCTTAAAGCACAATCTTCTGAGCATATCCCAATTCTGCGACAAAGGATTACTATGCCAATTCAACTCCAACCAGTGCCTCATCAAAGATCGTGAATCTGCTCTACAATCTTGGCCGGCAATAGACAAGGAAGCGTCTATGTCGTGGACTTAAATCTTCTAGGGAGATTCTCGAGCCTTTGCCTAGTAGCTAACAACGTTCGTGACAACGGTTGGCTATGGCACAAGCGTCTCGATCACCTCAACTTCAAGCACCTCTCCAAGCTCTCCAAAAATGGGCTTGTCAAGGTCTACCTACGGTGTCTGCCGACCATGACGAAGTTGTAAAGCTTGCCAACTAGGAAAACTTTCCAAGTCTTCCTTCAAAAGAAAGTCTGTCTTGTCAACAAAGCAGACCTCTTCAACTGCATATGGATCTCTTTGGACCAATCACTACAATCGGTATTTACGGAGACAAGTATACACTTGTAGTAGTTGGACGACTACTCTAGGTTCACAGGTTGAAACAATGACTTCAAAAGATGAGGCGTATGATCTAGTCACCGCTCTTTTCGAGAAGACTTCAAACTCAAAGCTTGAAGACATTAGTGACATAAGATCGGACAATGGCAGAATTCAAGAACAATGGTGTAGAAAGATCTTGTGATGACCACGGGATCGGCCACAACTTCTGAACTTGGAACTCCTCAACAAAATGGTGTAGGTGAGCGGAAGAAACAGAACAACGATTGAAGCGGCAAGAACAATCTTGGCGAAGCAAAACTTCCAAAGTACTTACAGGCGAGCGTCAACTCTGCATGTTTTACCAAAGCAGATCCACGGTAAACAAGTTTCATAACAAAACTCCATATGAAATATGGAGAGGAAGACCCCAAACATAGGATTTCTTAAAATCTTCGGTTGTAAATGTTTTATTCTTCATAATGGAAAAGAATATAGAGGAAAATTTGATGCAAAATCGACGAAGGAATTTTAAGGGTATTCCAAACATTCAAAAGCATTTCGCATTTTCGGTAAAACTCATTTTAAAATTTTAGAATACGTGCATGTTTCTTTTGATGAATATGACTTGTTAGAGCCTAGAAAGGCTCAGAATGTTGCTAATGATTCGATAATGATGAGGCAGTACAAATACAACATCTACTTCCACTCCTCTTGAGAATCCGGCAGCTGGACCCTTGCTAACCCTTCACGGCGGACTTGAACTCTGCGATGCCAATTCAACTCTTACATTGACCCAGAACCCATCTCTTCTTACCCCAAACACCTTTGCGGATCACTCATCCTTCTTGTTCACGAGAAAATGAAAGTTTCGAAGAGATCCTATCTCTTGAACAGATTTTGGTGAATCTCCTCAACCTACTCCAGAATTCTTAAGGGAAGAACCCACCAGAAGTGATCTTCCTCCAACCATTATTGAAACAAGAGATCATCCTATTTCTCAAGTCATTGGAGATCTCAACACAGGAGTTCGTACAAGGAATAGAGTTCGAGAAGAAACTATGTTTGCATATGCATTCGTATCTGAACTCGAGCCAAAGAAGATTGATGAAGCTATTAGAGATCATAACTGGATTGAAGCTATGCAAGAAGAGCTGAACCAGTTTGAAAGATGCAAGGTGTGGAGCTTAGTTCAAAGGCCGGTGATCATCTAGTTATCGGCACCAAATGGGTTTCGAAAACAAAGAGATGAAGATGGAAATGTCACGAAACAAAGCTAGACTGGTTGCTCAAGGCTACCGACAGGAAGAAGGGATTGACTTCGATGAAACATTTGCTCCTGTTGCTAGATTAGAGGCAATCAGACTCTTTCTAGCCTATGCGTCGTTCATGGACTTCAAAGTGTATCAGATGGATGTGAAGAGTGCCTTTCTGAATGGTGATCTTCAAGAAACGGTATACGTTGAACAACCTCCAGGATTTGTCATTCAAGACAAACTGGATCATGTCTATCGACTCAAGAAAGCTCTCTATGGCCTAAAGGAAGCTCCCAGAGCTTGGTATGAAACTCTATCCAAGTTCTTAATAGAACAAGGATTCGTGAGAGGAAGGATAGACACTACTCTGTTCATCCTCAAGCACAAAGGTCATACTCTTCTGGTACAAATTTATGTGGATGACATCATCTTTGGATCAACTAACCAAAGCATGTGCAAGAGATTCGAGGCGATGCAAAGCAAGTTCGAGATGAGTATGATGGGAGAACTTACCTACTTTCTAGGGACTGATTCAACAGACTTCGGCGGAATCTTCATCGGCCAAACCAAATATGCAAAGGAACTAATCAAGAAATTTGGTCTTGATTCACTAAAGGATTTGAGACTCCAATGTCTACCGTGCCATCTTGATAAAGATGAAAAGGGAAAGCAAGAGAACATGACCAAAGTGCAGGAATCATAGGTTCACTTCTTTACCTTCTTGCCGATGGGCGACATTATGTTTCTTGTTTGTGTTTGTGCAAGATTTCGAGGCGAGATCAAAGGAATCACATTTGCTTGCGCCAAGCGTATCATCGGATATGTTTCAACAACAACAAATCTAGGCATACGGTATTCCAAACGCAACAACTTCGATCTAGTTGGATACTCGGATGCGAGATTATGCGACTGCAAAGTGAGCGAGAAGAAGCACCGGTGGGACTTGTCAATTTCCTTGGAAATAGACTTGTCTCATGGTCTTGCAAGAAACAAGGATCGGTTGCAAACTCAACCACGAGCGAGAATACATTCTTTGCCGGCGGTGTTGCTCTCAACTCTATGGATGAAGCAACAACTAGTGGACTACAACATCAAGGCGCAAATTGTCCAATTATGTGTGACAACACATCGGCGATTCGTCTCAAAAATCGATGATGCACTCGAAGACAAAGCACATTGATATCCGTTATCACTTCCTCAAAGATCATGTGGAGAAAGGTAACATCGATGCGGAATATGTTCCAAGCGAGCATCAATTGGTGACATTCTCACAAAGCCCTTGGATGCCACCGGGTTTGCTTATTTAAGGAGAAATCTTGGTATGATTGATCCTCTTGCTTAATTTCAAAGTTTTATTATTTTTCTTTCATCTTAGGTAGACTTAGTTTTAGGCGAGGAAGGCGTAATTTTCCCTTTAGCGGAAGACTTAAGGTTAGTATCTTTACTTAGTCTATTTTAGTTAAAGAGGTTTCTAAAGCAATAAAGGGGGTCAAGGGTAAAAATTGGTACTTAGAAAATATCTTAAGTTCCTGCTTTTGCGCTAAATTTTTTTTCTCTTTAAATAGACCTTGAACCGCCCTTTCCAAAACTTTACGAAACCCCTTTGTCTAAAATATTTCTCTCTCTATTCAAACTCTCTCTATCTGTGCAACTGCTCTCTTCGTTCCCAAAATCTTCTCGTTTCTTCTTCTCATCAACATCAATGGTATGTTCTTCTCTACTCTACTACTTGAAATTTATCGTTTACTGTTTCGCATTTCATTTCATAACCTAAATTGTTTTGGAATACAAACGGTCACTTTCGAGTTTCTAACAGTATTCGCCATTGTTGTTCTTCAAAACCTAAAACTAACGATCGTTTATATGCTTTGAAATGCTTACTCTCTTGAAAAACTTAGGTTAAATGTTTCTCTGGTTTGCTTACTCTAAACATTCTAGGGTTTCAAGTCTTCTTTTCAATATTTTCAATAATCTCAGAAAAACTTGAAATCTCTGCTTGTTTAGCTCTTGAGGTAAAAAGCCCTAATTTTTTATTGCATTTCTTTCAGGCAAAATCATCAAAATCAAAGCGTGTGGCGGGAAGATGCTAGACCCGAGCCCGACATTCCTCCAAGTTTGGATGTCAACCTTAGGGATATCCTACTTTTCCATTGCTCATGGCGTCATCGTAGCCACGGACCGAAACTCTATATACGGGATGTGCATTGACCTCAATCGATGCACTATAGCCGCCGGAGTCAAGGCATGCGGCGACATGAATGCCTCGGAATTCTTCCACTCTTACGCCTCAACGACAAAGACTACATCATTTTCCTGGCTGAAGAGTTCTACCAAAGGATGGAGCTCAAAAACAAAAACGCTCTGCGTGGATGGATTAGAGGCCGTCCTATTTCCATCACCGCCAAGACCATCTCCACCATTATTGGTGTGCATTTCGGTGGTGCACTTGAATCAACCATTGCTGAGGCTGATCATGCCTGGGAAGCAATGAGGGGAGTTAATACTCCAAGAGAACCACAAGGGAAGATGCTGAGGAATCTCTTCCCGTTGGACGTTTACTGCACAAGCCACCTTATTGACAAGGGGCTTCTGTTCAAAAGTGGTGCACATGATATGTTCACGGCACAGCAGCTGAACCTTACATGTGCCGTCTTCATTCAAACCCGTCTCAACTACGAGCCATCATCTTCAACAAGCGGTGGGTAGAGCGAGTTAAGAACAACCCCACTTGCAAGCGGCCATTCGTCGGTGATCAACGCCCTTCTTCGAGACACAGAGCAAATCAACTCTTCCATCAAGGAAGATGAGCTTATATTGGTGTCCAAGGACAAACAGCTGACAGCTTCATTCTTCAACAAATATACTGAGTACGAAAACAAGCGAAGGCTGCAGAAAGGTCTTCCGCCCGTCTCCATCGACAAAGTTGCTAAGCCACTACCGATCATAGTGACTCGCTTCAACATGGAAGCATATGGCGGCCAGCCGGACTTGAAGGCTTACGCAAAATTTGATGAACAAGTTGCCCAAGTCCTCCATCAACAAGCCAAAGATGGGGCGATGAGGCGAGCAACTCTTAGAGCAGAAAGCCAAGGGCAAAAAGGCCAGGCCGGAAGAAGAGGTAGCTACTGAGGAGCAGCAGGCCAAATGGATAAGAAAGGAGATGAAGGAAGGCGAAAGGACAAGACTCGGCCCAACTCCATCACCTTCACACCTTCACGGACCAACCATCCTCTCAAGCTCAACCAACCTCATCTTCCCGGCCTTCTTCTAAAACCAACGACCACCCTCACCCCTCACGCACCCACTCCTAAACCAAAAGCGTAGAAGACTTCGTAAAACCTTTGCGGACCAGCCACTGCGGACATTCCGCCTCTACCGATGAAAGCGGTGAGCGGTGAGTCCCAATTCATTTGCTAAGGAAGAAAAAGAGGTGCTGTCGGTACCAAGCCTTCTACCGCCACCAACCATCTACCCACCCAACCATCTACCGTCAACCTCTACGGCACCCAACCATCTACCGCCACATCAAGCCAACCTATTCCTCTGAGTCATCTACGGAGGAACTCACCCCTCAGGAGGAATCTATCCCTCGGGAGGAGCCTAAGGAGGAGCCTACAAACCCAACCCACCTCCTCCTTCACCATTTAACTACTCTCCAAACCCATCTACTCCCATCTCACCTCCTCCTACTCAAACTACATCATCCACACCATCACAAACAACCCAAATCCCTCCTACCAAGCCAATAGACTACGCTGCTTGCCAAATTTCTCTTTGAGCTTTCCTCAGTGGCAGATCTATTCTCTTCTGATCAACCACAACCTCCACCTCTCCTTCGTAAACCCAAATCCCTCTTCTATCCTGCCCCCTCTTTCTGGTTCTCCACCGAACCTTTACAGAATCCTCAATTGTCGGTGAAAATTCGACAGCGACATTGAGCTAGATTCCCTCAACCCCTCCTCCCCTCCACCTCAAACCATCTCCTCCTCTACCAACACCATACCAACCCGGGACTCAACCTCTTCCGACTCCATCACTCCACCTCTCCAACGGCCCTTAGACCCTCGTCTCACGGAGCTACCTCCTCTGCCGCTCATGTTCACATTGGCCGGGAACCATCTTCCTCTCTCTCGGCCGGCCAATCTTTGAA
The DNA here is from genome assembly GCA_013146195.2 of Codonopsis lanceolata. Taxonomy (NCBI): domain Eukaryota; kingdom Viridiplantae; phylum Streptophyta; class Magnoliopsida; order Asterales; family Campanulaceae; genus Codonopsis; species Codonopsis lanceolata. Next base: position 47,607,361 of record CM028381.1, on the reverse strand, counting down.
ATTTTGTCAAGGCTGGGCGCCATCTATGAACGGCTAGGCGCACTCACTAGCATATCTACCGCTACCGCTGAAATCGCCACTGTCGCGTCCAAGGCCAATGACCGCACTACTGCTCTTCTCCGGCAATTCCAAGATGATGTATGGACGCGTTTTGGACAGATGAGACACGAGTTCACGGACGTCAAGATCAACGTCGAAGCAACGCGACGAATGCGTCGGCTGCTCGTCCCTCTTCTACGAGCTGTTCCATGCCATCACCTGCATCTCGGCAACGGCCGCCCTCCTGTCCTCGAGCTCAACAATATAGCTCGCGACTCGCTCATAACGTCATGAATGCTCATCGTGATCGTGATCTGGCCATCACGGAGGAGAAGCAAATGAGATCTATCAACCGAATGTTGATGGAAGAGAAACCGTCTTCGTGAAGAACTTCGACTACCGCTCTCGTTCCACGGACCTCCCACGAGATGCCAATGGCGAGTGCGTCGAAGAATGGAAGAGCTAGAGAGCGTAAGGAGAAGGAAGCGGCAGACAAAGGAAAAGGGAAAGCGACCTTGGTAAATTATGTATCTGTTTTTCCCTTAACCTTTGTACTTATCCTATCTTTTGAAAACTCTGTAAACATTAAACATCTTGTTTATAATACAGAAGGTTATCTGCTTTTCAAAATTTACTTTTGTTTAAATTCTTGTTATTTCATTTTCTATATCTGCTTAGAATTTAAACACTCAGTTTAAATTTATTTAAACTGATTGCTACTGATCTGTGTGTTGTTCTATGATTTCCTTATCTTTCTATGCACTTAGATTAGTTTTTACACTTGAGGTGCTCTATTGTTTGATAGAGGCATGTCTTCCGTTATTAAATGAATAAAACTCTTAGACATGCTATTATCTATCACATAGTCGGTTATAGCCCTCATTTGTAGTAATGATGACCAGATATAAATAGGAGGAGATTGTTGATACTTATTGTATTTAGATTTATATATGCTCATACATTACACTAGTTTTATACTTCAGTGGCTAATCGGGCTGCGTATCGATTAGCGTGGCAACTGTGTATAGAACTTTGCCAAGTATAGCTTTTATAGGACTTCAACAGGTTCAGCGGAAGACCTCTTCAAAGCTTCACCGGAAGACCTGCTTCAACATACAAACGGCAGACCTTGTATACACTTGGTCAATCATGACGTGTCCTGTCCAGCAATTATTAATGGATCAATTTAAATTTATCCTCATCTATGTTTGAATTTAAATTGAGACATTTCCTGACATCTCAGACCCGCCGAAAGCAGCTTTCCGAAAAGCAGGAAGACTTTTCGAGCAGTGAAAGCGAGGGAAAGCGGTGTCACCTGCATGCGCAACAACTCTCTCAGATCAAACATCCAGATTGCCCAACTCATAGAAGATCTCAGTACTCATTCCCTGCTCGATATTTGTGAAGACGAAATTTCTGATTGACAGCCCCATGCATTTAATGCATTCAACCTAATAGAGCTGTTAAGTCTTCGTCTTCTCCAACGGGTCTCTAGAATGCTCATGCTATAAATGCTGCCATTAAAGACTGAAGAAAGAGACTCGACACTTGACGAATTGCTCTGAAAATCTACAACAACTCTAAGTCTTATTTCTCAGTGCATTCAAGAGATCCTCAACAGATCCAGAAGTCCTCGTCAACAACAAGAAGCCGTGCATCAACATTTATTGTTTTACTTCTTGTTGTTTTCATTCAATAGCTATTCTTCTGCACGAATTAAATATCATGTTTACACAGATATTTAATTCCTTAACCCCCAAACACAAGTCAATATTTTGTACACGATCCATTGGGAATATTCTTTGTAATAGATCTAGTGGAAAACATAGTGCACTATTTAAATCCAAGGTTATTGCCTTGGTGGTGGGCGTAGCACTCTTTATAGTGTGAACCATCCCAAAATACTTGTGTTATTTCCTTTCTTGTTTGTCACCTTATTTAACTACTTATTCATATTTATCTTTACCCTTTTCAGCAAAACTTAAGTAACCTGTTAAGGTCTACCGGTAGTCCTTATCGGCAGACTTGAACCAGCTTTATTGAAAGACTTCCGCTACTTCAATCTTTTTAATAGATTGAAAGTACCTTTCAAAGAACTTACTTAAAAGTTTTTTAAGTGTATAATAAGCTATTCAACCCCCCTTCTAGCTTATTATTGTGCCCGTTGGGACCCACAGTACCGGACTTATCTAGCATGTTAACCCAATTTTTGGATGGACGTTAAGTTTGAACATTAACTTAGGTTAAATACCTATTTTGCCATCTTCTTCTTCATCATTTCACATTTTTCAAAATGTGTGGTTATTTGTATTAATTTATTATTGATTTTCCATTCATGTTCATTATCAATTCACAGAAGAGGATAAAACTTTGATGCTGTGACCAATTCCTTAATCTTAATTTGGATAGAATGTTGTAGACCAATTCCTTAATCCAAGCACCCGTATCTGGGTTTCAAATCCAAACATCCCATCTCCGACCAAAATCACCAGTGAGCCTCCTCCTCCTTCTCCGAGCTCTCTCTCACCATCACTGACCTCCTTCCTGCTCCATCTCCGACCAAAATCGCCCCCTCGTCTCCTATCGTCTTTACCGTCTCTCTCTCCAGCCCTCTACTCACACAGATTCCGCTTCGATTTATCTTCTCCAGCCAGCATAATCATCTCTAATCTCTTTCCATCTCTGCACAGAGTCGTACTCTAGCTCCAGCCTCGTCATGCTCTCTGTCTTCGTTCCAACACCCCCTCTGATTTCGCTCACGTTCTCCATTGTCGGACAAGGCTCCGCCGTCTCTGCTCCAATTTTGCAGTTTCTAATTTTTCCAAGAAAGAAAATGAAGGCAGATTGAGATTAACAAGTTCATATCTAAGCATGGACCAGGGAGATCTGGAAAATTGGTGTAACCTAGATCTGGAAAATTGGAGAGCAATTCGAACGCAATTGCTTTAGCAATGTAGCCAATCGAGTTGCGGTGGAGGAACTCGGTGAAGGAGAACAACGGTAAAGGGAATAGGGAGTGAGCTCGCATAGTAGAAAGAGGGGGGGATGAGATTAATGGAAGCGACGATTGTGGCTTTGAAAATCCGTTGAGGGAAGAGGAGGGCGAGAAGGGAGGAGTTAACAAATTGGGAGTCCCCAAGTTAAACTAGTGCTTGTTGTTGCGCCAGGAAAGAACATCTTTACTGAGAACATAGGAAATGGAAAGAGATCTTGAAAGACTTTTTTTCCTGCAACCAGCAGTAGTATGATTGGGTTAACTTGGGTTATATACATATGATATGATTCTTGCTCATAGCTCGGTTTTCTTTTCTAATCTGCATACTTTGTGTTCAAATTTTCTGGGTTAATCTGCGTACTTTGAGTTCAATTTTTTCTGGGTTCGATAGCTCAATTGATCTGGAGAATGATGATGAAGACGAGGGCAAAATAGGTATTTAACCTAAGTTAACATCCATCCAAAAATTTGGTTAACATGTCAGATACGTTTGGTACAGTGGCCGCTCCGAAAATTTTGATGTCTCAGTGGCCTAATTGCAATTTTTTGAAAAGTACAGTGGCCTAAAGGTGCGTTTTGCAAACAAACAATAGTACTCTCACTAGTGGGATAGATGTGATCCTGATCATTCCACGTCCCGGGGTATGCACCCCTTGAGGAGATGATCCAAACTCAAACTGGGTGGGATACCTGATTATTCCACGTCCCGGGGTATGCACCCCTCGAGGAGATAATCCAACTCAAACTTCAGATGGGATTTGATCATTCCACGTCATGGGGTTACGTCCCTTGAGGAGATGATCCTGTGCTTCTCCTAGAAAACATGAAATTTGATTATTCCACGTCCAGGGGTTACGCTCCTTGAGGAGATGATCCTATGCTACTCATAGAAAACATGAAATTTGATTATTCCATGTCCCGGGGTTACGCTCCTTGAGGAGATAATCCTATTGCTACTCCTATAAAGCAGGAAATTTGATTATTCCACGTCCCGGGGTTACACCCCTCGAGGAGATAATCCTATTGCTACTCCTCTAAAGCATGAAATTTTGATTATTCCACGTCCCGGGGTATTCACCCTCGAGGAGATAATCCCACAACAACTCAGGATGAAACTGATTATTCCACATCCCGGGGTTTGCACCCCTCAAGGAGATAATCCCACAACAACTTAGGATGAAACTGATTATTCCACGTCCTGGGGTATGCACCCCTCGAGGAGATAATCCCACAACAACTCAGATTTAATGCAAGAAATAGGTAAAGTGTAAACACTTTTACCTTTCCTTTACCTTCCTTTGTTTTGCTTTCATTTTTCTTTGTTGTAACCCTTTCTTTGTTGCATTTTTTTTCTTTGCTGCATTTTTTCTTGCTGCATTTTTCTTTATTGCTGCATTTTTTTTTCATTCTTTTTTTTTTGCTGCAACTTTTTATTTCTTGCATTTTTTCTTGCTGCATTTTTTTTTCTATGTTGCTGCTGCAGGTATCTTGCTGATGATTTGAATGATATAATTTCTACTTCTCTGACTCTTTTGCGGCTAACCTGCTGGGGGTATGAATTTTTTTTCTGATCTTTTGATGGATGGTCATTACTTTTTGGTTAACAAAGCTAACTTTGTTAATTTTCTGTTATGGTTCCAAGGCCATTTCGCGATTTCAGCAATGTTGGAAGGTTAGGTGTTGCACTTGAATTTTGGAGGGGGGGGGGGAAGTGAAACTTCCACCCCTTTTAGTCTTCACTTACGAGGAAGGAGGGAAAGCAGTAGCAGCCTCCATTTCTTTCTTCTTTCTTCGTTCCTTCCTTCTCCCATTGCTGCCGACACTTATATTTTATTTCTCCGCCTTTTCTCGATTTTCTTTTACCAAATTGATTGTTTGCTTTATATATATATATATATATATATATATATATATATATATATATATATATATATATATATATATATATATATATATATATATATATATATATATATATATTAGGAAAACAGGGGCGACACCCTGCAGGATGACTTCTTCCTCAAGATCCAGGAAGGGAAAGGCGCCGATGTACCCGGATACAGGCGAGGAAAGATGAGAAATTTCTCCTTTGACCCGAAATCTCATCAAATATTTCTTTTCGAAGGATGATTGGGGCAATATCCTTCGCGATCAGCACTTGCATGTTTCTAATCTTATAAATCCCGTTGTAAGTTTCTTTTTTCTCAAACCCATTTGGTTGATTCTTCATATCTGTTGTTTTTTTTTTTTTTACTGTTTTGGGCTCTTTGGAGTATACCTGCTCTTGATTTTAATGTTTATGCATGCAATTTATATACTAAAATGATGCAATTTGGCAATTATATATAGCAAAAACATGAAATTCGTGCTATTTAATTTTGCGATGCATACTTGAGTAATTGACATTATTTGATTCTGCGATGCATATTTCGTGTAATTGATATATTTTGACTATATGGTACATGCTTGGGCTAAAAATATTTTAATGATGCGTGCTCATGCGATATGTTTTTTGGACACATGGTGTATTATTTTTATGCGACGGAGATGTTATTTCTAAATGCAATTTATGCAAATGCAACTTTTTATTTATGAGTACATGCAAAATGCAATATAAATATGCAAATGGGGCATGCCATATTTTTTTTATTTTCCCTTTCTTTTTTTTTTTTTGCAAAAATGCAGAATGCACCAATATATATTTTATGCAATAATATATATATATTGTGCTTAGTAAAACTAGCATAGTATTATTGCATGCATGGAGCTTAATGAGAGATAAGAACTTTTACCTCCCATTTTTTTGATTCTGAGATGCTGCTGTTTTTTTTTCTAGGTTCGTAGGGCTTTGACCAGAATTCGGGCCAGCTGTGACAAAGTCGCAACTATCTACAACCTGATGCCCTTGCCAGCACAAGTTTTAGTGGAATCATCTGGTTTTGGCGTATTTTTGCGAGTTTCCGTCCCTTTCGCAGCTATATGCTTATATGTGAGGTCTTGAGGGACTATTGGTGGGACACCACCCATACTTTTCATTTTAGCTGGGGAGAGGCCACATTGACTCCATGTGATTTTGTCGCGATCATGGGCATTTCCACCGACATTGGCAGGACCTTGGAGTCGAACTACACCCTCCAACATCATCATGACGTAGTAGAGGATCTTTTAGGTTTCGAACCCGAGTACAAGACTACCGACGAGATTAAAATTGCCAGCATTAGGAGTTGGCTGGTAAAACATGCCGAGCAAGTTGATTAGGATGATAGCGAGGCTGTAACTCCCGATGCCAGGGCGTTTCTGTTTTTCTTTTTGGGGGTATCATTGTTCGCCAACTCATCTACTACGTTGAGGATTTCCGTCCTGGGATGTCTACGGGACTTGTACCACGTCATTGATTATGACTAGGGGCAGGCATGCTTGGCTAAGCTTTATGCTTCCATGGATCGGGCCAGCCGTAATGATTCGTCGGTTCTTAATGGTTTCGCTCCGGCTTGGGAGGTATCTTTTTTTTTTGCTTTTCCAGCTTTTTGATTTTTGTCAGCATTTTTTTCTGGCTGACTCTTTTTTTTCTTTTTCTTTTTTTAGGTCTGGGCCTATTCCGTCTTTCATTTTACTCTGGGCCCACTACGCAGCCGCATTCACGAGCCACCATTTCTGGCTGAGTTTGTGAATGCCAATTGAGTAGAGGAGGATCGGGATGGCAGATGTTTGAATGAGATAATGATGCGTGATAGGATCGCGAGCTCGAGCTCGGGTATGGTGCATCTATCTCCCTGGAGGGGCCTGGCTGGGCCTTATCTGATTTCTCTGGAGATGAGCCGTTGCCGGATCTTGATGGTTTCTATTATGGTTGATTCACTGTATATGGGCGAGCCGGTCAATCGCCAGCACTTTTTGTATCCTGTGCCTCCAGTGACACCTCCTTCACCTCCAGTCTGGGTGATTGTCCCAGATTTTCTGCCGAACAGGTATCTGTACCTGTCGAGATACCTTGTTCCTCAGGATAATTATCCTGTGATGGCCAATGAGGATTTTCTGAGGACAGTGCTTCATGCGGCTCCTGCAACGGCCAGACGTGCATCTAATGTTTTTGATAGGCCGAGGCCTTCTTGTCCGGTTCCTGATGCACAGTTGGATTGTTTTGTGCCTGCCGAGGACTTCTGCACCTTCCAATATCAATGTGATGGAAGACTTGTGGGGGAGGTTTTGCATGATATTGAGATCCCTGAACGGTACTAGATTCCAGAGCGGACCCGCACGGTATATTTTCTTTGCCCTCTTTTTTTATACTTGCCTCATCTTGTCTTTCCTAGGTTACTGCTTCTTCATACAAGAAGGCAGTGGGGGGCTTTCTCAATGTCACCAAGCTATACCAGTGGCTTCTAGATGAGTTCTCCTGCCGAAGGAATGATGCTGTCAATCAGGCTAGGCGCCGGGGCAAGGATGATGATGATGATACCGGCGGGTCGAGTCATGGTCAGGCAAGAGGACGTGAGTACAGGATTGGTGGGACTGGCCCTCGGGTCATGGGTGGAGACTTTTGCAGGAGCAGATCTTCATGTGGTCATTAACTCCTTTATCTGCATTTATTAGCTTTTTTGTTGTACTAGACGCTGTACATATTCCTAAATGCAATGTAATATTATTTTTATTCTACGATGCATGACATAAAATATGAAGACTTAATTATTCTAAGAATAAAACGAATCTAAACTATTATCTAAGGGTAATGGCACACTGTAGTTTATGGACGGAGGTTTTGGAAAGGTACACCTTTGGATTTGAAACGGGTTTGTCTGGCACTCTGTGGGGAAGAAGAGGCAACTGCCTTTTCCTGTGTCTGATATTTTTCCTTTGGCAGGCAGATGCTATTGCCTAGCTTCCACCTTTTCTTCTCTTTCTCGTGAACGAACAGAGTCAGCAGTGGAGCAGCGAGAGCCCGAAACAAGGATACCAGGCAGGTTTTGGAGGCAGGGGTGGGACCTCTAGGCGCCGCCCATAGAGGCTGTAGGTCCGTCTCCTAGAGTTTCCAATGGAGGCGCCCATGGCTTCTACTGTGCTGTGCTGTTTCAACCACTGTTTGTGCAATGTGCCCGATATTCGTCAGTTTCTTCGGTTTTCCGTATAAAAGGAGGCCGAGGTAGCGTTTATTTTCATAATTCTAACTCTCTTTCTCTTCCCCAGCCATAATTAGTTCCGAGTTCTTTCTTTTGTTCTATTTTTCTCTTCTATAGCCGGATATAAAATTTTGTCTTTTTCCAGAAATGGCCGCACCTGCTCACATAGCTTTGGAAATGGATATGAGAATGTGCTAGACCTTTGGATACTTTCTTTGCGAGATTGGTTCGAGCACATTTATGGCTATCGATGTTTGCTGTCATGGCGGACCCTGTGCATTAATTGGGATATGTTGAGGGCAGCATCCAGGTTCTAGTCAGTGCAAAGCATCTTTTTAATTTCTGTTTGAACGAAATGTGCCCCACCTTTGAGGAGTTTTGCGGTATGGTGGGGATACCGACCATTGGGCCTGTCGTCGTGCCCTCTGCGCGGAGGCTCCTTTTTATTGCGATATGGGAGTTGTTTGGCTCGACTCGCGAAGCTACTCTGGGTTTTTATAACAAAGTCAATTTTAATTTGACTATTCTTCCTACTACCTATACTGTGTATAGGGAAGACCCAGTCTACCTGCGGCGTCGGCTGGCTGCCCTCTTTCTCTTTGTTGTGGGAAGGTACCTTCTAGTGGGCCAACCCGAATTTATTGATGTGCGGGTCGTTGACCTGGTGCTGCAGGCTCAGGACCGCCGGGTAAATATTATCCCAGTTATTTTGGCTGAAACTTTGTTCGGCCAGGACGCTTTCTCGTCTGGCGAGGAAATGTTTCCTTCTGGTAGCTCCCTCTTGATCCATATGTGGCTGGAGGAGCACCTTAACTAGGTAATGGGTCCAGTGCTTATGGGAGGAATGTATGATCCCGGGCGCTATGACTCTCGCCGCCATTGTCACCAGACTAATTTTTCGGAGCATGACTGGATAGAGTACTTTCTCCGCATCGGCTCTATGGAGATCATTTGGGTGGTCAGCAATTGGCGGATCCACAACTTTTTTCTATTTACCGTGGCTTATGCCTAGGTCATCTTGCCTGGTCTTGAAAATACCACCTTTTATTTGGCATACCGAGTTCTTCACCAATTTGGTAGAGAGCAGGTCATTCCGGATGTGAGTCATCCATTGACTGAGGAGTTGCAAATGAATAGGGAGGTGGGCCGTCTCATCCGTGATATGTGGGAACTCAATTTCTCTCTGCGGGCATTAGCTTACGCCTTTTCTGAATATATGCTTTTGTCCCATGTGTATCTATCATGAGTGCTGGTGGCAGCTGAAGGGGATTCCCGTGTCATTAGGCACGTACTGAGGCGGATCCTCGGTCGGCGAGTGAGCAGCGACATAGATGCTCGTTTGATGGAAATTGGCTAGGACCTGGAACGCTCAGGTCTGGTGGTTACTCAGGCTCTGCAGGAGGACTTTCGGCGAGTACATGGCCTTGGTGCCCGGATGGCCCCTAATCCTAACGAGGCTAGTCCCAGTAATGCGCCTCCTCGATTGAGGAATGCGAGTTGGCGGAGGGACCCTCGGCAGGCAGATGAAGCAGGTCTAGCTCAGGCTGGCAGACAGAGCACTGCTGTTAGAGGTGATGGTGCTGGCCCGAGTCGTCCCATTATCCAGGACAATGGTGATGCCGATGACGAGGAGGAGGAGGACACCTCTGGAGGTTCTCACACTGGTGAGACTGGGGCCTCTTCTATACCTCGCAGAAGTATCTGGTCGCGGTTGGGACATCGCACACTAATGGACCGTTTCTGGGTAAAGCTGCATGAAGAAAGAGATAGTTGGGGGGAATATGAGATATATGTGGCATGTATATAGGCAAGTGTACAGAAATAAATGCTAATATACAAGTTTTAGACATTTATTCCTAAGTTGCACCTTATATATTGTATCATCTTATATTTTGGTGTTTTTATAATATGAGCCCGGCCATGGTTTTTCTCTTTGGCTAGTCAAGATCATCATTTCTGAATGCATTGAAGACTCTTGCCTGCTGGAGATCAAATACTGGGGATTGAATGTTGGAGACTGCATTCTCTCTCCTTTTTTTCCTGGTTCCTTCTTTTTTTCTTTTTGCTCTAACTTTTGCCTAGGCCGCCTTTTCAGGTTTTCAACCTAGCGAGCCCTTATTCTCCTTCTTTTTTCTTTTTTTTATTGCTCTAACTTTTGCCTAGGCCGCCCTTTCGGGTTTTTAACCTAGCGAGTTGGAGAAGGATGCAGTGGCCAAGTATTATTGATTCACGCGTAGTACCTCTTGAGTTTGTCAAGGTTGAATGACTGATCAACAAGGTCTTCCCCATCTTGGTTGGTGAGGAGCACCGTGCCTCCTGACCGGATCTATTTGATGATATATGGTCCCATCCAAGGAGATTTCCATTTACCCCTAGTGTCAACATAACTAGGGGATTTCTCGCGAAGTACCAGATCTCCGACTTGGATATCTCGGCCTTTGACTTTTTTGTTGAATGCCCGAGCTATTCTTTTTTTCTATGCTCGAGTATGATCTAAGGCTAGCAGCCGTCGTTCGTCTAACAGGGCTAACTCTTCGTAGTGACCCAGTCGATTTCAACTATGTCTAATTCCATCATAACCCTTAATGATGGGATTTCTACTTCAATGGGCTACATAGCCTCCATGCCATAGGCTAGAGAATAAGGGGTAGCCCCAGTGGGTGTATGAACTGAAGTATGATAGCCCCAGAGGGTTAACGGCAACTTTTCTGGCCAGTCTCTTCCTGTATCAGCCATCTTTTTGATGATGTTTTCTAGTGTTTTATTGGTTGCTTCAACGCCACCATTTGCTTGTGGCTAATATGGGGAGGATTTGTGCCTTTGGATTTTGAATTCGTCGAGCAGACGATTTACGTCCCCTTCAAAGTGCGTGACGTTGTCAGAAATGATTTTGAAAGGTGCCCCGTATCTGTACATGATGTTGGTTCTGATAAATTCAGACACTTTTCGGGCATTCAGTACCTTGTAGGAAGAGGCCTCCACCCACTTTGTGAAATAGTCAACAGCTACCAAGACGTACTCGTGGCCGTTGGATCCTTTCGGGTGAATTTGACCCATAACGCCAATTCCCCATGTTGAGAAAGGCCAAGGGGCTGTGGAGTTGTATAAGACATGCGGGGGCCCGTGTTGTAGATTTTCTAAGCATTGACATTTGTCGCATTGACGCACCCACCAAATATAATCGATTTCTAGTGTACTCCAATAGTATCCTTGTCGGATGACTTTCTTTGATAACATATGCCCATTCATGTGTGGCCCACAAGTACCACCATGAAGCTGGTCCATGACTTGCTATGCTTTGGCCTGATCGATGCATAACGGATTTAGACATTGGTAGTGTCTTTTGTATAGGCTGCCTCCGCTGATTACGAATTGCGATGCCCATCTGCGTAGGGAGATTTTCCCTCTTTTGTCTAGGCTGGGTGGATAGACCCCTTTTTTAAGCAGGTTTGTGATGTCTAAGTACTAGGGCTCATAGTTCTTTTCAGAGGTGGCATCGATTCTGAAGCAATAGGCAGGAGTGATCCTTTTCCCAACTACGAATGGTTGGACATTGATTTATGTAGGGATTTGGACGAATGAGGCTAAAGTAGCCAGGGCATCGGCGAATTGATTTCTATCTCGTGGTAAATAGTGGAATGAGATATTATCAAATTCGCTCGCTAGCGTTGTCAGTTTCGCATGATAAAGCTGTAGCCAGGGATCTTGAGTTTTCCACTTCTCTTCGACTTGATTTATGATTAGAGCAGAGTCACCGTAGACCTCCAAGTCTTTGGCTCCTTTTCAGAGAGTCTCCTCTAGACCGGTAATACAGGCCTCGTATTCGGCAGTGTTGTTTGAGCATTCAAACTCCAATCTGATGGCTAGTGGAGTGTGGGAGTCTGCTGGATCGATTAGTAGGATTCTTATGCCGAAACCTCTTTTGTTGGCTGCTCCGTCAAAGAGCATTTGCCATTTGGTGTCATGATCAACGATTTATAGGACACCTTCGTCTGGGAAACTGGGCTCTGATGCATCTTCTACTTCTAAAGGCAGATCAGCTGAATGGTCCGCGATCACATTGCCTTTAATGCATCTGAGCGTGGCGTAGGTGATGTCAAACTCGTTGAGGAGAAACGACCATTTGGCTAATCGGCTGGAAAGTGATGGCTTGCCGAAAATGTATTTCATAGGATCCAGTCTGGAGATGAGCTTGATGGTTTGGGCTTGCAAATAAGTTTTGAGCCTTTAGGTTGCCCAAACTAAACTAGTACAACTTTTTTCCAAAGTTGAGTAATTGAGCTCACTTTCTTGTAACTTCCTACTTACAAAGTAAATGGCATTTTCAATGTCGGAGTTTTCTTTTTCTTGGGCGAGCATAGCCCCTACTACTGTGTCTGTGACCATTAAATATAGGAGGAGAGGTTCATGTGTATGGGGAGGAGCTAGCACTGGTGGATTGGCAAGGTATTTTTTGATTTTTTCAAAGGCTAGTTGGCATCTTTCGTCCCAGATTTGGTCAGTGTTCTTTAGGAGCTTGAATAGGGGCTCACATATGGAGGTCATTGTCGATGAAACTACCGATATATTGCGTCGACCGAAGCCTTTGACTTCGTTGGAGTTTTGGCTCGACATGTTTATGATAGCTTTGATCTTGGCTGGCTCTATCTCGATGCCTTACTCGTTTAACATGAATCCAAGGACTTTGCCCTTGGTGACTCCGAATGTGCACTTGGTTGGGCTGAGCTTCATCTGGTGCTTTCTTAGCCTTTCGAAGAATTTTCGAAGGTCTCTGATATGGGCACCGTCTGTGTCACTGGAGTGCACAATCATGTCGTCCACGTACACCTCGACTTCTTTATGGATCATGTCATGGAAGAGGGTGGTGGCGGCTCTTTGATATATAGCCCCAGCATTCTTTAGCCTAAACGGCATGACAGTATAGCAATAAGTTCCCCAGGGGTGGTGAATGAAGTTTTCTCATGGTCCTCTGCTACCATTTTGATTTGGTAGTAGGCTAGCATGCCGTCTACGAAAGATCTTATTTTGTGAGAGGCCACGGCGTCTACCACAATGTCGATTTTGGGTAGAGGGAAATCGTCTTTAGGCGACGCCTTGTTAAGATCGTGGAAGTCCACACAGATCCGGACCGTTCCATTAGGCTTTGGAACGGTCGCTATGTTCGACAGCCAGATCGGGTATTCAAATACCCGGATAAATTTGACGCGCAACTGCTTCATGATTTCTTCTTTTACTTGCAGTGACCATTTCAGCTTGATTCGGTGGAGTTTCTGCTTGATTGGCCGTGGATCAGGATAAGTGGGAATTCGGTGCTCGACAATGGTTGGATCTAACCCGGGCATGTCTTCGTAGGACCATGTGAAGATGTCCACAAATTCTTTGAGAAGGTCGATCAATGATGCCTTTTCAGAACCTTGCAAGTAGCTGTCGATTTTGACTTCTCTGATTTTATTGTACAGCCCTAGTTTGATAATGGACAAGTCTTCATCTGATGCTGCTGATTGGTGTTTTTCTTGGTGCTTGACTGACTTGGCGAGTTCAGTTTGACTTCTCTGTTTTTCTTGCTTAACTTTTATCTTTTGGATCCATTTCATTAAACGACTCATTATTAATGTTAATTAATGCGTCTTTTAATGAATGTGCAACTAAGGAATACGCGAAGACATCTAGATTATCATTATTAAGAGCAAACTGCATAGGGTTGGTTACATTACGGAGGCCCTGGGGTTTGAGGTCCTCAGTTTTGGGGAGCGAATCAGTAGATGACCAATCCGTAAGGCTAAAGGAAGGAGGAGGAATAGTATATCTGTTGTTTCTCATTGTATCTTGATTTGCATTTGTTCATACATTACAATAGGTTTTATGCTTAGTGGCTAATTGGGCTACGTACCAATTAGCGTGGCAACTGTGTATAGAACTTTGCCTTAGAATATTTTTTAGACTTCACAGGTTCAGGGGAAGACTTCATCTGAAGGCTTCACCGGAAGACTTCAAGTAAACACGGTGGGCGCACCTTGTCTACACAAGGAAAAACATGATGTGTCCAGCTCTTAATTAATCAAGATTTGGTGGATTAATTAATTCAGCTTGTATAAAGTTTGAATTTGAATTGAATCCATCATCAATCAATGCTTGACATCTCAAACACGTCCCTCTAGCTTTTTCGAAAAAGCATGAAGACTTTCGCCTCGGTGCGAAAGCGAGTGACAGGTGTGAAGATCGACAGACATACGCATATCAGATCGTATCAACTATTGCAAGTTTGCAACTCCTTGCTCACCTGCTAGCTGTCGCAACAACTCTTCACCATTCCCCGCTCTTGAAGAAAAAGTCCACGTATTAGCCTGCACATTTAATGCATTCAACCTAATAGAGTAGCACTTCACTTTGTCTTCTCCAACGAGCTCAAGAATGCCCCAACTATAACATCGCCGTTAAAGCTTGAAGAAAACAATGCTCTGAATCTCTCCAAAAACATGAAGTCTTATACATTCAATGCATTCAAAGAGATCATTAACTGATCAAAGAAGTCCTCAACAACAACAAGAATATCTACATCAACTGTTAATCATTTGCTTCTTATTGTTGTAACCCTTAACTATTCTTCTGTACATTTGAATATTCTGTTTTCCCAGATATTCAAATTCCCCAAACCCAAACACAAGTCAAATATTTTGTACATGATCCATTGGATATTTTTGTAATAGAACGAGTGGAATAAATAGTGCACATTTAAATCCAAGGTTGATCGCCTTGGTGGAAGGCGATAGCACTTATTATAGTGCGAACCATCTCAAAATACTTCCTTCTCTTCTTGATTCTTGCTTTAACTGGCCATTCTTCCTTTAACTTATTCCTTCCGCAATGTACTTAAGATCTGCCTACGCTGCGGTAGTGCTTCCCACAGAACTTGAACTGCTCTCTCCTTAATAAGACTTCCACTTCAATCTTCTTAATAGATTGCAAGTGCTTGTCCTGTGATCTACTTAAAAAGTTTTTAGTGTTAAATAAACTATTCAACCCCCCCCCCTTCTAGCTTATTGTGTGCCCTTTTTTGACTAACATAGGTATCGAGCTCAACTCTTCAAACTTATTTTCTAAGATTAAACTCTTGAGAGACACGACCAATGGCAAACACACTACATGCTACCCTCGCCAATGCGAACCACGTCCCCAATATTGGACGAAGGCCATTTCGATGTTTGAAAAGATAAGATAATACGCTTTATGAACTCTATTGACAACAGGTTATGGAAGTGCATACTCGCAGGACGACATGTACGAATGAAGGCAAATCTTCTAGCAAGCATTGCTGATAATCCTGCTGAAGTACCAAAAGAAGAATCGAATGGACCGAGGGACGAAAGAAAGCTAGTTTGGAGCCGACAAGAAAGCCATCAACATCATAACAAGCTCACTAGACACACGACTTACCAACAAGTGATCTCGTACCACCGCAAAAACAAATGTGGGAAGCTCTTGTCGAATTCTGGAAGGAGACCAAGATACAAGAGACAACAACAGAAGTACACCTACATCCAACAATTCAATTCTTTCAAGAAGGATCCTAAGGAGACCCGAGACAAGCATACGATCGCTTTGAGGTAATAAATAAGCCGCTTTCTAGTAAAATTTATGACAAGAAAGAAATTAACATGAGATTTCTAGGCTCTCTAGGTAGTCTATGGCACGTTAATACTACCACCATGAAGGAATCTAAGAACTTGAATGAAATGACTCTTCATAGTCTCTATGCAAGTTTAAAGGTTTATGAGCTCGAAGTTAATCAAGCTCTAGAGCAAGACAATCAGTTCAAAACCTTGTCCTTGCTATTCCATGGCACAAGAAGAAATCCAATTGAAAACAAACCTTCTACTTCCTCCAATGAAAACAATTTTCGATGAACAATTTGCAATGTTTGTTAAACATTTTAAAAAAGTTTGCAAAATATGGAAGGAAGGACACATCGCCAGTACCTTTTAGAAAAACTGATGATAGCCCATCTAACAATGAGCTTGTATGTTACAACCAGAAAACTTGGCCACTTCGCTTCTAAATGTCCGAAACCAAAATATGAAGTATACAGAAAACCTCCCTATAAATTCAAAAAGGTATGCTAGCAAAAGACATTGAAGAGAGACAAGCTACATGGTTTGAGACCATCTCTGTAAGAGGATGAGGACAATTCAAGAGCAAGCTAACATATGCTTAATATCTCATGAATCAAGTCCCACCTATGACTCTCGAACATGAAGTCGAAATC
>CM028381.1:47442802-47590847 GCA_013146195.2 Codonopsis lanceolata | reverse complement strand
GGTTTTCGATATGCTCGATCATCACCGAGGATTCAATAATGCCGCATTTTCCTCGCCGATCTTGGACAAGTAGTTCTGCCGCATGTTGTCTCGCCGATCAATCCTCGATTATTTCCCAAAACTTGAAATTTTTCAAGATTTCCTTGACTAGCTCAGCATTAACTAGGTAGGATGGTGCACCATATATTCCTCGACTTGGTTCACAACTAATTGGAATCCGAGTACACCGTGATGCCCCTACACCCATGTCCGCTATGAGCTCGAGCCCTAAGCAATCATCGCTTTATACTCGGCAACGTTGTTGGAGGCAGTGAAATTTGAACCGAGAGCTAGCTCAAACTCCGTGATTTCGCCTGAGCTATGAGAAGGATGCCGCCTCCGCTCCCGACTTTGCTCACCGCCCCATCCACGCAAAGATCCCAACAAGAGGGTCGGGTCGAGGTCAGTAGCAATTGTTTTTGCTCTGCTCTACCTACGCTTGGTCTCGTGATCCTCGTGTTGGGTGAAGCTTGTTTCGACCAAAAATCGCCTAATGCTTGAGCTTTGATCGCTCATCCGGTAAGTAATCTATGTGGAACTCTGAGCTCGATTGACCAGCTTGAGCAAGCCGCTCGATGTGTCGTTTGTGTAGGACTTTTCAGTTGGTGCATATGTGTATACTATGATTACATGTGCAAAAATAAGCCCTTAATTTTCTGCGCTATGACAAGTGAGTAAGCTAATTTTTCTACATTAAAATAACGACCTCAACAGACTGAGGGCCTGGATACATAGTACACATGCTTTTGAACATCTAGTTCCTCCCTAACTAAAACAACGGCCACGGCCTGGTCCGTGGTCGCTAGATACACAAATAGAGGCTCACCGGCACCTGGTCGCAGCTGAGGAGGGGTGGCTTGCCAAGATAGTCCCCGAGCCGCCGAGGGCCTTGGCAATACCTGCATTCCACTCAAAACCCTTGTTGCCAGAACCTTGAAGAAAGGAAGGCATTTTTCTACCGACCGAGAGATGAAGCGCCCTAAGGCAATGACTCTGCCGTTTAACTGCTGGATGTGTTTGATGCAGTAAGGCTACTCCATGTCGAGTAGGGCTTGTATCTTTTTCGGGTTGGCCTCTATGCCGCTACTGTTGACCATGAACCCCAAACTTCCCCGCCGACTCGAAAGCGCATTTGCTCTGATTCAGCTTCATGTTGTGCTTACGCAAATTGGCAAACGCCTCCGCTAGGTCAAGAGTGTGGTCGCGCCCTTTGTTTTGATGACCATGTCATCTATGTAGGCTTCCATGTTTTCGCCGAGTTGGGAGCCGAAGACCTTGTTGACCATGCTGATAAGTGGCCTCGATTTTTCACCGAAGGGCATCATTTTATAGCAATAGAGGCCGCCACCGCCCGAAGGCGTCTTCGCCTTTATCTTGCTCGCTCATTTTGACTCGATGATATCCTCGAGTACGCTGGCCCAGAAACTCGAGCATCTCGAACCCGGCTATAGAGTCGACAAGCACATCTATGCGGGCAATGGATAACAGCCCTTCTGACAAGCTTTGTTTAAGCCGGGCGAAGTCCACGCACATCCGCCATTTGTCATTGGCCTTCTTGACCATCACCACATTAGCCGCCTGTGGTATCGAATCTCCTCAATGATGTCTCGCCTAGGAGTTTCGACCTCTACTTTGATCAAGCGGCATTCTTTTCGCGAATATTGCCTTGGTCGCCGTTGGATGGGCCGAAAGGTGGGTCAACGTTGAGGTCGTGGCGGGCAATGTTCTCACCGATACCCCTCATGTCTTCGACCGCCCAAGCGAACACATCCAAGCCGTTTCAACAACTCAGCCCGCCTTTCCCGAAGCCAGAGGCATGGCCTTCCCGATTTTTATTTTCTCGCTCTGGTAGGTCGGGTTGATAACGATCTCCTCTAGCTCGCCTCCGGTTGAATATCGGGCTCGTCCCTGACTCGCAAGGTGTCCATCTCAATTTCAGGACTTGGGGCACTTCTCCTCGCCTAGAAAGAGCCTGGGCCTGGCTTGCTTCTGAGGATCTATGGAGCTTGCGAGGATCTATGGAGCTTGCTCTGAGGCTCGATTTCCATGGGCTCGGCCGCTTCATGTGTCTCCCCAAGCTCGATGTTATCGATGGAGGTTGACGCCGGAGTGGGTTCAATGGAAGTTATTGCAGCCTCGATCGAAGGTCCACAATCGGATTTTGGGATCAGATTCGTCTGATCGGGAATGTCCACACCGCTCGTTTTCTTCCTCTAAGTTTCCTGACATACTCCCACATCGCCGGCTTACTATTGAGGATCCCCACTCCATTTTCAAGTAGAACTTGGCTTTTCTCGTGAGGAATGGAGGTGACCATCCGAATTTGGCCATCATTGAGCACCTAAAATGCGCTTGTATGTCGATTTTAGGTCGATCACTAAGAATGTGATCATCTCAATCCGTGTTTGGGCTCCATCACCCATGAATACCTCCAGCTCGATCGTGCCCTTAACCCCCACCTAGTGATTGGTGAACCCTTCAAGCTTTCCCAAATACGGCTGAGCATGGTGTCTGAAACCCAATCCCTCAAGCAGAGTAGTACATGATGTCCCTACATGCTCCCCGCATCCAAAGAAAACTCGTGAACCCGCCAGCTTGTTGACTAGGCAAGAAATAACCAGAGGCCGCTCGGATGCCAATGGAGTGCTCGCCACCGCCGCGAGAAAACATATGCTCGCCTCCCCGCGTATTGTCGGAGCGTTGATGCCTCTAGATAAGGAATATATATGCTTCCCGAGCTGTGTGTTGGACGGGAGCTCCTCTTGAATCATGTTTATCACCCCCCGAATCTGAGGGGCCTGGCCACCTCTTCCTCTCGGGGGTCTTCCTTGATCATTATTGGCGTTGTTTCCTCGCCCTGATCCCTTTGAAGCGGTCTAGCTTGCCCGCATTGATCGCCTTTTGAATTTCTCTCTTCAACACATTACAATTTTCAAGTGGTGTGGCCAAGGCCGTGGTGGTATTCACAAGATTTTGTGTTGTCCCGAGTATGAGCGAGATCGGGGTCGAGAGGATAAGGGACGGGCGTAACATCTCCCACCGAGCATGATCTCTTCCCGCGTAGTGTTTAGCGGGGTAAACCGAGCTTTCTAAACCTTTGCCCTGGTTGGAGGTTTTCCTCCTATCTCTCGCCGAGCGGTTGTTGTTCTCCTGCTCGTCACCGGGCGTGGCCGAGCCGCCTGAGCCTTGTCCTTATGTTTGGCCTTGTCCGCCTTGACACTTTCTGCTGAGCGTAAGAGGTGCGAACTTGCCAAGCAGTTCCGCCTTGAGGCCCCCGGTTCATTGCTAGCATAGTCTTCAAGTGGCCCCGCCTCATGTTGTTGAGATAGCAAAAGGTAATCTCCGGTCACCGGTCGCAGCCACCGCCGAGCATCTCCTCGAACCTTTTCAAGTAACCGCCAGATGATTCATTATCACCCCGCTTGATCTTGGCAAGGTCAAACCGGTTCTTGGGGTGGGGCCTGCATTGCCGAATTCCTCCAAGAACTTTTCTGAGCACCGCCCAGCCTCAATAGATCCCCTGAACTCTACCTAACTGTGCTTGCGCCTTTCCCCGAGAGCTCCTCGAATGCCCGCATCTTTAATGCTTCTACATCTGTGACCATTCGGATTTGTGCCTCGAATGATCTAAGCCAATCGCTTGCCCGCGTCTTCCCAAAATACTTATCGAACTGGGGAAATGACTTTGCGCTGGTGGCGCTTTCAATTTCTCGAGTGAATGGCCGCCTCCAAGGGCTTAGGGCTCCATAGCCGGCTTGGCCACGCTAGATTAGCCATTTGTTTTGCCATGTCCTTTTCATGGCCTCCATCTTCTGACAGCCGCTTTCTCCACATCCACTGTGAGTCTTGAAGAGTAGGCTGGATCTGGATGCTCGCCACGTACATGCGGGCAGAAAGTGGGCTCGCATGAGGATCCGACCTCCTGTGAGACGTGGGCTTTGTACTTTGGCCGTTGTGCTTCCACCTCTACGCACTCACGGGCCCTACGGCGGCCATGACTCTCTTCCCGAGCATGATGCTCGCGTCGGTGGTAGGGCCGGTGGGAGAGGTTTTGACGGCTATATTTGCTTTCACAGTCGTCCGCCGCTTTTATCGCTCTACCCTTTCGATTCGGTATACTGACGATAGAGGCATGTGTGTCCGCTTGAGCGGGCATCTGTTGGGAGGCATGGCCATCTCCAACAGGTGCCGGATTGCTGAGCGCAGGCATTGCCATATCTGCGACTGGCACCGGGGTATGGCCCAAGGCGAGTAGCTGTTGGTTGAGTGCATACATCTTTCTGTAGTATTCTGCCTGAACTTGCAGAGCAGCAGCTTGTTGGTCGGGGTTTTGTCCGGGCAGATTTATGTGCTGCCCTGACTGTTCTCCCGCTGACGGTTAAGCTGCATCCTGAGATCTTGTGAGCGGGCATCGCGCCTCTCATTTATGACCAGCCTGGCATCGCGTTGGCTTGCACGACTTTGGCAGGCATGTTGGGAGATTTGCCCCTCCACAAATGGTACCTCATTGCCTTGAGTGGCATGCCCAACAGCCACTTTTTGATTTCGCGTTTGCACCCCATGTGGTGCCCTTGGTGGGGGGTTGTTCACCACCTAATGGCTGCCGGCCTGTTGATTGCTTACGGTGGCATGGTGTTTGCTACCTTTTCCAGCCATTGCAATGAAGAGAAAATGAAAGTTTTTTACCGGAAAAAATTAGAGAGAAGTGTTAGAACTTCGATTCCCGGCAACGGAACCAAACTGATGTGGCAAAAGCACAGCTTGGGCCGTCCTTGAGATGGGTTGGATATCTGGGCTTTGGATCGTCTTCCCTGAGCCTGTTAAGAACACAAGAACACCTGAGTGGAAGTGCAAGGCAGGGCCTCGCGAAACCCCTCCGGCGTGAGAGTAAGTTTCGTGCTTAAGTTTGAAAACAATTTGACAGAGTAACGAGGCTCAAGAAAATGTGTGTGTACCTTGTTGATGATTATGGAGAGGTATTTATAGGCCCTGGTGGTGTTTGAATCCGTCTAGGATTCAGTTTCCATAACTGCCGAGTCAATCAAGGAGAGAATCCCTTGATTTTAGGCGAAACAGGCGGCTAACCGCGTAGATGTAGGAGCAGATAAGGCAAGTGCTCTGCCTATACATGGAAACCTTCGACTTGTCTTGGAGAGCAAGTCGCCGACGTCCCCTGTGTTATGTGTGCCCGGGCGAGCAGGGCTCTGCTCGGCTATTCTACATTGCTCTGAACTTATTGTAGGTCCGAGGTATGGCCCCTGGTCGGGCAGGCAAGGCCAATGCTCGACCAGGTTTGGACAAGATGAGTCTGATTCCTTTGCTAAGCATGTACGATGCCCGGGCATGGCCCTTGGTCGGACAGGCAAGGCCGTTACCCGCCCAGGTTTGAGTGAGAGTTGCGTTGTGCGGTGCTCGCTGGCTATATCATTTTGCTCGTTGGGCTGTGGGCCCCATTGGCACGTGATGCTACCTCGTGCCTTGCTCGTGACCCGGCTTGGGCCGGGTATATCAGAATGAATTAGTAAAGAGTAGGAGTTTTCCCAATAAAAACTTGTAATTTTCCCTAACAAAGTGTAACTTTTACTCTATCTTACTTTTATAATTCTTATTAGTTTATATGTATAAATGATCACTTATGGTAGCTGAATAGTACCTAGAAACTATTATTGAAGAAAATAAAATAACATATGACAAGCAGACTGTTTTAATAAATAAATAAAGGATACATTTTAGGTCAATAGTAAGTGTTTCAGGAAACAAAAAACAGGCGGACAGGTTAGGCAGGTTAGACTAAATACATCTGTCTCAAAATATTTATCAACAGTCAATTTTAAGTTTTTGTCCAAAGTATTAGTCATACTTTAAAAGGATAAGTATACCATTAGTCCCTAAACTTTGGTCAAGTTCATCATTAGTTTTCAAACTTTCAAAAGTTTCACCAGTAATCAAAATAGGTCTTTTTGGTTTATCAGAGGCTCCTAGCCCCTCACGCCATTTCTTTGTCTCCGTTAATAAACAAATGTGCAGCTCACATGAGGACATTTTTATCTTTTCCACAGACAGCAAACATCAGACATACTTGCATTCGATATTGACAAAATTTTTACTTTATTGTTATTTCAATCACATTAGGGCTTAGGTTTCACAGTGCGATAGTGTGAGAAATTGAGCAAGTTAGGGTTTAGAAGGTGAATTGAAGAACAACTAGGGGTGGTAATTTGAGGCACGACACCATTGGTCGACATGAACACGACGCGAAATTATAGGGTTTGAGCTGGGGTTTGTCGGGTTCAGGCCGTTATAGGGCCAACACGATAAGGCACGATAAAAAATGGGTTGTTATCGAACTGATTTGATAAGCACGGTAAGGCACGATAAGACACAATAACTAAAATATATATGTTTTAAAAATATATTTTTAAAAATTTACTATGGGTTATTCACTGCTTTCGAACTATTTTCATGATTATTTAATAGGTTTATCATTTGAAAATTTATGACTTTTAAACTACTTGACTATTTATATTGATAAATTTTCAAAATATGTATTAAAAAATCAAAAATATATATTTTATAATGTTCATTGGGCTTGACGGGCCTGACTAAATAAATCGTTTTTTTTGCTTATCGTGCCTATCGTGTCATGCCGTGCTTTTCGTATTTTTATCGTGTCGTGTTCATGTTTTAATATTAGGCACGATAAGCTTATCGTGTCGTGCTCGTGTTCGTGCTTAACGTGTCGTCCTGTTATCGTGTCGGCTTGATAACAGCTCAGCACGACCGATTTGCCACCTCTAAGAACAACCAAATGATTGGAATCAAGTTTCGCTGTAAGATGGCTATTGTATGAGATATTCAGCAATCACACTGGCCTATGGATCGCGATGACTCATATTGTAAGTATTTCTTTATCCCTTTTTTGAAATAGTTTGTTTACATTTGTTTAAACTATAATCCCTTTATAAGAGTTGTGGTCCTTGTCTGTTTGTTTACATTTGTTTAGTTTTGTGCTTTGTGGACCATGTTGATGTATGTATGTATGTATGTATGTATGTATGTATGTATGGATGTATGTATGTATGGATGTATGTATGTATGTATGTATGTATGTATGTAATGATTTTGATATGTGATATATGAGACTATTTTGTTTATTTATGTGTGATTCATAAAATTTTAGAGAAATTAGGAATTGTGAATGAGACTAGGTTTTATTACTTTTTAGAGCCAGGGTTTAACTTGGAAAGAGGGTTGAAACTATTTGCAGATGACGAGTCTTTAAAAACTATAGATGGTTGGGTGAAGGTTGAAAAAGAAATTCAGTTATTTGTTGAGATTGATTTTTCTAGTTATGTGGATTTGAAGAGGTTAGTGAGGAACCAATTATGGATATTACTAAGCAAAGGGTAGGGAATACAACGAAAAAGAGGACATTGTCTTCATATATTGTTAGTGATGATGTTAACATCATTGATGAACTTGAGCATGAGGTTGCAAATGATCCACTAGGTGGGGCTGAGTCACTAAGTGAGGCTGAGTCACTGTCTGAATCTAACTTTAGCCTTGAGGCTGAGGTAGAAGATGATTCATAGAGTGAGAATGACATCTCAGATAATGATGAAGTGAATGATTTACTTGGAAGTGGATTTCAACAGAGAGTGGACAAGGGTAAAGGTAAAGTAGGTTATGATGATGTTAGTGATGGTGATGTCAATGATGGTGAAAGTGATGATGTCAGTTCAGAATATGCAGACACAGATGAGTTGAGGATTTTAGGAGTTTAGGTACAACAGATGAGGAAGAAGAGTTCACTAGATGGGAAAATGCAAAATCCAAACGTCCATTGTTTAATATGGTCACTGATTTGAAGGACCCAAAGTTTGAAGTAGGGATGACATATACATCAGCTAAGGATGTTAGGACTGCTATATACTCCTATGCAATTACAACTAGGAGGGATGTGATAATAAAAAAGAATGACAAGCGCATAATCAGGGCATTATGTAGAGGTTATAGTGCATGCCCATGGGCAATACAGGTGACTTATAGTGAAATCAACAATGATTGGGAAATTAGAACCTATAAGGATGAACACATGTGCAATCTGACTCGTCAAATTAGATACACAATAGCTTCTTTGCTTGCAAATGAATATATGGAGGCTATAAGGATAAAAGACCTGTTATTCAGATGTGCTAGAGCAAGTAATCAAAGGCATTTGGAGAGTGTTAGGAAAGAATTTGAAAAGACAGATGCCAAGGCATATCAGTGGGCCTTTGGAAAGGATCCTAGACATTGGTGTAAAGCTTGTTGGACCACTGCAGTCAAGTGTGAAATTTCAATGAGCAATCTGTGTGAAAGCTTCAATGGATTTATTATTTCAACTAGGTCTAGGGAAATTATTAGCATGCTAAAAACAATTAGAAACTTGTTAATGAAGAGGATTGTTAAAACCAACGAGCTCTAGCTCAACTGGTACTGCTCACTTCTCTTAACGGAGAGGTTGGGTGTTCGAGTCTCACTAGAGACACCCTGGACTTTACAACTCTCAGTAGAGAGGTCGGGTATTCAAGCCTCTTCAGAGGCATCGTTGTTGTTAAAGCTTTATCCAAAGGCTCCATTTAGCTACTCACTTATCTTAACGGAGAGGTTGGGTATTCAAGCGCTACCAGAGGCACCCTGGGACTTAACTACTCTCAATCGAGAGGTCGGGTGTTCAAAGCCTCACCAGAGGTACCATTTGTTCGAGCCACACCAAAGGCATCATATATATATATATATATATATATATATATATATATATATATATATATATATATATATATATATAATTGTAGTCTTTCAAGGCATTAAAAATAAAAAAAAATTAATGGTTGGGGTACGTTCTATGTCCCCTCCAACATTTTTTAAGAAAAAAAAAAAGAGGATTGTTAAAAAGAAGACTGAAATAAAAAAAAACAGGTTGGTCCACTATGTAGTAGGGGTGAGCTTGGTCCGGTTCGGTCCAGTTTTTTAGGAAAAAAGAAAAAACCGGAACCAGACCAATAGTCTGGTTCTCAAAAAAAAAAAAAAGAACCAGAACCAACCCAATATGTGTGAGAACCAAAACATTAGTCTGGTCTAGAACCAATCAAAGATATATGAGAACCAGAAACAGACCAATACTATAATTTTTTACTTTTTAATTGTTTAATACAAATACATAATAAAAATATTAAGACCAAAACTTCATAAAAATTTAAAAAACATACGATAAAAGTACATTCAATAATTAAAAATGTCGATCTCATAAACCCATAGCATAACAAACCGGTGGAAAAATAATAATAAAAGAGTACCAACTAAAAAGTAGAACAAAGAAAGTATTAGGAATATATATATATATTACATACTTATATAGTAATAATATATATATATATATATATATATATATAATAAAATAAATAAATAAACAACATATTGGGTCGGTCCGGTTCGGTTTCGTGTTTTTTTAGTTCGAGAACCGGGACCAACCCAAATGCCTGGTTTTGTGAAAATTCAAATCCAGGACTAAACCAAAATATTGGTCCGGTCCAGTTTTGATTGGTTTGGTCTGGTTCTATTGGTTCGGTCCGGTTCTGAAAAAATCTTGCACACCCCCTACTATGTAGTAAGGTACAGAAAAAATTTGAGAAGATAAAGACAGAAGCAATGTTATTTGACAGTTCATGGAATGGAGGCCAGTGGTACCAGGTTAGAGGGCCTTAGGGAGAACAATGCATGGCACTTACTGCTAGAACTTGTAATTGTGGGAAATGAGACTTAACATGAATTCCTTGCAAGCATGTTGTTTTTGCAATCTACTTAGAAGGTTCAAATGGAGATAATGGTGTGTCTGAAGAGTGGGTTCATGACTACTACACTTTGAAAATGCAAGATAAAATCTATTCACACACCATCAATCCTATAAATGGGAAAGATATGTGGGAACACCAAGAATATATCCCAATTGTTGCCCCTGCATGATGTGCACAACCTAACAGACTTAGAAAATTGAGAGTAAGACACCCAACTGAAATACCAATAGTTAACACAGGAAGAAGGGGCAGACAAATGAGTTGCCAAAGATGTGGAAATTATGGTCACAACTTAAGGAGCTGTAGAGGTCAAGACTTTCATTGTTGCATGAATTAATAAACTAGGAAGAAACAAAAAAAGAATCCTGGTCAGGCCTCAATTGAACAAGTAAGTTGTATATTTTTACAATTTCATTTACTTTTTACAGTGTGGGTTTGATTAACATTAGTGCTTTTTTTCAGGTGGAAATTAATGCTCAAGTAGCATATGACATTGGTAATCCAGTTGCAAGTAGTTCTGATCAAGGTTATTTTTTTATTTTTAGCTAATAATTTCATGATTTACAAACAATGTTTACTATTAATTGCTTAGATTAAGTGTATTTGTAGGCAATAGCAAGAAAAGGCAAAGGAAGTGGCAAAGGAATTGGTAGGGAAAGCACTGGCAGGGGTAGGGGAAGCATTGACACTGGCACTGGCAGGGACAATTCTAATTCTACAACAGAAGTAAGTTTTGTTCTACTTTTACATTTTTCAAACATTCTCAACCTAGGAAACAAGTTTGACATGCTTTGATGTATGGATTTTTAGGGACTTCCAACTGAAGCCAAGGCAAAAGGAAGGGGTATGTGCAGAGGAAACAATTCTCAACTAAGTCCAAATGTTGGGATTACAAGTCTGCAATCACCGGTACAACCATATACTGGATCACAAACCCAACCTCCAAGCTTCATGTTAAATGGATAAACTATTGTAACAACTAAAGGTTTGTTGGAATGGGCTACCAAGGAAAGGGAAGCAAGACAAAAGAAGAAAGGCAAGGATGTTGGAACATCAACATATTTGGACATTTAAGTTGTAATGTTTCATTAACAATGGTGTTGTTAGTACTTGTATATTTTTGAGGCTTTTGAGCCTAAAAAACAGAATAGGTACAACAATATTTTTGTGACTTTTGAGCCTAAAAAACACTGGTGTTAGTACTTGTATATTTTTGAGGCTTTTAAGCCTAGAAAACAGAATTGGTACTTATTTATGTTTGTGGCTTTTCAGCCTACAAAACACTGGTGTTAGGTGTCAGTACTTGTATATTTTGGAGGCTTTTAAGCCTAGAAAATTCAGTTATAGGTACTTATGTATTTTTGTGGCTTTGTAAATTCAGCTCCATGCTTGGTTTTCAATTCAGTTCAGTTTGGTTTTGTTACCTTGAACAGAGTATACTCTTTTATATATATTAGGTAAAGGATGATGTTTATACACCATTAATGGCAACCTAACTATCAGCATCGATGAACCAAGACACAAAACACAATTTACAACATTGCATTGATGATCCAAGACACAAAACACAATCTACAAGCATACCATTTGTATTTATCAGCATTGGCAAACAAACCATATTGGAAAATAATACAACACAACCCCCTGTTCTATTGATATAACAACATTGTCAAAAAAAAACCCATACAACACACCCTATGTTCAGTGTTCTACTGATATACAAACATTGCCAAAAAAAAAAAACCCCACTTCTTAACTACTAGTCATCAAGATTGCAATGATGAACCAAGACACAAAACACAATCTACAAGCATCCCATTTGTATTTATAAGTATTGACAAACAAACCATATTGGCAAATAATACAACATAACCCCATGTTCTATTGATATAACAACATTGCCAAAAAAAAAACCCCCTACAACACACCTCTTGTTCCATGTTCTACTAATATACAAACATTGCCAAAAAAAAAAAAAACTCCTCACTTCCTAACTACTAGTCATCAAGATTGCAATGATGAACCAAGACACAATCAACACCGCCCACATCCACGTCTGTTTTAAATTTTGTCTTGCAACGGTAGCTTCATAGTAATTCACTCTTTTAAGGAGACCTGAGATGATTACCCTACCTCTTTCACACATAGGTGGGTCAAGCCACCTAAAATATTTACAACCCCTTCTCTGCAGCAAACAATAGAGTCAAGAAACATTATCTACAGCAAACAATAGAGTCAATAAACTCTGCTCTCCTAGACTCCTACACAAAATACCTAAATTTAGAGCAAACATAATTGGTAAACTGCTTCCATACACAACATACCTAAATTGGCAAAAATAATTGCAAATAAAAAGCATATTACCTCACGTGAACAAGAAAATAAACGTCTTCCTGGGTTTGCATCAGTCCAAGCAGTTTTTGATTACTACCCTTGCTCCACACGCACAATATAGGTCTCCTAGGTCTCCCATTTTCGTTCTTTCCTGGGTTGGAGTTTTAATGGACATTATATATATGCACTGAGAGAGAAGACGGGAGATAGATGGCGGGAAGACTTGGTGCCAGGCAACTACCTATGGAAAAGACAGAAATGCTATCACGTGAGCTGCACATTTGTTCATTAACGGAGACAAAAAACGGCGTGAGGGGCTAGGGACCTCTGATGAGCCAAAAAGACCTACTTTGGTCAGTGGTGAAACTTTTGGAAGTTTGAGGAATAATGATGAACTTGGTCAAAGTTCAGGGACTAATGATATACTTATCCCTACTTTAAACTACACTTATTTTGAATGATAAATTACATATAACCCTCATCAACTATAAGATAGGTTCGATTTGTCCACTTCAACTACTAATCGCAACAATGTGCCCCTCAATTATAACTTTTTAATCGTGCATTATGTTTGACACTTTGTTTGATTTGACGAAAAATATCAACTTAAAACTAACGTGACCATATTTAGTTTTTTCTTTCAACCATAAATCTCTTTGTTTGTTTCAATCGACTATTTTACCTTCTTTATAATCTTTATTTATGAGATTGAGCAGTCGTTATTTCCCTCATGGTAATAAAAATAACTTAAAACTGTCATGTGAGTCTTATATGGATACTTTTCGTTAACTCAACGTTAATTGGGGGCCTATACGTAGATGTGCTCTCTTGTGACTTTTCACAAGAGCAAATTGTCAATACGCACTCTCCTCATTTTGCCGGCGATTGGCCAGTAATGTTGCAATTGGAAGGAGCCAAAGAGGGGCTCCATGCTAGGCTGCTACTTACCCACCTCCGCTCCATCTCCATCGTCGACAATTACCCTCTTCTCAACAAGGATATCTTCTGAAACAATGGTTTGAAGTTTAAAAGCTACTCCTTCTATGCACAAAGTTACTATTTCGTGATGTTTCACTTTAATTGCAACTTTAAAAATTATGTTAACAATTTTTATAATATTTCACATTTACCCTTCACTTGTGTTGTAAACACATTGTTTGTATTTTAAGTATTTTTATAATTATGACTAACTTCAATGACATTAATATATGTCCTTAATAATTAAAATTTTCAAACGTAAACTTTAGGTAAAACGGTCTTATAGATATTTTTTGTAAGATATATTATTTTTATCCGATCTATTGTATGTTAAGTTAAGTTATAAGAGACCGGAGTTGTAAAAGACTAAAGTTATTAGAGATTGACTTACTCAATTATTAATTAACAATCAAGGACAATAACTTCAATCCTCCCAAGGATGATTAAGCAATTTCAAATCCCATTTCTCGAAATAGGCAACGATTTATTCCATTAAAGCTACTATTGGAATAGCTAGTAACAGTTTGATTAATTTGTACAATTTCCCTTCGTATTTGGGATCCTCTTTATCTCATACCAAAAAGTCAAAAACTACTTCTATTATTTATGGAGTCTTCAAATTTCAAAACGTCTCATTTGAGGTCGCTTACCAAATCTACTATTTGGATAATTTATAAAAATTCCTTTTGAGGAGTACAATATATAGAGAGGAAATCCACCGGATCATTTGTACTTATTGCTCGGATTACTAATGATGAGTGATAATGAAAATTTAACTTTAAAGTATAAATTTTAAAAATTCATCAATGGATTAGTGGCTTGTCTATCACTGAGTTCTTGTGTAGAGTAATCAATTTAGCAGAATGTTTTGTGTATAGACTCTCGCTAAGTATAAAATATCACATAGTGATGGATTCAAAAAAATATTTTAACAGAGTCACAAATTTTAACTATTAGATAAAAAGTTTAGAAATCACAATTTTAAGTTCTACCCAAAATGAAGTTTTTAAAGATAAATAATTTTTTTTTTAGTTGAGTGAGGTCCTTGTCCCGACACTTAAAGAGTGGATCCGCTGATGACTGCATGTTCAATAACAAAAAAAATCCCTACTATAGTACATTAAAGTTAATGAGTACAAATCTTATATCTCATAGTGATACATCACCTAATTTTTTATATTATTGAATTCTCAAGTCTCCAAATCACTTGACTTGAAAATTTTCATTTTCTAGTCACTAGCTAATTTTTTTTTTAATAATAGTTAATGTGATATTGTGATATTAATTATCACTATTAACTTCTTCTATTGTTAATAATAGTGAAAATCTTATATAAAAAGACTTTTACTACCAACATTATTTCTTAACCAATGGTAGATAATATTATTATAATGATATCGAGTGAGTACTTTATTCTAATAACTCACTTCTAATCTCTTATTTTAAACATTAATATCTTATTCATCCAAAACTCGATTTGAAAAAATAAATATATCATTTCAATGCTCTTACTAAATAGAACCCATTTGCACTATTACTTTTGCAAACAAACAAATGACACTTAAAGAAATTCGTGCCTCAAGTTGCACAATTTCTTTCACTAAAAACACTAATTTTTCAACAAGTATTATACTTTAAACATTGATATCTTATTCATCCAAAACTCGATTTGGACAAATAAATATATCATTTTGATGCTCTCAACGAGTAGAACACATTTGCATAATAATCTTTGTCGACAAACAAATGATACATAAAGAAGTTCGTGCCTCAAGTTTCACAATTTCTTTCACTAAAAACACTAATTTTCAACAAGTATTATACTTTAAAATTTGATATCTTATTCATCCAAAACTTGATTTGGACAAATAAATATATCATTTTAATGCTCTCACCGAATAGAACACATTTGCACAATTACATTTGCCAACAAACAAATGATACGTAAAGAAATTTGTGCATCAAGTTCCACAATTTCTTTCACTAAGCACACTAATTTTTCACTAAGATCCATTTCTACTATAATTACTAATAAAAGTGATGTAACAAACATTAGTTGCAAATTAATATTTGTTTAAAAAATATTTGGAAAAATGACTTTTACTAAACCAACAAAAAATATATATATGTTAACAATTGTTAGAAATTGATGTTGACTTTAAAAATCATTACGCAAAATCTTACCAATAAAAATGATTTATTCTTCATTGGTTACAAATAATTATAATTTTTAATTTTTTTTAGATAAATGACTTCAATTATTATAACCGATAGAAGATATATACATTTCACATTGGCTTGAAAAATGACATTTCTTTAAAAATTTTAAAAATAAAAGATTTATATTATTATTACAAATAGAAGAAATGCATCACACATTGGTTAAAAAATTAATTTAGTATAAATTTTTTTAGATAAAATTCTTTTACTAACAATAGAAAAAATGTATTTCACATTAGATAGAAAGTAATGTTGGTTTCAAAAGTTTTAAGATAAAAGATTTCTATTATTATTATTAATATAATAAATATATCCACATTCGTTAGAAATTGTTGTTGGTTTTAAAAAACTTTAAATAAAAGACTTCTACTATTATTGCATATAGAATAAATAGATCTCACGTTGGTTAGAAATTGATAATGATTTTAATTTTTTTATAGATAAAAGACTTCTACAATCGTGCCTCAAATTGCACAATTTCTTTCACTAAAAACACTAATTTTTCAACAAGTATTATACTTGAAGTATTGATATCTTATTCATGCAAAACTCAATTTGAAAAAATAAATATATCATTTTGATACTCTCACTGAGTAGAACATTTGCACAATTACATTTGCCAACTAGCAAATGACACGTAAAGAAATCCGTACATCAAGTGACACAATTTCTTTCACTAACAACACTAATTTTTCATTAAGGTGCATCTCTAATATAATTACCAATAAAAGTGATGTAACAAACATTAGTTGAAAAATTGATATTTGTTTAAAAAATATTTAGATAAATGACTATTGGTGATTAACATAAAAACTCTTTTATCTAAAAACTTTTATACCCAATATCCATTTATAAATAATGTTAATCGTAACTTTTATAAAATAATATTGTAAATTTATTTCAATATTTTCTCCGTTTACAAAACTCCAATATGATCAAAACCAAGTCATAACCCCAAAGATAGAGTTTTGGCCGTTGTCACTCACAACAACGAAAACATGATGTATACTTTATATGTTAATTTTATTGCTTTATTTGTTTTCATCTATTACTTTTTGAAGCATAATTTATAGTTTATATATATTATTCATCAATGTATGATGTAGCATTTGAATAAATGAAAGTAGGTAATTATTTATCCCTAATTTATATTGCACCCGTGCGGAACACGGACTCAATAACTAGTGTAAAAAAAGGAAATAAGAGAGAATTACAAATTTAAATGTGGGTTAATGTCAGTAAGTATCGGTGAACATAATTTTTAAGTGCCTATTATGCCGTCTAACTTGTTATATTACAAAAGAAAAAAAAAACGAAATCCTCAAAATGTGTAAGAAAACACTACCATTAGTCTCCCGTCAAAATAGTTAACAGAGGTGTTTATGTAGTCTCTTTTGTTATAATGTCAGCACATGGTAATGTATTTTATCACCGTTAGAAATGTTTGAGATTACGAGCTTTAGTAAAAAATTGAAAAACGTTGAGGGACCAAAAGATATATTGATCATACTATTTATACTACATCCGTACCAAAATAAACAATGTTTCAATCTAAAAATCCATCCCAAAATAAATGATATTATAAGATTTGAAGAGAAATTTATCTAAAATTTTCAAAATTGCCATGAAAAAGTGAGATGTTAAAAGGAAAGAGAAAATAATCATTCAACTTATCAACAATAATTGAACTTAAATAACTAAGTGTAGATAAGTTTTTTTTTTTTTTTTCCTAAACTTCCTTAAGTTGTGTACAAATTTCTAAAACTCGTTTATTTTTGGGCGGAAGTAGAATTATCCAATTGGATGAAAAAAATAGCCAACATGCACTTAACTAAACTAGCTACCCGCACAAAAAAAAAAGCCAAAATATGTTTTATCCAGTATACATCAATATTCACTTAGCCCCCTAAATCCGAAAACGTACCAAAAGCACACCAAATGTTCCCTTTCGTCCCACATAACCCCCTCCGACTAACGCCCGTTACAACTCAAACGTTACTTTGCACGTGCCTTTTTATGTCATGGCCATTTTAATCATCGTTCACTTGGCAGTAGCACGAATCACATACGGGCAATAAATTTTGAGGTAGCGATTTCACAAATTTCAGCAATTAATTGTCAAAATTGAACAATATTACTTGTATTTGTGCAATGAAAATTTCAAATTTCAAGTTCTAGGTCTCAAAATTTGTAGAAAATTGAGGAAGAGAACTGTCGAACTAGAATTTGCATTAAACCCAATCGGAACAGATGAAATCACTTGTAAACCCAAAATATGTTTTACCCTCAAAGTATACGCCAATATTCACTTAGCCCCCCAAATACGAAGACATGCCAAAAGCACACACAATGTTCCATTTCGTCTCACATAACCCCCTACGAGTCTACGACCGACGCCTGTTACAATTTGAACATTAGTTTGCACGTGCCCCTTCACGTGATGGTCATTTTAGTCATTGCTTACTTGGCAGTAGCCCGAATCGCATACAAACAATAAATTTTGAGGCAACGATTTAACAAATCTCAGCAATTAATTGTGAAAATTGAACAATATTACTTGTATCTGTGTAGTGAAAATTTCCAATTTCAAGTTCTAGGTCTCGAAATTTTGCAGAAAATTGAGGAAGAGAACTGTCGAACTAGAATTTGCATTAAATCAGAACAGATAATGAAATCGTTTGTAGACAGCCAAAGCTAAAACAGTGATATCGGTTGAAAGCAGAAAGAGAGAGAGAGCGAGAGAGAGATAAAAGCCGACAGCTACTGCGTTCAGCCAGAATGGCGTCCGAGATGGTGATTGAGGAAGACGACTAGGGCTCAGAATAGAGAAAGAGGGCCCACGACGTCTTTGCTGGGCTAGAGATAGAAAAGGAGGTTGGTTACAGTGATGGAAGATGAAGGCTTGGAGCAGGGGCGGAAGCGTGAGAGCTGGTGGAAAGTTTGGCTCAATTCAGAGGGAGAGAGAGGAACGTAGTTGGACAAGATTGTTTGGGGAAACCTTCGTCGGATCTAGGTTGTGAGAACCCAAACCCATTACTTGTATAACATCATTATAACATGTTTAACATATGCCTTAACATGTTAGAGAGTTCATATGGTTCATATCATTCTTGTATTAGGTTTGTTACGATTATAGTCGTTTGAATGTTTTCTAAGCGTTGCATACTTTGCCGTTAGTGCTTTGAGTATTCATCTTAGCATTTTAGCACTTAACCAAGTCTTGTTGGAGTCTTAGTTCCTTGCATATATGACTTATAACATTCGCATCTCGATCATAGTATGCTTGGTTGAAAGTTTAGAAGCTTTGTTGCTTCGTTTG
Organism: Codonopsis lanceolata; assembly: GCA_013146195.2. NCBI lineage: Eukaryota > Viridiplantae > Streptophyta > Magnoliopsida > Asterales > Campanulaceae > Codonopsis > Codonopsis lanceolata. Next base: position 47,572,121 of record CM028381.1, on the reverse strand, counting down.
AGTCTTAGCATTTGCCCTTGTTGCTTGCATTGCTTGTGTTTCGTCTTGCGGGATGTTCATTTGAGTTCTAGGCCAAGTATTCAAGTCATATCCATGTTTAAACAAACCTTGTTCATGTCCAAGTTGTTCTAGTTTGATTTGTGTTTGATTCGTTGGCCATTCGTCGCATGATTCGAGCCTTGTTTTAACGTGTTTCGGATGTTGTTCGGGTGTGTTTCCGACTTGTTTTGAGTTGGGTTACACCTTAGAATAGTTGCCCATGAGTTTGAGACCATTTAGGACATGTTTAGACCATGTTGAAGGTTGAACCTCGCGCTCGCATCGAATTTCGGTCATTGGCTCGCGGAACAGTGCTGAGAGCACATCAAAAATGAAAATTTGCTGTGAACAGGACCATGCACTCGCATGGTCCAAAAGGGAAGCGACCGCATGGTCCAATTTTCCACCATACGGGATTTTTGAACAATCTGAATTGGTGACCCATTTAACCCATTGAACCCCCATCCTTAGTGACCCTAATCCCTCATATTAGACCATAACTAAGTTTGCTTAAGCCTAATCTCATTCATCCTCCATTAGACATGTGGATTTTCATTCATCCTCCTTGTGACATGTGGATTTCCACCCACATTTGCATGTCATATATAAGATTCTCACCTTTGTGATCAGCCATTAAACCCCCCATTGCAGTAAATTTCTTCTCTCTCTTCCCAAGCTCTTGTGTGTGAATGGTGAGGGGAGGTTAGTGTGTGTTTCCTTCATAACTTGAGCTCCCGAACTCCGATTGCCAATCCGAGACTACCAAATTGAAGCTATTGACGAGGAGCACGATTCTATCAGATTAGATTTTGTTTATTTCGTATTTTTCCTTGGTGTAAAGTAAGCTTTTGATTCCCCTTAGGATGTGTGCTAAAAATGCCATGTTATCCCATTTTTTCTCATGATTCTCATGCTCCTACCATGTCTATACCATGTTTGATGATGATTTGAGTTTATGGGATTTTTTAGTGAGATACTCATCTTGTTGTTTTGATCCTAAGCCTAGAATTAAATGTGTTCTATGCCCCATTTGAAATAACTATTGTTCTTGGACTATTAACTTTTGACAACTTTTAGAGATTTTGATTCTAGGGTTCCATAAACTATGAATTGTTCATCTTGTTGTTTTGGTCCTAAGCTTAGAGTAAAATGTGTTCTATGCTTCATTTGAACTAACTATTGTTCTTGGACTAGTGACTTTTAATAACTTTTAGAAATTATGATTCTAGGGTTCCATAAATTATGAATTGATGATAATTCTTGACTATGGTTGTTATTTGGATTAATGGCATAGTCTATCATATACGAGAACTTAGAAAAGGGTTTAGAATGCATTTAGCGTTTAAAATCTATTGGATGAATTTATAGAGACGACTCAACAGAGTCCATTTTAGTGAGCCATTGAACAATACCGGCTCAATGATCAATCCCTACGACATTCTAAATACATTTCACTAAGAATAATAATTCTAGACTCTTGAATTGGATTGACTATCATACTTGATTGTAGATATCACATAATGGAATGCCTATTTGACATGTTGAGTTCGCTCTTGTCGAACTCAATGCTACTTGATTTATTGATGAGAATAATTACTTGTCATGAACGAAATCGCTCTTGTCGACCTCTTTCTCTACTTGAGAATTTGTGAAGTAAACACTACTTGGCATTTGCATGAGTCCAGCTGACATACTTGTCCTTGTACATACACACCTCCTTTGTGGTCGCAGTGGGGAAGTAGCCCATTTGTTGTAACCATTAAAGCGCATTGATGTGTTTATCCCGGGCATCTCCTCGGAAGGTCGATGTATTCACAACCATCTGATACCTCACATTCCAGATAACGCTTGTATGCAAGAACTACATAGCGGTATTGGCTCTCCACATATCCTTATCCTATGTGATTTAATTTCGAGCACCTATGTGAAACAATGTGCATCTTGGATATATGATCTATATGCTTGTGTGACGATATCTTGCCTTATATGTTGCATATTGTCATGACATGCATGATTAATAGCTTACAAGTCTTTATGACTTACCCATTCCCCTTTACTGCTTTAGATCCTAGCAAAGCAGGTCCTTCTCGCTGAGGCTTGCAGTGTTTGTGTTTCCTCTATTCCTCTTTTGGTCCGACGTCGCAATTGAAGAGGTGGTTTAGTTGTCCTTGTCCTTTCTTTTGTAATTTGCAAGGACAACGGGTTTTAAAGCAAGTCATGTAGCGCCCAAGAATTTCCTTATATTTATTATTATATTTATTTGTTAAGCATAAATTGGTTAGTGCTAAACTTGCGATGCTAGCATGTTAGTCAAATAGTATTTTGACTTGGATTTTGAGTTATAATGAGAACTTGGTTATATCGTGAGTTGGACTTGTGTAATAGCACACTTGAAGTCCAATTGTGTTATTTATGTGTTTTGCAATATTTATGTATTTTTGGTTGTGAACTTGGGTAATTGCCCTACGAGAGTCCATTTGAGCTCAAGATATGTTGGGCTTAATCTGTGACGTATTTAAAGTCCGTATTGGACTTTGTTTATGTTATTTATGATTTATAACGTTGGAATAGGAAATAACACGTTAAAACTAGAAAATAATTATTTTCGGCTAGACTGACCCAAAGTGTATCATATGTTACGTGTTTCTTTTTATATTGTTAAAATATATTTTTATTTTAGCATTGATTGATTAATAATAATTAATTAGTGTTTAATTGGATCAAATTGAATTATTTAATTGGTTTTGGCAAGGTTGACTTTTTGACCAAACAAAACTATTAATACTTAACTTAATATATATGGAATATTTTAATAGTTACCAAGTGAACAATCACTTGGAAACTTTCTCATATTTCGGCTGCCTTTGTTTTGGTTCGGCCAAATTGGTCGGTGGCGGTGCCTTCATTTTCCGTTCCTTCGCCTGAGCTCCGTCCGTCTTTCTGTGAGTTCGAGGGTTCAAGCTATTCAACTCAATTTGTTAATGAAAAATTACCTGTTTTTAATTTCGACTCTGCAGGGGTGTTCTATGTGTTGAGGGCTACATTTACATCTAAATATTTTGTGTTTTCATCGATATTTTTCGGTAGAGGTAAGTTACTATCCCCTTCCCTTTGTATGTAATAATTGCATACATGAACTGTGGACTACTCCCATATGATTTGTTTTGAATTTAGAGTAAAAATACTCTCGTTATTAATTATTGAATATTTGAACTAATTATATGTATAATTAAATGCTTGAGTTTATTATTTGAGTCGAATTAATTATCGTTGAGATTGTGTTGGGACGAATCCTAGAAATCGCAGCGATGCCCGAAATTTATAAATAATAAATAAATGACTCAACGGAATCGATTTAGACACAATAAAATATAAAGAGTGTTGTATTGGGTTCCTACGATATTGAGGAATATTTTGGGTTAGACATTTTATATGAAAATATCATATTTGTGTTAATTGTGTTTAAGCAAATAAATGTTTCCATGTGTATTTTAAGCAAATAGATGCTTATGTGTTTTAATTCACGCAAATAAGCATTTTAATGTCACGAGCCCTCGCATTGGGACTCAATGGATGTGTTTAATTACAAGTAAACAACTACTTGTGCATCGCATTGAGTTCAGCTGACATATATGGTTGTGTCGACAATGGGACGACAGTAGTCTTTACGATAGTTAAATCTCGTGATCGCTACGGGTCGTTGTACGAGTCTCTTCCTTGTTATTGGTCGTGACAAGGATGTAGTCTTGTCAAAGCAATTCGCATGACAAATAGAAGGCTAGACTCTTAGGTAAAACTTGGGGTAATGAGACTCCGGGTTAAGTCCCAAGGTCATTGGTTCGGAATACTATTGGGTTCAGACGTGATTTCAGCATGTGTACTACAACAGCAACACAACTACGACTCTTGGGTAAAACTCGGGGTAATGAGACTCCTGGTTAAGTCCCAAGGTCGGTGTTTTCTGGATACTATTGGGTTTTGGTTTTCAGTTCTGGATATTATCAGATTCAGACAGTATATTATATGTATCGCGACAACAACACATCTACAGTGTTCTTCTGGATTTCTAGTGCAGTTATATATGTGTATTGCTTCAGCAGCACAAGTACAATGTTTATAGCAGGACAAGTCAAAAGTTCTCTTGCTGATTCAGCTCAGATACAGATCAGATTGAGATACTGATTTATATCCTGACTATGTGTTTATATTATGCTGAGTCAATGTACATTATAACATGATCAACGTGAATTGTGTGCAAGTATAAGAATTGCTATACTTGGTGTATCGTGTATTGTGTTTTATATATTGGTTATATGTGCGTAACAGCATGCCATATAGATCATGTAGTAACTTACTGAGTTTATCACTCACACCGTTCCTTTTGTTTTCCTTGGATCCCAGCTAGACAGAAAGTACGTGGTGAGGTCGGCGAGATTTATTAGACATCGACAGTCTTTGGTATGCACCACTTCAGGAGACTGTATTGCGTTTTATGAGGACATGGGTTTATAGGAGAGTTATGTAAACTTTTCCTTGGGTTTGTGTTTAGTATGACATTATTCATTTGTTGCCGACGTGTAACATTGTGCTTGTATATGATACTGTAGTGTTGGTTGGCTTTAGAGCCTGGTATAGTCCGGGCATTGGCTCGTTGACTTTGTTATTTTGTTTCTCGGCCTTTGGAGCCGTGGTGTTTTAAATTATCCTATTAGTGATCAATACTTTGTTAATCAGGTTTTTGTTTAGCCCACTTTTAGTAGGGGCTTTGCACGTGTTTTATTGAAACTAGTGTATTTTGTTTTGTTGTTACACGCTTGACCCAGATTTCGTATAGAGATTTGGGGTTGGGTCGTGTCAGTTGGTATCAGAGCTATAGGTTAGCTATCAGCCAGGATAGGATCCATGGCCTAGTTGGGTTTAGTATGGGTTTGGTGTGATTCTCGAGTTATTACGCCGAGTGTTTGTGTGTAGGCTTAAGAATGGGTATTCCGAGTGCATCCGGTAGTACTGTTGTAGCCGAGAGTTATGACCACGAGCATAATTGGTATTGTGAACAGGTAAAGAATTATTTGCCAACTTATTTGATGAGAATATTCCAGTCATATGTAGAGATGGGCCAACAGGGCAATGTAGGGAATGTACGGATATTCGAGGTTCGTGCGCACAATCAGAAGTTCTAGTACCATAACTAAAGCTTTGGGATGTACCGTTGAAGACAAAGTCAGATTTACTGTGTTTGAGTAAGAAGAGCAACCGAGCACATGAGACATGTAATGTTAGCTAACAGGGAACAGAATAGAGTACTATAGACTTGAGCGGATCTTTCGAATGAGTTTAAAGTACAGTTCACATTGAAGTCAATTCGAGGTAAACAGAAATCTCAGCTTATTGCAGCGGAACATGACAATATGACAGTAGTGCAATATTTTGCCAGGTTCACAGAATTGGCTAGATATTATGCCTACTCCATTCTAGATAAGAAGCACAATTGGAAGTATAATACAGATATGAAGAAACAGTTGCAGTATCAAGGCCAATGTTTGAGTAACCAAGGAAGTAATTATTATGAGGTTGGGCAAATGAAGCTGAATACAGGTGGACATGAAAGCAACAAACTAATGGTCAAAGTTCGAGTTTGATTTGCAGCTAGTGTCTGAAGACAAGTCACACATCGAATGAATAGTACTCAACACAAATTGTGTTATTAATTTGGTGGTATAGATCACCTTAGGAGAGATTGTCCGATAGTTCATAATAGTCTATCTAATGGTTCTGTGTTGTAGAGTACCGATACTAAGAAGGTTAGAAGTGGTAAGTCTTGAGTGCAGGGTCGAGTGTTCGCTCTTGATCAATAGGAAGAACTCTTATTTGAGTATGAGAATGTGTGTTCTTTTCGACCTAGGATTATTGCATTCATATATTGCATTGCATTGTTGTGGGGAAACTTATGCATCATCCCCGATTTGGCTTGTGTACTTGAGGTGATTACCCCAGTAGAGTGTGTACGTATTGGCTGTTGATGGGCCATTATTTATGGGCCATCGGTGTATTTGGGTAAGTGACATACCAGTAGGTAATTACACACTGTATGTTTTAGTTGTTATGATTATATGTGAATTACACATGATACTTAACTTGATTTGATTCTATGTGTATAGAATACGTGATATGCTACTAAGTGATCACACGTTGTATGTTGACTTGGCTGTGTAGCCTATATGTGGTTTTAATGTCAAATTTGGCATGTATGAGTTTTGCATGTGTTAATTACCATAATTAGATGGTTAATTGTTATGTGTTGAGTATACTGGAGTAGCATTCATGAGTAATAGATAATGAGTGCACGTATGTTATTTTTCTTAAAAGAACTAGTATACTGTTCTAGCTGAGTATTGCTGACTATCTGAGATTTTGTTTGGGTTGTAAGTAATGATACACCAAAATAGAGGATGTCCTTGTTATGTCTACAGATTCAGATATATTTTTGTTGGATGCTCTTTATCACCGATCATGTATTGAGTTGTTATCAAGGATAACATCTACTTTTAAACCATCTTATAGAATGGTACTGGTTCAGTAGGAGGAATTGAAAACTTAATTGCAGAGAATATTTGAATGATGATTTGACAGCCTAGTGGATAACCACAGGATGTTTGATGAAGTTTATCTAGAAAAGAGATATCTTGTTATGATTGAAAGATGATGATTGACTTTCATCGGATAATGAATAAGAATGAACATCTATTATTACTCATTGGTGGTTTGATTAATCAACTACATCGATTTGTTCTGATTTTTGAGTTTTGATTGAGAGATGATCTCCTTCAACACCGTGCGCTTAAACAAATGATGGAAAAATGACCCAATGTCTAGGTTATACGTTGATTGTTGTGTTGTGTTCCTCACGGAAGATATCCTTGTTTGTTTTGAGTTGTGGGATGAATATGAATAACATCCGCAAGTTATGGATTCTCTATCAGATAACGATGGTTTATCAGTTCAGTAAATGTGTTCCTTGCTTAGAGGAAATATTATTTTGTGACACGTGGTTTCGAATACCGAAATTACAGTTGATTTGTTGAAGCTTGACATAGTATGAAATGAAGATTGTCGAGATTGAGTGATTATTATTGAAAAGTTATCGAAGGATTTTCCAAGATAGCTATATCCACGAGTCACTTGACACAATAGAGGATCTTACGTGAATTAAATGAAGAATGTGAAACTAATCTCAGAAATAATTGATTACGACTATTGTGTTATCTATTGGAAATGATTACTTGTTGTCTACAATAGTGTATCCAACGAAGGCATGAGATGTGATCTTGTGCAAGACATGAATGTGATTTATTAATATCTCGAAGAAGTTATCATTTGTATGAATATAGTCAACTTATTGAAGACTTGAATTAATTTCAATCTGTTTGCGATGCCGAAGTGTGAATCTTGTATTGATGGAGTTAAAATCAGAACATGACTGGAACTGACAAACATGTTGAGCAAGATGACTTAACCCTTTTACTTAAAAGATTATAAGTGCAAGATACCAGAAGACTTACGATATTTGAGTCCCTGTAAATTGAGATATGGAATATTAATTGTAAACATTTGAATTTGCATTTGTTTGTTTAACGAGATTGAAGAATGCACCGAATGACCTTGAATTATAAAGTGTTTAGTGGATTGAGTAGAGTTGAGATATTAAACCTTGCAATAGATTGTGATTGAATATAACTCGTAAAGGCTGAGTACGTGTTTTTACTTTTGATGGAATAGAACAAAAGTTCTTGATGGAATTTATAAGACTGAGTACGTTGTTTATCTAGTGGAGACTAGTGGATTTTCCTTGAGTGATATGAATACTTAACGTCCAACAGATGACTGTTTGAGAGACTAGTTAAGATCTTTACGGTAATTGCTTACATTGATGCCACAAAGTGGGTATTGGGATGTCACCATATGAACCATTCTATGTGTATGCATCGCCATCATACGAGGGATGAATCACTGTGTTAGTGTATGAGAATCTATCATTCAACTTAACATATCTTCCATGGACTGAGTATTGAAAACTCTTGACATTATAGAGTGAGTTTTGCGAATTTTAACAGAGAAAACTCGTTAAAGTGTTACAAGAAGAACCAAGTGAACTTTTTAAGGCAGTCTGTGTGCTATGCAAAGAGTACCCTCCCTTTTTGTTGGATTCAGCTTGAGAATTTAGGAACTAAATTCTTTTTAGGAGGAGAGGGTGTAGCGCTCGAGAATTTCCTTATATTTATTATGATATTTCTTTGTTAATCATAAATTGGTTAGTGCTAAACTTGCGATGCTAGCATGATATGATATTGACAAGCCATAAACGTGTTTCTAAGAGTGCAGGGATCTATTGGTTAAGTTTGGCAACTTGTAGGCAAGTTTGGAAGCTTGGAAAACTGTTTGGATACTTCAGGGGGTCAAAGTGGCAAGTCAGCAAATTCGGAGAAGCTGTGAAGCTTGCGGCCGCAAGGGGTCCACAGCCTTGCGACCGCAAGGTCTCTAGTAAAAGCTGTCGTTTTGTTTTGTTTTAACTGTTTTACTGTTTGGGTATAATTAGAGTTTTAGTTTCCTTTTATTTAGTGTTTCCTTTTATTTAGGTGTCTTGTTCCTAAAGTTTAGGGTTTAAGAGTTTCCTTTTATTTAGTTTTCTTGTCCTACAAGAATTAGGATTTATTTTGTAAGCCTATAAAAGACATTCTTAAACATTGTTTTGGGCAGAGAGTTTTGATCAATAAAATTGAGTGAATCACCAAAATAATCATCATGTCCGAACTTCCTAAACCATCGGCTATGGATGATTGGACGGAGTTTTTTCGAGAGATAGCGGGTAATGAGATCATGATGGAGAAATTGAGAAAACTTGAAGAAAGCTATGACATCATTACTTATGGGCCTTCAACATCAAAGAGCTTGAGTGAATGGAAGATTGAAAAAAGATATGGCATCATTACTCATGTGCCTTCAACATCAAAGTGTTTGAGAGAATGGAAGATTGAAAATGACAGAATTGAAAAGGAGAAAATTGAAAAAGGAAATATTGAGAAAGAAATGATTGAAAAGGAGAAAATTGAAAAAGAAAATATTGAGAAAGAAAGGATTGAGAAAGAGAAAATCGAGTAGGAGGAGGAAGAGCGAGAAAGGGTGGAGAAAGAAGAAACTGACGAGAAATTAATTATGGTTCAAGAAAACTTGAGGCTATCGCAAGTATACGAAGACCTGTTTGATTTTACAGCTTCAAATTTGTCTTGTTCTTGGTTAATCAATCGGATGATCGATGACTACTTCTTCTTAACTCAATGGGCGGATTGGATGGATCTTGTCTCACGGGCGAATCGTCGAGTTCCATGTGCGGATTTGAGGACAAATCCTTTTCAAGAGGGGGAATAAGATATGATATTGACAAGCCATAAATGTGTTTCTAAGAGTTCAAGGATCTATTGGTTAAGTTTGCAACTTGTAGGCAAGTTTGGAAGCTTGGAAAACTGTTTGGATACTTCAGGGGGTCAAAGTGGCAAGTCAGCAAATTCGGAGAAGCTGTGAAGCTTGCGGCCGCAAGGGGTCCACAGCCTTGCGACCGCAAGGTCTCCAGAAAAAGCTGTCGTTTTGTTTTGTTTTAACTGTTTTACTTTTTGGGTATAATTAGAGTTTTAGTTTCCTTTTATTTAGTGTTTCCTTTTATTTATGTTTCTTGTTCCTAAAGTTTAGGGTTTAAGAGTTTCCTTTTATTTAGTTTTCTTGTCCTACAAGAATTAGGATTTATTTTGTAAGTCTATAAAAAGACATTCTTAAACATTGTTTTGGGCAGAGAGTTTTGATCAAGAAAATTGAGTTCTTATTTGAGTGTCCTGGATTGGAAGCTCAGATTATAAACATCGTGAATTTGTTGTTTATAATTGAATTCGACTTATCAGTTGGAGAGTCATCCCAATTGTGGCGTCATTCACAATTCCAAGGTTCGCGTCATCTCGAAGGCGTTGGGTCGCGGAGTCATTCATCCTAATACCTTTCTAGGAGATCTTGGGGTCCATAATCACATCATAGCATGTTAGTCAAATATTATTTTGACTTGGATTTTGAGTTCTAATGAGAACTTGGTTATGTCGTGAGTTGGACTTGTGCAATAGCACACTTGAAATCCAATTGTGTTATTTATGTGTTTTGCAATATTTATGTGTTTTTGGTTGTGAACTTGAGTAATTGCCCTACGAGAGTCCATTTGAGCTCAAGATATGTTGGGCTTAATGTGTGACGTGTTTAAAGTCCGTATTGGACTTTGGTTATGTTATTTATGATTTATAACGTTGGAATAGGAAATGACACGTTAAAACTAGAAAATAATTATTTTCGGCTAGACTGACCCGAAGTATATCGTATGTTACATGTTTCTTTTTATATTGTTAAAATATATTTTTATTTTAACATTGGCTGATTAATAATAATTAATTAGTGTTTAATTGGATCAAATTGAATTATTTAATTGGTTTTGGCAAGGTTGAATTTTTGACCAAACAAAGCTATTAATACTTAACTTAATATATATGGAATATGTTAATAGTTACCAAGTGAACAATCACTTGGAAACTTTCTCATATTTCGGCTGCCTTTGTTTTGGTTCGGCCAAATTGGTCGGTGGCGGTGCCTTCATTTTCCGTTCCTTCGCCTGCGTTCTGTTTATCTTTTTGTGAGTTTGAGGGTTAGAGCTATTTAGCTCAATTTGTTAACGAAAAATTATTTGTTTTTAATTTCGATTTTGCAGGGGTGTTCTATGTGTTGATGGCTACATTTACACCTAAATATTTTGTGTTTTCATTGATATTTTTTGGTAGAGGTAAGTTACTATCCCTTTCATTTATATGTAATAATTGCATACATGAACTGTGGGCTAGTCACATATGATTTGTTTTGAATTTAGAGTAAAAATGTTTTCGTTATTAATTATTGAATATTTAAACTAATATGTAAAATTAAATGCTTGGGTTTATTATTTGGGCCGAATTAATTATCGGTGAGATTGTGTTGGGACGAATCTTGCAAATCCCAGTGATGCTCGAAATTTATAAATAATAAATAAATGACTCAACGGAATCGATTTAGACACAATAAAATATAAAGAATGTTGTAATGGGTTCCTACGATATTGCAGAATATTTTGGGTTAAAGATTTTATATGAAATATCATATATGTGTTAAGTGTGTTTAAGCAAATAAATGTTTCCATGTGTATTTTAAGCAAATAGATGCTTATGTGTTTTAATTCACGCAAATAAACATGCTTGTGTGTGCGTCGAGCCCCCGTACTTGGGACTCGATGGTTGTGTTTAATTACAAGTAAACAACTACTTGCGCATCGCATTGAGTCCAGCTGGCATATGTGGTTGTGTCGACAATGGGACGACAATAGTCTTTACGGGAGTTAAATCTCGTGATCGCTATGGGTCGTTGCATGAGTCTCTCCCTTGTTATTGGCCGTGACAAGGATGTAGCCTTGTCAGAGCAATTCGCATGACAAATAGAAGGCTAGACTCTTGGGTAAAACTTGGGGTAATGAGATTCCGGGTTAAGTCCCAAGGTCATTGGTTCTGGATACTATTAGGTTCAGACGTGATTTCAGCATGTATACTACAACAGCAACACAACTACGACTCTTAGGTAAAACTTGGGTTAATGAGACTCCTGATTAAGTCCCAAGGTCGGTGTTTTCTGGATACTATTGGGTTCTGGTTTTTAGTTCTGGATATTATCAGATTCAGACAGTATATTATATGTATCGCGACAACAACACATCTACAGTGTTCTTCTAGATTTCTGGTGGAGTTATATATGTGTATTGCTTCAGCAGCACAACTACAGTGTTTATAGCAGGACAAGTCAAAAGCTCTCTTGCTGATTCAGCTAAGATACCGATCAGATTGAGATACTAATTTATATCCTGACTATGTGTTTATATTACGCAGAGTCAATGTGCATTATAACATGATCCGCGTGAATTGTGTGCAAGTATATGAATTGCTATACTTGGTGTATTGTGTATTGTGTTTTATATATTGGTTATATGTGTATAACAGCATGCCATATAGATCATGTAGTAACTTACTGAGTTTATCACTCACCCCGTTCCTTTTATTTTCCTTAGATCCCAGCCAGGCAGAAAGTACGTGGTGAGGTCGGCGAGATTTATTAGATGTCGACAGTCTTTGGTATGCACCACTTCAGGAGGCTGTATTGCGTTTTATGAGGACATGGGTTTATAAAAGAGTTATGTAAACTCTTCCTTGGGTTTGTGCTTAGTATGACAGTATTCATTTGTTGCCGACGTGTAACGTTGTGCTTGTATATGATACTGTAGTGTTGGTTGGCTTTAGAGCCTGGTATAGTCCGGGCATTGGCTCGTTGACTTTGTTATTTTGTTTCTCGGCCTTTGGAGCCGTGATGTTTTAAATTATCCTATTAGTGATCAATACTTTGTTAATCAGGTTTTTGCTTAGCCCACTTTTAGTAGGGGCTTTGCACGTGTTTTATTTGAACTAGTGTATTTTGTTTTGTTGTTACACGCTTGACCCAGATTTTGTATAGAGATTTGGGGTTGGGTCGTGTCAAGTCATTTAGACTATGCTTGAGAATGTGTTTAAAACTTATACTTGCTTCCTTTATTTAACTACTTGTAATGTTATCACTTGTAGTACTTGTAATCCTTTTGATGCCGACAATGTGTAAGCCGAGCTTTGGTTATCATGTTGATTAGTTCACTACGTATAAGTCTTCCGCTGAGCATCCTATTAGCTCTTATTTAATTCTTGTCCATTAATTGCTAGCTTGGGTTCGGCATGTAGTGTCGCCGATGACTTGGTTTAATTGCTTAACTGTTATATCAGGAAATGTTTTAAAAATTTCGGCCTTTTGGTGCCAAGGCGTGTTACGTTTCCAATGTTGCATCACGTCGTTTTCTTAAATTGAGTCCTTACATGTTTATGTGTTTACTTATTTATCTCCTTTGGACGGTCCGACCCGCGGTTTCACCTCGGGCCCGGGTCGGGTCGCCATATGGGTGATGCAGAAAGCAGGGATTGGTACGACTTTGGAGCCGCTTAGCAAGAAGAGAGACCAAGAGGGGGATAAAGGCTATGCCAGATCTGGTGGAGTTGCTGGGTTTTGGCGCTGGACTGAAGATGGAGATGAGGGATCTGGAATAGGAGCGGAAAATTTGGGAGAAGGTGGAGGAGAGTTGATTTGGTAGGTTTGATGGAAGGAGATGGTGGAGGCAGAAGAGCCTGGTTCGTTGGATTTGGGTGAAGTTCTCTTATTTATGTCTATTCCAAAGTAAGCAATAACTAAAATGGCCATCACGTGAAGGGCACGCACAAACTAACGTTTGAGTTGTAATGAGTGTCAATCGCAGGGGGTTATGTGGGATGAAATGTAACATTGGGTGTGCTTTGAGCACATTTTTGGATTTGAGAGGCTAAGTGAATATTGGTGTATACTTTAGGGGGTAAAATATATTTTGGCCATTAAAAAATTGATGACAATGATTAGCTTTCACATCCATACGTTTGAATGTAGTTATCCCATTTTTTTCTAACACAATAAAAATTGAAATCTTGAAAAATTAATAAGTAATTAATTAACATATGATCAAAGTTAGCGTGGAATATGAAACTTAATAATTTTGAACGATTCTCTTTGCCAAAGAGTAGGTCTCCAGTAAAACCTTAATTTGTAAGATGGAGTCTCATTATCTTACAACTCAACCCATCAATGCACGGTAGGTTGGGTAAAAAATATCGATCTTACAAAAAATATCCGTAAGACTGTTTTTTACATTCACAAAAAACGATGATTACGAACCCGAAAATAAATTGTTTAAATTCAAGAGATTTAAAAATTCCGAGCATGCATTATTAATAGAATATAAGAGAGAGTAATGGCTGGCATATTCCAATTTCCAAATTGAGGAGAACATGGCTATATATAAATGCCTGGCAAAGGACTTGAGCATATATACTTGATCTGATCACTTGACTACCTTGCAAAAAACTGTCAAGCTTAGGTATCAAGTGAATCGGAGATGGCACTTACTGGAAGTATTGTTGACCAAATAAGCATCAAGTCAGATGGGGATGTGTTCCATGAAATCTTCAGATACAGACCTCATCATATCTCAACTATGAGCCCTGGGAATATAAAAAACGTTGATCTCCATGACGGTGATTGGGGAACTGTTGGATCTGTTATCTTCTGGAGTTATTTCCACGGTAAACCACCTTCTTCTTCTTCTTCTTCTTCTAAACCACCTTCTTCTTCTTCTTCTTCTACTTCTAAACCACCTTCTTCTTCTTCTGTGATTATTATAATTTTCCCTGTAATTAATATGAATTGACAGATGGGAAAGAGAAAGTTGCAAAAGAGATTATTGCAGCAATAGATGAAGAAAAAAAGTCAGTGACATTCAAGGTGATTGAAGGAGATCTCCTGGAGCTTTACAAGGATTTTACACTCAGTGTTCATGTTGATACCAATGGAGAAGACAATTTGGTCACTTGGACTTTTCACTACCAGAAGCTGCATGAAGGAGTTCCTGAACCGACTACACTCATGGAGTTTTGCCTCAACGTCACCAAAGATATCGAAGCCCATCACCTCAAGTAAAATTTACTTATATATATATATATATATATATATATATATATATATATATATATATATATAAATATATATATATATATATATATATATATATATATATATATATATATGCGTGTGTAAATAATTTTTACAGAGATTTTTGGGTTTTGTTTTGTAGGACTAATGAGAGTAAGGGATCACCAACTGGAAAGCTTGTTAATCAAACAAATATAAAGTCAGATGGGGATGTGTTCCATGAGATATTCAGATACAGACCACATCACATCTCAACCATGAGCCCAGCCAATATTAAAAATGTTGATTTGCATGAAGGTGATTGGGGAACAGTTGGATCTATCATCTGTTGGAACTATTTCCATGGTAATTAATTAAGCCTTTTAACTTTTTTCTTGGTTCCTTGGTGTTGAGTGTTGACATTTCATTTTCTATTCTTGTTTACAAAATATATAGATGGAAAAGAAAAGGTTGCAAAAGAGATTATTGAAGCGATAGACGAGGAAAAGAAATCGGTGACTTTCAAGGTGATTGAAGGAGATCTCCTGGAGCATTACAAGGATTTCATACTCATTGTTCATGTCGATACCAACGGAGAAGACAACCTCGTCACGTGGACTTTTCACTACGAGAAGCTGCACGAGGGGATTCCCGAACCAACAACACTCATGAACTTTTGCCTTAATGTCACCAAAGATATTGAGACTCATCACCTCAGTTAGTAGAACCAATCAAAGTTCGAAATAAGGGTTCATGCATGGCTAATTAAGAAGTGTTTGAAGAATAAAGAGCTTGAGTTTGTCATAATTAAGTTCTCCTTTTCAAGAGTGATGTGTGAGGAGATATTGTAAGAAAGTTTATGTAAATTAATGCATATGTTGGAGTAATTGATTATGTATGTTTACTTTAATGTATAAATAATCTTTCTTGGTTTGATGGATGGCTAGTCTACAAAATACGCACACACACAAGGAAAGAGCTAAATATTTTGCATGGCTTGAGTCGACAATTTTTGCAGATATCTTAAGAAAAGTTACTAGATAATTATTTTGGAACTTGGAACCTTGGACATGGAGGGATACTAGAATTAACAGTAGAAAGCATAAGGAAAGAGCTGGCCTATAAAGCGAGTAGATCTATCTTCAATTTCTTGCAGATATCTTAAGGATCAGTTATTAGTTTGAAGTGCAAGGATTAGATATAACCTTTTCTTTTATTATAACCCCTTTATTTTCAAATTATCGTTCTTCTTTTTCTTTTCGTTCTTTATAAAATAATTATCCTTTTTTAAAACTTTTCCTTTTAGAAAAATATTTTTACCGTTTTATTTTTACTTTTCTTACCTATTTTAATTATGGTCACAAGTTCAAGGACCAGGCCCGGTTTTGGAGGAGTTCAGAGTGATCGATCGAACAAAGCCCCCAATATAACAGGCCTAATTTTATATATGTGTAGGCTAGTTTTATTTAGGTATATAATAAACAATGTAATATTAATGAATTAAATCTCATTTGGTTCAATGGATTGGGTCTATGTAAGTGTTGAGAGAAGCCTTGAAGCTCAAGGTTCAAGCCCCTTCACTTGCTTTATTGTAGCTTTTTTTTTTTTTTTTTTTTTAATTTTGGGTGTCAATTATTAGCATTATATTTTTTTGTAGTTTTTTTTTTAATTTTGGGTGTCAATTATTCTTAGTATTATTTTATATGCAATTTATATCATATACTTCCCCGAATTAGCTAAATAGTCTCCTATATTATTTTGAGAGATTTTACATAAATAATCAACTTTTAAAAAATATGTTTATAATTTCACAATATTTCATCTTTATCATCCACTTGTATTGTAAGTATAATGGTTGTGCTTAAGGATTTTATTTATTTATTACCAACTTCAAATCTACTTATATATGTTTTAATTACTTTGGAACCTAATAAATAAAGAGTTGAGAGAAGCCTTGAAGTTCAAGGTTCAAGCCCCTTCACCAGCTTTATTGTAGTTTTTTTTTTTTTTTAAATTTTGGGTGTCAATTATTAGCATTATATTTTTTTGTAGTTTTTTATTTTATTTTGGGTGTCAATTATTCTTAGTATTATTTTATATGCATATTATATCATATACTTCCCCGAATTAGCTAAATAGTCTCCTATATTATTTTGAGAGATTTTACATAAATAATCAACTTTTAAAAAATATGTTTATAATTTCACAATATTTCATCTTTATCCTCCACTTGTATTGTAAGTATAGTGGTTGTGATTAAGGATTTTATTTATTTATTACCAACTTCAAATCTACTTATATATGTTTTAATTACTTCAGAACCTAATAAATAAAGAGTTATTATATAAAGATAAATGTTTTGTATTCAGTTTCAGCAAAGTTATTCAACCTTAATTTTATTTTTCGTTCGCTAAATTTACTTATATAAAAAAAGTTAGTTTACAATCAAGTTTTTTTATTTGGGTCATAAAAAATAACAATTGATTGGGCATATAATATCAATATTTCAAGCAAAAATCAAAATTCATTGTTATGTTACTGAAGTGCACCAAAATATCAGGCTCAAACAGGTAACCCAAGAGTGTATTCCGAAATCGTACTTAGAAGATTGGGCCAAGCTCGTACCCGGAAGAAGGGCCCAAGCCCAAACACATACTAAAAGCCCAGTATGGAATTGAAAAAACCACTTTTTCTATAAATAGCAGGATACATTTCAAATAATAAAAACTATTTTCCCTTCTAAAAAACAGAACCAGAGAGTTCACTTTCATCTCTCCCTATTTGCCGAATTTATATTTGCCGGATCTATACACATCAACAAATACTGATTATCACACCTGAGGTTTGTGGGGACACCCCCACCCACTCACGGTGCTTTATTTTGCAGGTAAAAACATGTCAGATATCCTACCGCGACAACCACCGTCGGACCACGACGCCGGCGATCCAGACTTCACGATACTTTCGGCACCCCGGACACAACATGACAAGATCACCACATTTTTGGCGTGATCAGTTTGGTTCCGTTGCCGGGAACGACTTCACTTTATTTTTCTCTGCTCACCGACTCCGTCAGCCACAGTGGAGCTCAGTCAGAAGGGTGCCGGAAGGAAGGAGTTCATGATTCAATTAAAAAAAAAAAAAGAAAAGAAAAGGACAAGGAAAAGACGGCAGCTGCAGTACTCTCTTTCATCTCTCTCTGTTCATCTCCAGCCCCAAATCGCCATTCTCCATCTCTCTGCCTCAATCGTCATCGCCCAGCCAGACCCTCCATCTTCTTTGGCGAAACTCGACCAGCATCAAGGTCAGCCCTCCATCTCCACCTCCCAGCTTCTTCTCCGGTCCAGCCATAACCCAGTTTGATCCCCTGCATCTCCACACCCACACCCGGTTTCTGTCACCGCTCCCATGTCAGGCCGGCCCAAAACCCAAGCGACCCAGCCTTTATTTCCGCCGTCATTCGCCATATCCTTTCTTTCCTCTTCGCGGGCAAAACTCCAGCAGTCTCATCTACAGCGCCGCCCCAAATCCCGTCTTCTTCCTTCACTCGATTTCGGCCCAAGCAATCCAGCCGACCCAGATCTTCTCCGGCGAACTAGCCGGCCCCGCCTGATAGAACTACTTCAGTTAGTCAAGCAAATCACGGCTCCCTTAGCCAACTTGGAAGGACAGATTCTGCTCCTACAATTATGGAAGAGATTGAGTCAAATATTTTATAATGTATCTTTTATATTTTTATAATGTATCTGTTTCTAGAATTAGGGACCAATGTATATTTTATATACTCCTGTAATCAGTCTGATCGGTCAATTGAATTGTTGAGATTACGAACTCTATACTATCTTCAATATGGTATCAGAGCCTTCGGTCTAATACATCTCAAAATCACAATTCTTTTTCTGGTCTCCTTTTCTGTTCTTCTCTTCTCACTACAGCAATGGCAACTTCTGAAAACCAAACTATTATTCCAAACACCCAGGATCCCACCAAGCCGCTTGTTATGATCTCCTTTCATAACTCAATCAAATTATCGGCTATCAACTACCTCTCTTGGAAAACTCAGATTGAAGCCATTTTAATTGGCTATGATCTCCATAAATTCGTGACTGGATCTCATCCCATCCCGTCTGCAACGATAACCAAAAACAACCGTGAAGAACCCAACCCTGAACACTCCACATGGGTTCGTCAAGATAAACTGATTTTTGGAGCTCTAGTTGGAACCCTTTCCCCAACCATTGTTCCCTTAGTAACTCAATCTGCAACCTGCCAAGCTTTATGGGAGATCTTAGCCAACACTTATGCCAAACCCTCCCGAGGTCACATTAAACAGATTAAGGACCAACTTAAGCACCATACTAAGGGTACCCAATCTGTCTCCGAGTACATGCAATTCATTAAAACTCGTTCCGATGAACTTGCTGTCCTTGGTAAATCCCTTGACCAAGAGGACTTGATTGAACTCGTACTTGACGGTCTTGGTGATGAATATCAATCCATTATCGATACCGTCAATGGTCGTGACAAACCCATTCCCTTTGATGAGCTTCATGAAAAGCTTATCAACAAAGAACTTGCTCTAAGCCATAAATCCAGCCCTCCCTCCTTCCCAACCACGACCAACCCCACCAACACCCGTCCAAACAAAATTCTGCCAACTCCTTTCCTCGCTCTCCACCCTTCTCTCCCAAATCCTCTCTGCCTGACCCCCCCTTACCCAATCTAGTCGTCCCCCACCCGGCCCGTTTCTTGGTCGCTGCCAGTGGTGCAACACCAAGGGACATGTCCTTTCCCACTGTCCTATTTTCCATCAATCTCACCCTAACCTAAAACCTCCATCTCGT
This sequence comes from Codonopsis lanceolata, assembly GCA_013146195.2. Taxonomy (NCBI): domain Eukaryota; kingdom Viridiplantae; phylum Streptophyta; class Magnoliopsida; order Asterales; family Campanulaceae; genus Codonopsis; species Codonopsis lanceolata. The sequence continues at coordinate 47,552,565 of CM028381.1, read as the reverse complement.
CCCACCCAGCCTTGGCAGCCCCGTCCTGCTTCTCCTTGGCCACCATCACCCTCTCAACCCCGTGCTCATGTAGCCACTGCTCCTGTCGCTACTAACCCCAATTGGATCTTAGATAGTGGTGCTACGCACCACGTTACCTCTGATCTTCACAACCTTGCCTTCCATACTCCGTACGACGGTTCCGATGATTTTGTCATTGGTAATGGTACGGGGCTTCCCATCTCTCACACGGGCTCTATTTCTCTCTCTGCTTTCTCTAAGTCCTTTACTTTATCAAATGTGTTATGTGTTCCTACTATGCAAAAGAATCTCATTTCAATTTCTCAATTTTGTCGTACAAATAATACTTCTATTGAATTCTCACCATCTTCGTTTTCTGTGAAGGACTTGCGCACGGGGGCAATTCTTTTCCAGGGTCCAACTAAGGATGGTGTCTACGAGTGGCCGACAACCACTCCATCCACCATGTCTCCAATCCTTGCCTTCTCGAGTGTCAAAACCAACTCGTCCGCTTGGCATCATCGCCTTGGGCATCCTTCTTCTGTCATTTTTAAACACATTGTGTCTTCTTTTAACTTAGCATGTTCTGATAATAATGTTCAAGATTTATTTTGTAACTCTTGCCATTGCAATAAAAGTCACAAGTTACCATTTTCTCTATCTACTATTTCCACCTCATCACCTCTTGAAATAATCTTTTCTGATGTATGGACTTCACCCCTCTACTCCCTTGATAATTACAAATATTACGTTATATTTGTTGATCACTTCACCAAGTACACTTGGCTCTATCCCCTAAAACGCAAATCTGATGTGCATGACGTCTTCACTCGTTTCAAAGCACTTGTTGAAAATCATTTTAATCAAAAAATTCTTACTCTTTATTTTGATAATGGTGGCGAGTATGATGCTCTTAAATCCTTCCTTGCTCAAAGTGGAATTGCCCACCTTACATCTCCCCCTCATACACCCGAGCACAATGGATACTCGGAAAGACGTCACCGTCACATCGTCGAAACTGGGTTATCCCTCCTATCTCATGCGTCCATGCCTTTAACTTATTGGTCCCATGCCTTCTCCACTGCGGTGTACCTCATCAATCGTCTTCCTACTCCGACTCTTAATTTAAGTTCACCTTATCATAAACTCTTTGACAAACCTCCCAACTACTCCAAACTTCGTAGTTTTGGATGTCTCTGTTACCCTTGGCTTCGGCCATATTCACCACACAAACTAGCACCACGCTCCTCTCCCTGTGTCTTCATTGGTTACTCCATCACGCAAAGTGCTTACCTATGTCTTGACATGTCCACCTCTCGTATCTTCTCCTCTCGTCACGTAAAATTTGTTGAGTCGGTTTTTCCGTTTGCCACTTCTTCCGCTCCACCTATGACCACTCAATCCATATCTCCCTCAGATTGGTGTCTCTTGTCTCTCCCTGTTCTTGTTCCCTCATCTCCACCAACTAGTTCTAACTCCACTCAGCCATCACCCCCTCCCTCCCCAGTTCTCCCTCCCGCACCACCAAATGTTGACCTTCCCGAACCCAATCCTCTTCCTGCGTCGACTTCCCCCAATGCCATCCCTCCCTTGCCTCCCCCTCGCACCATCATCACTCGCTCTAAACACAATATCCACAAGCCTATTACTAAGCTCAACCTCTCTGCCCAACTCCATCCTACACCCGACTCATTTGAACCCACAAATGTGACCCAAGCCTTAAAAGATCCCAAATGGCGTCAGGCTCTCTCCACTGAATTTAATGCCCTTCTTAACAATGGCACATGGGAGTTGGTTCCTCCTACCTCCACTCAGAATTTAGTTGGGTGCAAATGGGTTTTTCGCACCAAATACCTTCCAGATGGCTCTATTGACAAACATAAAGCTCGACTTGTCGCGAAAGGGTTTCACCAGCGTCCAGGAATTGATTTTCATGACACTTACAGTCCAGTTGTCAAGCCTACAACAGTCCGCTTGGTACTTAGTATTGCGGTCTCTTCCAATTGGTCTATCCGACAACTTGATGTTAATAATGCTTTCCTTCAAGGTACACTGTCTGAAGAGGTTTTTATGCAACAACCCCCGGGGTTCATTGACTCTGATTTTCCTCAACATGTCTGTAAACTTCGGAAGGCCATTTACGGACTGAAACAGGCTCCTCGTGCCTGGTATACTGAGCTTCGTAATTTCCTTCTTATAGTTGGGTTTGTGAACTCGGTTGCTGACACATCTCTATTTATCTTCACTGGTAACAATATTATTATCTACTTTCTCATCTATGTAGATGATATTATTATTACAGTAACAATCTTGCATTGTTCATAGTTTCATTGAACAACTCTCTCAACGGTTCTCTCTAAAAGACCTTGGTCCTCTTGCCTACTTTCTCGGGGTTGAAGTCCTGCCTCATGCCACGGGTTTGTTTCTTTGCCAACGTAAATACATTTTGGATTTACTTGACAAATACCATATGACAATAGCCAAACCAGTCACCACCCCACTGGCCACCACGCCAATTCTCACTCTCAAAAGTGGCTCCCCCCTCTCCAACCCCACTGAATATCGCACTCTTGTTGGTAGTCTCCAATATCTCTCCCTAACCCGGCCCGATATTGCTTACACTGTCAACAAATTGTCCCAATTTATGCACCAACCCACCTCTGAGCATTGGCGAGCGCGTCTCTTACGATATCGTGTGGTACATTGGACCATGGGATTACTTTGCATGACAACTCCCCTCTCCATGCTTTCTCCGACGCCGACTGGGCTGGCAATAGAGATGATTACACTTCTACTTCGGCCTATCTCATCTATCTTGGCCGAAATCTCATATCTTGGAGCTCGAAAAAGCAACGTACAGTTGCACGTTCCTCAACCGAAGCTGAGTACCACTCGGTGGCTGCTACTGCTGCTGAACTTCGGTGGCTATGTTCTCTGCTCACAGAATTACATGTCACTATCTCATCTTCACCGGTTATCTATTGTGACAACGTTGGTGCCACCAACCTTTGCGCTAATCCTATATTTCATTCCCGAATGAAGCATGTTGCCCTTGACTATCACTTTATTTGTGAACAAGTTCAAAATGCTTTGCTTCGTGTCACTCATGTTTCCTCAAAGGATCAGCTTGCGGATGGCCTTACCAAACCTCTACCCCGCCAAAGATTTCAGTTCCTTCAGTCCAAGATTGGCCTTACCCGTCGGCCGTCCATCTTGTGGGGGCATGATAGAACTACTTCAGTTAGTCAAGCAAATCACGACTCCCTTAGCCAACTTGGAAGGACAGATTCTGCTCCTACAATTATGGAAGAGATTGAGTCAAATATTTTATAATGTATCTTTTATATTTTTATAATGTATCTGTTACTAGAATTAGGGACCAATGTATATTTTATATACTCCTGTAATCAGTCTGATCGGTCAATTGAATTGTTGAGATTACGAACTCTATACTATCTTCAATACCGCCATCTTCAATGCCACCAGCCCTCTCTCTCCCTACAAACAGCCGGCTTCGTCCTTCATCGAAGTCGCCATCCCCCCTCCGTAATTCTCTCGCACATCCCAGGAGAGTTTAAACGCCGCCAACGCTGTAAACGGAGCAACCACGCTCCTGGCACGGCACGTTAGCACGAACCAATAAGGCACGATTATAAAACACGATTACAGAGACAAATGGCACGATAAGCCCAGCACGACACGACACAGCACGAAACACGACACGAAAGACACGAAATTGTTAATATATTCAAATTAATATTTATTGTTGTATTTATGATCAAATAAGATAAATAATATTAAAACACGATAATGAGGCACGAATACGACACGATAACACGAATTGCCACCCCTAGCCAAAAGCGGCTGAAAGCTTCGCCGTCCATCCACTCGCCGGCCTCCTTCCGATCGCTCAGACTTGGCGTGTTTACGGGAGTTGAACGAACTGCTCTCTGTGACTCTGTCTGTCAGGTGTATTCCTTTCCTAAAACTCAACTGCTCTCCCGTTTTACTCATTTAACACTATTTACCTATTAACGTAACCGACAAGCCTCAATTAAGTAGCCTGCCATCCCTACTTGGCTACTCCACTCATATGACTTTGCAGGACATTAGTAACATTGAAACTAATAATAGACACGCCTAATAAGGTCAAGCTAATAATTGAATATGACTTTGTTTTCCTTTCCTTATTTTCAGTAATAATAGAATAATAACAATAAAAAGAATACATAGTTTCATATTGTTTGGCCATTCAATCAAGAAAATTAAAATAATATAATAAAAGGCTGTTGACCGACTTGTATCGACAAAGTGATTGACATAATAAACATTTTTCACATCCATCAGCTCATATCCTTTGAATATACATGACTAATTAATAGAGTAAAAATTAACTAGTATTAAAATTATTTATCAAATTAAAATTAATTATCAAATTGAAATTATTCGCCGAATTGAAATTAATTGTCGAGCTGAAATTATTTGCCGAATTGAAATTAATTATCGAACTGAAATTAATTGTCGAGCCGAAATTATATGCCGAACCGAAATTATTTACCGAATTGAAATTAATTACCGAGCTGAAATTATCTGCCGAGCTGAAATTATATGCCGAGCGAAATCATATGTCGAACTAAAATTATTTGACGAGCTGCAATTCTTTAACGAGCTGAAATTATATGCTGAACAATAACATAACTTAATTAATTAGATGAAATATATACTACCTCGTCAGGTATGATTTATTATACGCAACTACTTGATAATAGCATGCTTTAGCGCTCCCCGTAGCAAGTAAAAATATTTTCTTATAAATTTGACAACATTACTTTGATTAAATGTACACGGGCTCGTTAGCCTCATCAATTTAAATATTATATTATTTAACTTTTGTCGGCATAGCGTGACAATTAAATGTGATTCGAGCTCCCCTACTTATGAGAAACATAACATACAGATTTAAATAGATTTATGCCAAGCTAACTACTTGCCCACCATACCAAACAGTTATAAAAAATTCCTCGCTTAGAGCTCGTAAATCGCTAGTTTCAATGTTACTAGCTCGAAATAACATGTTTAGTCTACCTATCGTATGTTAGTATGACGCATGCATTCTCTAAAGCTTCACACTCAAATACTTGCATCTTATAAATTCATCGTATCTTCTAATAGTGCGACGTGTCGCCGCAATGATTAATTTACTATTCTCGCATAATAGGTCCATATTCAAACAATCTTCTCTTAAGTGATCAATATGTTTGGACTATGACAAACATTGTATGACAAAAACGTGATTTTTACCTATACAAAGATACTCATGAAACTTTCAGGTACAAAATACAAACGTACATAGCCTCGGCAACCACGATCAATAACACGAGTCGTTCCTCTACAAACTATTATGTGATTAGTTACAAGGTTACGTGCCTATCGAACCTCGCCGAGGTCACATTCAGACCATGCGCCCACATTTTTACTACTCGCAGTTAATAACAATCATTAACTGGGGGGCTGGTACTGAGGGACCCACAAGCTCGAGTCTCAGATTATGCTCGCGCTGCCGAGCTTCATATTATTATTATTCACGTGCCCGTGCACGCCACGCTCGCGCCAGAGCTCGAGTCTCAGATTATGCTCGCGCTGCCGAGCTTCATATTATTATTATTCACGTGCCCGTGCACGCCACGCTCGCGCCAGAGCTCGAGTCTCAGATTATGCTCGCGCTGCCGAGCTTCATATTATTATTATTCACGTGCCCGTGCACGCCACGCCGCGCTGAGCTCGAAGTCTCAGATTATGTTGCCGAAGCTTCATATTATTATTATTCACGTGCCCGTGCACGCCACGCTCGCGCCAGAGCTCGAGCCTCAGATTATGCTCGCGCTGCCAAGCTTCATATTATTATTATTCACGTGCCCGTGCACGCAACGCTCGCGCCAGAGCTCGAGCTTTGGATTAGGCTCGTGCTAAAGCCTGAGCCTCAGATTATTATTTCTTGCATCCGAGCACACTTCACTCGCGCCTATGCCTGAGCTGCGGATTATATTTCATACATGTGCACGTCGAGCTTTACATTATGCTCCCCACTCGAGTTTACTCAGGGCTGAGCTCTACCTTGTCCTCCCGCTCGAGTCTACTCGCGGTCGAGTTGTATACCGCGCCTACCTGCGCTTATGCTCCCCACTCGAGTTTACTCAGGGCTGAGCTCTACATTGTCCTCCCGCTCGAGTCTACTCGCGGTCGAGTCGTACACCGCGCCTACCTGCGCTTATGCTCCCTGCTCCAGTTTACGCTCGACATGACCTTCATATTGTGCTCCAGCTCAGCATCACAGTTACTCTCGGCACGATCTTCTACGAATGTTTAGGACATTACGCTCCACTAGCGTTCATCATGCTTTCATCAGCATTTGCGGCTACACTCGGCATGAGCTTCATATTGTGCTCCAGCTCAGCATCACTACTACGCTCGGCACGAGCTTCTATGAGTATTTAGCACATTACGCTCCCTTAGCGTCCATCATGCTTTCATCAGCATTTGCAGCTACGCTCGGCATGAGCTTCATATTGCAGTTCAAGGTCACTTTATTTGGGGTCTCTAATGCCTCATACCTATTTACCTCTTCGCCAAGCCGAGGAGAGGCCATGCTCTAATGCCTCATACCTACTTACCTCCTCGCCAAGCCGAGGAGAGGCCAGACTCTAATGCCTCATACCTACTTACCTCCTCGCCAAGCTGAGGAGAGGCCAGACTCTAATGCCTCATACCTATTTCCTCCTGCCTCATACCTATTTCCTCCTCGGGGCCGAAAGGCCAGGCACCTAGCGCCTCATGCATATCCTCCTCGAGAGGCCAGGCTCTAATGCCTCTAAATACCTATTGCATCCACATAAGCATTTCATACATATTTACAAGTTACTGAACACATGCATCCTCCATTCATCATTGCATAAACATAAAAACATGCTCCTATTTCCTCTCTCAGCACCTTGCGGTTCAAGGCCACTTTCTTACAGTGACTTGCGGTTTATGGCCTTATGGCTCGATTCTCTTGAAGGTCCTCGCCACACCGATGATATATCTTATTATGGCCTTACGGCTCGATTCTCTGGAAGGTCCTCGCCACGCCGAGGATAAATCTTATTATGGTCTTATGGCTCAATTCTCTAGAAGGTCCTCGCCACGCTGATGATAAATTTTATTATGGCTTTATGCTGAAGGCTACATATCTTATTTTCATGCCTATACTTGCCGGTCGAGGTCTAATTCGCCAATTAAGGATCAATTATACACAAAGTTCACTCGCCAAGGCTCAAAAGTCAGCTACATAAACTCTTCTGTAATTCAAAGCAAAATCTCAAAACCCTCAGCATCACAAGAAGCAACTACAAGCAGATTATACTCCTTACCCTCGATGTTAGCCTCGAGGGATAAGGAGTAGGGGGCTACTGAAGTGCACCAAAATATCAGGCCCAAACAAGTAACCCAAGAGTGTATTCCGAAATCGTACTTAGAAGATTGGGCCAAGCCCGTACCCGGAAGAAGGGCCCAAGCCCAAACACATACTAAAAGCCCAGTATGAAAAGGACGACATTTTCGATAAATAGGAGGCCAACATTTCAGACAGGGGGGACTCTCCCTCTCCAGGAGACATTTTCCAATAAACAATCACACGCACCATTTTTCTCTCTATCCTTACTATTACACACAACATTACTGATTATCACACCTGAGGGTTTGTGGGGACACCCCCACCCACTCACGGTACTCTATTTTGCAGATAAAAACATGTCAGATATCCTACCGCGACAACCACCGTCGGACAACGACTCCGGCGACCCCGACGTTACATCACCTTCGGCACCCCGGACACTACACGACAAGATCACCACATTTTTGGCGTGATCAGTTACTATCATTTTTAATTATTGCTTATGATTATTTAATTCTTTGCTTTGTCAATTCATTGTTTTTTAACTTGAATTTATAGTGCACAATACATGTTACCAAAAAAATATCTATCTAGAAGTCAAAACATAAATAAAAGAAAAATACTTATTTTCTTATGATTATATTTTTTTAAGGGCCCCTTATTTTTTTTTACTCTGGACCCCCAAAAGTTCAGGACCGGCCCTGTCAAGGGCATTAAAAGAAACCACACATTTCATCAATATTAATTTATAATACACTTAATTATTTTTAAAAATAATAATATATCAAATTAAATAGGACAATAATTTGAAAGTGGAGGATGTGCTATGCTAATATCACTCTGTCCTTACTGTACGAGAACACACAAGGAAGAAGAGAGAAAAGAAAAAGCACGGTTTGAGAAGAATTTTCCGTGTATTTCATTGAGTAAAGGTAAACCAATATATACCGTAATACACATAAAGTCCTATACCAATCCTTAACCTAAAATTAAGGCTAATTACGATCTCCTACTATTATAATAATATTTGAGAGATATGTACTAAAATACAACCTTATTATATAGGTTTAAATCATAATTTGGTCACCGTACTTTCGGCCAAAATTCATTAAGCTCACTCTACTATTTTTTTCCTCAATTTGATCACTCTACTTGATTTCGACATTCAATAAGGTCATTCGAGTTATTTCTACCCATTATGTTGGATGGAAATCTTTAAAAATACCAAAATGCCCCTTAATAAAAATGTGGACCAATTCGTCTCATTCGTTTCCTGATCAATCTCTCTCCTCACACACACGCACTCTCTCTCTCTCCAAACAAGTTGAACCTGAACTGTACCCCACCCCTCCCCCACCTTCCGTCCACCCTCATTTCCACACACAATTCATACACACATTTCGTTTGCTCTTATCCCCTTTCTTAGCAACAACTCAGCCCACCATCTTTACTTCTCCCTCCTTCCATATATAAATCAACCTCCTTCCTTCCATATATAAATCAACCTATTTCTCACATTCCCGATCAATCAAAACCCATCTTTTCTTTCTCTCAATCCCAGATCGGAAAAGGAATCAAACCGGATTCGTTGTGAGAATATTTGGAAGTTTAATCAAATGGATTTGTTGTTGGATGGCTGGAATCCGACAGTTGGCTGCCACCGAGATTATTCGGTGTGGGTCAGGATCCTAAGGTTGCCTCTTCACCTGTGGGGAGTACAGGTCTTCCTAAAACATACCGGGCTTGGTACGTAATCGAGTGGGGGGGGAGGAGAGCTTGTGCAAGCTGCCGGAAATAATGTCAGAATACAGATTGGAAGTGGAGAGCAACCAATCCGCCAGAACCGTGAAACTTTGTTCTGTTAAGCCTCTTGAACGGAATACCTTACCCGCCATTCTTAAATATTGTACTGGGTTGACATACCTTTTTCTTGGCCGGCAGATCACAATTTTGGCAAATGGGTTTGCGTTAGATGTGGCAAATGCAAATGCTTTGGTGGGTTTGCACTCGAAGTGCGACGATCTAGTTTATGCCCAGAAGGTGTTTGATGAAATGCTGGAGAGAAATGCTGTAATGTGGTCGGTAATGATGGAGGTACGGGATTCATGGAGGTTTTTGGTTTTTTGAAAGGATGGTGGATGTTGATGTGTGGTCGGATGGAGTGACGTTTGCTGTGGTTTTTCCTTATTTTGTTTGGTGGTGGTGGCAAGCAGGACCCGCAGAATGAGTACAAGGAGGGCGGCGATGATGATGATGATGACCGATAGACATATGCATCTCCTCCTACGTTTGCGGTTGAGGTTGCGATCGGCGCCTCTGAATGGATCCCCTTCCTTTGATTGTACCTGTGCCTCCATTGGATTTGGAGGAAAAGTTGTTGGAAGAAGAGCAGAACAGATGGGCTCTTTCTTTCTCTGTGTCTTTACTGTACCTGGACGAAGGCATTGCACAAGCTTTTGATGAAGATGAACAAGGATGATGAAGGTTTCTTTCGGTACAGTAGTGAGGGGGAGACCGAAGTCCAAGAAGTTACTGGGGCTCCGGAAGTGATGAAGACGGATGATTGGAGTTCGTCGCCTGGTCAAAGCCCGTCATCTAATCTTGCGGCTGTGGTGAACCTCAAAATGTCCATGACATGGTTGGACAGGGATAAAGCAGCCTTAGTAAGGGTATTTTTGGATTTTTCTAAAAAAATTAAACTTTTCATCCAAATATATGGATGGAGTGATGAACATGCTAATTATGTGAAAGTAGAGTGATTAAATTGAGGAAAAAAAAGTAGAGTGAGTTTAATGAATTTTGGCCGAATGTAGAGTGACCAAATTGAGATTTAAACCTATTATGTACCATATATATAACATATATAGGCAATTACAAAGTCTTCGGTTAATACTTACTGCTACATTCATGGGAGGTCTGCATTAAAAAATTGTTTTTTTTTAGTACGGAAGAGATAAGTTAAGATACAATATTTTAATGTTTTTATTTTTCTCCAATTTCTCTTTATACTTTTATTTTCCAGTTTCTAGATCCTCGTAGCAACGGGTTATTGCTTCCTGTTTTTTATGACGAGCAAGAATTGAGTAAAATGATGATATCCCCGGGCTCTAACTGTGGTTTGACTATTTAAAAACAACAAAATAGAAATTACTTTTCTTAATCAAGCTTCTAATTAAGCGTGACACAATTGATCATGTACTTTATATAAGACTAATTTAACCAATATACTATATTTTAAAAGCAAATGATACCAATTTCGTTACGGCTATTTGCAAGTCGTCAAGTAGCGATGAAATGACCACCTACGTGGTTGCTTGCATGGTAAAAAAAGGCACGATGGAAGCGGAATTCTTCTTTCGCTTCATGGCATAGAGAAAGGGTAATATTGAAGAAGACTAACGATTGTTGAGGGTCGGGGCAGGAACAGCACAAGGCCAGCGGCTGGGATGCAGTGCTGTAGAGGACAACTCCGAAGTGAGAGCAGGAGGGAGGTCAAACTGGAGCAGGAGAGAGATCAGCAGTTGGAGATTGAGCCAGCTCTTAGGTTCAGGCTCTATGGTGGTGGAACAGGAGACAGAGAAGACAGAGGAGATGGCGATTGGGGATGGAGGCTTGGTCAGCTCTGGGGAGTCTTGACTGGAGTCGGGTTGATGGCAGAAAATGGGGGCGATGTGGAAGACGTCGACTGAAGATGAAGCCGACTGGGTCTTTATTCGACATGACCGTCGGTGGTGTACTAACCGGCAGAATTGTCTTGGAGCTTTTCCCCGATACAACTCCCAAAACCGTTGAGAACTTTCGCGCTCTGTGTACCAGTGAAAAAGGCACTGGACGATCCAGCAAGCCACTCCACTACAAAGGATCCTCCTTCCACCGCGTACTCCCGGGGTTCATGTGTCAGGGAGGCAAGTTTGATGGAGATGTAGCAGTGTATGCTGCTTCATTCCCTTTGCCATTCTATTTGCAATAACATGATTCCTACCATTATTAGGATATCTTGTATATATTTTAGGAGATATTGTAGAGATTTTGTTGACCTTGTACATCACGTCTCTTTTCGTTGTAGGGTTGTATATATCTTTTTTCTTCTCAATGAAAGAAACAAGTTTTTCGATCCTATATTTAATTTTACATGGTATGAGAGCAGGTTTTCATTAACCTAACCCTAAAACCCACCCTTGTCGTCTAGCTTCAACCGTCGCCCTTCTTGCAGTTATTCATCATGACTGAACTTCATAAGGACAAGACTATTGCAATGACTTCCACTCCCACCACCGTGGACATGATGTCCCACTTTTACATCCATACTTCAGATGACCTTGACCAACTCTACGTTAGTGATCTCCTTGGTGACGGAAACTATGGCGATTGGGCTGATGAGATGAGCAACACCCTATTCACTAAAAATAAAATAGGTTTCGTCGATGGCTCGATCCCGAAGTCCGAAGAGGACTCACCAGACTTGATGCTATGGAAGAGGTGTAACGTAATTGTGAGGGATGGTTGAGGATGGCTATGGAAAAGGAAATAAGGAATAGCGTGACAACAGAAGTTTGGTGTGATCTTGAAGAAAGGTTTGGAAAGGAGAGTGCACCAAAGGCGTATGATTTGAAACATACATTGACATAGACACGATAGGAGAAGTCGTCGGTTTCAGCATACTACACCAAATTGAAGGGACTTTAATTAGGATGAGATACAGTCAGCCTCTCCTATGCCTAAGTGTACTTGTAGTAAGTGCACATGTGAAATACTCAAGTAACTCACAATGATGCGCGAGAAGGAGAAACTTTATGAGTTTTTAATGGGTTTATATGATGCGTTTGGGGCTATGAAGACACATATTCTACGCACAAAACCTACTTCATCTATTGGTTCAGCATACCATCTTGTAGTGCAAGACGAGCAACAACACCAGATTACGACATCTCATAAGCATGGGATAGAAGCCGCGACTTTTCAAGCTTAATCTCATCGGCGTACCGAGAAAGAGAGGAGCGAACATAAGAGAGTAGGATGAGACAAATGCAGTCACTATGGCAAAAAAGGACATTCCGTAGAAAATTGCTACAAAATTATTGGGTATCCATGGGATAATTCACCCCGAAATGATATGAAGAAGGGTGAACAAAATGTGAGTCCTAAGGCAGCCAATGCAAGATTACAGCCAAGCCCACTTCTAGGTTTGACACCATTACAGTATGCAAAATTGATCCAGTACATCAACAAAGAAGGTGCAACAGAAGATGCTGCTTCATTCACTGCTTCACTCGGACAGAATCAACCAACTGCTCACATGGCGGGTAAGCTTCATCTTGATGAACCCTAGGTTATCGAGTCTGGAGCTACATAACATATCACTTATGATGAGAGGATCCTAGAGAAGCAAACGAAACTGGACTATGTGATGCCAGTCAGAATACCTAATTGAGATAGTGTTTTTGTGAAAGGGGTTGGCAAAGCATGTTTGCCAAATGGGTTAAAAGTTCAAAATGTTTTGAATGTTCTAGAATTTAAGTGCAATTACTTTCAGTGAGCAAATTAACGAAAGATTTTAATTGTGCACTTATATTTTTCTCACACTTTTGTGTTATACAGGACTTATCTACGAGGAAATTGATTGGAGTGGGTAAATGTTGCTATGGTCTATATTACTTGGAGCCTTTGAAGACCTAGGGAACTCATTCAACTTTTTTAGTTAAGTCAGAAGTTTGGCATAAGAGACTGGGTCATGCCTCGGACACTACGCTTCAGCATGTTGAAGCCGTTAGCAAAAATTTCAGGTCTAGCAATAGTATTTGTGATACTTGTATGTGAGCAAAGAAGACTCGAGCTCCCTTCCCTACTAGTAGTATTAAAACTAGTTCTTGTTTTGAATTAATACACTGTGATAATATTTATGGGTTATAAAACTGCTTCTTTTATTTCATGTCCGTTGTTGATGATTATAGTCGTGGAGTTTGGGTGTGTTTAATGAAACATAAATCCGAGGTGAGTCACCACCTAACCAGCTTTTGTAATATGGTCAAAATCCAATTTGGAAAAGCTCTTAAGAGAATTAGGAGTGACAATAGGGATGAATTTCAGTCCTATTACATGCTAGACTATTATTCCAGTCACGGAATTCTTTTTGAAACATCTTGCACCAACACACCCCAAAAAAATGGGGTAGTGGAAAGAAAACATATGCATATTCTTGATGTTGCCAGAGCTTTGCGATTTCAAGCTAGCTTACCTATTAAGTTTTGGGGTGAATGTGTCTTGACAACCACATACCTCATATATAGGTTGCCTTCTAAGGTTATTGGACACAAAACTCCTTTTGAGATTTTGTTTAACAGGAAACCCACATATGATCATCTTTGTATTTTTAGGTTTCTTGTATATGCAAAGGATAACAAGAAGGGGCGAGACAATGCTTTTCTTCATGATGATTTGAAGGAAGATGTTTACATGAAAATACCTTAAGGTTTTGCAAAGCAAGGGGACAAAGAGTGTGTAAGCTACACAAGTCTCTATACGGCCTCAAACAAGCATATCGTAATTGGTATCACAAGTTCACGAAGGCTTTGTTTGATATTCGTTTTTGGCAATCTCACATGCAGACAACTCCTTATTCATTTTCGTAATTGAACAAGAGTGTGTAAGCTACAAAAGTCTCTATACGGCCTCAAACAAGCATCTCGTAATTGGTATCACAAGTTTACAAAGGCTTTGCTTGATATTTGTTTTCGGCAATCTCATGCAGACAACTCATTGTTCATTTTCAAACAAGGTAACATATTTGTCTGTGCTCTCATATATGCCGATGACGTTATTTTGGCTGGCAACGATGTTGACAAGATTAATACTGTCAAGGGTCATCGTAACGATCAATTTAGTATTAAAGATTTGAGGCCATTGAAGTATTTTCTCAAGATAGAGGTTGCTCGATCGCCACATGGCCTTGTTTTGAGTCAGAGGGTGATAGATGTGTTGTATACGCATCTATTGTGTATATATTCCTACTTAGACTGTGTTTTTCCACGAGTTTTTAAGCTACTGATATGTGTTTTTAGTGCTTTATAAGTTTCAGGCTGAATTTGAGAAGATTGATGAATTTTGGGCCTTTAATCCATAAATTGAAGATTCCAGGGACCTAAGTGCAAACTGCTGGAAGATCAAGCCAAAAGAGTGGAAAAGGACGTTAAGGGCTCGCTCAGTCTAAAGAATGAGCTAGCACACATTTTCCAGTAGCTCATACCTGGAGAAAGCCTATTAAGTGATCGTTTAACATCAAGGCCAAGCAACCGCTTGGTCCTATTTTCTGCAATGGACTGTTTTGTAATTTCTCAAATTGTTCAGCCTAGTATTAATAGAACCCTAGTAGTAAAACTTTAGGGATCCGAACTTTATCAGTTCTTGACTGAAAATATATTTTGATTTCTTTTTGTTGCCGATTATTGACGATTGATGATGTATTCTTTGTTCATAATGATGTGTTCATCGCCTGTGATGAACTAATCGCATCTGTCTAGGGATTTGAGGTAACTTGTACAAATTTTTATGTTTTAATTATAATTTCTATTCTATCAATTATCGTTTATCATCACTACAACAAAACAAGGTTTTTACAACGTTTAAGACACAACATTTTTTTGCCAAACGCTGTATGAGGATCTTTTTCACAACGTTTCTACAGAAAACGTTGTCTATTTACTGTATTTACAACATTTATTTGCTAAATGTTGTCTAAACTACAACGCTTTCCTCTTAACCTTGCGCTATGGATGCCTTAGCAATGCTAGTTCATGATGTTTTTGTTAAAAACGTTGTATTGTGCTCAGTTACAACGTTTGTAAGAAAAGGTTGTGGTTGTGCGGCTTAGCCAAAAAAAAAAAAGGGCGGGATTGTGTGGTCTAATTTCCCCCCACCAAAAAAAAATGTAAATTAAAAGTATAATACACCTTGGTCTCTCTCTTTCCCCGTCCACTCTCACACTCTCAACGCAAACTCCCCGCTCTCTGTCGCTACTCCAGCCTCTGCCAGACAAGTTCCTCACAATCGTTCCCGAGGAACCTTTAGGAATTGTTCTTTTTTACCCTATTCTAAACTAAACGTAATTGTTCCCAATTGAACCCAACCCGAAAAAAACCCTAATTCCCCATTTGCATTTGCCAAAGAGGCAAAGAGGACGACAAACGTAGCTTCCTTAATCACGTTTCTGCTTCTCACCGTCGCTATCCCCTTCTTCATTTCCTCCCCTTTCCGTCTCCCCCACTTTGTGTTGCCGTCTCTGTGGCCAAATCTCGTCCTCACCGTCTCTTTTTTTCAGGATTGTAATTCGGTAATTCCAATAGTTAAGGTACTAATTCGTTTTTCTTGTGGCTTTAATTATCATGTTTGTTTTTTAATTTTCTTTGTGAAGTGAGGATGTTGTTTCCCATGTTTCTGATTTCTTCTTGTTTTAAAAATAGCTGAAGAATAATTAAATTAAGTGAAAAAGTGTGAGAATTAATAAATTACTAAAATTGATGTCAATGTTGGTAAGGTAAGTTTTGTTTACAAGGAAAATAAATTATCTTCTTAATCAATATGTATAGGAAGTCCAAGTTTTCATCTTCACCAAGGATTTGCTTTTTCTACTTATTGGAAGGTAAGCTTCCTATTTCTCGCTTCTCAATCAATATCTCCAGGAAGTCCTAGTTTTTAGATTTATTGAATATATGCGATCATCCGTTATACAATAATTGCTTCCCTTGATCTATTGTGGTTATATTCTAACTTTGTTCTTAATTTCTGCGTAGCATTATCGGTTAATTTTAGTTCACTTTCACCGTATAGTCAATATCTTACCTTTTAAATTCGGGTTTTAAGCTTCCTATTTCTCGCTTTTCTAGTGAATAGATTCGAATTTATTTCATGCATAGGTTTACTCTCTTTTGTGAACATCAAAAGATTGCATATTGCATTTCTCTCTAATTATAAACAAATGTAGCTGGGTGTAAGACATTGAACCATTTTTGTCTGTGAATGAGCCAAGTAGTGATTATTTTTCTTCCAATATTGGCTTGCTATTTGATTGAACTTGGAATGAAGTCTGATTTCATGCGTCTTTCAAGCTGATCTTATAAGTGATTAGACCATGAAATAAAGGTGGAGAGTTGGGATTTTATCGGGCCAAGAGTGAGTAGTTTTGTCTCTCAAATCCTAACATGCTACTGAAATCTTCCCCAATTTAGTTGCAAACTAAGAATTTGTTTGTCATCAACCTTTGTACTCCACATCTTTTGTAGCTGTTCAAAATACACATAATAGCACGTTACCTAATCTTATTGTTTCTTGGGGGACTGTTTTTGCTTAAGAACTGTTAGGGGTTACTGTTGAGCGACTCAATTCTAGTGATGTCTAAGTTTGTGAACCATGTATCTCTAGAATAGAAGAAAAAGTGGATTTGATCATTTATTTACAGTGCAGATTCATTGCATTATAGTCCTTTCCAATTATTCCTATTCTGTGGATATGTAAGTTTAATTAATTAGTGCCTTGAACTTTGTAATGGTGATGTTATTATTCATAACCTGAATTGGTCAGGTCATTATTATTTTGTAGAATGATTTTAGTTTAATTTTATCATTTCTGATGTGCTTGGATCAGTTTTGTGTAGATGTTCCTGTTCATGCTTTTCTTTTTTCTTTTTTTCTTTTTATGTTTCTGTTTTTTGTTCTCCTTTGTTTTGGATGTTATATGTGTGGTGCCTTATCTAATTATATCATGTTGTTTTCTACTTCACTTATTTTTTGTGGATTTATGTAACATATATTTTGTGAAATAAACTCACTTTCAACTTTGGTTTTGTTTCCATTTGTATATTCTGTTTCTGATGTAATTCAACTGAGGGCTGAGTTTTTAGTCGTTTGTAGGTTGTTAAGTTTATGGTTGGTTGTAGGCTTGTTGTATTTCAACGATCTGAAAACTACTTGTATTGCAATCTGCATCTGATGAATATTGTAGGAGATGTCGACTCATGTTGTCGACGGGAATGAAGTTGTAACTGGTCACATCATTTCCATGACTATTTCATTTTCTTTTATAGCCGAGCCAACACGTTTTTCATACTGTGAGGATATGCATCGTTTGGGTTTGAAAGTTTAATTGATGACCTTGTTAGTGTCCCACAATAAATCAAACCGAACTGGTTTCTAGAAAACCTGGTTATTGATGTTGTTGTTTGATGTTATCCTTTTGTTTTAATTTTTATACTCTCCTATCTCAATTTCCAACCACGGATTACACAAGCTTGTAATTGTCAAAAACAACAATACTTGTCTGCCTGGAGGATTGCTGATGACTGTGTTTTATACGCAGTTATTGTGTATTAATCTGGCTTAAATTATGCTATTTCTCGGGGGTTTTTGTTGTCTAATATATGTTTTAGTGTTGTTTTATAGTTTCAGGGACTTTTGGAATAATTGTGCAAAATATAGGCACTTTATGTTGAATTGAAGAACTTCAGGGAACAAAGTGCAAATACTAGAAACTTGAAGGCATAAAAGCTGAAAACCTGCTTTCCTAAGCCAATTCAACCGTGGAGTCTCTTCCTAATTGGAATAGTGGGCCGTCCTATGTCCTCCTTTAGTCCTATTTGAATTCTTTTTAGTATCGTAATTGTATTGTATCACCTTTTTCCTTCTTGTTGTAAGATTAATTAGATATAAATAGATACCTTTAGGTTAGGAAAAAATGAGAGAGAAGTTCTGTATTATTTTTCTTTGTCTATGAAGAAAGATTCTTCAAGAATGGTTCAAGATTTTGTATTTTCAATTATGTGGAATTAACTCCATAATCTAGGAATTTGAGGTAACTTGTATAAAATCTATTGCTTAATATATTTTTATTCATTCAATCCTTGTTGATCATGATGTTTATCAACCCCTTTATTGTCTAGCTTTAACCAAATGAATGGAATCGCAAGCATTAAAGTCCTAGAAGTGCGGATGCCTGCACGACCATATGCATATGTCGTACACTGGCTCACCATCGTGATAAATTGAGCCTATCGATGCACGAGAGTGGTAAGTTAGGGTCAGGTTCATATATATGACCTAAGTGACAGATAGGATCCATATGTTTTTGTTCTTACGATATAGTGTGGATGAATTATTTGGGATGGAGACTGAACTATAATTTGACAATCTATATCTATCTTTTGTGAACGAACCCAATATTAATTGAATGATACTTTATTTAAATGAACAATAGAGTAGATACAAGTGAATCCTAATTCCTAGGCGATTTACAAATCTTTGATTTATCTCATATTTATATGCTTTGTTAGTTAGATTATTTTATTGCTTTCTAGTTAATTTAATTTATAAAAACCAAAAACCCCATTAGTTATTAATTTCTTCATTTTGTTAGATTAGTTAAATTTACTTTAATCAAATTCAAATTTCTGTGGTTCAACCCTTGCTTCCCAAACTATTCTGCAATAGTCTTGTGCACTTGCAAGGAATTAATTAAAATAAGACACGATCAATTGCGTTTTTCATTCCAGGGTGGCTTGATGTAATTATGGGAATACTTGTCTTAACATTTGGCCAAGACTTGCCTAATGGAAACCTTGGTGCCCTGCAGAAGAAGGGAACAGTTGCCAAAGATAAATTCTCCAAGGTTAGAGCCCCTCTCTTTCTCTATACATGTTGATTCTTATGTTAGATTTATATCAGTTCAGTTCATTACATCTAGTTTTATACTTCAAAAGGGATGCGTATCGATTAACGTGGCAACTGTGTATAGAACTTTGCCCAGTATAGTTTTTATAGGACTTTACAGGTTCAGCGGAAGACCTCTCCACAAGCTTTATTGGAAGACCTGCTTAAAGCCCACAAACGGTAGACCTCGTGTCCACCTAATCTTCTATGATGTGTCCTATCCAGCAATGACTCATTGGATTAATTCAAACTTATCCTAATCATTATTTGAATTAATCCAAGACATTCCCTGACATATCAAGCCGAAAGCAACTTTCCAAAAGCAGAAGACTTTTAGTCTCGATGAAAGTAGGAAAAGGCATGTCTCCTACTTTCGCAACAACTCTCGATCGACACCTAAATCGCCCACCTTTTTTGAAGATCTCATAAATCATTCCTGCTCTAGATATATCGTGAAGCGAAAATCCTTGATCGACCCATGCATTTAATGCATTGTTGAAAAGAGCTGTTGAAGTATTCGTCTTCTCCAACGGATCTTTTGAAGTGCACCTGCTATAAATGCTGCCATTAAAGACTGGAAAAACAAGCAACTGTACAGAATCAATCGAACACTTAAAGGATTGCTCTGAAACTTCATAAACTCCAAGTCTTTCAACTCAGTGCAATCAAGAGATCCTCAACAGATCTAGAAGTCCTCGTCAACAATAAGAAGCTGCTCTTCAACACTTATTGTTTTTAATTTCTTGTTGTTTACATTCATTTACTATACTTTCGCACGAATTAAATATCTTGTATTTACAGATATTTAATTCCATAGACCCCAAACACAAGTCAATATTTTGTACACGATCCATTAGGGATATTCTTTGTAATTGATCTAGTGGAAAACATAGTGCACTATTTAAATCCAAGGTTGACTGCCTTGGTGGTGGACGTAGCACTCTTTATAGTGTGAACCATCCCAAAATACTTGTGTTATTTCTTATCTGTTTGTTTGTCATTTGATTTAGTCATTACTTTGATTATCTTTATCCATTTACAGCAGAACTTAAGTATCTTGTAAAAGGTCTACCGGTAGTCCTTATCGGCAGACCTGGAACAACTATCTTGAAGGTCTTCCGCTACTTCATTCTCTTCAATAGAATTTATTAAAAGTTTTAAGTGTTTAATAAGCTATTCAACCCCCCCCCCTTCTAGCTTATTATTGTGCCCATTGAGACCCACAATACATCTCCCTCCAATTAAGGCTTATTAATTAATTAGCTAACGTTTAGTCTGTTTGTTCTCTAGATTATGTGGTATGCTGTGACAAACTACAGGACATATGGATCTTTGTCCTACTTTATGGCTACTCTATGGGTGTAGAATTGTCCCTGATAATGTGATTACTGAATACTTCTATGACATGTAATTTGTTTCCTCCTAACACCCCTTTATCTTATACATAATTTACTAATAATTACATTTCTCGTTGTGGTCCTCGATGAGTTTAACTCGATATTCATTAATTGGTTAATTTATGTTGATTCCTATGTTAGATTTATATCTGATCAGTACATTACATTAGTTTTATACTTCAGTGGCTAATCGGGCTGCGTATCGATTAGTGTGGCAACTGTGTATAGAACTTTGCCTTGTATAGTTTTTGTAGGACTTTTTCATGTTCATCGGAAGACCTCTTCACAGCTTCACCGGAAGACCTGCTCAAAAGGTTAAGATCGGTAGACCTCGTGTCCACCTACTCTTGTACGACGTGTCCTATCCAGCAAAGATTTATTGGATTAATTCAAACTTATTCCAATATATTATTTGAATTAATCCAAGACATTCCCTGACATGTCAAGCCGCCGAAATCAACTTTCCGAAAAGCAGGAAGACTTTTCGTCCTGAACAGTGAAAGTAGGAAAAGCAGACTGTCCCCTACTTTTTGCTTCAACTCTCAGATCTGACACCTATATCGCCCACTCTTTTGAAGATCTCAGAAATCATTACCTGCTCTAGGTATCTGTGAAGACGAAAATCCTTGACTGACAGCCCCATGCATTTAATGCATTAATGAAAAGAGCTGTTGAAGTCTTCGTCTTCTCCAACGGATCTTTTGAAGTGCACCTGTTATAAATGCTGCCATTGAAGACTGGAACATAGAGACAACATGACAGAATCAATCGAACACTAAAAGGATTGCTCTGAAACTTCATAACTCCAAGTACTTCAGCTCAGTGCATTAAATAGATCCTCAACAGATCTAGAAGTCCTCGTCAACAATAAGAAGCTGCTCATCAACACTTATTGTTTTATCTTCTTGTTGTTTACATTCATTAACTATTCTTCAGCACGAATTAAATATCTTGTATTTACAGATATTTAATTCCCTAGAACCCAAACACAAGTCAATATTTTTACACGATCCATTAGGGATATTCTTTGTAATTGATCTAAGTGGAAAACATAGTGCACAATTTAAATCCAAGGTTGACTGCCTTGGTGGTGGACGTAGCACTCATTATAGTGTGAACCATCCCAAAATACTTGTGTCATTTCTTACTGTTTGTCTGATACTTGAACTATTTAGTTTCATTGTTTATATTTATCCATTTACAGCAGAACTTAAGTAAACTGTCAAAGGTCTACCGGTAGTCCTTATCGGCAGACCTGGAACAACTTTCTTGAAGGTCTTCCGCTACTTGATTCTTTTCTATAGATTGCAAGTAACTTTCAAGGAACTTACTTAAAAGTTTTTAAGTGTTTAATAAGCTATTCAACCCCCTTCTAGCTTATTATTGTGCTCATTGGGACCCACAATTGGTATCAGAGCCTTACTCTTTGAAAACTAGTTTTTCCAAGATTAAACTCTTGAGAGATACGATATAATGACACAAACACACTATATGCTGCCTACATCTAAAGCTAACCACGTCCCAATATTGGACGAAGGACATTTTGATGTATGGAAGGATAAAGTAATGAGATTCATGAACTCTATTGACAACAGGTTATGGAAATGTGTCACTGCAGGTCAACATGTACCAATGAAGGCCAATCTTCTAGCCTCCATCGCTGGGAACCCTGCAGAAGTTCCTAAAGAAGAATCAGAATGGACAAAGGACGATAGAAAGCTGGTAGAACTTGACAGTAAAGCAATCAACATAATCACCAGCTCTCTAGACACAAGCACATACCAGCAAGTGATTCGATGTACAACTGCGAAAGAGATGTGGGAAGCTCTTGTAGAATACTTGGAGGGAGACCAAGACACAAGAGACAACAGAAAATATACATACATCCAGCAGTTTGATTCTTTCAAAAAGGATCCTAAGGAAACCTTGAGACAAGCATATGATCGCTTCAGTGAGGTAATTAATAGTTGCTTTTCTTTAGGTAAAACGTATGATAAAAAAGAAATGAACATGAGGTTTCTAGGCTCTCTAGGTAGCTTATGGCATGTGAAGACC
The DNA here is from genome assembly GCA_013146195.2 of Codonopsis lanceolata. Taxonomy (NCBI): domain Eukaryota; kingdom Viridiplantae; phylum Streptophyta; class Magnoliopsida; order Asterales; family Campanulaceae; genus Codonopsis; species Codonopsis lanceolata. The sequence continues at coordinate 47,529,988 of CM028381.1, read as the reverse complement.
ACGGCTATGAAAGAATCTAAGAACTTAAACGAGATGACTCTTCGTAGTCTCTACGCAAGTTTAAAGGTTTATGAACTTGAAGTTAATCAAGCTCTAGAGCAAGACAAACAGTTCGAATCGTGTCTCGCCACCATGGTTCAAGAAGAAATCATTGTTGAAAACAAACCTTCTACTTCCTCCTGTGAAAATGATTTTTTATCTGATGAACAATTTGCTATGTTTGTTAAACGTTTTCAAAAATTTGCAAAATATGGAAGGAAGAACACTCACCAACAACCTTTCAGGAAGAATGGTGAAAGCTCATCTAAGGAAGAGCTTGTGTGTTATAACTGTAGAAAACCTGGTCATTTTGCCTCAAAATGTCCTAAGCCAAAATTTGAAGCATATCGAAAACCCTCTTTTAGAAAATTTCAAAAGCAAAAGGGTATGTTGGCTGAAGACATAGAAGACAAACAGGTTGCTACATGGTTTGAGACTGATTCAGAAGAGGAGGAAGAGGATTGTGAGCAAGCTAATATATGCTTAATAGCTCATGATTCAGGTCCTACCTATGACTCTGAAAATGAAGTTGTAGTTTCACCAAGTCCTTTGGACAAAAATGAAACCAACAGTGATAGCTTCAGTAAGGAAGAACTTCTCAAGGATAATCAGGATATGCTTGAAGAATTTAATTCCTTTAGAGTAGCCTATGTTAAACTGGCCAAGAACTGTGAGAAACTTACAGCTGAGAAATCTTTGATGGCAGCTGAGATTCAAACTCTCAATAGCTGTCAACAAGAGAGTATCAAACTGAAGAAAGAAAACAAATTCCTTCATGACAAAATTGACTGTCTGACTGAGCACATCAAAGGACTTGACCTAGAGAAAATTGCCTTGCAAAAGACAATTGACTCCTGGAATAGCTCCAAGGATGCATTCGAAGAAATCCTTTCAAGCCAAAAATCTAGCAATGATAAAACTGGCATAGGATATTCAGATGTGTCTCTTCCGACAATCTCTTCACCATATAGAAAGGTGAATCCTCCGAAACTGCTAATGATATATCTTTCTCTAAACAGACATTTGGAAATATAGGGAAACAAGGCCTTGGTTATTCAAGTATTCCTTACGTTTACCCCAGAGTTCAGAAAGGTAAAGCCAAAATGACTGACTCAAATGAGAAACCTGAAACGGTAACGGTAGAGAAAGTGAAGTCTGCCGGCAACAACTATGCTAAGGCAAAGTCTGCTGACGGTAGACCTACTAAACCTCTACCGGTAACTATCAAGTTTGTCTATGAAACAAGCAAGGCTCCTTTACCTGTTGAAGGTAAACTTAAAGGTATTCTACCTAATCCTCCTGAAAAGGTAATCAACAGAAAAGCTAAAGCTAAGACTGTTGGTAACCTACCTAGGAAGATTCGAAAGAAACCAATTAAGCCTACCATCAACAAACAAGCCGAACCAAAATGGATGTCAAGAAAAGGAATAATCATAAGCACTCTTCAGTTGAAGACTCTAACAGTTCTCTGTGGACTTTCCATTTATGTCATTCTTGCCATTGCTTAGGCCATCTGGCACCAGAATGCCTGCTAAGGTTCACCCCAAGATCTGAGAGGCCTAGTTCTCTCAAGGTCAAGCAGGTATGGGTTGCAAAAGGTTGTTAATCCTTAGGACCCAAAAGAAAATAAAGGGTACCTTGTTTTGCTTTAACTTCTTTTCAGGATTGCTTCATGGCTATAGAATCAGAAAACAAAGACATCTGGTACCTAGACAGTGGGTGTTCAAGACACATGACTGGAACAAGTCTTCTTACGTATATAGTGAAGCAAAAGGACCCACCGTTATTTTCGGAGATAATGCAAGAGGAAAGACAATTGGATATGGCTCACCATTACTAGAGCAAGTCTCTCCATCAACAAGGTTTCTCTAGTAAGTGGTTTAAAGCACAACCCATCGAGCATATCTCAAGTGCGACAAAGGACTTCTATGCCAATTCAACTCCAACCAGTGCCTCATCAAAGACAGTGAATCCTGCTCTACAATACTCACCAGCAAGAGACAAGGAAATGTCTATGTCGTGGACTTAAATCTTCTAGGGAGATTCTCAAATTTGTGTCTAGTGGCCAACAATGTTCGAGACAACGTGGCTATGGCACAAGCTGCCTCGATCACCTCAACTTCAAGCACCTCTCCAAGCTCTCCAAAAACGGGCTTGTCAAAGGTCTACCTACGGTGTCCAGATCATGACGAGAAGTTGTAAAGCTTGCCAACTAGGAAAACTTTCCAAGTCTTCCTTCAAAAGAAAGTCTCAGATTATCTACAAACGACCTCTTCAACTTCTCGATATGGATCTCTTTGGACCTATTACAACAGATTTCGGAGACAAGTACACACTTGTAGTAGTTGATGACTACTCTAGATTCACTTGGATTGAAACTATGACATCTAAAGATGAAACGTATGATCTAGTTCGCACTTTTCGTAAGACTTCAAACTCAAAAGCTTGAAGACATTTGTGACATAAGATCGACAATGGTACCGAATTCAAAAACAATGGTGTAGAAAAGTACTATGATGACCATGGATCGACCACAACTTCTCTCCGGTACTCTCAACAAAATGGTGTAGCTGAACGGAAGAATAGAACACCGATTGAAGCGGCTAGAACAATGCGCGAGTAAGCTAAACTTCCGAAGTATTTGGCGAATAACACTGCATGTTTTACTCAAAATAGATCCCTGGTAAACAAGTTTCATAATAAAACTCCATATGAAATATGGAGAGGAAGATCCCCAAACATAGGATTTCTTAAAATATTCGGCTGTAAATGCTTTATTCTTTATAATGGAAAAGAATATAGAGGAAAATTTGATGCAAAATCGCGAAGGAATTTTTCTCGGGTATTCCAAACATTCAAAAGCATTTCGCATTTTTAGTAAATCCAACTTAAAAATCTTAGAATCTGTGCATGTTTCTTTTGATGAATATGACTTGTTAGAGCCTAGAAAGGCTCCGAACGTTGCTAATGATTCTGATAATGATGAGACAGGTACAAATACATCATCTACTTCCACTCCTTATCAGAAAACGGCAACTGCAGATCCCACCAGTACCGATAACCCTTCACCGGTAGATGATAACTCTGCCGATACCAATAACAACTCTTTTGTTGACCCTGAACCCATCTCTTCTGTTTTACCCCAAGCACCTTTACAGATCACTCATCCTTCTTGTTCACCAGAAAATGAAGGTTTTGAAGATCCTATCTCTTCTGAACTAGATTTTGGTGAATCTCCTTCTCAACCTACTCCGGAATTCTTAAGGGAAGAATACACCAGAAGTGATCTTCCTCCAACTGTTATCGAAGCAAGAGATCATCCCATTTCTCAAATCATTGGTGATCTCAATACAGGAGTTCGTACGAGAAATAAAGTTCGAGAAGAAACTATGTTTGCTTATGCATTTGTATCGGAACTCGAACCAAAGAAGATTGATGAAGCTATCGAAGATCATAACTGGATTGAAGCTATGCAAGAAGAGTTGAACCAGTTTGAAAGATGTAAGGTGTGGAGCTTAGTTCAAAGACCGATCGATCATCCGTCATCGGCACCAAGTGGGTTTTCAGAAATAAAAGAGATGAAGATGGAAATGTCACCAGAAACAAAGCCATTCCTCACCTCCACCTGCCCAAGACCAGCCAACCTCTCAGCCTCCTACCCAATCCAGCCAAACACCTTCACCATCTCCTACACCCACTCCCAAACCAAAACGAAGGAGACTTCGTAAAACCTTTGAAGACCAGCCACCGGCAGTTCCTCCAACCTCTACCGATGAAGCAGCTGAGTCTCCTATTCACCGAGGAAGAAAAGGAGAGCTACCGGTCCCAAACCCTCTACCGCCAGCCAACCAACTACCTATACCGACGCCCAACACTCAACTGTCAACCCTTCATCTATACCATCTACCGACGCCCAAACCTTACCTATCAACCCTTCATCTATACCTATTAACCCTTCATCTATTCCTTCTGAGTCATCTACTCAGAGGAATTCACCACCTCCGGAGGAGTCTATCCCTCAGGAAGAGCCTCAAAATCAGGAGGAGCCAGCCAGAACCCCAACTCCTCCTCCTCCTTCACCCTTCAACTACTCACTTGACCCATCTACACCTTCCCCACCTCACAAATCCCAACCAACCTCATCCACCACACCACGCCCATCTCAAATCCCTCCCACCCGACCCTTAGACTCTCCCAGTTCCTCTTCGAGCCACAAGAGTGCATCTATTCAGCCCTACCCCTCAACCTACTTCTCAACATCCTCAACCTTCTCAACCTTCCCTAAGAAAACCAAAATCCCTCTTCTACCCTGCCCATGTCTTCTGGTTTTCTACCGACCCCTTACCCGAATCATCTCATATCAGTGACAACTCAGACACTGACATTGACATTGATTCCCCTCCAACACCACCTCCTCCTCCACCTATAACCATATCCTCCTCTACCAACACCATTCCAACCCAAGACTCATCCTCTTCCGCCTCTATCACTCCTCCTCTCCAACATCCAAGAGCCTGCAGACTCTACCTCTCCTAAGCACCATTCACATTGGCTGTTACTAGTTCTCATCCGCCCGCCAATGATGAAATTTTGTCCCTACTGATGCCATCTACCGGCTAGGCGAAGCTTACAAGCATATCTACCGCTACCGCCGAAATAGCCACCGCAGCCTTTCCAAAGCCAACGACGATCCGCTAATCTTCGCCAGCCAAGAGGATGTATGGACTCGATTTGGGCAGATGCGACGACTTTACCGATGTCAAGATCAACATCGAAGCTCAGCTCAACGACGAAGGTGTCCGTGATCGTGTCCTCCATTTTCTACGAGTTGTTCCATGCCATCACTCTCCATCTCTGCCACCTGCCGCCCTCCCGCTCGAACTCAACAACCTCGCCGCAACTCGCTCACGATATCATGATCGCTAACCGTGATCGTGATCCGCCATCACGAGGAGAAGCAAATGAGGTCTATCAACGTAATGCCGATGGAAGAGAACAACCGCCTTCGTGAAGAATCGACTACCGTTTCGCTCCACCGCACTCCGACCGATGCAGATGACGAATACCAACGCAGAATGGAAGAGCTCGAGCGAGAAAGAAGAGAAAAGGAGGCTGCAGACAAAGGCAAAGGGAAAAGACCTTGGTAGTTTATGTATCTTTTCTTCCCTTTCCTTTGTATTTATCTTAGTTTTGAAAACTCTGTGATATGTAAACTTCTTGTTTATAAATACAAAATATTACTTGTTTTTCAAAAAGGTTATCTTGTTTAAATTTTTATTGCTTTATTTTCTTATATGTTTAGAATTTAAACAATCAGTTTAAATTTATTTGAACTGCTGCTAATCTGTGTGCTGTTCTCTGATTTTCTTATTCTTGTATGCACTTAGATTAGTCCCTTACATTTGAGGTGTTATTCTGTTTGATAGAGACATGTCTTCCGTTACTTAATATATAAAATTTCTCAGACATGTTATTATCTATCAAAAAGTCTGTTTTAAAACCCTCATTTGTAGTAATGATGACCAGATATAAATAGGAGGAGATTGTTGATTCTTATGTTAGATTTATATCTCGATCAAGACATTACATTAGTTTTATACTTCTGGCTAATCGGGTCACAGATCGATTAGCGTGGCAACTGTGTATAGAACTTTGCCTTTTATAGTTTTTGTAGGACTTTTTCAGGTTCAGCGGAAGACCTCTTCACAGCTTCACCAGAAAACCTGCTCAAAAGGTTAAGATCGGTAGACCTCGTGTCCACCTACTCTTGTACGACGTGTCCTATCCAGCAAATATTTATTGGATTAATTCAAACTTATTCCAATATATTATTTGAATTAATCCAAGACATTCCCTGACATGTCAAGCCGCCGAAAGCAACTTTCCGAAAAGCAGGAAGATTTTTCGTCCCGAATGGAAAGCAGAAAGCGCATCGCCCCTACTTTCTGCTTCAACTCTCAGATCTGACACCTATATCGCCCACTCTTTTGAAGATCTCAGAAATCATTACCTACTCTAGGTATCTGTGAAGACGAAAATCCTTGACTGACAACCCCATGCATTTAATGCATTAATGAAAAGAGTTGAAGTCTTCGCCTTCTCCAACGGATCTTTGAAGTGCACCGCTATAAATGCCGCCATTCAAGATCGGAACAAAAACAAGATGAATCAATCGAACACTAAAAGGATTGCTCTGAAACTTCATAACTCCAAGTACTTCAGCTCAGTGCATTCAATAGATCCTCAACAGATCTAGAAGTCCTCGTCAACAACAAGAAGCTGCTCATCAACACTTATTGTTTTATCTTCTTGTTGTTTACATTCATTAACTATACTTCAGCACGAATTAAATATCTTGTATTTACAGATATTTAATTCCCTAGAACCCAAACACAAGTCAATATTTTGTACACGATCCATTAGGGATATTCTTTGTAATTGATCTAAGTGGAAAACATAGTGCACAATTTAAATCCAAGGTTGATCGCTTGGTGGTGGACGTAGCACTCATTATAGTGTGAACCATCCCAAAATACTTGTGTCATTTCTTACTGTTTGTCTGATACTTGAACTATTTAGTTTCATTGTTTATATTTATCCTTTTACAGCAGAACTTAAGTAAACTGTCAAAGGTCTACCGGTAGTCCTTATCGGCAGACCTGGAACAACTTTCTTGAAGGTCTTCCGCTACTTGATTCTTTTCTATAGATTGCAAGTAACTTTCAAGGAACTTACTTAAAAGTTTTTAAGTGTTTAATAAGCTATTCAACCCCCCCCCTTCTAGCTTATTATTGTGCTCATTGGGACCCACAGCGTGGTCGCCTACCTGTCCTCTAATGGCATCTCTCACCTAACTTCGCCACCTCACACTCCGGAACACAATGGGTTCTCGGAACGTCGCCATCGCCACATTGTTGAGACCAGTCTCTCTCTTCTTTCTAAAGCTTCCCTTCTACTGCCCTTTTGGTTGTTTGCCTTCCAAATAGCGACCTACCTCATAAACCGGCTACCAACATGCACTCTAGACAAGATATCTCCCTACCAAAAACTAATTGGTTCTCCACCCAACTACTCCAAACACCTTGCCTTTGGTTGAAGTTGTTACCCTTGGCTCCGCCCTTACTCCACCCACAAACTCGTTACCTGCTCCACTCCTTGTGTCTTCCTCAGTTACTCGCTCACTCAGAGTGTTTATCTCTGTTATGACCCGAGCACCACCAAGCTATTCGTTTCGCGTTATGTCCGTTTTGTCGAGTCTGTCTTTCTTATGTCCACATCGACACCCATCCTACTCACACGGATTCCTACACTTGTGCTTCCTCGTTCATTCCACATTAACTGCTCTAGGGTTCATACACACCGTCTACTGCCCGCTTCGATAACTCTCAGTCCGTGGCTTCTAGCACTAATCAGAATGTCGTTGATCTTAGCTTGCCCATACACCACCCTCAACCATCGGCTACTATGACCGAGATTAACACTGTGCCCGCTACATGTCATGTGCCCGCTATTCAACCCTCTTCGGCAACCAGCTCCATGCCCGAGGACAACACTGTGCCTGTTGCTCAGCCCTCCTTGGCAACTGGTACCATGACCGAGGATAGCCCTATGCCTACCAGTCATGGGCCCGCTGTATCTGTTGTCTTTCCCGCTGACCCTGTTCATATGTCCGCTGGCACCTCCTCCATGGTTACCCGCTCCAAGAACAATATCTTCAAACCTAAGACTAAAGTGATTCTTTCGGCTCAACTCGCAGCGGACAGTGAACCAACATGTGTCACTCTAGCTCCCAAAGATGTCAAGTGGTGCCAGGCCATGTCCGAAGAGTATGATGCTTTAGCTCGCAATGGTACTTGGGATTTAGCTCCATCGGGAGGTGCTCACAATATTGTTAGCTGTAAATGGATCCGCATCAAACGACACGCTGATGGCACCATTGATCGCTACAAAGCTCGCCTTGTGGCCAAGGGGTTTCATCAGCGAACAAGAGTTGATTATCACGAGACTTTCAGCCTGGTGGTCAAACCGACCACTGTTGAGGATGGGATCTTTGGCAATTGGATGTCAATAATGCCTTTCTTCAAGGAAATCTTTCCGAGGAGGTATTCATGGCTTAACCACCTAGCTTCATTGAAAGGGACAACCCTCAGCATGTATGTCGGCTTCACAAGGCGATCTATGGTCTCAAACAGGCTTCCCTAGTATGGTACAATGAACTACGACAGTTTCTCCTCGCCTCCAGCTTCACAAATTCTGTGACAGATACTTTGTTGTTCATACTTAATACAGGGGGCACCACCATCTATCTTCTTGTTTATGTGGATGACATTATGATCACTAGGAATCAGCTAGCTACAGTGCAGACCTTCATTTCCCTGCTTGCTAGTCGCTTCTCGCTCAAAGACCTTGGTGATCTTCATTATTCCCTTGGTGTTGAAGTTGTTAGGTGACCAAGTGGCCTTCTGCTCTTCCAGCGCGGATACATTGTTGATCTCCTTGCTCGCACAAGCATGGCCTATGCTCGCCCGATTGCTACGCCCCTCGTCTACCTTGACACTTCAGACGGGCACTGCTCTCACGGATCCTACAGAGTTTCAAGTAATGGTTGGGAGTCTCTAGTATCTATCCCTTACTCGCCCTAATGTCGCTTTTGCAGTCAACAAACTCTCATAGTTCATGCATAGGCCGACTATCGAGCACTAGAACGCGGTCAAGCGTGTTATTCAGTATCTCTCTGGTTCTATCAATGCGTGTATTCTTTTTCATCGGCAGTCTCCTCCAACCCTCCATGCATTCTCTGATGTTGAGTGGGCGGGCTACAAAGATGACTACACATCCACCGGTGCCTATATTGCCTATCTTGGAAGCAACCTGATCTCTTGGAGCTCCGAGAAATAACACATTATTGCTCGTTCCTCGACTGAAGTTAAATACCGAGCAGTAATTGCCACTGCTTCTGAAGTTCGGTGGATTGTGTCTCTCTTTGGCGAACTCGGTATAACCTCCTCAATTCAACCTGTTATTTATTGTGACAGTGTGGGTGCCACGAGTCTCTGCTCGAACCGGGTTTTCCATACTCGCATGAAGCATGTGTCCTTGAACTTTCACTTCATCCGGCCGGCAACAAGTTCAGGATGAGCTTATGTACGTTTTCCACGTCTCCTCGGTCGATCAGTTGGCAGATGCACTGACCAAGCCTCTTGCTCACCAACGGTTTCATCAATTATTTCACAAGATTGGTCTCTCCTCTCGGGCATCCAACTTGTGGGGGCATATTAGAGAATAGTATTGTTATTAATTATTCTTGTTTATTTGTAATTAATTTCCTTGTATAGTTCTTTCCTTATTATGATTCCTTCCATGTATAGGTTTCTTGTACCCTACTCCAAGTGTAACCCTGATTGTCATAAACTTTATTCATAAACTTTATTAGTTCGTACAGAAAGAACACATTGTCAAAGCCAATGGAAGAATTAAAGATCTTTCCAAGTTAGACAATTGTTCAACTAGAGAATAACTTGAGATATTTTGTCTTCACGTTTTTATTGCATTAACCTTTCAAGAAGGAAATCAAAACCACTTTACAAAAATCTGCAGAATCCTCAAGGAACCAAAAAAAAAAACTATCTCAAAGAAGTGCTGAGATTGATGGCATAGGTCAAATACAACAGAGCGTCCATCAGAGTACTTAGGATCACTCCAAGGAAGCACAAATCACTCCTTGTGTCCTACTATAAGATGTTAGTTGGTTTGCCAACAGAAAGAAGTTTTGAGATTTTCCATCTATATTCCTTGTATTTTTGGGAAATATAGTAGATGTGTAGTTTCATTTAAAATTTATGTGCATATGAACCATTAACTGAGATGGTTTATCTATGGTTTATCAATAAATCACTTGATAAACCATTTGATAAACCAGTTTCATACATCATATAGTAAATAAGTCTACTGAACCAAAGAATGCTAGCTGTAAAGAAAGAAAATCACAAGCATTCTCAGCTAAAGCCGATCATGGTTCTCCATAGAACTTTCATTTTTGTCACTCTTGCAATTGCTTAGGCATCTGATCCAGGAATGCCTACTGAGGTTCACTCTAAAATCTGAGAGACATAATTCTCTCAAGGTAAGGCCTGTATGAAGTTTCAAAAGATAGCTAATCATCTGGACCCAAAAGGAAAATAAATGGGACCAATTCCTTCGATATTTTTAGGTTTGCTTCATGGCAAGAAACTCAGAAGGAAATGATCTATGGTACCTTCAACAGTGGTTGTTCCATACACAAGACATGTGACAGAAGTCTTCTTTCCAACACCTCTTTATCAGCATGGTTTTTCTTGTGAGTGGCTTAAAGTATAATCTACTGAGCATATCTCAATTCTGTGACAAATGTCTCATATGTCAATTCTCCTCCAACCAATGTCTCATCAAAGACAGTGAATCATACTCAACTTTGTTGACCGGAAATAGACAAGGAAACATCTATATTGTGGACTTAAATGCACTCGGAAGATCTTCAAGCCTATGCCTCGTCGATAACAATGTTCATGACAACAGGTAGCTATGGCACAAATGTCTCATGTCACCTCATGAACTTCAAGTATCTCTCCAAGCTTTCAATGAAGGTCTTGTCAAAGGTCTACCTAAGGTGTTTGCTAACCATGACATAAATTGTATAACTTGTCAAATGTGAAAGCTCTCCAAATCTTCCTTCAAAAGCAAACATGTTATGTCAACTTCCAGACCTCTTCAACTTCTGCTCTTGGATCTTTTCAGACATACTGTCAGCATTTCTGGAGACAAATATGCTCTTGTAGTAGTTGATGACTACTCATCGTTCACTTAGGTCGATCAAAATAATGACATCAAAAGACGAGACATATGATCTAGTCGCTGCGCTATTCAGAAGACTTCAAACTCAAAAGTTTAAAGACATCCTAGACCTCCTAACAACAAATCTGCTAAGGCAAGGTCTGTTATTAACAGGTCTACGAACATTTAACCAAATTTGTCCTAAAAATGAAACTTACAAACTTAACTTTTTTTTGGAACAGACAAAAAAGAAAAACAAGACAATAATTTTGGAATTCCAACAGTGTATGAGTAAATCCTTTTTTTTTTTTGGAATAATACCAAAGGTTCCACTAAAAATTTCTCATATCTAAAAAGTTAAAAAAAAATCTTCTATTAAAAAGCTCCAAATTTTAAATATTTTACCAAAAATCCAAAATTTAACGTGTCTAGGAACTCCGTTATGTTAAAAAGTTTTTTGATTTGGATGAAAACCTAATTTTTTTTCATTTATGACAATGATGATAAGAATTGTATTAGATATTATTATTATTATTATTATTATTATTATTATTATTATTATTATTATTATTATTATTATTATTATTATTATTATTATTATTATTATTATTATTATTATTATTATTATTATTATTATTATTATAGTTATAAAAATAACACTATTATTATAAAAGTAATATTACTATTATTATTTCCATCAACATTATTATTATTAAATATCAAAATTATTTTTAAAGAAGAAGATGATGATGATGATAATAATATTATTACTAATAATAATAAATTCAATTTTTTTTAATATTTAGTAATAATATTAATAACAATAACAATAATAATAGCAAAAAAATTGATGTTATTGTTATTACTAATATTATAGTTATTTGTTGTTGCTGTTATTATTATTATTATTAGTATTTAATATATATTATTAGTATTTTATCTTAAATCATTAACAATATTAAAGTTAAAAATAATTTTATTTTCAAATAAAACCTTATACGCAAACGATGTCAGTAGAAGCGTTAAGTTTTTAACTTTTTGGTAGTAAAAGTTGAACTTTATGACTTTTTGGATTGAAGAATAATTTTTGAGACTTATGTGAATTTTAGTGGACTTTTTGAATATTTTTTTGGGACATAGTGTACGAGTAAATCTTATATACTATATGAATTTTATTTTATGAGCAAGGTATTTTTCAACGTGTTGGGTAAATTTCCCTATACAATCTTACATAATTAAAACATAAAAGGAACTAAAATAAAGAAAACAAAACTGTTAAAGATTCTGGTTGAGGGAGACTAGTGAAGTCTGCTGGTGACTTGGTACGAAGTCTGCTGGTGGTTTTGTTCCAAGTCTGCTGGTGACTTGCTGTAAACTCTGCTGGTGGCTTTGGATCAAGTCTGCTGGTGACTTGTTATGAAGTCTGCTGGTGAAGGTCTTCTAGTGAAAGTACGGAAGTCTACCAGTGGAAGAACTGATGTCCGCTGGTGAAAGGAAGCTGTGATCGAGGCCTATGTAACACACAGTTTCCTTGAAACGTTATTCGTCCCTCTCCCTGTAAGTGCGTGGAGTTCTTATTAGGGACGATCGTCTCCCAAGATACAACGGCGGTACCAGATGACTTTGCACTGAAGGTCCGGCGAACTGAATAAGTGCCCGTAATCTATCACCAAACATGAGGCCAAAGAAAAAGGATACACAATATGAAATGCAAATGCAAGTGTAAGAGGAAGAAAAACTTAGTGTTTTTCTATTAAGGGTGTATTCTGTTGTGGAGAATGGTTCCATTATAAAGGCCAGAAAATCAACACGTTTTAATTACTAAAATCGTTTTGATCATGTCCATTAACCACTCAATTAAAGCAGACATTAAGACATAATTAATTTGTCCATTAAAACAGAATTAATATGCTATTTAATGTTGGAGTTACGAAAATTAAATTTAAAATTCAAAAGAAAAATAAGCAAAAGGTAGGTAGCACAATTTGGTCCGACATTCGTGTCTACATGTGCAGGCACACGAGTACGTCGGTTCAAGTCAAATTGGACCTTGATTTGCACCCCCCCTGCGGGCGCGGGAGGGATAGTTCTTTCTATACAAGCTTACCCAACACAAGGGAGCCTTTGTATATAAACCCTTCAAGCCTTTCAAAATTTTCCAATGTGGGATAACCCACTTCCAACATTTCCAATGTCCTACTTTAAACCTCTATAACTTATTTATCCGATATCCGAATTGGACAAATAAATATAATATTCTTATGTACTCACGGAGAAGAACATAATTCCACAATTACCATAGTCATTACATAAATGACTCACAAATAAATTAGTGCCTCAAAGCCCCAATTTACTTAACTTAAAACATTAATTTTCCAACACAACGTACAGTGTCACTTACTCAAGTCAACACTCACTCAAATCATAGGATTCTAATTGAACGTCAACTATGATTTCACTTGCCATTAAATTATTAGTGGTATTTCTTAAGATGTACAAGCTATATATTTTACGTAAATTGCTCCATTTGTCCCTTGAGTAAGGGTCGTAATTGGGTATTAATGGATAGTTTTGGGTTAAGTTATTATCAATTGATACTATTGAGTATAGGCATGTCACAGTTTTAGTCACTTAACGAATTTTAAAAAAATTATTTCCTTTGAATATTAAAATTTTTCAACGACAATTCTTTTGATAGATGTCGTTAGTGAAATATCGTTAAGTTGCACATATGTATTTTGTGAGAACTAAAATTAATTTATTTCAAACCTGACTTATATCAAAATTTACAATTGAATCCATAGAGTTTAAAAAATAACCGTAAAGCCTTCTTCCCCAATTTTTTGGTAAACAAAAAATATCAGATATCAAGGCAGTCTGAAGCATAGCATTCACGTAAAATATGTCATCCCTAAACTTAATTTCACATTATTCTCAATGTGAATGCAATATAGAACATGAGGGAAGAGAAAATATCTGGCCAGGTAGTCCAAACTCAATTCACCCCCAATATGTGAACTATCCCCCAAAACAAAATTTTCATCTCAAATCACCCAATGCGTAACGACCCAGTTAATAACCCCTCTTAGAAACAAGGTCGAAGGTAGCGTATAAGAAGGCAAGGTTTCAGAAATTTGGTTAAGTACAGTGTGTTTTTATAATTAATATTTGTTTCTTTTTCTTAAAACTTGGTCGGACAAGCATTGCTTTGTTTTGACAGTCTGGAACTCAAATCTAGAATAATGGATTCTTTCTTTACAATATACGACCTTCGTATTCCTCATGACTTTCGACCTCCCAAGATTGGACAGGTTTCAGGCAAAGGGCCTATACTCTTTTCAGAATCCACCATTCAAACGATTTAGAAGATACCATCAAGGTTTTTAATCAATTCCTCGTTCTTTTTTTTTTTCATTTATTTATATATTTTTTTTTTGCACAAGGGATTGGTCACTAATTTTTGAGATATAAAAACTGACTGGTCCATAAAGTGTCCTAAAAGATATACATGATATGGGTGAGCTTGGTCCGGTTCGGTCTAGTTTTTTGAAAAAAAGAGAAAACCGTATCTAGACCAATAGTCTCGTTCTCAAAAAATTTAGAACCGGAACCAACCCAATATGTATGAGAACCAAAACATTGGTACGGTCCAGAACCAATCAAAGATGTATGAGAACCAGGACCAGACCAATACTATGATTTTTTTACTTTTTAATTTTTTAATACAAATACATAATAAAATTTTTAAGAATGAAACTTCATAAAAAATTAAAAAACCTTTGATAAAAGTACATTCAATAATTAAAAATATCGAACTCATAAACTCATAGCATAACAAACCAGTGGAAAAAAAATAATAAAAGAGTACCAACTAAAAAATAGAATAAAGAAAGTATAAGAAATTAATAAATATATAATATATATACTTGTATAATATATATATATATATATAATAAAATAAATAAATAAACAACATATTGGGTCGGTTCAGTCCGGTTCTGTATTTTTTTGGTTTGAGAACCGAAACCAACCCAAATGTCCGGTTTTATGAAAATTCAAATCCAGGACCAAACCAAAGTATTGGTTCGGTCCGGTTCTGAAAAAATCATGACCCCTAATACATGATATTAACGTGGCTGATGCAGGGGCTAGGCCGACTTACACCCAGTTGGCCCATCTTTAAGGGGCGCAAGACGTGATAATTTCGGCCTAAGTTTCCGAGTTCTTTTTCAAAAAACAAGGATACCCGGCCGTGATTGTCGGGATTGAAGGATAACAATTCGGAATATCTCTACATGAGTGGGAGTGTGTGAGTTAGCTAAAAAGCAGGAAACTTTTTGTAGATATAAAGCAAAAAAATTGGCTTGTCATTTTGTTTGTTTGTGGATTTTCTTGGCTGATTAATTTGAGATTCCGGAGAAGGGACAGAGCGATCGTGCGAGTTGGCGTTTCGATTACATTAATAAATAGAAAGAAAAATGAGGAATTTATCTATTCCTATTAATTACAGATTTATCCTAGTCCCCAAAACAAAATGGACAAATAAATAAAATTATTACATATTTGATTGCCAAATGAATAAATGAAATATAAATTTCTCCCCACTTTCTCTTTTGATTGCACCGGTACCAAAATGAAGTTGCTCAAAGATTTCCCAAATCAAACACACACAAGCTTGTAGCGTCTACATTTTAAAATTGTAATGAAAGCATATAGAATTTAGACTATAATAACAACTTATTTTATAGTTATTTATAAGAAGAATAATACCAACCTATTTTATAGTTATTTATAAAGAAAATAATAGTTTTGATACCTACCTCTTAAAGTATGAGGGTTAATACCCAGGACAACTAGGCTTAGGCAGACTTTTGAGTGTGCTCGCTTTATCCTTTTCGGGAGAAAAAGTCTTTGTGTTGTTTGTTGAAATTTGGGTAGCGTGATTGCTTGTATTTGTTACTTTTATGCCGGAATTTGGGCGACTTAACTGCTATATTTGTTGTTTTCCACCTCTGGATTTGGGTAGCATAACAGCTTGTTTTGCTAAGAAACGTTGTATGTCGTGTATGAACTTCGACGGCGTAACTACTGGATTTGGTACTTTATATGACCAAGTTTTGGGAGAGAATCTAATTGGTTTAACTAGGTTTCTATTTGGATAGAGTTTATGAGTGTTTAGGGAGGATTTCTTCAACCTAAGGGGGAGAAGAATTTCTACATATGAACAGAGCTTCAGCGAGAGAGAGTTTCTCCGTAAAATTTCAGTGTTGATCTCTCCCTCTTTCTATTTATAGGCAAAGAGGAGGAAGTCTTAGCCATGAAGGAATAGAAGGATGGGATATTTACACTGGGCTGTGAGGGGTTGTACCATGCGTTGAAGGAGTGGGACTTTGCAAGGACGAAGCAGCATGCCAAAACAATTTGGGGCGCTGTCTTATGCAGTATTGGGCGCGGCGCCCAAATGTGTTGGTGTCGTGTCCCGACTTGTTTTACCCTTTAAATATTTATTCTTTCCCCCCTGATTGTTCATTGTTTGTCCTTTCCCTTTCTGATTCTTCTTTCGACCCTTTGTCCCTTGAAACTTAACGTCCGTTAGTCATTTCGACTTGATATAACATTTTATATAGTGCTTTAAATAAGGGTATGAAATTGGGATGTCTACACCAAGCAAACCCAAAGGTCTCTCATTTGAAAGCTATCAAACATACCATTAGGTATGTTAGAGACACATCTTATATGGGTTTATGGTACACAAAACAGACTAATATCAATTTAGTTGACTTTAGTGATGCAGATTGGGCAAGTAGTGTGGATTACATGAGAAGCACTTATGGTGGATGTTTTTATCTAGGAAATAATTTGGTTTCTTGGTTTAGTAAAAAACAAAATTTTGTTGCCCTATCTACAGCTGAATCTTAATACATTGCAGCTAGTAGTGGGCGCACACAACTCTTATAGATGAATCAGATGATCAAGGATTATGATCTACACAGTGAGGTGTGAACCATGCATTGTGATAACACCCGTGCAATCAGTATAGCAAAAATTTCAATTCAACATTTTAGAACAAAACACATTGATATAAGACATCATTTTACTAGAGACTTGGTGGAACAAGATATTGTTTGCATTGAACATGTAGGAACTGAAAATCAACTTGTTGATATCTTTACTACGAGTCTTGATTTCGAGAGATTCTCCAATCTTAGGAAACCTCTTGGTATATGTGTTATGAAACTCTACACTTAGTTATATATATATATATATATATATATAAGCATCCTTGCATAGTAATTTTAGTGGGCATTCTAGATCAATTGATTCACATGTTTTGTGTATGTTTGTTGTTTGCTTGGGAATTGCAATTCTATATCAATTGAAGTATTTGTTTATGATTCTCTCTCTCTCTCTCCCAGTTCTTGAACAAGTTTGATGTCCACAAAGGAAAGAGTTACCTAAAGTATAAGGGTTCTAGCATTTTATCTTGGAACTATGGAACTTTAGTTCTCATGGGTTGATCTTGAGAAAAATGAATACCCTTGGAAGAGTGTGAAAGTTACCTAAAGGAAAAGAGCTACCTATGAACAAAGTTTGTAGTCATTCTCTCTTGGAACTGTGAATCTTTGGGTTTCATAGGTTGATCTTGTGCATGATGGCTACCCTTGGTAATAGTGTGAAAGCTTCCTAGTGACATGTTTGTATAGCTTGAAATAAAATAGAGCTATACTCCTAGGAAAATAAAGTACCTATAAGAGAAAAATTTTGATCTTGGGAGAGAAGTGTGATTGAGAAAAGAAAGGATATAAAATTACACAAAATTCAACTACTACTGAATGTACCTCCCAATGCAGCTAGCTGTATCAGGAACTACATCCTTTGATCTGTTCTTTTTTATTTGTGTGTGATTGTATTGTTCTTTTGCATAACCTCTAGTTATCATGTTTTAAGACATAAAATTTAGGACATGCATTGTTAGTGATTATATCATCTTGGTGAAAGTTTGTCCTAAAATAATCCGTGCAATTCAATTTCCAAATATCTTCATGATGAAAAATATTTAGTGGATATCTAAACTTTGTGTGAATTTATGAGATTGATTTTGGATATGGGTTGCTAAAGTGTTGCGAGTGTTTGATCAATTTTTTGGGTTTCACTTCCAGAGACTGTAGATTTAACTGTATGTTTGGGAGTTCTACATCTAGTTGTAGTGGTAGAAAAAAGGGACCCCCGAGTAAATGGGTCGCGAGAATAACGCCAATCGAAGAGTCCTTGCTAAGATGTGGCAGGGCGCCGGCGACAGTGATCGAGGAAGAAATGTAGCTTCAATAGTGATGATGGATTTTTGTGTGTGATTTTTAGAGATAGAAGAGAACTTAAGATTAAATAGGTGAAATGGAAACGATTAAAATGATTTTTAAAGAAAAAGGATAAAAAAAAAAGGAAGAGGAAACAGAGAGAAGATGTCTTAGAAGGAGAGGGGAAAAATGGCAGAGAGGTCTTTGGAGGGAGCTGGGTTATGAGGGCTGGGGTGGTGGAGGAAGGCGAGGATATATAGTTAGAGCATCACCATTGCACCCAAAATGGGCCTTCTTATGCAACTTCTTATTAAGAAGAAGGGAGAAGACAATAGGAGATGCCTTCTTATTCGTGCCATGTAGGAGAGAGGTAAGAAAATCTTCCAATTTAGGAAGAAAATCAAAATTTAAGAAGAATTATTGATGAAGGGGGCGGTGTGGTGCATGACACTCCCACAACTGGCGCGTGCACCACACACACGGTAGAGGCGAGTGAGAGAGGAGGGGCCCTGGTTTGAGTATATATATATATACATATCCTACAAACCTACCGTTTTTTGCTATCTGCTGCTACTTGGTGCTAATTTTCTTTTCTTTTTTTATATATAAAAAAAATCCTACAAACCTACCGTTTTTTTGTTATCTATTGCTACTTGGTGCCAATTTTTTTTTTTCATAAAATAAAATCCTACAAACCTACCGTTTTTTGCTATCTGCTGCTACTTGGTGCCAAATTTTTTTTTATAAATTAGTAATTTATTATTTATAATTTTCTATTTATGTTATTTAGTAATTTATTATTTATAAATTAATTAATGTCTTAATTTATACATTAATTTATTTATATAGATATTTAAATATGAAATATATTAAATATATTTGTTGAGAAGTATAAAAATAAAATTGAAGTGTAAAATTAATGAGGTGGCGGTGGGACTCAGCTAAGAAGATGCTAATAAGATTATACAATGGGAATATATATTCTTAAGTGGGTAAGAAGAAAAAATGTGTAGATGGTAATAAGACCCAACTAAGAAAATGGGTAAAAAGATATAACAATGTCGATGGTGGTAATTATCAAGTACAGCCTTATGGCCCATGCATTATACTTTTATGGCCTTTGAAACAGTAAATTTAGAAACTGGCAAAAATACCCTTCGGATTTTAAGGTCGATCAAGGTCGATTAACTCGACCTTTGATCGATTGTTGATCGACTCAATAGTCGAGTTGATCGACCTTTGATCGACTGTTGATCGACCCAAAGGCTGAGTTGATCGACCTTGAGCACACTATAGTATTTTTGAAAACCAAAAGGGTATTATGGACAATTCGTCACAAAAGAAGCTATGAAAGAATTTTTTTGTGAGTTAGGTTAGTTATGAGTTTGATAAGTTTGAATATGCTATTAGTAAATATACCCCATGTGGATGCTCTTAGGCATCTGAAATAAATTTTTACTAAAGGGTCCCTAAACTTTTATAAGTTGAAATGACAAATTTACCCAACCAAAAATTACATAAGATGCACGTGATTGGATTTAACAGTAGAAAATTAACAAATTGGACGTAATGACCAATCCCCCAGAAAATAATTAGTACAAGGAGAAAAAAATTGAAAATTTTAATTTAAGAACCAAAACCAAGAAATCCAAATTTTACAGGGACTATTTGTGCTGTTTGCCCTTTTATATATTTTACAAATATACTTCTTGAGAAAATATGACTGATTAATAAGAAAATTAAAATATACTCCCTCCGTTTTCAAATTATTGTCTTATTTGACCTGATACATTGTTTAAGAAAAAAATAATTTACTGTGTTATAAATATTAGTGAAATGTATAGTTTCTTTTAATGTCCTTTAACATGTGGCCATAATTAAAATAGGTAGAAAAAGTAAGGATAAAGTGGTAAAAATGTTTTCTAAAATAGAAAGGTTTGAAAGAAGACAATTATTTTAAAACTGACGAAAAATAAAAGGATAACGATAATTTAAAAACGGAGAGAGTATATTTTAAAAATAACGCTACCTTATCACCGTAGTTACTACCATTATTACAACTTGTTTTATAAAAGACAAAATTGAAAAATCAACTATATTTTTCTTAAGGCAAGTTGCAACATAAGTCGT
The DNA here is from genome assembly GCA_013146195.2 of Codonopsis lanceolata. Lineage (NCBI taxonomy): Eukaryota > Viridiplantae > Streptophyta > Magnoliopsida > Asterales > Campanulaceae > Codonopsis > Codonopsis lanceolata. The sequence continues at coordinate 47,509,715 of CM028381.1, read as the reverse complement.
AACAACGGTGGTAAGGCTAACATTACTTGTATTTTAAATACTTCAATACTAAGTGTCGTACGTGTTACCCGTTTCTTCTCTAGGTACCATGTTCCTTTGGTTTCATGTAGATTGCAAATGGAGAGTGGTGATAAGCACGCTCGGCTGGGAATGAAGTTATGGAGGAGAGAGAGAGAGAGAGAGAGAGAGAGAGAGAGAGAGAGAGAGAGAGAGATCAGTGCATGTCTTCACGCCATTCCCCCATGCAAAGACAGCATAATCATCATATTTCTGGTACCATTAGAAGCCGAGAACACCAAGTGGGGGAACCCTACATCCCATTATTGATTATTGATTCTACACAGGCTGCGAGGTAAAGCTAATGTAGCCAGCAAAAGAGATAGCAAGCGGCTAAAGACTAAAGTAAATGTTGCCTCATCTCACGTAAAGATCACGACCAAATTATTTTTACCTTCCGTAAATATACTTAATGATTAAAGTGGTCACCAATCTCTCTCTCTCTCTCTCTCTCTATATATATATATATATATATATATGTGTGTGTGTGTGTGTGTGTGTGTGTGTTTGTCAAAAGTAAAATCAAAACTTCTCATCTAATACTTCCGCCGTTTATTTTAAAAATATTGTTTAACTCGACATAAAAAGAGTAAAAAATTAATTGACTACAACGATTAGTTCCTATTGTATTTTTCGATAATGCTCATGTGATAGTGTGACTCGTCGATTAAAATTGACATGAAATAAGTAGTACTCCCAATATTCCATCAAAAATAAAAAAATAAAAAAATAAAAAAATAAAAAAATAAAAAAAAAAAAATATATATATATATATATATATATATATATATATATATATATATATTTGAAAAAATTTAATAAATACAGAGTATTAAAGGATAGCAGATAACTAACATTAGAGTAAATAATCTAATAAATACAAAGTCATAATTGTAATTATGATTGAGAGTAATTAATATATATGTTAATATTAAGAGTAGGTCTTCTGTCAGACCATCTTATTGATCTTAATTAGTAACATGGAGCTCCACTCTCTCACATTTCAATCCACCAATACACGGTTGGTCGGGTAAAAAGAATCCGTCTTACAAAAAATATTCGTAAGACAGTCTTATACAAATATTTGCCTAACATTAATTGTGAATGATACTATATTATAATAAAGCTCAGTAGTTAAATAATAATCAGCATTCATTTTTAACAAACATAACTACTAGTTATGATTAAATCTTCTGAAAAGTTAACTATTGGTCAAGATTTATTTTTACCAAACATAATCACTGATCAGGATTAACTCTTATTATCGCCCTAATTGGTTCCCTAATTAATTCTGACATTTGCCTACTTTTTTTTTTTTTAATTTTTTTCCTCCCAGAAGGGATCGAACTTAATGACATTTGACAACATTTGTCTTCCTATATTAGTTTCTTTAATATATTCAAGAGATATTGTTAGATTTCGTGAATCCTAGTAACAATATAAGAGATATCTTTAAACCATTAACAGTAAGTTATTTTTTTTTGTTCCTTTAATTCGGTTTATTTATTTTGTTGATTATGTACTCCCTTAAATTTAAATTAAGTATCTCTTAATTGCAATTGACCAATAAATAGAATGGAAAGAAAATGAGGTCTTAGGTAGCATTGAGGAGAACGTGCACAGAGAAGAATTCAAAGGGGGACGGTAATGGCAAGAAAAAAAATGAATAAGAAAGAATAGAATGAAGTGATGGTGCTGGAACTAAGGGGTTGAAGAAAGGAAGAAAGTAAAATAATAATATAGTAATAGTTGATTTGAAAACTTTGATTTACAATTCCTCAAATCCAAAATAAGTTTCTTCTTCTCTTTTGTTTGTTTAATTTTCTGTATTTAGTAAATATCATTTTTTTGATTTTCTATTTTTTCTTTCCCTTATGTTTAAACTTTACAAATAGCTTCTGTACACCTACTAACTAAATGACATATAGTACCAAAGTATAGTTCTTTGTTTAAATGTAAATACAAGACAAAGTTATTGCATCTTGCGTTTCAAACTCAGTCATTGTTGTAAAGCAAAAGCTTCCAAAAGAAGCTTTAAGTTGTCGTTATTGAGAAAAAAACAATACAATATTATTTCTACATGTCAAATTTCTTTTTTTTCTTTAACAATATTTGATTATTAGTTTGACTAATCTTGCTAGAGATATGAGTATGGATGCTCAAACTTTTTTAGAAGATCTATCCTCGCTCGATTTACAGAGATATCATTATGGATGGCTAAGGTTTACCTCATATTCAAACTTCTTAGTTTTTATTTGTTGTTAGTATTTTCTTTTCGAAATTAGACTCATCCGTCCTCCCTCCTATAAGGATAATATTGGTTGTCCCCCTCAAGTTTGTAATTTTATTTCTAGTAATAAAATCTAGCATGGTATCACCTTTGTTTCCTTAAAAAAATTACAAAACTAACTTTTTTTTTCCACTGTTGAATGATCATATTGTTTTAATTGATTACCAAGAGGTGTTTATTTTAAATTGATTATTTTAAATATTGACATTGTTCCATACTAACATCGTGCCATAGACACGGGCACAAAATCTAGTATTAATTGTGAATGGTAAAGTCAAAATGCTATGAAAATTATAGACATAATTTTTAAAAATTGATTTTTAAGTAAACCATCACAAAATAATATAGTTGACGATAAAGTTTATATCCTTAAAAGAACAAAAAATAATTTAGAAAGTAAACAATTTTTTTCTGTCAAAATGGCCTAACATTTTGGAGACCAAGAATAATAAAAAGCCTACCATCCAAATAAATACTACCTAAATAAATTCTTAATATTAAAATAATACTCCCTCTGTCCCAAAATTATGGTTTAGGTTGATTTGGTGTACGGTTTAAAAAAATACATTTAACTGAATTATTAATATTAGTTTGATGTGTGTTTACTTTAAACACATGTGTATGTGGCACATAATTAAATTAGGATGAAGAAGTAAAGACAAAATGGTAAAAATGTTGTCTTAAAAAGAAAAGTTCAAGTAAGACAATTATTTTTAGACGGACGAAAAAGAAAAATAGGATAATAATTTTGAGACGAAGGGAGTATAATTTACAAATAATTAATAGTCCAAATTACAAAATTTCCCCCAAAGTATACATCCAATCTAGATCACTGCCCAACATAAAGAAACTTTATGTTGGGTAGTGATCTAGGATTGGGTGTATACTTGGGAGGAATTTGAAATTTAACCTAATTAACAACAGCCAAAATAAAATGTAGTATTAAAGTGATTGGGCTTCCAGCTAAAATAAACCGAGAATATTACTTGGGCTTCAAGTTAAAACAGGTCGTGCATTTTACTTGGGCTTGGCGTTGCTCCTACATCATTTTCTCTAGCATCCATAAAGTAAAAATGGGTGAATAGCGAACCGGACCCTTTTCTCTGCTACAGTACTCAATATTATTTTTTAGAGGAAAATTCTGATCGGTCCCTTTTTAAAATTTATAATCCCAAAAGTTTATCGTTCTTTTTTCAAACGCAAAATAAATTTTTTGAAATATTGTTTCAAAAATATCATCCTCTTCTTCAACAGCTCCAGCAACACACTTTGGATTCGAAAATCAAGATTGTGTGTAACAAAACGGGGATCGACCTGGCCGGTTAGGTCGCAGGTATCAAGGGGGCAGTGTTCTTTCATGGGGTTGCCCCCGAATGGTAAACGAGTTTTTTGATTCATGAAACACGAAACTATAATAGATCTGTGTTGGGTTGAAAGACTTTTCAGTTGAGACGAAGACATAGAAGGAGAAGGAAGAAGAAGGAAGAAGAAGGAAGAAGAAGGCTTACGACGGTGGAGATTGAAGAAGAAGGTGGAGGACGTAAATTCGTTCTTTATGCTTTTGTATTGCGATTCATAAATTTCATTGCATTGTTTTTGCATCGCGGTTCAAAAGTTTGATTCATGTAAAATTGTTGCACCGCTATATATTTATACTTTATACTGTAATTTATTGAAAATTAATTACTTTCTTTTTCGTACTTTAACAACCTTTTCAAACTGCGATTTATAAATATTTTACATCGTGATTCATAATTCAAAAGCTAGCATAGTTTTGTACCGCGATTCACAAATTCAAAAAGTTAACATAGTTTGCACCACGATTTTTTTCTTAAAATTTTTTGCACCATGATATATTTGCATTTTATACTGTAATTTATTGAAAATTAATTAGTTTTTTTTTGCACTTTAACAACATAATCAAAAGTTGTACCGCGATTCAGAAATCTTTGCACCGCGATTCACAAATTCAAAAGTTATAATAGTTTTGTACCGTGATTCACAAATTCAAAAAGCTAGTATAGTTTTGCACCGTAATTTTTTTTAAAATTGTTGCACCGTGACATATTTGCACTTTATACTGTAATTTATTAGAAATTAATTAATTTTTTGCACTTTAACAACCATTTCAAAAGTTGTACCAAGGTTCAAAAGTTTGATTCATGTAAAATTATTGTATTGTGATTCATAAAGTTTAATTGTACCGCGATGCAAAAATAATGACCTCCGTAACACGCATACAGTTTATTAAGGGTATCGTAGTCATTTTGCCATCAAAAGTGACTTTTTCTAGTTGAAAATAAAAAGGGTGTACTATAGCGATTAAATACTTTAAAAAGTGGACCGACCCGTAATTTTTTTTTAATCAGAAAAGATATTTTTATGGTAAAAAACAACTATACACATAATGAACCGAACGCGTGTGTGTAAAGTAATATCTTATGCATCGTGATGCATAATTTTTTGCATCGCGATCCACAAAATATTACTTTGATGCATCATTTTGAATTGCAATGCATGATTATATGCATTACGATGCATAATTTTTGTATTATGATGCATTGATTTTGAATCGTGTTGTATGATTTTGAATCGCGATACATGATTTTTGGATCGTGATGTATCATTTTCTTTGTCAAATTTTTCAAACTGACACATGACTTTTATACACTGATTTCCAATCTCTTTAATTTTTGTATTAAAAAAAAGTTTCTCATTGAATTTGAATTGAAGAAATCAAACCTTGATGATGAAGTCGTTTCCAAAACCAAGACTAAACTCAAAATTGAGTCTCTTCCTCGTATGGAAGAATCCGAACAAACACTTGCAGGCGAGGCTATAGTTTGGAGCACTTGTAGATAAAAGCAGATGAAGTAATGTCAGAAACACAGCTGTGCATGACGGTCAAAATCAGCAGCAAAAGCAATGTGCAGAAGACTATCAGTTTCCGAGAGTACTTAATCCCGTAAATCCCTATTCTTTTTGAAGATCCTTCGTAAGACTCATCGAAAAAGCAACCGAACTCTTCTTCGCGAGTGTAGGTTCTTTGTTGCTCCCATAAGAAAAATGGAGTGGTGGCATTTTAGTTAGGAAATTATCAAAGTCACCTTTGCCGGTTGAAAAAAAAAAGAGGATGTGTAACAATTAAAATGTTGGCTACTGATTAACTTCCATGCACACCAATGCTGTTAGTCCCAAATGGCACAATAATAAGCTAGAAGGGGGGGGGTTGAATAGCTAATTAGACACTTAAAAACTTTTCGTATAAGTTCCTAAAACAAGCACTTACAATCTATTAAAGAGATTGAAGTAGCAGAAGTCTTGTAACGAAGACAGTTCAAGTCTGTCGGTGAAGGACTACTGGTAGACTTGGCTGAATACTCAAGTCTGCTGTTTGAAGAGATAAGTTATGAGATATGAAACAATTCAAAGTAGTAATCAACAGAAATGAAAGAACACAAGTATTTTGAGATGGTTCACACTATAAAGAGTGCTACGTCCACCACCAAGGCAATCAATCTTGGATTTAAATGTGCACTATGTTTTCCACTAGTTCTATTACAAAGAATATATCCAATGGATCGTGTACAAAATATTTGACTTGTGTTTGGGGGTTTGGGAATTGAATATCTGGATAAACAAGATATTCAATTGTGCAGAAGAATAGTTTAAAGGAACAACAATAAGAAGCTTAAGATAAGTGTTGAAGCAGATCTTCTTGATTGTTGTCGAGGACTTCTTGATCAGTTTACGATCTCTTGAATGCATTGAGTATAAAGACTATATGTTATTGAAGAATTTCAGAGCATTTCAGGAGGGATGGTTCTTCAGTCTTTAATGGCAGTATTTATAGCAGGGGCATTCTTGAGATCCGTTGGAGAAGATGAAGTGTAACAGCTCTATTAGGTTGAATGCATTAAATGCATGGAGCTGACTTGTGGATTTCGTCTTCACTGATACAGAGCAGGAAGTTGGTGCAGAGATGTTGCAGTAGCTGGCAGGTGAGCAATCAGAATATCAGACCTGCAATAGTTGGTATTGTAAGTGTCAGTCTATTCACCTGCTCTGTCACTGTTCAGAAGGTGAAAGTCTTCTTGCTTTTCGGAAAGTTGGTCAGGCGTGTTGAGAAGTCAGGGGATGTTCTAATTCAAATTCAAACTGATAAATGATTAAATTTAATTAATCCACTAAGACTTGGTGACTGGACACGTCATGCTTGAACACGTGCAGACAAGGTCTGCCGCTAGATGCTGAAAGATGTCTTCCGATGAAGCTTTGCTGAAGTCTTCCGCTGAACCTGTGAAGCCTATAAAAAAACTATTATATGGCAAAGTTCTATACACAGTTGCCATGCTAATTGATACGCAGCCCAATTAGCCACTAATGTATAAAACTAATGTAATGTATGAATAGATGTAAATCAAAACAAATGAGAAACAACAATCTCCTCCTATTTGCATCTGGTCATCATAACTTACAAGTGAGGGCTATAAACAACTATATGATAGATAATAGCATGTCAAATAAATATTTTAGATTTATAACGGTAGACATGCCTCTATCAAGCAGAAGAAAACCTCAAGTGTAAAATCTAATCGAAGTGCTTACAACAAAAGAGAAGTAAAGAACAACACAAGGATTAGTAGTAAATAGTTCAAATATGGATTTAAACTAAGTGTTTAAATTCAAAGTAGATATATGAATTGAAATAGCACGAATTTAAATAGTAGACAATTTTTGAAAGATAATAATCTTTTTATTCAAACAAGAAGTTTAAAGTTACAGAGTTTTCAAAAACTAAGATAGATACAAAGGTTAAGGGAGAAAAAGATACAAAACTACCACGGTCTTTTCCCTTTGCCTTTGTCTACTTCTTCCTTTTCTTTTCTTTGCCGCTCAAGTTCTTCGGCTCTTTTGATGTACTCTTCATCGGCAGAGGTAGGAGGTCTTGTGGAGCGAGAACGGTAGTCCAGTTCTTCACGTAGACGGTTGTTCTCTTCCATTAGCGTCTTATTGATAGACCTCATTTGTCTCTCCTCCGTGATGGCCTGATCACGTTCACGTTTAGCATTGAGCACATCATGAGACCGGTTAAGAGCCATTTTGTTGAGCTCGAGAATATGCGCGGTCGAGATGGAGAGTGATGCTTTGTGGAAGAGCCTGGTAGAACGAGTGGAGCGCGTGCGCATTTTGTGCGTTGAGCTTCCACGTTGATCTTGACATCAGTGAACTCATGCTTCATCTGTCCAAACCTTGTCCACACATCATCTTGGAATTGTCGTAGGAGAGCAGCATTTCTATCCGTTGCCTTGGACGTGGTAGTGGCAAGCTCAGCGGCAGCTGTGGAGATGTTGGTGAGTTCTCCCAGTCTGTCATATATTGCGTCCAGGCGGACCAAATCTTAGAGTTGGCCGGTTGAGATGGAGAAGGGTCCAGGCCAATATGGATTTGCTCACTGCCGGCAGAAGAGGTGGCTTCGGCAGTGGTGACGGGTCGGAAGAGCTGTTGGAGAGGTGGAGTGACTGAGTTGGTAGAGGTTGAGTCGCGGGAAAGGAAGGTATGGGTAGAAGAGGAGTTGGATTTTGGGGGAGAGGGAGGAGGGGTTGGTGGTTGGTCTAGTTCAATGTCAGTGTCTGAGTTGTCACTATCCATTGAAGGTTCTGGTAGAGGGTCGGTAGAGTACCAGAAAGAGGGGGCAGGATAGAAAAGGGATTTGGGTTTGATGAGGGTAGGTTGGGATGAAGGTTGGGGGAAGAGATCTGCTACCGACGACAGTTCAAATAAGAACTTCGAGGCAGCAGGGTCTAGGGGTTTAATGGGTGTGATTTGGGTTCGTTCGGATGGTGTAGTTTGGTTGGTTGGGTTATGATGGGGTGAAGCAGGGGTAGATGGGTTGGGTGAATAGTTAAAGAGTGAAGGAGGAGGTGGAGAGGGTGTTCTGGTTGGCTCCTCCTGTGTGTGTGGCTCCTCCTGAGGGATAGACTCCTCCGGAGGGGTTGATTCCCTATGAGTAGATGACTTAGTGGGATGGGGTTGTGAAGTGGTAGAAGGTTGGGTGCCAGCAGACTTCCTTTTTTGGCTCATCAACTGAATGGGAGGTTCAACTTCTTCATCGGCAGAGGTAGCAATGTCTGTTGGTGGATGGGTCGGCAGAGCTTTACGTAGTTCCTACGTTTGGGTTTGGGTGAAGGTGAGGGTTGGTCGGAAGAGGGTTTTCGTTTTGGCTGAGGAGACGGCTGTGGAGTGGAGGTTGGAGGTTCTGGGTTAGAAGGTTGGGGAGATGAAGGCTTTTCAACAGCTGCAGAGGAGCTGCCAGCAGACTTTTCACGTCTGCCGACCTTTAACTCTTGCCTTATCCACTTTGTTTGAAGCTTTTCAGCCTCTTCTTCCGCCCTTGCCCTTTTGGCCTTGGCTGCTTCCTTCTTCTTCAGCAGCTGCTCAGACTCGTCAACCAGATCCTTTGCTACTTGGTGAATGTCTCGAGCAAGGCTAGTTCTGAATTTGTCTGCTGTAGTGCGGTATCCCTTGCTAGCAGCATCATACGCGTCCATGTTGAAACATGTGACCACCATCGGCGAAGGCTTGGCAACTTTGTCAAGTGAGATATTGGGAAGTCCACGTTGCCGCCTTCGCTTGTTTTCATAATCGACATACTTCTTGAAGAAGGTGGCCGTCATTTGTTTGTCCTTGCTCACGACAATGAGCTCGTCTTCCTTAACGGAAGAGTTGATTTCTGCCGTGTCCCGAAGAAGGACATTGATGAGCATGACACAAGGCCTTTTGAGATTGGGGCTATCCTTCACTTTCTCAACCTAGTTCCGGAGCTCTTTGTAGATGATATCGCCGTAGTTGAGCTGGGTCTGAAGGAAGATAGAACTTGTAAGATTGAGTTGTTGGCCTATGAACATGTCGTGGGCCCCGTTCTTGAAGAGAAGACCCTTGTCAAGCAGATGACTTGTGCAGTAGACATCCAAAGGGTAGAGGTTCCTCAACATTTTGCCTTGAGGTTCCCTCGGAGTATTAATTCCCCTCATTGCTTCCCAGGCATGGTCAACCTCAGCAATGGATAACTCAACGTCTCCACCATATCTAACGCCAATGATTCTGGAAATCATTTTGGCAGAGACGGAGATGGGTCGTCCTCTAATCCATCCACGCATTGTAGACAGAGTCTTGGGGTCGATGACCATCCTCTGATAGAATTCCTCGGCGAGGAGGATACTGTATTCTTCGTCGTGGAGGTAGAAGAGCGGTAGAATCACCGACTCATTCATGTCCTCGCAGGCTTTGACTCCGGCGGTGAATGTGCAGACATTTTTAAGGTCTATGCACATGCGGGGTAGATACTGCTTCGGGTCTAGTGCCACAATAACGTCATGAGGAACAGGAAATGGAAGGTATCCTGGTGCGTTGATGTTCAGACCAGGTGGGATGACTTTCTCAGAGTCAAACTCATTCCTGTTGTCGCTCTTGGACTTTGTAGAAGATTTCACCTACAAAAACGAACTTAAAAATTAGGGCTTTTGACCTTACAGAACAAACAATCAAGGATTTCATTTTGAAATTAATTAAAAGTTCTGATGAAAATCTTGAAACCCTTGAATGTTTTGGATAGATAAACCAGAGAAACATTAACAGATGATTTCTAAGAGAAATAAGTATTCAAAGCACAGAAAAAACTGTTAGTTTCAAGGTTTTGAAAAACAACAATGGAAGAAGCCATCCAGATACGCAAAACGTCTGTTCGGATTCCAGAAAAATAACTCAACAGAGGAAATACTAAACAAAAATCAATGGATAGTAAACCAGAGAGTAGAGAAGAACTTACCATTGTCGCTGTAGGAAGAAGAAGCGAAGAATAATCAAGAAAGAGATGGAGCAGTTGCAGAGAGAAAGAGAGGGTTTGAGTAGAGAGAGAAATATTAGAGAGAGACAGGTTTCGTAAAGTGTTGGAAAGGGCGGTTCAGAGTCTATTTAAAGGAGAGAAAATATCTTTTGAGCGAAAAGTTGTAACTTATGATATTTTCAAAGTAAAAAAAATGACATTTCACCCCTTTTCCCTTTTAGAAACCTTTCCCGCTTTAATAGATTGAATAGTTGAAGTACTAACCTTATGGAAGCGAAGAGCTTAAGTTTGCCGTTAGAAGGCAAATAAAGTTTGCCGGTTAGTAGTAGATTAAGTCTATCGGTATGAAAGAAAAACTGAAAAATTGAAATTAAGCAGTAGGATCAATCATACCAAGATTTCTCCTTAAATAAGCAAACCTAGTTGCATCCAGTGACTTGCTGAGAATGTCAGCCAATTGATGTTCAGTTGGAACGTGTTCCAGACTGATGTTACCTTTCTCCACATGATTTTTGAAGAAGTGATAACGGATATCAATGTGCTTTGTCTTCGAATGCATCACTGGATTCTTGGAGACTGAAATTGCAGAAGTGTTGTCACACATGATTGGACAATTTGCAGTCTTGATGTTGTAGTCCACTAGTTGCTGCTTCATCTATAGTAGTTGAGAGCAACAGCTGCTGGCAGCAACGTATTCTGCCTCTGTGGTTGAGTTTGCAATTCTTGCTTCTTGTATGACCATGAGACAAGTCTGTTTCCAAGAAATTGACAAGTCTCACTGGTGCTTCTTCTGCTTACTTTGCATGCTGCATAATCTGCATCTGAGTACCCAATTAGATCGAAGTTGTTGCGTTTTGAATACCAGATACCCAGATTTGTAGTTGTTGAAACATATCTTATGATACGTTTGGCAGCAAGCAAATGTGATTCCTTTGAATCTGCCTGAAATCTAGCACAAACAAAAACAACAAACATAATATCAGGTCTACTGGCAGTAAGGTAAAGAAGTGAACCTATGATTCCCTGGTACTTGGTCACGTTCTCTTGCTTTCCCTTTTCATCTTTGTCAAGATGGTAGTCGGTAGACATTGGAGTCTCAAATCCTTTTGTTGAATCAAGACCAAATTTCTTGATAAGTTCCTTTGCATATTTGGTTTTGCTGATGAAGATCCCCTCGAAAGACTGTTGAATCTGTAGTCCTAGAAAATAGGCGAGCTCTCCCATCATGCTCATCACGAACTTGCTTTGCATCAGCTTCTCGAATCTTTTGCACATGCTTTGTTTTGTTGATCCAAAGATGATGTCGTCCACGTAGATTTGTACCAGAAGAGAATGACCTTTGTGTTTGAGGATAAACAGAGTTGTGTCTATTCTTCCTCTCACGAATCCTTGTTCAATTAAGAACTTGGATAGAGTTTCATACCAAGCTCTGGGAGCTTGTTTCAGGCCATAGAGTGTTTTCTTGAGTCCGTAGATATGATCCTACTTGTCTTGGATGACAAAACCTAGAGGTTGTTCCACATATACCGTTTCTTGAAGATCACAATTGAGAAAGGCACTCTTCACATCCATCTGATAAACTTTGAAGTCCATGAACGAAGCATAGTCTAGAAAGAGTCTGATTGCCTCTAATCTAGCAACAGGAGCAAATGTTTCATCGAAGTCAATTCCTTCTTCCTGTCTGTCGGTAGCCTTGAGCAACCAATCTAGCTTTGTTTCTGGTGACGTTTCCATCTTCATCTCTCTTGTTCCTGAATACCCACTTGGTGCCGATAACTGGATGGCCAGTCGGTGTTTGAACTAAGCTCCACACTTTGTATCTTTCAAACTGGTTAAGCTCTTCTTGCATAGCTTCAATCCAGTAATGATCTTCGATAGCTTCATCAATCTTCTTTGGCTCGATTTCAGACACGAATGCGAATGCAAACATAGTCTCATTTCAAACTCTATTCCTCGTACGAACTCCTGAGTTGAGATCACCAATGATTTGAGAGATGTGGTGATCTCTTGTTTCAATAACAGTTGGAGGAAGATCACTTATGGTGAGTTCTTCCTTTAAATATTCTGGAGAAGGTAGAGAAGGGGATTCACCAAAATCAGGTTCAGAAGAGATAGGATCTTTGAAACCTTCATTTTCTGGTGAACAAGAAGGGTGAGTGATCTGCAAAGGTGTTTGGGGTAAAGCAGAAGAGATGAGTTCAGGGTCAACAGAAGAGTTGGAGCTAGCACCAGCAGAGTTAAAGTCTGCATGTGCAGGGTTAGCAGAACTGGAAGGGTCTGCAGTTGGAGGATTCTGAAGAGGAGTAGAAGTAGAAGCCTTATTTGTACCTGTCTCATCATCATCATCAGAATCATTAGCAACATTCGGAGCCTTTCGAGGATCTAATAAATCATATTCATCAAAAATAACATGCACAGATTCTAAAAATTTTAAAGAAGTTTTGTTAAATATGCGAAATGCTTTTGAATGTTTAGAATAGCCCAGAAAAATTCCTTCGTCTGATTTAGAATCAAATTTACCTCTATATTCTTTTCCATTATATAGAATAAGACATTTACAGCCAAAGATTTTGAAAAATCCTATGTTTGGGGCTCTTCCTCTCCATATTTCATATGGAGTTTTGTTATGAAACTTGTTTACCAGGGATCTATTATGGGTAAAATATGTAGAGTTAACGGCTTCTGCCCAGAAGTACTTTGGAAGTTTTGCTTCTGCCAGCATAGTTCTTGCTACTTCAATGAGTGTTTTGTTCTTCTGTTCAGCTACACCATTTTGTTGAGGAGTTCCGGCAGCAGAGAAATTGTGGCCGATCCCATGGTCATCACAATATCTTTCAACACCGTTGTTCTTGAATTCGGTGCCGTTGTCTGACCTGATGTCACTAATGTCTTCAAGCTTTTGGGTTTGAAGTCTTCTGAAAAAAGCAGTGACCAGATCATATGCCTCATCTTTTGAAGTCATAGTTTCGATCCAGGTGAACCTAGAGTAGTCATCCACTACTACAAGTGTGTACTTGTCTCCAGAGATACTAAATGTAGTGATTGGTCCAAAGAGATCCACATGTAGAAGTTGAAGAGGTTTGGTCGTCAACATGACAGACTTTTTTTTGAAGGAAGACTTGGAAAGTTTTCCTAATTGGCAAGCTTTGCAACTTCTGTCATGGTCGGTAGACACCATAGGTAGACCTTTGACAAGCCCATCTTTGGAGAGCTTAGAGAGGTACTTGAAGTTGAGGTGACTGAGACGCTTGTACCAAAGCCAACTGTTGTCACGAATGTTGTTACCAACTAGGCAAAGGCTGGAGGATCTCCCTAGAAGATTTAAGTCCACGACATAGACGTTTCCTTGTCTATTGCTGGTTAGTATCGATGAGCAGGATTCACGATCTTTGATGAGACATTGGTTGGAGGAGAATTGGCAGATGAGTCCTTTGTCGCAGAATTGAGATATGCTCAGAAGATTATGCTTTAAGCCATTCACTACAGAAACTTTGTTGATGGAGAGACTTCCTCTAGTGATTGAGCCATATCCAATTGTTTTCCCTCTTACATTATCGCCGAAAATCACCATTGGACCTTTGGCTTCAGCTATATCTATGAGAAGACTTCTGTTCCCTGTCATGTGTCTTGAACAACCACTATCCGTACTGATGTCCTTATCTTCTCAGATCTATAGCCATGAAGCAGACCTGAAAAATATCAAAGAAATAAGGTCCCCTTTATTTTCTTTTGGGTCCTGAGGATTAGCAACCTTTTGGAACCCATACCTGTCTAACCTTGAGAAAACTAGGTCTCTCAGATTTTGGTGTGAACCTTAGCAGACATTTTGGGGCCAGGTGACCTAAACAATTGCAAGAATGACATAAAGGACAGTTCCATGGAGGACTGTCAGTAGCTTTAGCTGAAGAGTGCTTGTTATTATCATTGTTCTTAACAGTAGTCTTGGGTGGGTTCAGCTGGTTTGTTGACGGTAGACTTAATTGGCTTCTATTGAACCTTCCTTGTTTTGTTACTAAGCAGCATTTAGCCTTGGTGGTCTCGCAATTGTTAACCTTTTTAGAGGATTCTAGAGAATACCTTTAAGTTTAATGTCAACAGTTTAGGTGCCTTGCCCATTTCATAGACAAACTTGATAGGAATCGGCAGAGATTTGAGGTTCACCGCCTGCCAGACTTTGCCTCTGGCGGAGAGCTTTGTCGTGTGAGACTTTGGTTTCTCTTTTTCCTTCTCAAGCTTCTCATTAGAAGCAAGAACCTTGGCTTTCCCTTTCTGAGCCTTGGGGTAAACGTATGGTACACTGGTATAACCAAGTCCTTGTTTACCCTTGTTTCCGAACGTTTGTTTGGAGAAGGAGATATCATAAGCAGCATCGGAGGTTTCACCTTTCTCCGTGACAGAAGAGTATGCCGAACCGAACTGGGCTCATCAAGATATCCTAAGCAAGATTTATCTTTACTTGACTTTTGGCTTGAAAGGATTTCGTCAAAAGTTTCCTTGGAGCTGTTCCAGGAGTCAATTGTCTTTTGCAAAACAATCTTCTCTAGGTCAAGTCCTTTGATGTGCTCAGTGAGACATTCAACTTTGTCACAAAGGAATTTTTTTTCTCCTCTTAGCTTGATACTTTCCTGTTGACAGCTATTGAGAGTTTGGATCTCAGCTACCAGCAGAGATTTCTCAGCAGCAAGCTTCTCACAGTTCTTAGCGAGTTTCACATAGGAATTGAACTCTTCAAGCATTTCTTGATTATCCTTGAGCAGTTCTTCCTCACTGAAGTTCTCACAGTTGATCTCACTTTTGTCGAAGGGACTAGGTGAGGCTTCGACTTCATGTTCAGAGTCATAGGTGGGACCTGAATCATGAGCTATTAAGCATATGTTAGCTTGCTCACAATCATCCTTTTCCTCTTCTGAATCAGTCTCAAACCATGTAGCAACCTGTTTTTCTTCTATGTCTTCAGCCAGCATACCTTTATGTTTTTGAAATTTCTTATATGGAGGCTTTCGGTATGCTTCAAATTTTGGCTTTGGACATTTAGACGCGAAATGACCAGGTTTCTACAATTATAACTACACAAGCTCTTCGTTAGATGAGCTTTCAGCCTAAAAAGGTCGGCCGGTGTGTGTCCTTTCTTCCATATTTTGCAAACTTTTGAAGAAACGTTTCACGAACATAGCAAATTGTTAGCCTTGAAAGAAAATCATTTCACCTTGGAGGAAGTAGAAAGTTTGTTTTCAATTGTGGTCTATTCTTGTACCATGGCGGGCAATGACCGCTTCTGAACTGTTTGTCTTGCTCACAGAGCTTGATTTACCGAGCTCATAAACCTTTAAACTTGGGTAAAGACTACTTAGAGTCATTTCGTTTAAGTTTTTAGATTCTTTCATGGCAGTGGTCTTAACATGCCACAAACTACCTAGAGAGCCTAGAAATCTCATATTCATTTCCTTTTTGTCATAAATCTTACCTAGAGAAAAGCAACTATTAATTACAGGCGATGCGTATGCTTATCTCGGGTTTCATGGGATCCTTTTTGAATGAGTCAACCCGAAGCTATTTGGATGAATGTGTATTTTTTTGTTGTCTCTTGTGTCTTGGTCTCCTTCCAAGTATTCGACAAGAGCTTCCCACATCTCAGTTGGGTACACCGGATCACTTGTTGGTAAGTCTTTGGTGTCTAGAGAGCTAGTTATGATGTTGATGGCTTTGCTATTTAGCTCTACTAGCTTTACGTAGATGCCCCTCTGTCCATTCCGATTCTTCTTTGGGTACGTACGAGGATTTCCGGTGATGGATGCTGAAGCTTGGCCTTCATTGGTACATGTTGTCTACGCTATACGCTTCCATAACTTTGTTGTCAATAGAGTTCATAAAATGCATTACCTTATCCTTCCAAACATCAAAATGGCATTCGTCAATATTGGGACATGGTTCGCATTTGATGTAGAAAGCGATAGTGTGTTTGTGCCATTGGATCGAGTCTCAAAAGTTTAATCTCGGAAAAACTAGTTTTCAAAGAGTCAAGCTCGATACCAATTGTTAGTTCCCAAGGGCACAATAATCGGCTAAAGGGGGGGGGGGTTGAATAGCTTATTAGACACTTAAAAACTCTTCGTATAAGTTCCTAAAACAAGCACTTACAATCTATTAAAGAGATTGAAATAACGGAAGTCCTGTAAGGAAGACAGTTCAAGTCTACCGGCGAAGGACTATCGGTAGACTTGGCTGAATACTCAAGTCTGCTGTTTGAAGAGATAAGTTAAGAGATATGAAACAGTTCAAAACAGTAATCAACAGAAATGAAAGAACACAAGTATTTTGAGATGTTTCACACTATAAAGAGTGCTCCATCCACCACCAAGGCAGTCAACCTTGGATTTAAATGTGTACTATGTTTTCCACTAGTTCTATTACAAAGAATATATCCAATGGATCATGTACAAAATATTTGAATTGTGTTTGGGGTTTGGGAATTGAATATCTGGATAAACAAGATATTCAATTGTGCAGAAGAATAGTTTAAAGGAACAACAATAAGAAGCTTAAGATAAGTGTTGAAGCAGATCTTCTTGATTGTTGTCGAGAACTTCTTGATCAGTTTACGGTCTCTTGAATACACTGAGTATAAAAGACTATATGTTGTTGAAGAATTTCAGAGCATTTCAGGACGGATAGTTCTTCAGTCTTTAATGGCAGTATTTATAGCAGGGGCATTCTTGAGATCCGTTGGAGAAGACGAAGTGTAACAGCTCTATTAGGTTGAATGCATTAAATGCATGGAGCTGACTTGTGGATTTTGTCTTCACCGATCTGAGCGTGGAGTTGGTGCGAGATGTTGCGATGGGCGGGTGAGCAATCAGAATATCAGACCTGCAATAGTTAGTACTGTAAGTGTCAGTCTGTTCACCTGCTCTGTCACTGTTCAGAAGGTGAAAGTCTTCTTGCTTTTCGGAAAGCTGGTCAGGCATGTCTAAGAAGTCAGGGGATGTTCTAATTCAAATTCAAACTGATAAAGGATTAATTTGATTAATCCACTAAGACTTGGTGACTGGACACGCCATGCTTGAACACGTGCAGACAAGGTCTGCCGCTAGATGCTGAAAGATGTCTTCTGATGAAGCTTTGCTGAAGTCTTCCGCTGAACCTGTGAAGCCTATAAAAAAACTATTCTATGACAAAGTTCTATCCACAATTGTCACGCTAATTGATATGCAGCCCAATTAGCCACTAATGTATAAAACTAATGTAATGTATGAACGTACAGATGTAAATCAAAACAAATGAGAAACAACAAATGCAACACCCAAGTTACTTCTTTAAAACAATCAAGCAATCAGAACGCAAATCAAAGTTTTACAGGATATACACAAGCTTGCTGTCGTGCCTCAAGTTCGAAGATTAATCATGTATTATCGTAACGTGAAAATTGTTAATTTGACAATTAAAACTTATATTTAAAAAAAATTTTACGGGTCATGTTTAGTGAACCTATTCTTTAAAAAAAACTTGGATATATGTACTTGCATTACAATACGGATCCTAATGGAATGCAACATCCTCGTCATACGAGTATACATTATATGTATAAATCTCACAAGGCTATTAAATGTCATTTTTTTTGAAAAATCAACCGGCTTAGAACCAATTTAAGACAAAAGCTCTACAAGCATATTCATTGATTAGCATCAAATGTACAACCGTGCCGCCCCATAGCTAAATATGATCTAAAGACTTTATCATATATTTATAAACAATTAATTATGAATATATAAGATAAAGAAATGCCTTCGTATAAATATAAATTTTAATAAAATTATTTTTCACGTATAATAAAAAACCAATTAAATTGGAATGCTGGACATTTTATTCTAACAAAAATAACAGGGATTTGGATCAAAATCCAATCCATTGAACGAGTTACTCTGGACAATGGTCCAAACATTAATTTTTCAACGTGGGAAAGGATCGATGTGGTGCCAAATTCATCCATGTGAAGTGTGAAGTTATGACTACGAGTTAAGGATTTATGACAAAACCAAACCTTTATTTCAAAAGAAACAAAGTAAAGCCATGTGTTTTAAGTATCTTCATTTCAAAGGCAAGCAAAAATGTCTCATCTGCATGAAAATGCCACTAGGCTATCACCAAAACCCAAAACAGGTGCTTCCGTAAGCAGGTTGATCAGTCAATGTTACAATAAACACAATAAGGTTCGTTTGTTTCACGGAAAATCATTTTTAGAAAATGATTTCTGGAAAATAATTTTTGGAAAATTAAAAGATTTTATTTTCAGGTATTTGGTAAATCTTTTGAAAATATGTCAAAAAACATTTATGGGTGTTTGGCAAATACATGAAAAATATTACAGAAAAAAAATATATGATTAAATAAAAAAAATAGAAAATAAACAATATTTAGAATGTCCCTAGAAAATCAATAAGGACCATCTTTTTTTAATCTCACAATTACAAATAATTTTTTTGATAATTGATATGAAAAAAAAAAGGTTTTAAAATAGAAATAGACAATGTTTAGGATGTCCCTAGGAAATGTTACGGAAAATTATATATGTATGAATACAAAAAATATATATATTCTAATATTAATGCACATATTAAATATAAAATAATGTTGAACTTTAAGTAATTTTTCTTTTGTAACCCTCAATTTATCATTAGTGGTGTCAAGGTAATGTCTATATTTTTTCAATCTCGCAATTACAAATAATTTTTTTGATAATTGATATGAAAAAAAATGTTTTAAAATAGAAAATTGACAATGATTAGGATATCCCTAAATAATATAGGTGACACTAATTTTAGAACATAGTAAGTATTTATTAAAATTATAATTTATAAATAGTATGCACAAACTTTATTTATATTTCTAAATAATTTATTTGTTGAGTGAAATATTGTGTGTGTAAGTAAATATGTGCAATTGTGAAAGGGGGCGGAAGGTGCCCGAACATTTGGAAAATGACTTACAGAAAATAAATTCGTAAGTCATTTTTCGGAAAAGAAGCCTTCATTTTCCGTTGACTCGGAAAACCTTTTACGTTGACTATATTTTCCTAAGGTTATCAAACACCGAAAAATGAGGAAAACGTTTTCCGAAAATCATTTTCCTTAAAACAAACGGAACCTAAAAATCGAAAACTAAAAGACATCAACACACACACACACACACACACACACACACACACACACACACACACACACACACACACACACACACACACATATATATATATATATATATATATATATATATATATACTTTTACTTATACACTACATTATTAATTACTACTTTAAACTAATGTATGTTTGAACAAAACTAATTGCACCTAGAAAGGTGGAATTAATTGAAGGAGAAATGTTTGGGAAAAGAAAGGTACAGTTGAAAGACAGAAATATCTTTCGTACTGTCTATTCGTTAATTCAGTTCAACAGATTCGTTACAAAATTCGATAGGGCATTGACGACAAGGATCATGTCGCAAACAAATACTAAGTACATTAGTCACATTTGAGATATAATGTGGTTGGTCAAATCCATTAACTATGAATAATTCAATGCTTATTTGGATAATTTTCCATTAATGTAAAGGGTAGAAATTTTGTATTGAAAATAATCTCTTCCTATATGTAATTTATGATATGTATTAAAGAGAGGGATATTTTTATCAATATAAGCTTGATTTTATTGTGAAAATAGACTATCTCTATATACATACATACATACATACATACATACATACATACATACATATATAGTTGTAAAAATTTGTAACTTATCCAAAAAAAAAATATAATTAAACATCTAAAAGTATTTTCTTTCATACACACCGACTTAACACATTTTAATTGAAATAAACTTAAAAATAAAAATCTCATCAAACAAAAACCATTAAATAAATTGAACGAGGCAGAGTGAACTAATAAAAGACTGTCTGAAATTGAACTCACAAATATTTCAAACCAATAAGGGAAATTTAGCACAAATTTTTTAAAAAGAAAGAAACTAAAATAAAAATATTTAAAATTACAAAAATTAATTACAAAACTTATGAACAATATATTTTTTTAAACATAAATCTAGGTCGGACAAAAATTAAATTGAGATTTAGTTGATTACGAAAACAATCAAGTAAGAAATTACAAACTAAATATTAGTGAAAAAGTAAATCTAGGTCGAACAAAAATTAAAAAAATAGATCCACCAGCCGTAAGATTTAAATTGAAACAATAAATCTCAGCCGATACTTATAACAACTCAATTGCACATGTATTTCCCAAGATGTTTTAATATATACTAGTATCTATGCCCGTGTCATAGGCACGATGTCGATATAAAATTGATTCAATTGATATTTGAGATAAATAAATCTCATAACTGAGGGGTAATTTAAATAAAACCCACAACTTAAGATTTTATATATAATTGTGGAGGGGGTAATTCAAACAAAACACATAGATAAGGTTCATATGTTACTCACATACTTATGAATCAATCTGGACCGCCAATTGTATTTGACACAATTCGATCAGGGCCGTAAGTTAACTACGGAGCGAAAAGAGGGGGTAATTTAAACATAACTCATAACTGAGGGGTGCATTTATAACTCATATACTTACGAATCAATCTAAAACGTCAGTTATGTTTAACACAATTCGATTAGGACCGCCAGTTAGACCCTAAGCTCTTTTATATAACTCACTAGATCTCTATACCCATGTCTATGACACATTGTCTGTATATCTGATTTCGTCAATTAAAATGACAGTGCCTAAATAAAAGTTGTGATTTAAAAAATTCTTGAGATTTTGTAGGGTTCGGATCAATGTACACTAAACACAACAAAAACGACATCCCAAAAACTAAAGAAAAACATATTTTATAACTCATCCAAAAAAAGTATAATTATAATTCAAAAACATTTTCTCTCACACACACCAACCCAACATCTGTTAATTGAAATAATTTAATCTCAATTTCTGAATAGGTCTAATCAATTACTTAACTGTTTTATAATATAGGTAACTAAGGGGTGCATTTATAACTTACATACTTACGAATCAATCTAAACCGTCAGTTGTGTTTAACACAATTCGATTAGAGCCACCAATTAGACTTGAGCTATTTTATATTATAGATATATAAATAATGTTATTTCCGGCGTTTTTAAGAAAATGTCTTGTTTAATTCCGCAAACAGATCAAATAGGATTTTAACATGCAAATAAGAATATTTTGGCTCGTCCAAATTCCACCTCAATGCCGTTCGCTTTCACAATTAAATCTAGTAATCAAGTATGAGATGCTCCATTTAAGCTACAATGCACCCGCATCAATCCAAGACCACAAACAACAATTGACACATGCAGATGGATGTCTTAAAGATACTTCTTTAGCTTATATGATCCAAACGCCAAACAGGTTGTTTGATTTTCTCTCTAGTGCCATAATCACCGTCTTCATCTTCATCCTTTTCTTTTAAAATGTCTCCAACCGACTGCAACAAAGGCCCGAAGCACCTCGTGGATACTGAGCCAAACTTGAAAACACTCCCTTCATCGTATATTTTGCCGCTGCCGAGGAGTCCATTGTTGGTCAGCAATGTTTCTATCCCGATCATCGATTTGAGTGGTCTCTGTGGAACAGCTGAGCATAAACTCTCTACTGTTGGTGCAATCAGTTCTGCTTGCGCCGAGTGGGGATTCTTTAGGGTAAGCAAAAATAAATAAAGATCCTTACTTTACACCAATTTTGGTAAATGATTCATCTATAACTTAGATCGTGAGTGATGGCCAAACTTGATCAAGACTTCTACAAATATCACAATGGTGGGATGCTAATTAATAATTTCTTTACAATCTATCTGTCATGTATGTGGGCACATTCAGAGGTTTTGAGTGATTGATCTATAAGGGTTTGACGCTCATTATGTTTATGTGATTATCACTTTAACCGCTCTACTTTTTTTTATGTTTATTTCTACTATATATCATACTGAGATTTTCTTTTTATTTTTATTTTTACCACAAATACTGATGTTAATTCAACCACATGACAAGATAGAGTTAGTAACATGTCGTCATTTGTGGTAAAAATAAAACAGAAATCTTTGTAAGATGGGTGGTGAAATAAAACTTAAAAGTAGAATGATGAACATGGAAACCGAACGCAAGTTTAATGGTCAAAAATGGGTACTCCCTCCCGAAATTATATATTGTTTTGTTTTCCTATTTGGCTATTTCGTTCTTTAAAAAAAATTATCTTGTTTGTAAAATTTCTCCAATTATGAAAAGTGAAAACACATTTACCATGTTAGCCTTATTTTTTCTTCAATTTAAATAATGGCCGCACATCATCCACACATGCTTTAAAGGAGTCTTTATATTAAACCAATATTAATAATCGAGTAAATTGTTTTTTTTTTAATCCGTGTGCTGAATCAAACTAGACAATAATTTGGGGGTGGAGGCAGTGGCGGATCCACATGGTTGCTAAGGGTGTCCATGGACACCGCCCAATAAAAAAAATAGGAGTAGGTTTGTGATATTTGATAATTGGACCCCTCCAAAAACTTTCATTGGACCCCTCCCAAATTCTCTGTAAAAAATATTGTCAAGACGGATTTACGAAATCGAATGTCCGATCAATTTTTAAATAATTCTCTTGTATGCTATATCGATTTCGTTATATATTTTGGGACAGAGGGAGTAGTTAAAATTTTGGACACCGGTCAAATGGTCAATAATATTCCTAGATCCGTCACTGGGTGGAGGAAGTTTAAAAAAACATTCTTCATGTTAATCTCATATTTAGTTTACTTTACCCCTAAATGTGTATCTCAGTTATTTCAACTTCATACAAGTTTAGTTATTATAGTGAATATATTTTTTCTTAAATTTATGTGTTTGTAATTAGATTACATGTTGTGAAGAAAAAAAATAGTATGGCTTACATCCCACGACTTTTTGGGACAATTTTTTGTAGCAAAAAATGTAACTAAATTCTTGAGAATAATTTTTATTTTTATTTTTAGTATGTATGGATGAATAATAGAGCTAAATGTTTGACAATTCACTACAGATAAAAAATCATGGCATTGAAATGTCCCTAATGGAGGAAATGATCAACGTCGTGAAAGGGTTCTTCAATCTCGCGTGGGAAGAGAAGATGAGATATGCCTCTGAGGATGTCATGAACCCGGTAAGGTACGGAACAAGCTTGAATACATGGAAGAAGCATGATCTCCATTGGAGGGACTACTTGAGGCATTATGGCCATCCAATTGATAAAAGCTTTCATCTTTGGCCTAACAATCCCCCTGCATACAGGTAAAAGAAATCAACTGCTATAAGGCCACATTTTTCGACATCCATAATTTTCATATTTGAGCCAGTTTATGGATTGGAGTTTGACTTTCGTTGGGTTTTGGTTTAAACTTTGTTAGGAATGTAACGAAGAAATACTTGGACGAGGTTTGGGAATTGGCAGTAAAGATAGCGGGTGCTATTTCAGAAGGGTTGGGGCTAGACAGCAGGTACATAGAAGAGTCATTTGGTGAAGGGTGTCAAATAGTAGCATGTAATTATTACCCTCCGTGCCCTGAGCCGGACCGGACTCTGGGACTCGCGGCGCATTCTGATCATGGAGGGCTAACAATTTTGATGCAAAATGAAGTCGATGGCTTACAGGTTAAGCATAATGAAGATTGGGTTGCAGTTGACAATGTTCCTGGGACTTTTGTTGTCAATGTTGGAGATTATTTGGAGGTTAGTATGTTGCCTAACTTTTTTTTGGTTTTGTTTTTGTAGTATGAATAAGGGTATGGTAGAAGAAATATTTCTCAAACTTGTGAAAGGAAAACCGGGTAAAATAACAAAGATACGTATAGTGCTAAGATTCAATGGTAAATATGGAGATAAAAGATTTGAATCCAATTGATGAGGGAGTCATTAGTTTCTGATTTCTGTTTTCAGATACTGAGCAATGGGAGGTATAAGAGTGTGGAACATCGAGCAGTAGTAAATGCAGAAAGAATGAGAATATCAGTAGCTGTGGGCCATGGGCCAGAGCTAACAGCTAGAGTTGAACCTGCGAGCCCACTTGTTGACGAGAAGAGTGAGATCAAATACAAGCCCATCACGTACAAAGATTATATGAGGCTTCAGCAAAGCAGTGCTATAAGGGGTAAAACCCCACTGCAGAGTATTATGATTTATGATCAACATCAATCACATAGTCACATAGACAACTTCACTTCACAAATCCATAAGAAGAAATGAAGTTCTTTGCGGTTTGTGAAGTACAAATTTTTTCAATAATCCTTCCCGGAGGGGTGACCAACGATTTAAGACAATGCTATATATTTTCATTTCACCTTTTCATGTAGGACTGTTTCATGTTTTCATTTCAAAATTCAAATCGATACTTTGTGATTGTATACATTGGATTATCTTTATTGTATCACTTTTTTTTATATGTTCTTAATACAGTACTTATGAAATACTTAATACAACACTTTCTAAAAAAATGAACCAAATTACCCTTTGCCCATTTTACAATTAAATGAAATAAAAAGAAAAAAAAGATAAAATTTTGATTGGTTCCTTTTCCAAAGTTTCTAATCCCTCCAGTATTCTGTTATTTTTTTCAACTGCAAAAGACTATTTTTTGAAATATTGTTCCAAAAATATCACCGTCTCATTCAACAGCTCCGGTAACACACTTTGGATTCAAAAATTATCATTGTTGGACAACTAAATAGGGATCGATATGTCTGGTCAGGTCGCAAGGGTCGAAGGGGCAGTGCCCCTTTGTGGGGGTTCGGGGGCATTACCCCTAAAAGGTAAACGGTTTTTTTATTCATAAAATCCGAAACTGTAATGAATCTGTGATGGATTGAAGGATTTTTCTAGTGGGACGAAGGTAGAGAAGGAGGAGGAAGAAGAAGCCTTACGACGAAGGAGATGGAAGAAGCAGTTGGAGGACGTGGTCTGTTTATTTTTTATTTTGTATCGTAGTGCAAACTCGATTGGATAATATTTTATGTATCGCGGTTCAAAAATTAATTAATCACAGTAAATAAAAGTTGATACTGCAGCGCAACTTGGATTATAGGCATATGTATCATACTTCAAAAATTAATTCATCATGATACATAAAAGTTGGTACCACGATGCAATTAGACTAGACAATTAAACTATTGAACTGCAGTGCAAAAATTAAGTTAATAAAATTGATGAATCACGGTGCAATTAGACTAGGCAATTAAGCTATTGAACGGTGATGCAAAGATTAATACAATAAAATTGATGAATCGCGGTTCAATAGTCAATGCACCTCGATTTATTTATGTAGCGTGCCTCATGCTCATTAAGGGCATTGTAGTCTTTTTGACCTCAAAAGTGTCTTCTGGTTTGAAAAAAAACATAGGACTGTAGCGATTAGAAACTTTGAAAAGTGGACCGACCATCAATTTTTCCAAAAAAAGAGTGGGTATATGTATTGCCCAGGCAGTAGGCGGGTGGGTTGGGATGGGCTGGGGGGAGGGACTACTCAGGGGCCAGTCGGTATGGGTTGGGCTGGGGCAGGGACTGGGCAAGGGGTAGCTCGATGGGTTGGGCTGGGGGATGGACTGGGGAAGGACATGCGGTATGGGCTGGACTAGGGGAGGGGCTAGGCAAGGGCCAGGTGGTATGGGTTGGGATGGGGGAGGGACTAAGCAAGGGGAGCCCGTGTGGGTTGGGCAGGGATGAGGCTGGTGGCCGGCGGCGGTGTTCAAACATTTTTATTAGTGCGTAATATAGTGTTTTTACAACCAAAAGTGATGTACTACATCCCTCTCAGATAAATATTCCTAGTGGATAAAACACAAGGATTAAGAAATGTAATTGATGATGGGTTGTCAAATATGTTGTGACTATAATACCCATTACACACACACACACACACTCTCTCTATCTCTCTCTCTCTAATTAATTATGTACTCATTACATTCACTCTCTCTCTCTCTCTCTACGATATGCAATAATGCTAGTATTAAATTAAGGGATAAATTAGGAAAAATGATAGAAAATTTGTATACCAAAAGTCTTTAGGAATATTAGTTGGGACATCCCAAAATAGAAAGTAGGAACATTTATTCGGGATGAAGGGAGTATTAATTATTTCATAGGTGTTGTATTAAGCATGACCCTATTTTTATATATTTTTTAAAATCATTTTACCTTCATTTATTTTCCTACTTTAAATATGATTCACATGCATATAAGTTTTAATAAAAACTACATAGGAAAAATTCCAGCTTAGTATACTACTTTGCAAAGTTTCCAACCACTTTAGTACATATATTCTTTAATCGTAAAATACACTTTCGTTATATTATTCCTAAAATACCCTCTTATTGTCCCCTGCCTATATTCTTCTGTAGGTGGTGTTTTGCTGACGTTTACTGGTGTTGCGTTTAATATACTTGTGTCAATTTTGGTTGGAGAAGCACTTGTGATGATTCTATTAGAGATTAATAACCATGTACATATGTTTGTATTTTTTTTAATTATCTTTCCTGATTCCTTCCTTATGAATGACTTCTATTTGTATTTGTCTATATCTCAGGTAAATTAGTATTTGTGTATTCCTTTATAACCATAGTTGTAACCCTCTCTCTCACTCTATATATATATATATATATATATATATATATATATATATATTAACATCAATGGACAATGAAAGACTGCCATTATTCATAATAATTATTTGATCCTACATGGTGTCAGAGCAAAGGTCCTAAACCTTCTCTCCCAACACCGTTGCAACCTAGACACCGCTAACAAGCTTACATATCTGTCCTTAAACAAACTCTCAACATCCAAAATTTTAATGACTCAACCCAAACCTTGCAACTCATAAACATCTCCCATCACAACATCACCATACTCACCTCTACAAACTATCTAGCTTAGAAACTCCAAGTTGAGGCTGCTCTCAAAGGATATGATCTCAACAAGTTTGTAGATGGATCACAATCATGTCCTCCTCCTACCATCCTCTCGAAGGATGTCCAAACACCAAACATGAAATACAAACCATGGATTCAACAAGACAAACTTCTGTTTGGTGCGTTTGTCTTATTCATCTCTGCCCTTCTGGTTCCTCTCATCCAAGAAGCAGCCATCACCTGTGATGCATGGCAAACCCTTGCCAAAACTTATACTCACCTGACTCGTGGCCATATCAAATAGATCATGACCAACTTAAATGAGCCTCAAAAGGCTTTCAATCGATCTCGGATGACATACAATTCGTTAAGGGCTGATTTGACGAACTTGTTGCTCTCGGCAAACCTCTCGACCACAAGGTTCTCATCGAGATCATCTTGGGGGGTTAGATGACGAATATCATCATATTGTTAATGTGGTCGAAGGAAGGGACACCCTTATCTCATTTGATGAACTTCGTGAAAAACTCATCAACTATGAACTGATTTTGAAGTAGTCCCAGTCTGCCTCCTTCTTGCATCCTGCCTCAATCAACCCCATCACAATGAGGAACCACAACCCCTTCGACATGTCTTCTCCTTGGAAACAATCCTCATAGTCTTCTCGGCAACAATCATCAACAGCTCATCACCCGCCTAAATCTGCTATCCCAAGTCCTCGACAACAATGACCTTACCTTGGCAAATACCAAGGCTTCCCATAACAGGGTCACACTGTCGTTCAATGCCCCAACTATCAATTGGTCGCTACCTCGACACAAACATATCTTATCTCCTCGTCTAATGGATCTAAGTGGAAAACGAGGGCGCACCTAGCGACGACATCAAACACAGGAACTCCGAGTTGTCTTCTTGATAGTGATGCCTTTCCCCGTGTCACTACTAATTTTGGCAACCTCTCTATACATTTGTCCTATGCGAGCTCTGGCGACATGGTCATTGGTGATGTTACTGGGTTATCTATCTCCAAATATGGTTCCACTTCCCTCAACACACCATCACACACTTTTTAATTACATAATGTTTTATTTGTTTCTGCCATGAAAAAAAGCATTATTACCATATCTCAATTTTGCATCTCTAATAACACCTCTATTGAGTTTTTACCTTCTTATTTTCATGTGAAAGATCTACTGACATGGAGCATACTAATGACCCGAAAATCTAAAGAGGGTGTGTTCATATGGTCGACTATTACCTCAGCTCCTCGTCCCTTAGCCTTTATGAGTTCTAGAGTGTCTCCATGACTAGAATCATCGTCTTGGTCATCCTTCTAAAACCGTTCAACGTCATATATATTTTATCCAATTTTGTTTTAGCTTTAAACAGTCCTCGTGTTAAACAAGTGAATTGTAATGATGGTTTATGAAATAAAAGTGACAAAATTCGTTTTTTTGAATCTACTATTGTGTCTAGTCCTCTGCTTCGAAAAATTTACTCAGATGTTTGGATCTCGCCCCTTCACTTTGTTGATGGCTTCAAATACTAGGTGATCTTTGTAGACCACTTCACCCACTACATATGGATTTACCCCTCAAACGTAAGTCCAAGGTAGCCGATATCTTTCCTTGCTTCAAATCTTTAATTGAAATTTTTTTCAAAAAATAAAAATAAAATAGTGACCTTTTACTCAGACAGTGGTTGTGGGTACACTGGTCTCGCCAATGATACTAGCATCGCCATTTACCTGTCTAAGAATGGCATCTGATAGAAGTGTTTTATATGTATCTATTATGTATATATTCCTACTTAGATTGTGTTTTTTCCACGAGTTTCTAAGCTACTGATATGGGTTTTTAGTGCTTTATAAGTTTTAGGTTGAATTTGAGAAGATTGATGAATTTTGGGCCTTTAATCCTTAAAATGAAGATTCCAGGGACCTGAGTGCGAATTACTGGAAGATCAAGGCAAAAAAGTGGAACAAGGCGTTAAGCACTCACTCAGTCTAAGGATTGAGCTACCGTGCATTTTCCAATAGCTCATGTCCGGAGAAAGCCTATTAAGCGATCGCTCAGCATCAAGGCCAAGTGACCGCTTGGTCCCGTTTTCTGCAATGGACTATTTTGTAATTTCTCAAATTATTCAGCCTAGTATAAATAGAACCCTAGTAGTATAGCTTTAAGGATCCGAAAATCATCAGTCCTTTAGTCGTTCTCAAGACTGAAAATACACTTTGATTTCTTTTTGTTGCCGATTATTGACAATTGATGTTGTATTCTTCGTTCATAATGTTTTGTTCATCGCTTGTAATGAACTAACCACATCTATCTTGGGATTGGAGGTAACTTGTATCAATTCTTATGTTTTAATTATAATTTCTATTCTATCAATTATCGTTTATCATTTAGATTATCTATGGTGTGCATTGAAACTATCACAAAATGGTTGTGTTAGTGAATTTGTAGGCTCTTGGGTATAACAAACTGCATGATCGTGCGTGAGTTATATATTGGCCACCCTAAATGAATAATAGATCTCTCTGATTTCCTGATTGGGCTAAGGTTAGATCTAGGTTTGCCTGTGTTCTTAGTGATCTTAACGGACCCTTAATTTGTGACGCCCCGCTCCTTCGTTATCTCGGTTTGCGTGCTATACTTGCACTTCTTCCTTGTCGACGGTATGTTTGGTTTGCGAGAGGGTCTAGATATGTTTGAGAGACCATTTTAAGACCAAAACATTATTAAGAGACTCCATATAGTTGTTGACTTGCTAAAGTCACAAGTCGTGACTCGACGATAGTCGGAATGCGACGCGATTGAGGGTTTGCTTGCGTTTTGTGTCCGTGACCTCGGTTTGGGTCCTAGACCTTTTTAAGATGGTTTGTTAACATGTTTAGATGTGTTAGACTTCAAGTTAGAGGTGTTCCTTAAGCCTATCGATGATTTTGGAAGCTTTGGAGATAGCGTACGTCTCTATCGCGTAGTTCGGGAATCGAGTCGCGTAATCGCCTCTCCTTTGGGATTCTTATTTCCCTAGTTGTTATCCAACTTCCTAGAAGTATTTAAGCTTCTTCATTAGCCCTTAGACTTGCCTTAAAAGTCTCCTTTCATTGCTCGTTTGATTTCGAGTTCGTTGTCGATCCGGGTTGCGTTGTTGCACCCCTTCCCGGTTTCGCTCCGAGTTGTTTCGGGAGTTCTTCGGGTGTGTTTTAGACTTGTTTTGAGTTGGGTTAGACCTTAGAATGGTTGCCCATAAGTTTGGGATCATTTAGGACAAGTTTAGATCAAATTTTGGAGGTTCAGAGGCCGAGGCGGCCGCATGGCACCTTGTGAGGCGCCCGCCTCAAGTACTGAGAGCATCCTTTGTGCAGGAACAAGCCAGGCGGCCGCATGGAGGGGAGTGAGGCGCCCGCCTCACTTCCAGAATGCTGTTACGGGATTTTGCCCTGTTTTGTGTTTTGGCGAATTATACCTATTCTACCCTCATTAAACCCCCTCTAAACCCTTCCTAACCTCTCATACTTAACCCTAAACATGTCCTAACATTAGTTGGAAGTTAATTTAAGTTAGATTAGTGATTGATTAATCCTAATCTCCACTAATTGTACCAAGGAATTCCCTGTTTTGCCCTTATTGTTGTGGAAGTATAAATAGCCTAACCCCTCACCATTTTCAGCCATTCCTCTTCATTTTCCTCCACCCAACCGTGAGTTAGAGAGAGAGAGTCTCCATGGGAGATTTCAAGCCCTAGCTTCTTCTCTCTTCGATCCAAGACGATCCAACCACCCGATTTCCTTCAAACTTCGGATTCTTGAAGCCCTCGACGAGTAGAACGACTTCACCGATCGGATTTGTGTTCTCTTGAGTTTTCACTCAAGCTAGGTAAGTTACTTCCTTTTGATTTTGGTTCATTGGCCCTAAGGAAAACAATCTATATGCTATTTGTGGGCAATGAACACTTGTATGCTATGTTTGCCCAATTTTTGGGGATTTTGGAAGTATGAACTTGTTAGGAGTATTTGTAGATGACTTCTATGATTGTTGATGTGTATGTTTATCCTTCATCTTGTGATTCTAGGGTTGTGAGCATGCTAGAAATCATGTTTACATTTCATTTGGGTTTATTATGAAAGTATGCCTATGGTTGGGGCTTTGGATATGTGAACTCTCTATATACTATGGTTATGATCACTTAAATGAAATTATATGATTTATGAAATGGGTTTTGATCTATGTTGAGATTGATGAAGGGTGTAAATGATGAAACTTGGTGTTTAGACTCAACGGAGTCGAAATATGTTCAATAAGGTGATAATGAACTCGGGTTGGAATCCTACGACAATTGGATTTCGTTTGACTATGATTATGATGCATTCTTGGGTTTTAGGGCTTGGGAATCAAACCGGATGATTTTGGGAAATTTGATATAACTCGAATGATGTACTAATTTTGGGGTTGTATGAAATGTGTATTTAATGAAGTGCGACATTAAGACTCAATGGAGTCATTTTAGGTTCAATAAGATGTTAGTGAGCCTTATGTTGAAATCCTACGATGTTCGGGTTTGGTTGGTTTTGATTGTGAGTACCCGAGCATCTCGAATTGTGTCCCATTTGTGACACCCATGACATAGAAGCTTATTGGGGATTTAATTAGAGCGTGCTCGTAGAGCACGGAGCATTAGAGATCAACTTATGATCTCGTATTACTTTAAGGAATGATTATTTGAATGAGTTCTCTTTTAGGAATTGGGTCGCGTGCACATGAAAGCACTTGCGAGGTTATGACTACGGCTTAGTTTTGATACCCGTGAGATTGACTTTGAAGAAGTCGAACATATATGACCGTTGGGACTTTGGTTGAAGTCCGGTGTACCTTTAAGTGAGGATAAATGCTAAGTATGGATTTATGATTGTTTTTAGACTAAATAATGGTCTTTGGTTTAATCCCGAGTAGAGGGCTATAGTAGACCTCATATTGTGATTTCTTGAGGATTATGAGTACCTCATTATGTGGTTCCATGACTAAACTTATAAGTTGGTTGAATTTGTTAAGTATGTGCAATTATGTGCATTGTTAAATTGGTGTGTAGAACTTTATGTCCTACATGATTTGATATGTCCGCTATGATTGGTCTTGGTTCTTGTTGAGCATGAGAGTAAATATCTACTTGTGCATTGCATTGAGTCCAGCTGGCATTAATTGGTTTGTTTATCAAGTCGGTGGGACGATGCACGCCTTCACGAATTATGGGATTCGTGCTCGCTATGGATCGCCGCACTGACTCCACACACCCTCCATTGTGGGCCGCAATGGGGAAGTAGCCCCTTTGCCGACGCTAAGTGCCGCATTGGCTTGTTAATGATATCGAGTAAAACTCGATGATAGTCGATGAATTCACAAAACATCGGTGGCACGAACTAGTAACATTGTGTATTGCAGGAGCAACACAACGGAGCTATTTGTGTATCTTCTCTATCCCTTATGTGGCTTACTATGAGCACTTATATGAAAGACAATGTGCTATATGTTTTATGAAGTTTATGTTACTCGATGACTTAATACAAGTTTATTGTTGGTATACGATTTAGATGCCGTGAGTTTATATATGCTTGTGCATTATACCATGCCACGCCATGCTATGCCATACATTGCATTTAGTAACTTACTGGGTCATTATGACTCATTTCGTGTGTTTGTTTTCCTTAGTTTTTGCAGTAAGCTCGATAGTACGCGTTGAAGCTTCGGGCGCTTGATCGATAACAGGTGGTCTTCCGGGCGATAGCTTGGGTTTATTAGTATTATTGTATTTTTTTATCTTGTGAGGCACGGATGTGAAGTTATGTAAACTTTACTTGGGTAGTTATGTTAGTATTTTGTTATTGTATTATTTTGGTAGCCGACTCGTTTGGTCGAGCTGTTGTATCTTTTAGATGTTATTCCCTTGTTATTTCGAGCATGCTTTAGCTCACTCTTTCTAGTATTGTTGGTATTGTCATCTCCGACGACATTAGTCGTGAGACTTGGGTTTAGTTGTTAGGATTTGAATATCTTGTTCTTTTAGTTGATTTGTTCCTCCGGCATGTTATAGCCGTTGAGTTGTTGTTTATCAGGTTGGGTTCTTGTTGCTTCGCCGGCCTTAGGTTGCCGATGGTTTGTTGTCCGTGCGCAATGTTGCGTCACGCGAGTCGTAGATTTGTCGAGAGATAGTCGTCTCTCAGCCTTGTATTCCTTAGTTTATAATTATAGGCTTTGGTCCCACTTAGGATTTGCTTCCGCAGATTTTAGTTTTTGGATATTCGGTTTTTGCCGTTATGGCTTTTCATTCCTGTTCAGTGTTTGTTGGTTCGACTCTGGACTCGCACCACTACGCTTAGCGGGTGCTTGTCCGTCTTTTAGCTTGTCTTGACGGCACGACCTTGGGATTCCGCATTGGAGTCCGGGTCGGGTCGTCACATAATTACTGTGTAGATGGATCAAAAAAACATAGTTAAAGAAGGGTACTAAGGATTGCAAATCTTGATCCAAGAGTCTCAATCCTTTACACTAATGAACGAACCCTTAATTGAATAGATACATTAGTTAAACGAATATAAAAGGCGATACAAGTGAATCATAATCTCTAGATTCTCCCAACATATCAATCTTTAATAATTCTTTGATTCTTGCTATAATCATTATACTATTCTTAAATTAGTTTAATTAGTTAATATTTAGTTTTAATTAATCACAAATCGAGACCCCCTTTAGATAAATTATTTTTGTTTCTGTTTTGATTAAATTCTTTTAATTACTTTTTCTCTTTGTGGTTCGACCCTTGCTACCGCACACCTATACTTCATTAGACTCGTGCACTTGCGAGGTTAAATTATTACACATCAAGTTTTTGGTGTCGTTGCCGGGGAAAATTAGTAATTAAGTTTTTGATCATTTTATTTTGTTTTAATAAAATAAATAAATAAATATGTTAGTTTTAGTTGATTGTGCAATTTATGCACGGTCAACGTTCGTTGAATCCCACTATGGCGGATTTTAACGACAATATTAATAACTTAGGAAGGAATCCTCCTGTTGACCCAGTCAATCAGGAAATTCCTGATAATCAAAGAAATCAAATGGCTGACCCACCTCTCGTGATGAAGCAGTTGTTCCTGCAAGGGAGGCTAATGAAGCTCCCAGAACGATGAAAGATTATACTCGTCCTACCATAGACTTTACCCCTTCATGTTTAGTCTTACATGATGCCACTAGGAATTTTGAATTAAAAGGGCATTTTTATAACATGTTGCCTACCTTTCATTGTCTGCCTTCAGAAAATGCCTTATATTTCATGCAAGATTTTGTTCATATGGTTCAAACTTTTCCCAAAGGCGGATTAACTAAGGATCAATTTCAAATGCGTTTTCTTCAATGCACTTTAAGGGATTATACCAAAAGATGGTTCATGTCGTTAGCACCTAGGATTGTTCATACATGGAAGTAGCTTTATGATTTGTTCATCGCTAAATTTTATCAACATTCTTCACTTTCAAATCATAGAAAACAAATCATGTGTTTTGCGATGGAACAAGGTGAATATTTTCATGAGGCTTGGGATTGATTTAAGTCTTTACTAATAGCATGTCCACACCACAATTTTGCTCAAGATGTGTTAATTAACCACTTTTATGACTCACTTTTTAATCATCTTCAAACCATGGTAGACAGTGCTGCTGGAGGGTCAATTCACGAATTGACCCCGGAACAAGCCAATGAGTTGTTTGAAATGCTAGGGTCAAATTCTCAATAAAAGAGTGTGAGAGGAAAAGCTAAAGCCTTGTATGAAGTGAACTCCAGTTTTAATCGAAATGAATCTAGTGCATTAGATGCTGCCAATGCTAAAATAGAAGCTTATGAAGCAATGATGGCTTCTGCAAATTTAAATTTTGCTTATGAAGTATGCACAATTTGTGGAAATAATTCTCATGCTACTAATAGTTGCCATTCTAGTGGAAATATGCATGTTTTTCATGAATATGTAAATTCAATGAATTCCTATCCACCGCTTCAAAGGAATGACCCATTCTCCAACACTTACAATCCTAGTTGGAGGAACCATCCAAATTTCAGTTGGGGAGGGAACAAGCCTTTGAATATGAAACATCATCAACCGCAAGTGTTTGAGCAAGGAAATCTGAACAATAGTGGCCGCATGCAGAATAATCAACAAAACGAAAACGATGGATATCGTCAAGAGTTTGAGAGTGCCATAAATGCCACGAATGCCACAATGCAAAAAATGATGGCTCAATTAGGGCAATTGGCTAAAAAGTGAAAGAACTCAAGGGACGTGATTATGGGAAGTTTCCCAACCAGAATGAGCAAGCCAAGGCTATCACTACACTGAGAAATGGTAAAACTATTGGTGAAGAGGTAAGTACCGCTACTCCTTCTTCTTCTACTATTGTGATGAATGATGAAAGAAATGTGAATGAAAAAGAGGACAAAAATGGTGATTTAAGTAATGAAAAAGAAAAAGAGGACATTCCTGAAGAAGAACCATATGTTGTCCGTAAGGCATATGTCCCCCTATTCCTTTTCCTGGCCGTCTGATGAAAAATAAAATGGATAAACAGTTTGCTGAAATTTATAATATGCTATCTAAAGTAAATATAAATTTACCTCTGTTAAATGTGATAAAAAATATCCCTTCTTATGCAAAATTTTTCAAGGATTTAAGTTCTATAAAACAAAAGTTTTCTAAAAATGAAAAGGTAATCATGTTTGAAAATGTTAGTCCTATTCTCCAACAGAATCTTCCACCAAAACTAAAAGATCCTGGTAGTTTTAATGTAGAGATAACACTAGGAGACTCTAAGAAAGTTAAAGCAATGTTGGATCTTGGTGCAAGTATTAATCTGATGCCTTTTACTTTTATAAACAATTAGGTTTAGGTGAACTAAAACCTACCACAATGACTTTGCAATTAGTTGATCGTTCTGTGAAATGTCATTTGGGCATTGTAGAAGACATTTTAGTGCAAGTTGAAAAATTAATTATGCCTGTGGATTTTGTTGTGCTTGAAACAGAAAATCAGGTTACCAGTAAACATGAAGCTTCCCTTATTCGTGGGCGACCTTTTATAGCTAATGCTAACACTATTATTAAGGTTAAAAAAGTGAAATTATCTATGACTGCTATGGGTGAAACCGTCGAAATTTCTGGGTTCGATGCCATGAACAGGCCAAGTGATATGAGTGATTGCTTTTATATTGATGAAGTAGAAGATTTATCAGTTAAAAAATTAGTGAAAGAGGTTAAGTCTGATAAATTAGAGGAAGTGTTGACTGGTCAAGGTGATACAGAAAATGATGAAGTGATTGAATTAACCAAACTATTTGAGGAGCAAGAAGAGTTAACAACTAAACAAGTTTCTCGTGATCCTTTAGGCAATTTTAATGAAAAATTGGTTCCTTCGATTGAATCACCACCTGCTTTGGAATTGAAACCCTTGCCATCTAATCTGAAGTATGTTTTTCTAGGACAAAATGAAACGTTACCTGTAATTATTGCTTCTAATCTTTCCATAGAGCAAGAAGAAAAATTAATAAAAGCTTTGAAAGAGCATCAAGAGGCTATAGGATGGACCTTAGCCGATTGGAAATGAATAAATCCCACAAAATGTATTCATAGAATTCATCTCGAAGAAGGACTAAATTTTCTAGATAATATCAAAGGAGATTGAATCCTCATATGGAGGAAGCGGTGAGAAGAGAGGTTCTTAAACTTCTTGGTGCGAGTATTATCTACCCCATCTCTGATAGCAAGTGGGTTAGTCCAGTTCAGGTAGTTCCCAAGAAAACCGAAATTACAGTAGTAAAAAATGATAAGGATGAGTTAGTACCGACCAGAATAGTAACGGGGTATAGGATGTGCATCGATTTAAGAAAGCTCAATGTTGCTACTAAGAAAGACCACTTTCTGTTATCATTTGTTGAGCAAATTTTAGTAAAGGCTAGCTGGTTACGATTTTTATTGCTTTTTAGATGGATTTTCTGGGTATAACCAAAAACCTATAGCCCTAGAAGATCAGGAAAAGACAACATTCACATTCCCCTTTGGTACATTTTCTTATAGAAGGATGTCGTTTGGTTTGTGTAATGCTCCAGCTACCTTTCAGAGATGCATGATCTCTATTTTTTCTGATCTAGTTGAAAGATGTGTTGAAGTTTTTATGGATGATTTTTCTGTATTTGGGGAATCGTTTGATAAATGCATTGATAATTTGACATTAGTGCTCAAGCAATACCGTAAAACAAATCTGACCCTTAGTAGGGACAAATGTCATTTTATGGTAAACCAAGTAATTGTTTTAGAACTGATAGACGTATTTTATACGTCTTTATCGGGTACTTTTATGATTTAGAATGAGCAATTCCACGAGGCTTTTGGCTACTGATATGTGTTTTTGAAGATTTTAGTGAAGTTTTCAAGGAAGGGTGCAAAGTGCAATATTTGGAAAGACGCAAAAAGAACAAACTGGACACCTTGCAGCTGCAAGGTCAAAAGACCTTGCCTTCGCAAGGTAGGCAGAAAGAAGGATAGCCCGTCCAAGACCCTTGCGGATGCAAGGTAAAACCCCAATGCGGCCGCAAGGTCCCTAGAAATCGACTTATGGGGTTTTTCACCTAGATTGAACTTCCTATTCCCCTACAACACCCTGGTATAAATAAATGACGATAGCCAAAGCCAAAAGACGTCCATAAAGTGTTAGGAAACAAATGTAGCTTGGATTTTAGTTTGTATTACGTAGTTTAGTCATTGTAATTACAGTTTTGAAGATCGATTCATGTATTCCTTCACCTTATTGTTTAGTTCATCTTCAAGGATGAACTAACCGTCCATTAATCTAGGAATTGGGAGGTAACTTGTATCGAATCTATTACTTAATATATATTTTTATTCATTCAATTTTTGTTGATCATGGTGTTTATCAACCCCTTTATTGTCTATCTTTGACCAAATGAATGGAATCGCAAGTAATAAAGGCCTAGAGGTGCGGATACCTGCACGACCATATGCATATGTCGTATGCTGGCTCACCAGCATGATAAATTGAACATATCGATGCACGAGAGTGATAAGTTAAGGTCAGGTTCATATATATAACCTAAGTGACAGATAAGGATCCATATGTTCTTGTGCTTAGGATATAGAATTGATGAATTATTCGGGATGGAGACTGAACTATAATTTGACAGGCTATATCTATCCTTTGTGAATGAACCCAAGTTATTGAATGATACTTTATCTAAATAAGCAATAGAATAGATGCAAGTGAAACCCTAATCCTAGATTTCCCTCCTCCATCAGATCTTTACAACTGTGATTGTTGCCTAGTTTAATTAGATATACTGTTTTAGTAGAATAATTAGTTTAAATAAAATAAATAAAAACCCCCCTTAGTTTAAATTGCTACCGATATTCTTGCCATCAGTATTTTTCTTGTCTCTGTGGTTCAACCCTTGCTTCCCAAGCTATTCTACAATAGTCTTGTGCACTTGCAAGGAATTAATTAAAATAAGACACGATCAAGTTTTTGACGCCGTTGCCGGGGACAAGCTAGTTTGCGTAGTTAGTTTGTTGGTAGTGTTGTTTTTAATTCGGTTTTATAAAATAAAAAAAATACAAAAAGTTTTTTTTTTTTTAGATTTTAGTTTTTATTTGTTTTATTTGCGCGCTTTTGTTAATTTATGCACATAATTTGACAAAAATAATTATTAAGGGACTATTATTGTGACATGTCTATAATCAAGGACCAATGTTGAGATTTGCCTCAAAATAAAAGTAGAGTTATCTTATTGCAAAAAGTGTGAGAGTATGATGACCAAATTGTTGCTCTAGCATTACTCATTACATAATGATACTTGTTCGAAAAATTGTGTTTAAAGAATGAAATTGTGCAATGTCGTGTCACATATTTTTTCACGTGTCATTTGTGTAATGACAAGGATAATTATGGAATCGTGTTCTACTCCGTGAGAACATCGAAATCATATATTTATTTGTCCAATTTAGTATTTGAATGAATAAGTTATGATTGATTAAAGTGTGGTCGTTGGAAGTGGGTTTATCCTACATTGAGAAATTAACAGAAGCTTGAGTGGTTTATATACAAGTGTGTTATGTGGTAAGGGTAAGCTTGTATAGAATAGAGGCTTTCCCTCGCGCACGCCTGGCATGGGGGTGCAAATCATAGTCCAATTTAGCCTTCGGGATACCGTACTCATTGCGAGCGCGCGGAATGCTGGACCAAATTTCCACATTTTGTTTCTTTCATCTGAGCTATATAGTTCACAATGCTTGGTGGCTGAAGTAATGTTTTGGGGCTGTATTTGTTCTTAATTTATGTTTATAACTAAAATTTAATTACTATTAGCCCTAAAGCAGTAAAATGGTGGCATGGTGTTGGAAACTTATTTTAATAATAATTGAATGAGGACGTTATGCAAAGTAGGAAGTGGGGAATCCCACACTGGGAATAAAATAAAAAGAGCTCTACTTTATAAAGAAGAGCGTTTAGGCTTAACAATCGGCCCTTGGGCCACACGCGCGCGCGCATCACCGCCCGCCCGACCCGACCCGGCTTGACTGGCTGGTCGGTCGGTCGGTCGCCCGCCCGCCCGGGTGGCTGGCTGGACCCTTTCTTTTTGCTGCTAGTTTATTACACAGTCCAAGCAGTTCGTGTGACCCTTTTTTGTATAACCCAGTTTACTGATGGTTACAGTCAACTATTGTGTCCCTTTTAGACAAGCGGTTACAGCGACGGTTGTTGTGTCCGAAACAGTGTGTCTGTTCAGACAAACCCCAACCGCTCCCAACTCCCAGCAGTTGTGTCTTAAATGGCTATGTCTGTTTCGGACAAGCCCCAACCGTTCCAACTCCCAACTGTCTTAGATAAATACTGTAGGAAATTCGTTTTTCAAGGTTAGAAAAATTTCCTCCCATTTTCTGTACTACTCCTTCTGCCCTAAACAGAGACACAACAGTAGTTTGGTTCACAGTTGATTGATCAAATGAAGTCTGCCTCTTCAGTCAAGTAAGCTCCATAACCCTGGGAGACTAACAGGCTTCAAATCCGTCCAGACTATTGCGACGCACGTTTTTGTCTTAAGGGCAGAGATCATTGATCTCGTGGAACTTGAAACACACAGCCCACTAATTCTTTTTTCTGTAGGGACCTTATCCAGAAAGATAACAATCTTAAGACAAAAAGTGTTCTGGCATAGAGTTCCTGGCAAATCTATTGTTGTCTTGTCTTCTTCCCCCTTTCTGTCTTGTTTAATAGTGTTCTGATTCCAGTAGAACTCTTTAAACAATATCTGCAGGTTTTGTTATGTGCAAACAGAAACAAAACAAGGAATACTCCTTTCGCAGAAGTATTCAATTCTGTAAATTTCAAGTTACAGAAACAACAGTGTTGTTATGTTTGTACACCAAACATTTCTGTAACATACTACTTTATAAACACAAGTAGATACTGTTTACTGTAAAACATATAAAAGATTTGATCTTTTATCTCACTGTGCAGCATGACTACCTCTGCAAAAGAACCTGAGACTGTTGTTGTGATCGAACAGCCTGCAACAACAACTCCTAGCCTATCGCTAGCGGTCTATGCTCATCATGGAGAACGCCCTGACAAGTTCAATGGCACCGAGTTCAAACGTTGGCAGCAAAAGATGTTGTTTTATCTGACCACACTGAACCTGCCCAAATTTTTAAAAGAGACAACCCCTGCTCTAGATCCTGCTGAGACAGACAAGACAATAGTGGCATCAATAGACTCCTAGAAGCACTCAGATTTTTTGTGCAGAAATTACATTCTCACTGGTCTTCATGATTCCCTTTATGATGTATATAGTCAGTTTAAAACTGCAAAAGATTTATGAGAATCACTTGAGAAAAAAATATAAAACTGAGGATGCTGGCCATAAAAAATTTGTGGTAGGTAGGTTCCTAGATTTTTCTATGGTTGATGCCAAACCAGTTCTCTTACAGGTCCAACAACTCCAGTTACTCATACATGAGATTGAGGCTGGAGGAATGATAATTTCTGAGCCGTTTCAGGTTGCTGCTGCAATCGAGAAGCTACCTCCCGGATGGAAGGACTTCAAAAATTATCTCAAACACAAGCGCAAGGATATGTCTCTTAAAGACTTGATCATACGGCTGCGGATTGAGAAGGACAATCGAATTGCTAACAAGAAGAACACTCGTACCATTAAAGGGGCTAACGTGGTTGAACAAGACTCCAAGAACGGGAAGCGTAAAAGCTCCGGTGAATGGATGTCCAAGTAACACAAGCAATACAAGTTCAAAGGTAAGTGCCTCAACTGCGACAAGAAAGGCCACAGAGCTACTAAGTGTCATGGCAAGAAGCGGGTCCGACGACATCAGCATAATCTGCGTGGTCTTCGAGACGAACATGGTCGGTACGAGTCGTGAATGGTTCGTGGACACCGGTGCCACACGTCACATATGCGGTGACGTGAAGATGTTCTCTTCTTATACCAAAGTGACGTCAGGGGAGAAGCTGTTCATGGGCAACTCATCCACCTCTGGAGTGGAAGGCAAAGGGAAAGTGGCGCTGAAGATGACAAGTGGGAGGGAATTGGTGTTGACCGATGTCCTTCATGTACCAGGAATTAGGAAGAATTTAATTTATGGTTCATTGTTGATTAAACATGGATTTAAGTTAGTGTTTGAGTCGAACAAGTTTATTCTTAGTAAGAATGGAGTCTTTCTAGGAAAAGGTTACCTCGATGAGGGCCTTTTCAAATGTAATGTAATGGTGATAAACACCTCGACCACAGTTGATAATAATGCTAAGACATCTTCTTCTTACTTGCTTGAGCATTTTGATATTTGGCACTATAGACTTGGTCACGTTAACCATGATTCTATGCGAAAACTAATGCAAATGGATCTAATTCCTACAATACGCATTAATAAAAAAGAAAAAAAATGTCAAATCTGCGTTGAAG
Source organism: Codonopsis lanceolata (assembly GCA_013146195.2). Taxonomy (NCBI): domain Eukaryota; kingdom Viridiplantae; phylum Streptophyta; class Magnoliopsida; order Asterales; family Campanulaceae; genus Codonopsis; species Codonopsis lanceolata. The sequence continues at coordinate 47,467,546 of CM028381.1, read as the reverse complement.
CCAAACAAACGAGAATATCGTTTAAATCGGTAGACCATGACACTAAACCATTGGATCTAGTTCATAGTGACATGCGATTTAAAATCCATAGAGTCCTATGGTGGGAAAAAAAATACTTCATCACCTTCATCGATGATAGTACTCGCTTTTGTTATCTCTACCTATTAAATAGTAAAGATGAAGCCTTTGAGGCATTCAAGCTATATAAAAATGAAGTCGAGAATCAACTTGAGAAAAAGATAAAAATTCTTAAGTCTGATGGAGGAGGCGAATGTCTTTCCCTTTAAAGACTTATGTACAGAACATGACATTCTTCACCAATTCACTTCACCTTACACTCCACAATCCAATGGGATTGCTGAGAGGAAGAATCACACCCTTAAAGAAATGATGAATACATTATTGATTCAATCTGGTCTACCCAACGAAATGTGGGGGGAGGCGGTGCTCACAGCCAATTACTTGTTAAACAAGCTACCACACAAAAAATTGGACTAAACACCCTATGAATTATGGAATGGTCGCAAACCTTCCTACAAATTCATCAAAGTGTGGGGGTGCCTAGAAAAGGTCGCAATACCGCCACCCAAAAAGGTAAAAATCGGTCCAAAAATCGTGGATTGTATCTTCATAGGCTATGCAGCCAATAGAAGCGCCTATAGGTTTTTAATCCACAAATCTGAAAATCCAGATATTGAAGTCAACTCAATAATGGAATCGAGAAATGCTAAATTTTTCAAACATATCTTTCCATTAAAAACCGATCATAATGGAAAACATTCATTTTCTTGGAGCACAAGTAATGATGGCAATGAAGTCTCCATAGACACTGTCCCTATGCACATTGACCAACCAATTCATCATAATGATCAATATGATGAACCTAGAAAGAGTAAAAGGGCCCGAATTACGAAAACATTTGGACCAAACTTTGTAACCACGTTCATAGTGGATAATGAACCACGAACGTTCAAAGAAGCAATGTCCACTCCAGAAGCTCCCCAATGGAAAGAGGTCATTAATAGTGAAATTGCATCCATCATGCAAAACCACACTTGGGAGCTTGTTAACCTTCCCAAGGGATGCAAACCTTTGGGATACAAATGGGTTCTCAAATGAAAGCTAAAACCTGACGGGTCAATGGGTTCTCGACAAGTGAAAGCTAAAAACGGGTCAATCGACAAGTATAAAGCACGACTAGTCGCAAAGGGCTTCAATCAAAAAGAGGGTGTTGACTACTTTGACATTTATGCCCTTGTCACTCTAATCACCTCAATTCGACTAATCATTGCCTTTGCAGCTTTGCACGGTCATGAAATGCATCAAATGGATGTCAAAACAGCTTTCCTAAATGGGGAATTCGAAGAAGAAATTTATATGAATCAACACGAAGGATTCACTACTCCAGGCAACGAACAAAAAGTATGTCGGCTGGTCAAATCGTTGTATGGATTAAAGCAAGCACCAAAACAATGGCATAAACGTTTTGATGATGTGATACTTGCCAATGGTTTCAAACCCAACGAATGTGACAAATGCGTATACGCCAAAAATACGCACCAGGGTTATGTTATTATATGCCTCTATGTCGACGACATGTTAATCATTGGCAGTAATAACAACATGATCAAGGAAACCAAGAAAATGTTGGCCAACAGATTTGAAATGAAAGATCTTGGGCTCGCCGATGTCATCCTAGGTATTAAAATATCTAGAACATCCGAGGGGATTATACTATCACAATCTCATTATGTTGAGAAACTGTTGGAGAAATTCAACAAGGATGATCAAAGTATTGCAAAAACCCCGATAGATCCAAACTTTCATCTCAGGAAAAACTTACACGAAAGTATATCTCAATACGAATACTCCCATGTAATTGGAAGTCTTATGTATCTCACAAATTGCACGCGCCCAGACATAGCTTAAACTATCAATCGATTGAGCAGGTTCACAAGTAATCCAGGACCTGATCACTGGAAGGCAATTGTAAGAGTTCTGCGGTATCTATGATACACACAGGACTATGGGTTGTACTATTCAAAATATCCAGCAGTAATTGAACGTTACAGTGATGCCAACTGGATATCCGATACTAATGAGTCAAAATCCACAAGCGAATTTGTATTTACTCTTGGTGGTGGCGCTATCGCATGGAAATTTTCCAAACAGACTTGCATTGTAAGGTCTACAATAGAATTAGAATTTATCGCTCTAGATAAAACAGCGAAGGAAGCCGAATGGCTACGCAAGTTTCTAGAAAATATTCCATCTTGGCCTCAACCAAGATTATTTGCATCCATTGTGACCAAGCCGCAATTGGAAGGGCACAAAACAATATGTATAACGATAAATCACGACACATACGCAGGCGTCACAATACCTTCTCTCAAACAAAGTGATCACCATCGATTATATTCGATCAAAAGACAACCTAACGGATCCATTAACTAAAGGTTTGTCGAGAGAGAAAGTATGCAGCTTATCAAAGGGAATGGGCTTCAAGCCTATGAAATAGAGAATGATTTAGCGGAAAACCCCACCTAGCTGATTAGACATCCCATGATCTAGGTTCAAAGGGACAACCCAATTAAATTAATCTCAAAATTAACACTAAAAGAATTTACAAAAATTCTACCTATTTCTATGATGAAAACCACTAGTGTTATCTGCCACAGTTTAGGATAAGCCTTGCTTTTAATGATTCCTATGACTTGACTCGTCAAGCGGAGTTCTGACATAACAACTCCTTATAGGAAATCACCTATGTGAATGTAAGACTGGCAGATCTTATGAGAATTTAGAGGTTGAAATTCTCTAAAAAACATTCACAGAACCAAGTATCGTTCAGGGCCAAAATGAACAAAACCGAATAATCGAACTCTGTTTGAAAGCAGCTGTGTGATTGTTATTGTCTTGGATGACATCAAAAACCAGTCAGTTCAAGACACACCAAATCACTGATTAGTAAGTCGTACCGATAGTACATCATAAGGAAAGGTTCAAAGCCAAAAGCCACCTCTTCCACTACAGCTACTCTCAGTTGTATCTTTGTATTATCCTATCAATATGTCATCAACTTACATGATATCTCATCAACTTACATGTCATTAACATACATGATATCTTATCCAATGTGGGGATTGTTGGAAACTTATTTTAATAATAATTGAATGAGGAAGTTATGTAAAGTAGGAAGTGGGGAATCCCACACTGGGAATAAAATAAAAAGAGCTCTACTTTATAAAGAAAAGCGTTTAGGCTTAACAATCGGCCCTTGGGCCACTACACTTTTGTGTAGGAGGGAAAACCTAGCTAAGTGCCACGCACATCGCCGTCCACCCGACCCGACCCGGCCTAACTCGGCTGGGCTTGGCTTGGCTGACTGGTTGGTCGCTCGCTCACCCACTTGCCCGGGTGGATGGCTGGCTGGACCCATTACACAGTCTCCATCACCTTAAAAAAGAAATGGATTCGCAGATGTGAATGAAATCACAATTGACAATTGATCCAAACTCCAACTGCCCAAGTGATGCCCAAAATGTTAAACGAGGCCCAATGTTTTTTCCTTGTGATGCCCAAATTTAGGCAAGGCGGTTAGTGTGTTTTGTTTGTTCTTCATTTTCTTCTCTCTAGTTCTAGCATCGTACCTTTTGAAATTTGGGCATCGCTCAAAATTTTATGCATCGCTTGAAATTTTTGGTGTCGCTCAAAATTTTGGGCTTTTTATGTCTTACAAATTACCTCGCAAGTGCATGAGTCAATAGAAGTATAGTTGTACGGTAGTAAGGGTCGAACCACAGAGAGAAAGAACAATAACAGGAATTTAATCGAAAACATAAACAATTAACCTAATAGGGGGGGTTTGGTTTGTAAATTATTAAAACTAATTACTGGCAATTTAAATTAATTTAAAGGAAGATTTAAAATATCACAAATATCATAGAATAACTGGAAATTAATATGTGGGGGAAAATCTAGAAATTAGGATTCACTTATATTTCCTCGTATGTTCATCTATCTTTATGTATCAATCAATTAAGAGTTCGTTCACTAATGTAAAGATTGGGACACTTAGATCACGGTTTGCAATGCTTAGTACCGCTTTGGCTATGCTTTCTTGATCTCGCCAGGTAATTAAGGATCCATTAAGTACTCAAAGAATGCACGTGAACTTAGATCTATACCTTAGCCCTATCAGGAAATTGGAAAGATCTATTTATTAATTAGGTTGGCCAATGTATGACTTATGCATTCGGATCGTGCAGCTCATCATACCCAAGAGCTTACAAATTCACTAACGCAACCAGTATGCAAGAGTTTCAATGCAAACCAGAGATAATCTAATTAATAAATAATAATTGATTGAATAGAATTTAATATTAGAACATAAGATTTGATACAAGTTACCTACAATTCCTAGATAGATGCGGTTAGTTCATCGCGGACGATGAACAAACAATGATGGATGAAGAACTCATAATCAATCTTCAAAAAAGACAAAGAGAATGAATCAAAATATCTCCTTAGCCCTAAGGACGACTGAAAGAATGATAAATTTTGAATCCCCCAAAAACTAAACTACTAGTGTTGTATTTATACTAGGTTTATGTTGGAATATGCTTATTGATAATTTAATTATCACCTTGCATAATCTATATATGTTGATTTGCTTGCCCCCATTACAAGTGAATCATCACAAGTGGCTAAAAGGTCTGCGTACCGGTTAGCGTGACAACTTGTATGATATCACATAGGTCTTAGATTGGGTGTGACCTGATCTAGTCCTACCTTCCTACATGATGATCAAAACAGACCAGCACTTCAGATGCACTTAGCACCGAAGACCTGCAACTATGTCAAAAGCCTTCAGTGATAAAGATCAGAATATCCTTAAGACTCATCACCGGTAGACATGCTACAGGTTAAAATGCTCGCACCGGCAGACATCAGTTCTCTTCAATCGGAAGACTTGTTTCCACTGGCTCGAAGCATTCCACCGGTAGACTTTAAAATCTGCTCGTGCTGCAGAGAAAAAATCAAGAAGCTGCACAAATCAAGAGAAATATGTTCATGCTTCAAAAAGACTGACATACTTAAAGCTACAAGACTTTCTCCCACTCAAGTAGTCTGTTAAAGTCAAAAAGAAATTACTTTATTGAAGCACTCACCGACAAAGGCAAATGCACATCGACCTACTCTTCAGAGACTTATCAACATAGTCTGACAGACAACGAGTTCCAAGATCTACAGGACTAAATCTCTGCTCCAAACAGTCAAAGATCTTATGGACAAAGATCTCTATCCGATAGTCTTCAACCACTACATCTCCAACTGATAGAAATCTTCGTGTCTTCATCTCTCAACGATCATATTGACTCTCGCCTATATAAATCCTCTCTTTTGCTCAATAAACAAGGTGACAAGGTGTTTGCGACATCTAAGATAATCAAACGATACACTGTGAGCAACGAGTAACTCAATCTACTCAAGAACTTCATAGAAAAGAAATTTTCGAAGAGATCGTCTTCACCAACGTATCTCTGATTTCGACACAGATTGCAGTGAACTCATCCAGATCTTAGCAAAACACCCTCAGTGGATTGCTTGGAAGAAAAGCTTGGAAAAGAGAAGAGAATGATCAGAAACTTCAAAAGACAGAGATCGAGATCTGAATATTGATGTTAGATAATGTCTGAAGAAAATAAAGAGCTGTCTGTAGATATTGCTGTAAGGGTATTTTAGGCATTGCCTAATTTATCTTGTCCTCACTTTCTTAGTCAAAATAGGATTTATTTTGATATTTTTGTGTTAGGATTTAAGTAGGATTCTTTATTAGAAATAGGTGATATTTTTGGTAACAAAATCCTTGCATAAGTGTTTAGTTATTAATGTTCTCAAATTAGGAAAGGTAATCTTGTGTTATTTTCGGCTAAATCTCTTTCCTAGTTTTGGTTTCGTGTCTTGCCGTGTTTATTGCGAATTCCTTGGTGTCTTGGATTTCAAGTTCTTTGCAGCCTATATATATATAGGAGATCTTAGAGCGGCTTAATGGGTGAGAGAGACGAGAGCATATAGGCGTAGTGGTTAGAAGTCTTTGTGAGCGGAAAAGAAGTTGATCCCAGATTTCTTATGTGCTGAATTAGAGAGAAGAGATCAACCATTGTTACGAAGATTGCGAAACAAACTGCGGTTTTATATCTTGAGGAACACGACCTTGTGTTTCTGAAGTTTGTTTTTGTGCTTCCGTTTTGTTGTTTGTCTTGGAAATTGTTTTTTCTTTTTGGTTTTTCTTCCCACGTTTGGTTTAGTGTTTATGTGGGTTTTGTGATTCTCCAAGATTATATATCTTGTGAGAATTTTGTGTTTTGTTTAGATTCAAAAAGCAGTTTTGGTTTTAATATATTTGTTGCCTTGAGGCTTGATCTACAAGATTGATTCTTGTAGATTGTTTTTAATGTGATTTTTTGTCTTACTAAGTGTGTTAAATTTCAAATCTCAAAACAAAACTTCATTTGCAAATTTACGTTACACACTTTCGGTTCACATTGTTCTTGCCATTGTTGCAACATTCAACACTGCAACATTGGCGGTAACATCGTCCATATTGAGTGTCCGTGGCATCGCGTTCTTTCAATTGGTATCGAGCCTACTCTTGATATCACTAAGAGTCGATTACGTTTATAGGCGCGATGGATTCTCAATATGAGAATGTGGTTAGATCCCCTACACTTACTAATGCTAATTATTCTATATGGAAAGTCAAGATGCGTATCTTCATCAAATCAATTGATGAAAGAGCGTGGCTTCTTGTGTTGAATGGTTGGAGTCCTCCCAAAGCTGTTGATTCGATGGTGATGTCAAAGTCACTAAAGTGCAGTGGTCCAACGATGATAGGAACACGGCGTCTTTTAACTCAAAAGCTTTGTGCGCTATTTACAAGGCCTTAGATGCAAATACATTGAGTAATAGCAAATTACGAATGCGCCAAAGATGTGTGGGAGGCCCTTCAAACCTTATGTGAAGGACCTGCCAGTGTTCGTTCCTCAAAGCTAAGAATGTTAACGACTCAGTTTGAAAACACAAGGATGCAAGAGTCTGAGGACATAATGACTTATTATGGAAGACTTCTTGATCTATCAAATCGCCTTAGCCTTAGGAGATCCCATTACTAATGGCGTCTTGTCGGTAAGATGATGAGGACTTTGCACGAAAGATTCAATGTCAAGATATGTGCTATTGAAGAAGCACATGATATTGACAAGATGAGTTTTGAAAGATTGGTGGAATTCTTCAAAACTTTGAGTTGAATCTAAGCGATCAATTAAAAACAAAGGCAAAGGTGTCTCATCATCTTCTACACCCTTTGGGAAAAACATTGCTATGCTGCACCAATTGATACGTCATGTGATGCGCTAGAAATTCAAAAGACATTGATGAGTCGATTTTGGAGAAGAATCAATTGCTTTATTGACTACTAAATTCAAAAATTTTTTGAAAAATAAAAGTCAAAAGCAGAACTCCATCATCAAACTCAAAAATAAATTTCAAACTGATTACGTGAAATTTGTTCCCAAAGAACAATCCTTTCAAACTCTGAAAAACCCTTCACAAATCCTTTTGCTTCTAAGTCATCCTACAATGGTAAGAATCTTGATTCTATCCAATGTAGAGAATGTCAAGGTTTTGGACACTACGCAAACCAATGTGCTAACACTTTAAGAAAGAAAGGATTGAATTTTTACTGCAACTCTAAGTGATAGTGATGGAGAAGATCCGGTGATCTTATCACCTTGAATGCGGTTTATGATTCGATTCGAGATAGTGCGGTTGGTTCAGCAAATGTCTCACCCGATGTTGCAACATCGGGAGTAACATCGGGAGAAACATTGTGAGAAAGCGAGGAACATTTTTGTTTTAATTCCACGATTGCAGAGGATGACGGACATACAGATTCAGACCTGCTTTGGAAGGGTACAAGGAGCTGTACAAGGATTGGGAGAAAAGGGCTCATCAAGTCACACTACTTGGTAAAGGCGAATGAAGCTGGCGAAAAAGGCCAACGAGGAGCAAAAGAATGCATAATCGGTGGAAGGAGTTCTAAGTAGAAAGGATGTGGAAATTGAGCGGTTAAAGGAGCAACTTGCTCAAGCGAAGCAACAACGACCAAGTGGAATTCAAGCAAGCGAGAAGGTTGACGATCGCTAAATTGCAGTAACTCTTCGGATCGGGTATAGGTTTTGTCCCTAAAGTGTTTGTGAAAGAAGGAGAAGGAACTTGGGAACCAAAAATGATGAAAGCTTTCTGGCGTTTTACGTGATAAAACAAGACCAAGAAGGAAAAATTATGTTTGTCATACGCCATAAGCTTTGGTCACATCCGGCCTTTTTGCTTTCTAAAAAGGCAATGTATGAGAATGAAAAAAGGCAAGAATTCTTTGGAAAAGCTCATTGGCGAGCAGGATGAAGCAACCAATGCGCCCGACCAATGCGGCAACATTGGCGAAACATTGGAAGCCTCATTCAAGGGCAAATCATAATTTTTCCAAAAACCCCAAAGCGTAAAAAAATGTGGGTTCCAAAAACATGTGATGAAAAATGCGAGCCAAATCTTGTGAGCCATTTGATATACGCCTGGCGCCTCCATGTCCCATGATGAAAAATGCAATGTTACATTTACCTCTTTAAAATCTCATGTATTTGGATCACGGTATTTCGATAGTGGTTGTTCTAGACACATGACGGTGAAGGCGAGAATTTGAGGGAATATGTAAGTATGAATGGTGGTTACGTGACATATGGTGGTGGTGCAAAAGGAAAATTGTAGGTAAAGGAACATTGAGCGTTGAAGGTCTTCCAAACCTCAAAAACGTTTACCATGTGGAAGGCCTTAAGACAAACTGATCGGTATAAGTCAATTGTGTGGCGATGATCTTGAGTAAGATTTGACAAACATTCTTGTGAGGTTTTTGATCATAATAACAAATGTCTTGACGACGGGTTTAAGATCGTCGATAATTGTTACTTGTTCAATAACACTCATTCATGTCAAAAAGCAAGTATTGATGTAACAGATCTCTGGCACCAGAAGCTTGGTCACATGAGTTTTCGTAAGCTCGATGAGCTTGTGAGGCATGATCTTTGTCAAAGGATTACCAAATGCGGAAAGGAATTACTCAAAGGTATGTGGACCATGTCAAAAAGGTAAACAAGTCAAGGCCTCACATCTCCCAATCACACAATGCTCCACTTCCAGATGTTTGGAGATGATTCATACTGACCTTATGGGTCCCATTGAGGTAGAAAGCCTAGGTAAGAAAAAGTACACCTTTGTGCGTGTAGATGACTTCTCTAGATATACTTGGGTAATATTTTTAAGAGAGAAGTCGAAACTTTTGAGGCTTTCAAAATTTGGTACACCCGTGTTATGAACTTGTATGATCTAAAACTCACTAGGATTAGATCAGATCATGGCACGGAATATGAAAATGCATCCTTTTCTAAATATTGTGCCTCTAATGGTATTTCTCATGAATTCTCTGCTCCCAAAACTCCACAACAAAATGGAGTGGCGGAGAGAAAAACGAGGACATTACAAGAAATGGCTAGGAGTAATGTTACATTCAAAAATTTGGCTAAAAGATTTTTGAAGCTTTGAACAACTTGCTTGTCATATTGGAAATAGAGTTTTCTTGAGACCAGGTAGCACTATGACACCTTATGAGATATTTCTTGGGAAGAAACCTACCTTGAAATACTTTCATGTGTTTGGTTGCATATGTTATCTGCTCAATGATAGAGATCAACTTTCCAAGTTTGACTCTAAAAGTGATAAATGTGTTTTTATGGGATATTCCACAAATAGTCGAGCATATAGAGTATTCAATCTTCGAACTAAGACTATTATGGAATCCATGAATATTGTGTTTGATGATTTAACTGGTCTTGGTGTCAAAACTTACGAGGAAGGCGTTTGGGGTTTTTGGACTTTGGAGACTTTGATCTGAATTAGGCGCTGAATCCAGTAGTTCGAGGGCGAGGAATACAGATGATTCGGCAGATCTGAGGTTGTTCGAGCGAAAAAGTTCGGGAGGCTGTCACCCAATGTTGTTCGGATGTTGTTCTGATGTTGCAACATCGGGAGAAACATTGTCTGAAGCTGCGAGGAAAGAAGGCTGGCGATTCAAATCGGGAAGATGATCGATCGAGAATGGTGATCGAGGAAATCGACATCCCGAGCAAGATTCAGAGAAATCATCCACTAACTCAAGTTATAGGTAATGTAAGAGATGGTGTGTCAACCAGAAAGAAAGGTAAAGTGGACTACAAGAAACTAGCATGCATGACCACTCTTGAATTTGATAATATACATGCTTCATGTTTTGTTTCCACTGTTGAACCTAAGAATGTACAAGAGGCCCTTAAAGATGGCGGATAAATGCCATGCAAGAGGAACTAGATCAATTTTCGAAAAATGATGTGTGGTATCTAGTTCCCAGACCCACTTCAATTAATGTTATTGGAACTAAATGGATTTTCAAGAACAAAAGCGAATGAAGTGGGAGAAATAATGAGGAATAAAGCTAGATTGGTAGCTCGAGGGTATCTGGAGGTTGAGGGGTGGATTTTGATGAAACCTTTGCACCTGTAGCCCGTATTGAGTCTATCCGTCTACTTCTGGCCATTGCCTGTTTCCTTGACATTACTCTTCAACAAATGGATGTGAAGAGTGCTTTTTTGAATGGGATTCTTGACGAAGAAGTTTTTGTAGAACGACGAAAAGGATTTGAGGACCCCATAAACCCAATCATGTGTTTAAAGCGAAAAAGGCTTTGTATGGTCTCAAACAAGCTCCTAGAGCTTGGTATGGTGGTAGAGATCACCTTTTACAAAGTGGGTTTAAAAGGGAGAGGTGGATAAAACATTGTTCATCGAAGCGAGATCAACATATTTTGATTGCTCAAATTTATGTTGATGACATCGTGTTTGGATCCACCTCCAAATCCTTGGAAAAAGAATTTGTGCATTGCATGACATCCACTTTTGAAATGAGCATGGTAGGTGAGCCGACATATTTCTTAGGCATTCGAGATCAAACAAACACATGAAGGGATGTTCATTTCTCAAGCCAAGTATTCTCAAAACTTGGTGAAGAAATTCGATCTTGAGAATGGAAAACATAAAAAGACCCCTATGGGCACATCCAACAAACTTAATAAAGATGAAAAATCAGAATGTGTTGATCCTACCTTGTATAGAAGTATGATAGGAAGTTTCTTTGTATTTAAGCGCCACTCGTCCAGATATCATGCATAGTGTGTGTTTGTGTGCAAGGTATCAAGCAAACCCCAAGGTTTCTCACCTAAAAGCTGTCAAAAGAATCATTCGATATGTTGGTGAGACCTTTGGCATGGGTTTGTGGTATACTAAGCACACAAACACCAATCTGGTTGGGTTCAGTGATCTTGGTGGCGATATTGATGACATGAGAAGTACTTACGGAGGATGCTTTTATTTGGGAAACAATCGATTTCTTGGTTTAGCAAGAAACAAAATTGTGTGGCTCTATCAACAGTGAATCGAATATATAGGCTGGCGGTAGTGCATGCACACAACTTTGTGGATGAAACAAATGATTAAAGATTATGGATTGCACGGTGACATCTTAACTATGTATTGTGACAACACAAGTGCTATAAGCATAGCTAAAAACCTGTTCAACACTCAAGAACAAAGCACATAGATATAAGACACCATTTTATTAGAGACTTAGTTGAACAAGGCATTGTGTGCATTGAACATGTTGAGTACAGATAATAATTTGGCTGATATCTTTACTAAGAGTCTAGATTTTGAGAGATTCATAAATCTTAGGAAATCTCTCGGTATGTGTGCCATGTAATCACTCACTTAAAAAAAAAAAAAAAAAAAAAAAAAAAATTTAGGCATATTGCATTGATGTCTAGGAGGGCACACTAGATCAAATCTGATTGTTGTTAGTACCTTTGAGCATGTGTAAAGATTCATTCAAATCTTTTGTGATTATGTTGTCATTTTTTCTTCTCACCTTCTCCCAAGACTGGTTTTGTATTTGAGAGAAAACTCTCAGTTACACCACAAAGGAAAGAGCTACCTTTCAAAAGTTTTAGGATCTTTGCAATTTGTCAATGTACCATGAGGTTTCGACTTGCATGGGTTGATCTTGACTAAATTGACTCCTCTGATTTGAGAAAGTGTGAAAGCTACCTAACGGAAAAGAGCTACCTATGAACAAGGTTGTGGCTTCCTTTCTTTTGGGACTGTGGATTTTCGAATCTCATGGGTCGATCGAATGCAAAGTCGCCACCCTTGGTAAATAGTGTGAAAGGTTCCTAGTGGTGTATTTGGCTTGAAATAAAGTAAAGCCTGTTTTTATAGGGAAATAAAGTACCTGTAATGTTTTTGGGAGAAATTGTGTTCATTGGTGAAAGAAGAACTGAAAAATTCAAACATAAAATCACAGATTTTTTGGTGAATGTGATTTCCATTGTTGCAACATTGGGAACTGCAATCAGTTGATCTAGACATCTCACTTGTGTGTTTATGCATTTTTTTCGATTTTTTTTTGGTTTGCATATTTTAGACATACTGTTTAGGTCATGTAGGTGCATGGTATCAGCCGTCTTAATGTCTGTCCATTATGTTTAAAGCACTTGTTGTTTGTTCTCAAAGTCATGATTTTATGTGGTTGTCTACTCTCTTGTCTTGTGTCTTCATGTTGAGAAGCTGGGCTGAATATCGTGATTATATGCTTAGTGGAGTCTCAACTCTAGTTAAGTATGTTTACGTGTATTCCAAAAATATCGATCGTTTAAAAAATGGTTTTTGAAATCAGAGTGTATCTCGTATTGCTCGGTTAACTCTCATGTCTCAAACAGCAAGCTTCGGGTCTTACTTACATCAGGATGGTCAATTTGTGTGATTTAAATTTTGAATGCCAAGTAAGTATGCGACGGTTCTGTTCCCTGCCTTAATTACCAACGGCTAATTGTAATTAGCGGCATGTTTAGTGAATGACCACTTACAGGAACATACGCAATCCTTCGTACCTATATCTCATCCAAATTTTTCCGGTGACATTGCTCTCTCTCTGTTCATCTCTCAAGAAAAATTTTGTCAAAATCATTCAGAGTTCTTCCCCCAGTAAACATAAATGGCTTCATCTTCCAAAAGCCCTAAATTGTCAAGGCGAATGTTGCAACATCGAGGCCATCGGTGAGAAAAACTTGCGGTGAAGAAGATCTTTCGAAGGCTATTGTTGTATATCAAAAAATTCCTGAGCCACTTACGGTTATTCTTCCAGGGGAGAAAGGCAATGCTATTGATGTGGAAAACCCTGGAGATTTGTCTGGATTTTCATCAATAGGCAACCCAAGTTCTCGGCGGTCAAAGCGCCAGCGTGGTATTCGGCGAACTACGATGATCCCTCCCTGGCGACATTAGTGCGAAGAAACACAAAGTTGAAATTTGGTGTCTTCAAGGAACACGTGAGTCTAGCAAGTGACTCGGATGATGAGGATTTCATTCCTCCTACGAGGTTCGATACCCCAATCTCATGAAGAAACTACGTCACCGGCAACTCCTCCCTCTCCTCTGTTCGAAGCAGGATGAGGATGAAAATTATCCGATTCCATCCCCTAGGGTAGTGTTCCCTACTGAATCCCCTCCTCTTCGTAAGGGAAAATCAAAGGTTGGATCGTCTACAAATGATGAAGAGGTTGTTCGGAATTTAACCCGTCTACGCCAGGCTCGTGCGTCTTTCTCAGGACCTTCACCCTCTGCTCCTCCACCAGGTGCCTAGTCCATCATCTTCTTCGAATTCGGCGATAGCTCGATCAAAACTATTCGACTCAGAAAGGTTCTCCGATTGCAGTGGCGATTACGAAAAGTCTCTGTGAAATCGTCGAGAAGGCGATGCATTCGATTGAATGTTGCGATTGTTGCAACATCCGGCGGCGAAAAAACCTCTCGGTACTCCCTATTCTTCTTCGTTTATTTCTAAATCTGCTTCTCGTCGGTATAATATTTCTAGGAATATCATTGATGAGCGAAATGTTCTTAGTTCTTTGCTAGATACCTTTAAGCTATCTGACTATTTCACTGACCGTCATCTTTTGAAAACCTTGTCTCTTGCGGTCCCATATCCTCGTGAACTGATTCATGAGTTCTATGCTAATCTTGAGAAGAAAATTCATGATTCGGTTGAGTCTTGTTTTGAAAAAGTTTTTGTGAGAGGTCGTTGGTTTTCATTCTCACCCACTGCCATAAATTCCTTGCTTGATTATCCTCCATCTGGTATTGTTGATTTTTCTGTTGACCTTAATTTGTGCATTGGGGAACTTACGGGTGGTAGAATTAAAGTGTGGCTGCCAAGGGTGTTCGATTAGTACTTCACAGTGTCTTCTCTCTATGCATTTTTGCATAAAATCATTGTGCAAATTGGTCACCATCGAAAAACACAAATGTCATCAGCGAAGAACATGCTAAGATCTTGTATCTCCTTGGCACTTGGCACTCGAAACCCTTTGATCTAGGCTTGTATATGTTTAGGAAGATTGCATCCATGGCTGAAAGCAGTGGTGATAAAGGTCTCTTATTTTTCCCTCTCGTGTACCGTCTTCTCCTCACTCGGGGGTATAAACCTCCTCCTCCACTCGTTTATCTCTGTTCTTGAGGCTCTTCACTTTTCGTCCAAAGCTGTTAAAGGGGATAGGCTTATCAATTTGCCTCTTCAATCAACTCGGATGCACCTCTTCACGATCCTACTACTACTCCGGTTCTGTTGTTGTTCCTCAGGATGTTGCAACATTCGGTGCAACATCGATGCCCATCCACTCTCTTTACCCCTCCTACGGGACCCATGTCGGTTGCTTTCATCCAAAAGCAAGCTGCGGATGATCAAGTCCGGCTTTCACATCTTGATGCTCATCGGGTTTTCTTAAGACCTTGGGCTGTATACCTCTGGTGGAGCAACATTCTAGTCAAATAGGGGTGAGGCTGCAACAAAGGCTGGAGCTAGTGAGCAACACATCTTTGAATTTGGTGGTGGTGGTGATGATGTACTGCGGCCGTATGATTTTTGATGGTTTCATTGTGGTTGATTCGATGTATTATTGTGGTTCTATTGTTGTGCATGGCGAAGATGATGGTTGGATAAACATACTCTTTATTCGGTGCGTAATAATTAGGATAAACATATTATGAGGTTCATGTAACTTTGTTGTTGATGATGGTGATGTTAGTTAATTAGATATCTCTTCTATATTTCTTCAAGCTCTTCTTGCGGGTTGTGTGGATTTGACCAAGAATGCTCGGACAAAGGGGTGATTGTAAGGGTATTTTAGGCATTGCCTAATTTATCTTGTCCTCACTTTCTTAGTCAAAATAGGATTTATTTTGATATTTTTGTGTTAGGATTTAAGTAGGATTCTTTATTAGAAATAGGTGATATTTTTAGTAATTAAATCTTTGCATAAGGTTTTAGTTATTAATGTTCTCAAATTAGGAAAGGTAATCTTGTGTTATTTTCGGCTAAATCTCTTTCCTAGAATGTTTTGGTGTCTTCTTGTGTTGTTGCGGGATTCCTTGGTGTCTTGGATTTCAAGTTCTTTGCGGCCTATATATATAGGAGATCTTAGAAGCGGCTTAATGGCTTCTTGAGACACGAGGCGAGAGCATAGGCAAATTGGTTAGAAGTCTTTGTGGCGAGAAAAGAAAAGTTGATCCCAGATTTCTTATGTGCTGAATTAGAGAGAAGAGATCAACCATTGTTACGAAGATTGCGAAACAAACTGCTGCGGTTTATATCTTCGAGAACACGACGGCCTTGTGTTTCTGAAGTTCTTTGTTTCGTGCTTCCGGCTTTTGTTGTTTGTCTTGGAAAATTTTCGTCTTTAAGAATTTTCTTCCCACGTTTGGTTTAGTGTTTATGTGGGTTTTGTGATTCTCCAAGATTATATATCTTGTGAGAATTTTGTGTTTTTGTTTAGATTCAAAAACAGTTTTGGTTTTAATATATTTGTTGCCTTGAGGCTTGATCTACAAGATTGATTCTTGTAGATTGTTTTTGTGTGATTTTTGTCTTACTAAGTGTGTTAAACTTCAAATTTCAAAACAAAACTTCCGCTGCAAATTTCTGTTACACACTTTCAGTTCACATTGTTACTGCCATTGTTGCAACATTCACTGCAACATTGACAGTAACATCGTCCCATATTGAGTGTCCGTGGCATCGCGTTCTTTCAACCTAACTTATATTTCAATTTACTATTGACACCCTAAAGTTTGAAAACAAATACCTAGTGGCTTTCTTCCCCAAATGTTTTTGGAAACACCGGAATTTTGAAAAAATTGGCCACTAATGACCCAGATTTTATCAAAACCTACTCTGGTGCTCTCAGATTTTTATGAAAAACTAGCCCGTTGAAGGACCCAGATTTTTGAAAATTTTGTCTTCATAAGTGGGGTTGGGATTATGCCCTAAATTTGCTCATGTGACCGTGTAATTTAGTAACTGTTAAGCTGTTGTAAAGGTACAAGTTTAATTAATTTTGGTATTAATACGGTTGGGTTTGTCTGTAGTAATTGATATTTGATCTCGTTTCACTCTGGTTTTTGAAAAGCATATTAAATTGTTACCAAATTTCAATTGTTTTTGGTTCTTGAGTTGCTATTTTTGAAAAGCATATTAAATTGTTACCAAATTTCAGTTGTGTTTGGTTCTTGAGTTGCTATTGACACATCTTAAATTAGTCTGGTGTGAATATTCTAGTGGATATACCAGAATGGAACTCGAATTGCCTTGTTTTTCGTCTTATGGAGTCATATGGGAAGTTAGTAGGGTTGGAATTTCTTAATGATTCTTGAAACAACCAAGGCTTGAGAGGTGGCTTTAATTTATTGGCAGTCAGTTGTGGTGTAATTAAAGAAGCATACATGTACATTCATTATAAGGTTCAGACTGTGCTAGTAGCTTGGTGATCTTTTCTTGTGTTTTGTGTGTCATGGAGTTGATCCAAGATAAAAGGATACTAAGCCTTGACCACAAAAGCTTGAGCGTTTTCTCTATGAAATATCTACTGTGAATTATAATGTGAAAAGCTTTCCAGTGCGAGTCACCTTTTCTTGGTAGATTCTTTTCGCAATTTTTTTGTAGGTACTAATGTTTTGGTCATAAATCACCGAAAACAAATATATAGAGTACGAAGAATTGAGATTTGTATTTCCTCTGTGGATTTTAGTCTTCTGTTTATGGTGTTCGTGTAGTCAAGGTGCAACTTTGTTGTAGTTCCTATGTTTAGTTTTGTCTGCGAACTGAGCTGCAAGAAATATCGATGAAGTTAGCTTTTTCCCAAGGACGACTTCAGCGACAAAAATGAGACTGAACATTGCGACTCTGTTTCACTTTTCCCTGTTTAAACCTTCAATTTGTATCTAATGTTGTAACATTGCACAAACCGATCTTATTTTGCTATCGTATTTATGGCAATAATGCTGTAAACGATGGAATGCGTATTAGTCTTTGGGAGTCTTTAATGGAGATGGGACCAAGGAATTTTGGGCACGTTCTTTGTTTCTGTTCTGAATTTCTTGGATTTGTGTTCAAAATATGGATATTTTTATTTTAAAAATAAAGTGCTTGCATTATAGAAAGAGATGTAAGATCAGAGCACCTCGTTGCGATGAGATTTTTACTGTAGGCATTGCCAATCGAAGGTTACGCTTGCTTTGAAGGCTATTTGGGGAATATGTCAAGTAAAATTGGGCATGCCATTTCTTATTTTTACAGACCATAAGAACTCAATTGCAAATTGAAACTTTTAAGATCCAAATATGACGACAAAAAAACTGAAGGCACAATTACAAACGGATTCAAAGGACCAACAATGTCATTAACCCTAAAATTTTAATACCTTTCAACATTCAAGAAAAAATTGTAACTACTTTTAAATTGAAGTCTTGTTTAAGACTGCATTAGAACACTACATTAATTAAATGCACAAAGAAACAACCAAAATAACCCTCATACAACCAAAATAACCCTCGCACTGTCCATTAATAAACCGATTTGAACAAGCATGAAATACTAACAAAAATAACAGCCTATTAGTAAAACCAGCAAACATACACCTGAGGGTTAGATCATCTGTTAATCAATAGTTAAAATAGTTAATAAATAAGGATAATAAGATAATAATATTGAACCTTTACCTGTCAATCAATCCTCATGGTCAGCCAAATGTTTTGGAAAGCCAAATGTTTTGGAAGAACCAAAATCGGTTTCCTCAAAACCTTCTCAGAAACTACACACCACTTGATAGCTTCGAACTCATGGAATAACCGACTCAAATCTTCCTTGGCCGCATCAGACTGTGAAGCAAGTTTTCCAAACTCGACCTTCATCAACTTCACGACTTCCCGAAATTCCTTCAGACCAGGTTGAATTTCCAACGAGGCCCGGGTAACAGCAACAATGTCAGACACATAAATTTTCAAACCATTTTCCTTAACCTGGTCTAAAGGAATTTCGGGAAGCCATGAGGTTGATGAAGATCGAGTTTGGTAATCTTGCTTCACAGTCTGCGGCCAAGGAAGATTTCAGGCCAATTCCAAGATTTGTAGCTATCAATGTTTCAGCTTTTGAAAACCGATTTTGGTTCTTCCAAAACATTTGGCTGACCATGAGGATTTATTGACAGGTAAGGGATCAAAAATGCTATCAACCAGCTTCATAGTTGTTAGGAAGCTTTGGCACAGATGAAGGAGATTTTTCAAAAAGGAGTGGCATTTGTTTCCAAACGGAGTTGGGAGGACCAAAGGGTTGGGGATTAGGAGGGATAGAAGACCCGAAAGAGTGTTGGGGGTTAGGAGGGGTAGAAGAGCCGGATGAAGCTCTAGGGCCGGAGAAAGGTGGTAATGGAGATCTAAATGGGCTGAAGAAGGGTGGGATTCTAGAGCTGGGTTGGATTCTAGGGCTAACTGGGCTGTGTGGGATTCTAAAACTAACGGGTGATGTTACAGGGATTTTCCGGAACTGGGTGGGTGAAGTTAAAGAAATTTTCCGGCACAAGCGAAACGCCATGGCGGCGGTAGTTTTAGGGTTAGGGTGAAGGTAATAGGTAAAATCTCAATATTATATATGTATATATATATATATATATTCCGTAGGGAGTAGAAACCTGATCAAAGGCTTGGATTCAATCAGACGGGCCGGAGAAGAAAATGAAAACGAGAAAACGACAAGAATTCTTAAGGAAAAATAAATAATGGAAAAGTAGAAAGTAAAGAAAATAGTACCTCAAATACCTCAGTGTACCAGCACGGCAAGCATACAAAATTTCTGATGTGAATTTCATGCTGATAATTTATCTAAAGAATGAGCTTGAAATTCACATGAGAAACAAGAACATGCAATGTTTCAGTGGCCTAGCACTTCAAATATTATTAGTAGACTAGGATTCCTGCAGCAGATTGTAAGATATATTCAACTTCATGAATGAAGTTGAGAAACAATCGGAGGGAAGAGGAGATAGAACGGTGGTTGAGAAAGGAAGTAGAGAAATTAAATTCAACGTAGTTATATGCCTTCATTAACATTGGGCATCAAAGGGTCACCCATTAATAATAAAGAAAACCATTGGTTAGTGAATTATTGAGGTAGACTTTTGATGCCCTCAAAAGAGTCGCCCACTAATAATAAAGAAAACCATTGGGCAATGAATTATTGTGATGGGACCGTTCATATATTTCTTTTGTTGGCACAATGCAGTTGGCAAGAGAATATGGATAGAATTTGTTTGTACATTACAGTGGAATTTATTATTCATATTTACGGAGTATATTTTAAATTATGTCTCGTTTGATCGTTGTTTTGAAAATGTAATATTTTTAAAATCTGATGGTTTAAACGTAACATTTTTAAAATATAATTTTTTTTTAAATATATTCGAAAATTATTTTAAAACATTATTTTCATAAATAGAGTAGTTGTAAAAAGCGGCATATTTTTAAAACGCCTCAAAATGAAGCATTTTAAAATGATGCACATTTTAAATACACGCATATTTTTAAAAGCGATGCGTTGAAACACTTTTTAAAGAAGCATTGCGTTTTTTGCGGCATTTTAATCAAAAGCTCCATCAAACATGCAATTAATCAATAATACTACTTCATCTATCCTAAAATTATCGTCTAAGTTGACATGCGGCTTTTAAAAAACACGTTTGGTGAATTATTAATATTAGTTTGATGTGTAGTTTCTTTAAAGTTCGTGTGTGTGACCCATAATTAAAGTAGTACTCCTCCGTCTCTAAATTATCGTCCCCTTTCCTTTTTGTTCGATAAAATAATTATCCACTTTGAAACTTACCTTTTTTAGAACATCATTTTTACCATTTTACCCTTACTTTTTCACTCTACTTTAATTATGGGCCACATATACATGGACATTAAAGGAAACTACACATTAAACCAATATAAATAATCAAGTCAATTACTTTTCTTAAACTGTGCGTCGGGTCAACCCAGACGATTATTTAGGGGCGGAGGGAGTATGAAAAAGTAAGAGTAATGTGGTAAAGTGTTATCATTAAAAAGAAAAGTTTTTAAACAAAGTATTTATTTTAGACGGACGAAAAAGAAAACAAGACAATAATTTTGGGACGGAGAGAGTATTACTTATTAGTTGCAAGTCTTGCATATTAAATTACATTATAACTATAATTTGATATTTATATCTATACTAGATCTTCGTGTTCGTGCCTATGGCACGATGCTAGTATGTCTGATTTCGTCAATTGAAATGATAGTACCTAAATAGAATGTGCGATTTTTTTAAAAAAATTATAGTTGAGGGGTACATTGCTTCAAGTGATAGTTGAGGGATTGATGTTTTATAAGGGGTGACTATTCATAAGATTCATCGCAGAGTGTGACTTTGTAATATAAAGATAAAACATATGACGAATAAAAATGAGTGATTGCTCATAATATTAATTGTAGGGGGTGACTTGTAATAGAGAAAGAAAAAATAGGAGATTAAAAATAGATAACTACTCTCACATGTGAATGTGGGGGTGAATCTTACTCGTTAAATGTTTTAAGATAATTTAATTTTAACCTTTAAATAGCCCTAGTCAATTACACATGTGCAAACCTAACTGTTTTATAATATAGATATTGTGTACTATGGATGAGCCTGGTCCGATTCGGTACACTTTTTTCCAAAAAAAAAAAAAAAATCGGGACCAGACCAATAATTCTGATGTGCGTGAACGCAACACGGGCAAGATTACCCGCCCGTATCAAGTAATAAAGTTCGTAAGTACGAGTCGATCCCACGAGGAATGCGCGTAATTCTCACTCCAACTAAGTACCGAAATTATACTAACTAATTATATTTGAGCGAAAATAAAATGAATTAAAATCTAAAAATATAAATAACCTAGAAAGCAATTATATCTAAACTAAAGCGGAGGTGGTTTGGCAACAATAAATCAAGATAAAAATATAGGAACGCATTATTTATAGTCTAGTCGGTGCTTAATTTAATTCTCTTTTTGCTTTTCTGACGGACTCTCGCATCTTATCCTACAATTCTAGTGATCATCTAATGGTTCGCTACGTCATTAAAAGCATAAAGAGCACAATAATAACCAAACGTGGGTAATGCTTAAAAAAAAATTCTCTAAATTTTCTACAATTCATGTTGGTAGCCGAGATAGCTAAAATTAGTTAACTACGGCTCTCGCATCTTATAGTCAACCCTAACCTCCCGACCTCGCAAATGACTAAGGTGGTTCGATCGCGTGTCAAACCTAGGCTCATTATGGCTATCGGTGAGTGTCACAGAATACCAACTATTAAATTGATTGATCCGAAATATAAAGGTAGCTTTCGCGGATCCTAAAAATTTCCAAAATTATTTAATTATTGGCTAGATAATTAAAAGCATTAATTTCACAAAATAATAACCAACATAATTATGTACTAAATAAAGAGATAAATTAAATTAAAACATTACATTGGACATAGAAAATAATTGCATTTCCATAAATAATTGAAGCACAAACCAATTCCACAATTATAAAATAAATCAACCCTAGAAAATTCAACAAATATCATAAAATAAGAGTTGAAAGAATTAAACCAAATGTTGTTCGAATCAGGGTTGAAATCGTTTGTAGATGCTTCTTTGGCTCTCAATTTGAAGCTCCAAACCTTCATTATCAGACAATTATTAGAAGCATGGAGGAATTTTTGAGAAAATGGGGGTGGTGCCCCATTTTGGGTACAAAGTCCTGAAAAAGGGACTTAGAATAATTCGTAAATGAAGGCTGGAAATATAAGGAGAAGGCAGCAAGGAATGGAGGTAAGTCAGGGGCAAAATTGGAAGATTCAGATGAAGGGAAATGGATGAAGGGAAGCGGGTCCAACCATGGGTAAATGGGCTGGAATGGGTGAGGCGGTGAGAAAGAGCCGGATGGACGGTTGATGGGCTGAAGTATTAGCGAGTCACCCGGATCCATTTAGGGAGGGCGGGCCAGAGCTGGTGTGGCTGGGGCGCGCGACAAGTGGCGCCAGCAGAGGACCGAAACGCGCAGCGAGATTTCCGAAATTAAGCCGGCTCCCCTGTTCTTTAAAAATTTACTCCGGTGCCCCTAAGCTTCTGGATTGAGCGCCGCTTTCCAAACTATTTTCAACTTTTCACTTTAGTCCTTTGCTGGTCCAGTTAGCTCCCGTTAGCCTCTGTTAGCCTCCAATTGCCTTGGATTCCTGACGGACTTAACAATTTCACCAAATAAATTTCAATTCAACTTTAATGCCGGAATTGTCTCGAACTTCGTGCTAAACACCTATAAAAGCTAAATTATGCATGGAAACCAACATTAAGCACAAAAACACAAATAATAATATTTCCAACGCATAATTAATACAAAAATAGCACAAAATAATAGAAAATTCTCTGGAAAATTCATGAAAATCTTTCGCTCATCAAATTCGGTTCTCAAAAAATTTAGAACCAAGACCAACCAAATATATTTGAGAACCAATACATTGGTTCGGTCTAGAACCAATCGAAGACGTATGAGAACCAGGACCGGACCAATACGATGGTTTATTATTTTTTATCTATTTAATACAAGTACATAATAAAATCTAAAAGATTTACTCTCAATAGAGTTCAACTATTTCTCAAACAACAATGCAATTTTTCCGGATCGAATTGCAATGAAATTCACAGATAGTACCAACAAATTTCATAAGACATAGAGCCTCCAAGTATCAACTCCACAAAGTTCAACAAATAATCTTACACAACATGAATAATCTTATTTGAACTAGTAATTTAAAACAAACAAGATACCTATCCCTCCATTTTCACAGAATATTCAGAAATTCATCCCCATCATGATTGCACTATACTGTAAATATCAAATTGGGTAGCAGTAATCTAACTCCTAACAGTTTTCGATTTTTTTTAGTAAATTTGATGCAGTGTAGAAATAAGAAAGAAAATAGTAATGAAATAACATAAATTCAGCCCTAATAACTGTTATATAGGCATCTATAAACATAAAAAGGAAAGAAGAAAGTCTATAAATTCAACTCAAAACAACCATTTGCTATTAAAAACTGCTGTATTTCAAACCAGAATTTAAAACCAGAATTCAACTCAAACCAGAATTGAGATTGAGAGTGAGACTGGGAGTGAGAGAGAAAGAGAGAAGCTAACATTCAAGGGAAGTCAAAGCTAAAGCATGTCGTCATTCTTTGGCTCGAAGTCGGAGTTGCTTGTTGTGAAGCTCAAACTTTCAATTGAAGGCCTGAAGCCTAAAGGTTGAAGGGATGAAGAAATCCAAATGAGTAATCGACATATCTATTCGTTGTGGCTCTGTGCTGCAGATCGATTCGAAGAAATTGTCTATCAGTCTCTGAGCTCTCTCTCTCTCTCTTTGGTAGAAAACAACAACAAACATAAATATAATTTAGCATTTAGGAGTTTAGGGTTAGGAAAATGAAATAAGGAATTAATATTTATGATTATATATATAATTATATATAATAAATAATATATTAGTCCGATTTTGTGATTTTTTTGTTCTAGAACCGAGACGGACCCAATTGTCCGGTTTTGTGAAAAATCAGATTCAAGATCAACCCAATGTATTGGTCTGGTCTATCTTATTACGTACTAGTTCAATTAAGTAAATGAAGTTTTTAAAGAGAGACGTTATTTTCACTACAATTTTTGCTTATCTATTTTATCCTTAATTATTGCATTAAATAAATATATGTTTGAACATAACTACCCTTTTTAAGTTGACTAATTAAGTTACTTTCTTAATCACCTTATAACATTATTTTTATTAATGATTGCAACTCTCTTTCTCTTTCCTTTACTTTAATCGGTCGGTTGAGTTGTATTTGTTTGATTGATTTTCTCCTCCTTTTGGGGTGAGTGTTGAAATTGTCTCAAGGGAAACACTGGCTCACGCAGTAAAAGCCATTTGGGTTGGCGACACGTGTATTGTGAAAGCCTTTCTTTGTCATGGAAGAGCTCAGGTTACCACGTGGAAGCCGGGGTGGTTCTTTAAATTTGGTGCGAGAACAATTTTTCAATCAAATCTTGAGGTGGGCGACACGTGTATTGTGTTTTTTCTTAATTAAAAATTAATATTTTTGAAAACAAAAAAATTATGATAAA